>CM060903.1:569128812-570346937 GCA_030737815.1 Allium fistulosum
AACATCCCTCTTCATACCTTCCCAATAGAAGCTTCTCTTCATATCCTGATACATCTTGGTCCCTCCAGGATGAATCATAAACTTGGATCGATGACATTCTCCAAGAACTTCTTTCCTTAAGTCCTCCACATTCGGAACACACAATCGTCCCTTTATTCTCAACCATCCTCTTTGGTCAAGGCAAAAAATCCTTTAGATCATCGATCTCAGTTCCAACCTCAAGCCTTCTAAACTTCTCAGCCAACACTGGATCCTCCTTCTGCTCAGAAGCAATTTTCTCAATTAATACTGGTCGAACTTCTAAACAAGATAACCTAGCGGAACTCTGACTAGAACTAGCAGTCGATCTTAACTGCACATCACAATTGACTAAAGCTTCTAAATCTTTCCACTATGCCAACATAGCTAACACCACATTCTGATGTTTTCTGCTAAGAGCATCTACCACCTTATTACCTTTTCCTGGTGTATACTCTATACCAAAATCATATGTAGCCAAAAACTCTAGCCACCTTTGCTGCCTCATATTCAACTCCTTCTAAGAGAATAAATACAGTATAGACTTATGATCGGTATAAAGCACAAACCTCTCCCCTAGGAGAAAATGTCTTCAAATCTTCAACGCGAAGATCACAGCTGCCAACTCCAAATCATGAGTAGGATATCTAACTTTATGCGGTCTAAGCTGTCTAGATGCATAGGCAATCACTTTACCATTCTGCATCAATACTGCTCCCAAACTAGTTCCGCATGCATCATTATATACCGCCAACCCTTGGTTTTAGAGTGGAACTACTAACACGGGTGCATTGATTAACAAATGCTTTAACTTAAGAAATGCTTCCTCACATTTGTCGGACCAAACAAATCTCATTTCCTTCCTGGTTAGCTTAGTTCTATCTACGAGAAATCCTTAATGAATCTCCGATAGTAGCTAACAAGTCTAAGAAAACTCCAGATCTTAGTCACCGTTGCTGATCTTTTCCAATTATTCATGGCTTCGATCTTATCTAGATCGACTGGCAATCCTTTCTCTGAAACCATGTGAGCAATAAATTTTACCTCTTTCTTCCAGAAATGACACTTGGTAAACTTCACCTTTAGTTGATTCTGCCTCAGCGTCTCAAGTACCACTCTAAGATGAACTTCATGCTCTCTCTCATCCTTAGAGTATACTAGAATGTCATCTATGAACACCAGCACAAACCTATCCAAATACTCTTGGAAACTCGATTCTTCAAATCCACAAAGAAAGAAGGTGCATTCGTTAATCCAAATGGCATCACCAACAACTTATATGAACCATACCAAGTTTGAAATGTTGTCAAAGTAATACTGTCCTCCGCCACTCTTAACTGATGGAAACCTGTCACCAAATCTTACTGGGAAAACACTCTGGCTCCACTCAACTTATCAAACAGATCATTTATTCTTGGCAAAGGATCCCTTTTCTTAATTGTCCTTTCGTTTAACTTACGATAATCAATGCACATCCTTAACGACCCATCTGACTTCTTTACGAACACCGCGGCCTCTCCCCAAGGCGGACTGCTTGGTCTAATAAAATTCCTTCCTTCTAGATCCCCTAGCTGCACCTTCAATTCCTTCATCTCATTTGGTGCCATCATGCTAGGTGGTCTACTTGCAGGTTCAACTCCTGGCACAAGATCTATTATAAACTCAACAGATCTTTTCAGGGGTACTCCAGTGATTGGCTCAAAGATATCTGCAACCTCTCTTGCTACCCGAACCTGACTTAACTCATTTCCTACCTCCATAGGATTAAGCATTGCACTAAAAATCCGATTAGTATTCTCTACTGAGAATATCACTCGGTTATGACTATTAGGGTGTCTTTGTGATATTTCCCTATCCTGGCGATATATTCTAGCCTCATACCTACCCAACCAATCCATAGCCAAAATGATTCTGATATTCTACGAAAATAATAACATACAAAATGCATGCAAATTTATGACCTAACAATTCATTCTCTAACTGGTCACATCTTAACCCTAGAGTTGCGAACCCTCTAATTGGATTCGCAACCCTTAAGGAAGTAACAAGGTAGGTGGGTTCTAAACATAATCTATCGACCAAACACTGAGATATAAATGAATGGGATGCACCAGTATCAAAAAGTACTCTAACTAGAACACTCTGAATCAAATGCATACCTTCCATCACAATCTTTCCTTTATCAACTGCAGTAGGCCTAGTTGGTCCTATAGCAAAAACTTTTCCTTTGTCCTCCCTAACTGGCTTTGGACACTGATTCTTGTAATGCCCAACTTGATCACATTTGAAGCAATTCACATTATTCTTGGTTGTAGCTTTCTTCCCATTTCCTGACCGGCATTCATTCGCAAAGTGACCCTTCTTGTCACTTTTATAGCGAACAACCTCAGCCTTAGACTTCTTGGCGGTATCTTCCTTCTGGGCTCCCTTCTTTTTAAAGAACTTCCTCTTCTTCCCTTGAGAACCCTGATTTTGACTTCTCCTTAGCCTAATTAGCAAGTAACTCCACGTGGCGAATGGTTATCTCCACCACTACATTACAAGGATCATGGACATGTGTCATGGTTATTCTAGTAAGCTCGAGCCTCAATCCATGAATGAACCTCTCATTCCTTTTGATCTCAATGTCTATAAGAACATATCCATATCGAGACAGCTCTTCAAACTTAGTAGCATACTCGATTACTGACATCCTCCTTGCACTAAATCCATAAACTTCCTCATCAGCTCAAACTTAGCAAACTCAAATGCAAACTTCTGCTCAAATCTCGTTTTAAAATCTGCCCAAGTTAACTGCTCTTCCGGAACCCCGGTAGTGACACTATTCCACCATTGTAATGCTGACCCCGACGACTATCTAAAGGTCAACCTTCTCTTTTGCCCATCATTCAGACCCAAATCAGTAAATATACGCTCACAATGCAACAGTCAATTCTGAACTTCTATGGCACTCTCCATTCCCAAGAATGGCTTCCACCCAAACTGTTGTAATCTCTACTCAACAAAGCATAATTATTCCCAACTGAAGCCACAGGATTAGCTCCTCCTACATTTCCAACAACACCAACAGCAACTCTTGCTTGCATCAAACCAACAAAGAACTGATACATCACCAACATATCTACTGGTGGATTTCCAACACTCACATTGGTATCTGCATTTTGATTACTAGCATTAGCCTGTCAACTCGGGTTCCTCCTGGTAGTGGGTTGAGCATTTCCATTATTTATGGTGCTTCCTCCATCGAGATTTCCTCTTCCATTTCCTACTTCCATATCTCATTTCTCGTAAATCTGCATACGAGCCTTAGTAAGATACAGAAGAACGGTCTAAGAGAGCGAGGGATACATACTTATATATATAACTATATATAGCAAATACAAGTATGTTACTATAGCATTAACCCAAACCCCAATCTTATTATTTGATTTATTGGATTATGTTTGGAAAATCCTTTTAGGTTTAAGTTTCTTATAAATTTTTATAAACCTATGCTCTGATACCAACTTGTAACATCCCCTACTTGAAGGTCCAAAACTAACGGCTATAGATGATGTAGTCTTCCATAGTTATTAACCATCGGCGATCAAATACAGCGATATTAGTACATTGATACATAGAAACATAAGAATATAAAAATTTTAAACAGCAAATAAATTCCACATTCCATTTCAAAATATTCCAAATTGGTTACAAAATCCCAGTTCGCAGACCACGTTTGGATAACATATAATTATTACAGAATACGCCAAGAGCGACATATGAAGATGCCCCCTCGGTTGACCAGAGTAATTAAATAGGCAAGAAAACAATTTGTCTTTACAAACAACACACGTAGCGGAAATAAAAGAACTCTAATAACAAGCTTGCCCCCTACACGTCCTTGGAAGCTTTACTCATCTAAAAGAACACTTGGAAACCTTAACTCTCTACCTACTCAAAATTAATTGAGTACCCGAGAGTTTAAGGGGAAAACAAAAACTTCGAGTCAAACATAAAGCCTAGTATGAATAATAATTTACCATCTCAAACAATTTAGATATCTAGTGAGACCACGCCACTTAGCGGAACAGGTTTTCCCCTCTCTATTATCCTAAAACTTTTATAAAACTATATACCGTGCTCGTGCATCACAATGGTTAAAACATAGTATTTTAAAAACATTATGATGATATGCAAAACAAGAAAATCAAATCTGGATTACCCATCCCCGTTCATTCTGACTATCTGTCGCAATTATAGTTTCTAGGGTTACTATTAACCTGTTGAATGTTTAAGGACTATCTGTCCAATTTCATAGTTTTCATAGGATCACTAAGAACCTATTGGTAACTCCAATATCTTTTCTCTTATCCTGGTTTTTATATGCTAACTAGGAACATATTGACTAACTGTCAATATCAAATCCAAATATAGTTTTCATGGGCTAACTACAAACCTATTGGCCCCTACCAGTATCAAATCGTAGTTTTCATGGGCTGACTATGAACCTATTGGCCCCTGCCAATATCTTTCCCTTTACACAGTTTTTATGGGCTTACTGTGAACCTATTGGCCTTTGCCAATATCTTTAATAAGCTTTTATCATTTCATAAGTTATATTCACTACTGGGTCAACCTAGCTGGTTATTATGCCCTTCCCAAAGTACCATTATGGGTTAATTACAATGTTAATAAATACAAGAAGAGATAATACTCTAAAAATCTTTATTTATGTCATGGTATTTCCTTTTAAAATGAGAATGGGTTATTTGTTTTGAAATTTTAAAACATCACTTTCGAAACCACTATATGACCTTCTTCGAAAGCATAGAAAACCACTTTTCAAAACTCTAACTATATACCTTGTGAAGCACTATAAATCAATCCTTTCGAAACCAATGATACCTCTTACTAGTATCAAAAACATTCTTGAAAACATAGCTTTGAAACAAATAATAGTACCCTTTCAAAAGCATTGGATTTACTCTTTAAAAACGTTCTTTGGGTCAAATTGATTATATACGAAAGTATCTCTTTCGAAACCAATTATAAAATTATTTTGGGGAAAAATTGATGGTGTCGGAACCATCTAGTCAAAAGCAACAACCTTTTAAATTAAAACATTGAATAATAGTGTCGAAACCCCCTTTCGACTCCATTGCCTTCGAAACCCTTAACCCCGTTTGAAAGCGTTTAGGAAGTGGCTTAATTAGATTAAACCAGAGATAACCTTTCGAAGGCATTGATGGCTGCAATACACTCTAAAGGAGAATAGCGGTTGGGTTTCGACTAGACTGAAACCAATCCCATCGAAAGTCCTTATTAAAGAGAAAGGTATCCCTTCGGAAGCTATTTATAAAAACCCTTTCGAAAGCATGGCTTTCGACTATATCGATAGCTTTAAGTAAAACAAGGCAGGAATCTGACTTTTGAAAACAAACCGAGGTTTCGACTCTATAGGGTATCGACTTGGTCGAAAGCCCCTTCAAAAACTAGGCAGGCACTTATCTTTTAAAAATGAACCTTGGTTTCGACCCTGATGAAAGCACTACTTTCGACACCTTACATTCCGCTACTTACCAATTCACTTCGTACTAATACCCTTAATACCTTGTGCATTGGTTTCAACTATGACGGTTTCGACTAGGATGGTTTCGATTGAGATGGAGCGGAGGTAAAGGAGTCGGAAGGTGCCTCTGAAATAGGCGGAACAACCATTTTCTAAAATGCTGATTTATAGCTAAATATGGCAATTACTTTATAACTAACCTGCTTGTTGTAATTCCTTGATTGGTTACTTTAAAACTTTTCAAATGCTTTATCATTAAACCGCCGCATTTATCAGATATAAATGAATTCAAATGTTAAGCCTTACCATTTAAAAATCCAGTATTTGTAGATAAGTCCTTCTCTTGAAATAATTTATTTCCCTTAGTAAATCAATTGGGAAAAATCCCCAAAATTCAAAAAAAAAAAATTTATCATGCAATCAAACATATTAAAATTTCAGACTCAATTTCTTCCTGAAATACTCAAAATAAATTTTAAACCCAAACATATCATATTTTCCTTTAGAAATTTATAACAAATTTTCCATAGCTTGAAAAATTCTAAAAATCAAAACCCATCTCCAAAATGAACGTTAATCCTCCCTAGCTTTGATCCTTAGTTTAAGATTGTAATCTTCATCTTTTCCTCCTTGTTAATGGCCGACTCTTAGGGATTTTGCATTTATTTTTTATTTGAGAAAAATGAACGTGAATGGACAATTACAAAAGGTCATAGCCATGTAAAATGAAAAGGTTATTTTACTAATATGCCCATATGTAATTTTAATTAGTTTAATGACCCAAATAAAGCCCATTTACTTAATTATTAAGCACGACCATATATTTGGTTTATTCAAATCTCAATCTCCTTATCATCATTATTCTATTTAATTTATCTAATTGAATTTCCTGAATAATGTTATCAAAATTAGGGATGTTAAACAACATCCCTCTTCATACCTTCCCAATAGAAGCTCCTCTTCATATCTTGATACATCTCGGTTCCTCCATGATGAATCATAAATTTGGATCAATGGCATTCCTTAAGAACTTCTTTCCCTTACGTTCTCAACATTCAGAACACACAACAATCCCTTCTTTCTCAACCAACCACTCTGGTCAAGACTAAAATCTCTTAGATCATCGAACTATAATCCCACCTAGGACGATCCACCTTTTTAGATGGTTTAAATCGACAATAAACCACACATTTCTAACTCAAACCATTCAAAAGGCTAGATTATTAATGGGATTTAATACGAAAATAAGATAAAAGAAGGAAAACAAAATACAGAATCACGCAGCGGAATAACAAAATATAATAATCAAATAAACAGTTCATGAAGCTGTTTTACAATATATATTTGATTAAATAATTTTTACAACAAAATCAAAGTACAATCAACAAACATACCAAAATAATGCAGCGGAATAATAACAAGAAATACGGTCTAGCAAACTCCATCTTCATCTTCAAGGAATAATATCTTCAACGTTGAAATACTCAAGCTGACCCGAGCGTAATGAAAAGACAAAACACTCGAGTCAGAACTAAAAGTTCTTATGTAAGTTAAGTCAGTAACAAGTAAAATTGGGTGTAATAGCTTCAGAGATGTTTACGGGATTTTCCATCTCTTATCAAGTGTACAACATGAGTGCAATAACTTAAGAGATGTTACGAGATTTTCCATCTCCTAAGGATCCGTCAAACTATCTATATGTAGTAAGATACGCTATATATGTAATGTCTATCAGTAATGTAAAGTATTAAAATAACATTAAGGCTTTACATTGATCCTCCTTAACACATTTTAAGCATTGTCTTATAGTTTTCCTCAGTAGCATCACCAGTAACATCGGTAGCCAGTGAGGCGCCATGATAAGACAAAACTTAAAAAAGTCATAGTGGTCGCTTATAAGGATAAAAGTATGACAAGGCACGTGAGGCAATACCCAAGGTATGATACTACCAATTCGAGTCACGTGACTGGAGGAAACCCCTAACAGCCCACCGCGAACATCATCCCAAAATCAAATCAAGGTTCACCGATCAAGTCAAAATCAATATAGTAATACGAAGAACAAATGTCGCTAGATGTAGCTAGCCTCATTGGTCAGGACAAGTCATCCTATTTCAGTCATTTCAAATTGACATAAGTGTCGGGGTCTATCCATCGTCGTTCTCTTTCTTCAAATCCAGCAAACATCGCCAATTAAACCTCTACATTCTGGATAACATCCACCTCATACACCATTACTAATGTGGTTTCGGTATTGGCAGAGAGTATGCCAATAATCAGCCCCGGTCTCTTTAACAACCAAACGTCATTTTCACACCGGATGGCTCTTTTAAATTTCAACAATGAATCATACTTCATATCAAAAATACCAGATTCACTTCAAAATCATTTCAAATTCAAAACAGGTTATACCTTCATATCAAAACATTTGCATTTAAATCAATGATTTAAATCTAAATAAATCCCCTTTAAAATAGTTTAACTATTGAAAATGGTTTGAAATAAAAATAGTTTGAATATTGAAATTAGTTTGGAGAATTAAAATAGTTTTAATAATTGAAAAATAGTTTGGACTAATTAAAATAGTGTAAAGATTGGAAATAGTTTTGAATATAAAATAGTTTTAATATTGAAAATAGTTTGAACAATTGAAATAGTTTAAAATTGAAAAATAGTTTATATATTAAAATAATTTATATTAAAATTGTTTCTTCCTTTCACAACAAGGTTCAAATTCCAAACATAATGAAGTCAATTTTTGACTTCTAATTCAAGTAAACTTCATATTCAAAATTCAATTTAAATCAACCTCAATGCAATGATATCCAACTTTACTTCAAATTCAATTTAAACGATTTATTCAAAGACTGAAAGTTTTAATTCAAATTCTCATTTTTAAACAATTTAGTTTAAATCCATTTCACATCCAAAAACTTTGAAATACCACTTTAAACCACTTTAATTACAGTAAATTCAAAGTTTAAATTAAAGTTTAAACCTTTAAAATAATTCACTTTTAATAAATTTAAGCCATTTCTCAAATTCAACTTAAGATTTCAAATTAAATCCTTTAAACAATTAAAATTTCAACATTTCAAACTCAAATTTAGAAAATAATTTAGTTTATATAAATCAAAATTTTATTTTCTTTAAAACAATATAATTTAAACAAATCCAAATTCAAGATTTTAAAACCATTTAATTTAACCAAATCCGGTGTCCGTATATAATTTTCTACCCTATGGCCAAGTGGTCATTCATTTCAATTTAAATATATGGATGGATATATATCATTTCAACCCATAATTAAATGACATAGGTATATATCATTTCAACCTATTTCTTAGTTTATTTCAATTTATTACAAGTGACAATTTATAAGATGTCAATAATAAATAGGGTAATAACATGAATATGTTCAAATAAGGAACAACCATTCATCGAATATATCAATCAATAGACATCCAATTGCAATCTATATCCAAATCAACCAATATATCACAATAGTTACTAGTTATCAATTGTCGGTGTTTAACTAGCAATTAAATTCAATATTAATTTAAATATCAATTCAATTCAATATAAAATTCAAATTAATTTAAATGTCAATTTAAACAATGAAACAACAACCAATAAAATTCTTATCACTTCATAAATTTAATTCAACTAATATAAGAAGGTCTAGTATTGCGTGAGTGGGTTAAATCAGCCACATTCGATTTATAGCCCATCAAAAATCCAATAAAAGCCCAAAATATCAACAGTCTTCAAATTCAACCAAACCAGTTTCATGTTGTTCGAAATTTCAACACGAGTCCAACGGAAGAAACCGCATGCGAATCTGAGTTCGTATTTAAAAGTTATTCATGTTAGAAGTCTTAAATTATAAAATTAAATTAAACAATCAGAGGGAAAAATTGTAATTTGCTTAACCTCTCTCAAACCCTCTCGTTCATGCTGACACCCACAGCCGCTGTTTACCCTTCCCCGCCACCGCCGCCTAAAGGCTACTGCTCCATGATCGGAGACCACCATCGTTTAAATAGTACATACATTTCAGTTTCTGATTTTCAAATTTCTTATTTCTGAAAACAACCAATTCCATCTTCTTTCTCTTTAATCATTTCAACACAAAATTCACAATTCTCAACGAAATTCAACGAGACAAGTTGCATTGGATTCATAGTGGATTTCTCTATCATCTAGCATAGGAATAAAAGGAGAATTCAAAGATTGGAATTTTTGGAAATTTGGAACAGTAGGCAAATTTTGGTTCTCTTGGCCAGATTCAGTGAGTGTTGCTTATGTGGACTTGCTATAATACTATGATATTGATACAAGATGGTTTGGGGCTAATTTAGGACATTAATTTAACACATCTACGAATTTAACAGTAAAACTAAAACTGAAGTTCAGTAAAGAACATAGTTTTTATATTCAGAAAACCAAATAAGGAACTTTAACACTAAATTCTATATTTTAAACTTGATATAATCCAAATTTGTGAATATATATTAGGACTTTAGAGACTTAATATATAGTGTGTGTGTGTATGGTGTATGACCCCTAGAATCAATCAAAAGCTAGAGAAATCAAAATCTGGAAACTAAAAATGAACAGAACAAAAAGAAAACCCATATATGAAATGTGCATTGGTCGATCAGTGAGTGTCTACCAGTCCATTGGTGGACGTTCCAAGTTGGGGATTCATGCTTTATAAAGGCTTGAATTGATTTTCGACAGCTTGGACTTTTTCGTGATGTTCTTTGATGATTCATTGATGACTTATTTGGTTTGATTGGTTGCTGTTGGATGTATAGATCACTGTATGGAGGTGGTACCTACGCTTTGGAATGGTAGTTGGTTTCTCTAGACAAGTAATGTGGGTAATATGATAATGGTGAGGCTCGACATTCGAATATAGAGTTCGGTAATTGGGCGAGTATTGAAGACCAGTACGAAAATGATGAAATATGAATATGGTGAATATGGCTTTGGATATTGTAGATTCGATAAAATATAAATGTATGGTTAGTGATACAAATACCAGAATCTTATAGCGCATGCGGTAGGTCCTTGATTCATGGTATGGTGAGGCATGCTCCTGTAGAGCATCGAGGCTAGTCTAGGAGTGTTTTGATGTGGATAACAATCGACCAGTAGCATACATGGCGGGACCAGGCGTGAGTCCAATTCGTGGCTATCCTTTACCATATGTGCGAGAATGGATATTCATTAACGTGTAACCCTTTACTACAGGCAAGATTGGATTACATTTAAGATTATTTAAATAGTATAATATTGTTCATAGCTTGGCGTAGGCGGGTCCAGAAAGTATTATACTTAGACTTAATCATGTTATATCATTACCACATAGTATACGCATTAGATTTGCTTCGCTCACGCAGACATATGCCTAACACAATCCTATACTTTTTTCTCTATATTATTTAGGTTGATGGAGTTTGGGGGCAAGACGAAACTGGAGACAAAACTTATTTATACTAAATATATTGTAAATAAAGTGTTTATTAAAGAATTGACGTGACAATGTGTGAAGTTAACTAGGTCAAGATTGTATAAACTTATATATTGGTATCATATATATAATCAAAGATATATATATATATATATATTTATGTAATATATTGTTTAACCGTCCGCTCTGAGATTCTGGACATTTTAGTTAATATAGTTTTATCTGATGCTCTATATGTGTATATCATATGTACCATCAACCAACGACTCGCTATATTGGGACTTCATTGTGTAGGTACGGGGTTCTAAAATGGCGAGTTGTTACATTTAGTATAAGAGCATAGGTTATAGCATTAGGGAACGTAGTACTTGTATATATATATATATATATATATATATATATATATATATATATATATCTATATGTATATATATGAGTGAAATATATTTCTAGCTATTCCGGTTGAGTTATATATCTATTATGGAGTTGCTAATGAATCCCAACTTTGGAGAGCTAAGGATGAGTAAGTTGGTAAGGATGGAAACTAAAATAATAGTGGAGTAAGACCAAAACTAGAATGGTCCTAGAGGCGATTTTAGGGATATTGCGATTTGAACGTCCATATTCGATTCCACCGATATCTATAAGTGTTTGCGCCAAAAATGGTCACAAACCCCAAGTATTATGAAAGCACCAGTGTATGAATACAAAGCAGCAATATTCAAGCACAAATCTCAGATATAAGCAAGCAACAAACAACAATCCAGAAATAATGAATAGTGACACGCAGTTTATAGTGGTTCGGCAATCTCCGGCCTACGTCCACTTCAAGGTTTTTATCGTTTATTGATTATCCTTGCTGGTTACAGATGATTACAGCAGTTACAATGAGGAAATTCGAGTATAACAGCAATAGAAAGAAGTAGAATTGAATTCGGCAGAGTCTAGACGTTGGATTGCGAAAAAGATCCCTTTTTTGTAGGTTTCAGGGGGCTATTTATAGGCATAGGAGGCTGAGATCGTGCCCAAACTTCAGGAGACTTCTTCTGGCACGTGAGGGGGCCCACGCGACCGACCCCACCAAGTTTCAACTCGATCTGTGATGGATACGAAGCAATTTCGTATCCATCAGAAAATGATCCAATCGGGCTGAAATTTGGTGGGGACATTCCTTACCTTGTGTGGAAGCTACTGTGAAAATTTCGTTGCATTTGGACCAGCGGTTCGTGAGATATGATCGATACAAGATTGTATTTTCGTGTGTACTACTCTGTTCGAATCCTTGGATTCGTATCCATCGCTTCGAATCAACCTAGGCACGTGAGCGCGTAGTGACGTGGTGCGGAAATCTTGGATCGCTCCACCTTTTTTGCTGTGTCGAACGAGTCATTCGCATCTAGCGTCGAAGCTTCTCCCATACCAACTCTTTATTCACGTCCACGCGTTTCTGTCTTTACTCGAATTAGCTATCGATTCGACGCAGTCCTTGTTTGCATCGATTATTATTGACATGGATACGAAGAAGGACCTATGCGCTATCGATTCGAATAACTACGAACCACATGGATACGAATCAAGCCTCTGCAATCGATTCGAACCGGGTGTACCCCTGGTCGATACAAAATGTTTTGCCTACGATGGATACGAGCTAAACCGATACGACGCTTCCGCCTCTAGATCGATGCGAGGAGTCCAATACCGGATGGATTCGAACAACCCCGATTCGAACAAAGTTCTAGGATAGATTTGAATAGGTTGAGGCGACGCCATTCAGATGGGTACGGAACCGATCGATTCGAACAAGCCAATGCGATGGTTTCCTGATGGATTCGAATATGATGGATTTGATGGATTCGAACACACCATCACCTTAGCTCGCCGATGGATACGAACAACATGTCTATTTAACTTGTATCAATCATATCTCCCTCATTCGAACTCCGATTAAGATGAAATTTGAAACGTTGGCTTTCACGACTTTGCTTGTCATGTCTTGTCAATTACAGCCCGATCCGGGCTCGGACAAAATTCATCGATATCCATGATCATCCTGCAATGCATAGCTGAATATTCACGACCAGTTATAATTGATTTTCAGTCAGCTTTGGGTATCTCAGTTTTGCTTAAAGTTTGGATAACATTTTGCCCCCCAAAACATGCCTTTTTGGTAAAAAGGTGTGTTTTGATTTGTCTCAAATCTAATGCAGTGAATTTATGTTTTGTTCAAAGCTTATAGCAATTTCCATTAAGTTCATGGCTGTTTCAAGCCAAGTCATTATCAATTTCTTCCAGTGGAAGTTAAGAATGAAATTCTACAGTCTTTTCGGACTATCGATGGTCACTCCGGACCCTTGCCAAGCCCACTCTAGACTCAGCGATTGAATAGAAAGATCCTATTGCACTCCGGCGTTGCTTTCTATTCCTTGCACTCTGGCCCCAGGTAGGGCATAAAGCGATGTCTTGGTTGTTCTGGACCAATCGTAGCCTTTCCGGGCTCCTACTGGATCCCATCCTGTCACTCTCCGGTGAAGGGAAAACAGCGTTAAGTGGGTCGATCCTGTCACTCTCCGGTGAAGCGACCCACTTCTTGCACTCCGGTTCAGTGTATCTGAACATTAAGCGATGTCTTGACCTGAATCATCAGCCGATCACAGCCTCTCCGGGCTCTTATCGAATCCCGATCCAATCACTCTCCGGTGAATAGGAAACGATGCTTAAGTGAGTCGATCCCGTCGCTCTTCGGCGAAGCAACTCACTTCTTGCACTCCGGACCCTGCCTCTCCGGGTAGGATCATAAAGCGATCATCTGTATATTGATATTTAATGTTTATTCTTCAACTCTCCGGTCAAAGGTTTATTTCAAGGAATTCAAGTTTATTTATTAAATTCAGGTCCCAGATGTTCAATCTCAAACACCAGGGAAAACTAAACATTGCCTCTCCGGGCAGATCGGTCTATCTTCATCTCAGAGCATGCCTAGGGATCTCTCTGGTTCCCGTACATGAGTAAGTGGAGTAGCCGTTTATTCTGAAAACAAATCTAATAAAATTATTTGACCGAAGTCCAAATCTTGAACTTGGCCCTTGCCATCTTAATCAGTTGATGACGAGTCGCGATCCCGATCCAGGATCGTTTCTGTTAGGTGGAGGCGGTAGTTGTTCAGGCCTTACCGCTGTTGCCCGTTCTCTGACATATTGTGGCAATCTACCATTCCCGGCATGTTCTTCCACCTCATCTCTTAGGTGTCGGCATTCATCGGTAGTGTGCCCATCCAGCTCATGGAATAGGCAGTATTTTCCAGTCATGCGTTCCCGCTCCGTGGGATCTCTCCTGGGTGGTTTTCGATAGGGGAGCTGCCCCCGAGTTTCAGTGTAAATCCTTTCTAGGCTTGCCGTTAAATCTGTGTATTGCCTGAATCTAGGCTCTCGGAATTTCTTCCGTTTATCAGGACCATCATGTGCGTCATCCTGCTTTCTCTTTCCTTTGTCTGCCCTAGGCTGTTCCCTGGCGGTTCCTTCGCCTTGTGCAGCATTTACTTCCTGCCTCTTGGCTCGTGATTCTTCTAATCGAATGAATTTCTCAGCTTCATGGTAAAACTCTCCAAGATCTTGCGGTGGATCTCTTGTCAACGAATCTTTGAATTCGGTGCCTTCTCCAACTCCTGCCACCGCCGCCATCAAAATCATCGATGGATCCGGGCGATCTACAGAAGCCACCATTGCATTGAATCGCAGCAGAAATCCTTTTATGGACTCTCTGGTCCTTTGCTTTATCGAAGCTAAAGTCATCACACAATTGGGTCTTGTCACATGGACCCTAAATTGTTCCATGAAGCAATCTACAAGCTCGCCCCATGTCCTGATCGATCCAGTCTTTAATTGCCTGAACCAAAGAGCAGCCAAGTCAGATAAAAATAAAGGGAAACATCGTGCCATCACTTCCTCGGATGCTCCTAGTACTTCCATGTGTCTAATATATCTGGTAATATGCATGGTCGGATCCGATTTCCCGTCATATGGATCCAACGTTGGTAGTTTGAACTTTGGAGGGTTCCTTGCATTCCTGATATTCAGAGCAAACGGACTCCGACTGACCTCCTCTAGTCCTCCATTGGTCAATCCTCCTCTCATCAGTCGTCGGACTAATCCAGCCATCTTTTCATCTCCATCCTGGGGTTTCCCTCTTGGTCTTGAAGGGTATTCTGGTACGTACTCTTTGTGTGGCCCGTTAGCATCAGTGTTGGCTCCAGCTTGTTGAGCTCCATCTGTGGGCCTTCCAGCATCGAATCCTGAGGGTCTGCCCCCAAGTCCTTGTTGATTGTCTTCTGGATCTGCATTTTGACCTTCATTGGGTTCCGCAATCCTAGCTCCTTGTTCCATATTCATAGCCGCTGTAGCTGGTCCTAGGCTCTGCATCCCTGCAACTCTCATCTGTTCAAAGAAATTTTGCAGCATCTCTTGTTGGCTTTTCATCATTCTTTCGTGCATCAGATTGGTCATGGTCTCCATTTCGTCTCTAGTAATGTAGATCGAAGCTGGTTCTTCTTCGGCACCAGAGGATGCCTCTTGACTTCCTCCTTGTTGGCTTCTCTCAGCCCTTTGCCTTTTACTTGTTTGCCGAGTCATTGCCTTTCAGACCTTCAAGCTTTCAAATCTGAACTTCAAATCTTGCGTAGCGGATGCTAGTTCAGCTCTCAGTGAAAGCACCAAAGTGTTTGCGCCAAAAATGGTCACAAACCCCAAGTATTGTGAAAGCACCAGTGTATGAATACAAAGCAGCAATATTCAAGCACAAATCTCAGATATAAGCAAGAAACAAACAACAATCCAGAAATAATGAACAGTGACACGCAGTTTATAGTGGTTCGGCAATCTCCGGCCTACGTCCACTTCAAGGTTTTTATCATTTATTGATTATCCTTGCTGGTTACAGATGATTACAGCAGTTACAATGAGGAATTTCGAGTATAACAGCAATAGAAAGAAGTAGAATTGAATTCGGCAGAGTTTGGACGTTGGATTGCGAAAAAGATCCCCTTTTGTAGGTTTCAGAGGGCTATTTATAGGCGTAGGAGGCTGAGATCGTGCCCAAACTTCAGGAGACTTCTTCTGGCACGTGATGGGGCCCACGCGACCAAACCCACCAAGTTTCGACTCGATCTGTGATGGATACAAAGCAATTTCGTATCCATCAGAAAATGATCCAATCGGGCTGAAATTTGGTGGGGACATTCCTTACCTTGTGTTGAAGCTACTGTGAAAATTTCGTTGCATTTGGACCAGTGGTTCGTGAGATATGATCGATACAAGATTGTATTTTCGTGTGTACTGCTCTGTTTGACTCCATGGATTCGTATCCATCGCTTCGAATCGACCTGGGCACGTGAGCGCGCAGTGACGTGGTGCGGAAATCTTGGATCGCTCCACCTTTTTTGCCGTGTCGAACGAGTCATTCGCATCTAGCGCCGAAGCTTCGCCCATACCAACTCTTTATTCACGTCCACGCGTTTCTGTCTTTACTCGAATTAGCTATCGATTCGACGTAGTCCTTGTTTGCATCGATTATTATTTACATGGATACGAAGAAGGACCTATGCGCTATCGATTCGAATAACTACGAACCACATGGATACGAATCAAGCCTCTGCAATCGATTCGAACCGGGTCTACCCCTGGTCGATACGAAATGTTTTGCCTACGATGGAAACGAGCTAAACCGATACGACGCTTCCGCCTCTAGATCGATGCGAGGAGTCCAATACCGGATGGATTCGAACAACTCCGATTCGAACAAAGTTCTAGGATAGATTTGAATAGGTTGAGGCGACGCCATTCAGATGGGTACGGAACCGATCAATTCGAACAAGCCAATGCGATGGTTTCCTGATGGATTCGAATATGATGGATTCGATGGATTCGAACACAACATCACCATAGCTCGCCGATGGATACGAACAGCATGTCTATTTAACTTGTATCAATCATATCTCCCTCATTCGAACTCCGATTAAGCTGAAATTTGAAACGTTGGCTTTCACGGCTTTGCTTGTCATGTCTTGTCAATTACAGCCCAATCCGGGCTCGGACAAAATTCATCGATATCCATGATCATCCTGCAATGCATAGCTGAATATTCACGATAAGTTATTATTGATTTTCAGTCAGCTTTGGGTATCTCAGTTTTGCTAAAAGTTGGGATAACAATAAGCAATGAGTCATACCAATGTAGACCCCACATATTTTGTATACGATGAAAAATTCTTAGTATTATGTTGGAAGTGAACCCAAATTGACATTGGAAATGTGGCTAAGAACTTGTGAGAGTATATATGATATTTTGGATGCGATTTGATTTGATGGATGCACTATATAGGAAGCCAGTGAGGATGGTAAGTGGATTGAGTTTTTGAAGATAATATTTGTAAGAGGGAAAATTTAAGGAAAATATTTAGTTTTGAAAGATGAAATTATGAATTTCATTTGTAAGAAAATTTATGAATTTATATTGTGTTTATATAAGATAATGAGTATTTGGACGATTTTTAGATGTAAAGTTTGATTCAAAGTAAGTAGAATTTATATTCATTTTTAAATAAGAAATTGAAGGATTCATGAAATGAAGTTTTTGAACACAATTATAGTAAATATGGTTAAAGGTCGTTGAAATGGTATTCTAAATTTATATAAATGAGGTGAGTAGCTAAAGGGAATTTTAATGTATATTTTCATGTATACAAGTTGTGTTATTTAAAGGTGTTGGAAATTTTTTATTTACATAATAAATTAATATATACTTATATATATATATATGATAAAATGAATATAAACTATTTGACATGATATTATGAAATAAGAACAAGAGTATTTTAGAAAAACAACCATAGTTAATTTAAAATTTTATTGTGTTTAAAAGTAATTAATATTAAGTTATTGAAGTTAAGGTAAATAATTTGTATTGAAATTAAAGTACAAAGACAAAGTAAATGATTGATGATAAGATTTTATCTTGTGGCTTTTATGTCAGTGAGATGTTTTGGTAGAGCAATATTTTAAAAAGTGACGATGTATTTTAAAAGCAAAAGGAAGTTTCAAAAAGTTTGATTTTATAAATAATTTTTGATTAGAAAATCTTTTATTTTAATTATAAAAGATTAAAAATGAGTTTTGCATGGTCAAATTTAAAATTGTTTGACCGAAAATGAACAAGGAAGAGAAGGGTTAGGCATTAGAGGTGGACCCAAGAGAAACTATGATACTATATGTTGTAAAGAAGGGAAAAATAAATCATAAAAAGAGGCGAGTTATGATTTGAGATAAGAAAATGTAGTTGTAAGTAGTTCAACTGTAAGTCTCATATAGTGCTTGGATCGATTGATTTTTAAAGTAGATTTAATGACTAGTTATAAGATGATAGTGGATACAAATAGGAAAGTAGCTTGGATAAGGATTAGTGGACTGAGCATGATATTTTCATAAGTCATGATCCCGATAGTCGTATGAATTTGGAAACGAGAATTTTCGAATAATGAAATAAATATTTTGATTATAATTAGAAAGAGAAAAGGTAATCCAAATTGGTGTATTGAAGAAAAATATAGAAAAAATGTTCACCTATTAGCAGATTAAATTGATTAAGATTCATATGAAAGGGAATTGGGCCTAAGTTATATTTGATATTGGGAAATTTTTGAAGATATATTTGAGGTAAAGTTGACTTAGAAAATTTTGATAGTAAAAGAGAAATGTGTAATATTAGAGTTTCAATTGATTTGACCCCATTAACTAATTGATTAAAAATATTTTGGAAATGTGGATGAAGATTTTGGTTAAAGAATTTAGAGTTTAGTTAGGATAGGGTCCCAATGACCCAGTGATGCTATTAGGTGATCTGACTCGATGATCAGTCCATAGTGCATAAATGAAATTACCGACATTTGCATTCTTTTGTTTGTATCATCGATGTAATGGTTAGAGATCGAAGCAAATGATATTTAGAATACTTTATTGTTTGATATCATTGTAAAGGTAAATTTATTAAGTTGATATGTGGAAGGGTATCATTGACCTAATGTGGTAAGTAACATTACACCATTTGTGTTATATGGCTTGGGAAGATGTTGTACTCTAAGCAAGTGATTTTTGTCATTCTATATATGTTTTGGGAAGATAGTTATAGGTTCTCGATATTTGAGCAATGAATGTGATTTTGAGCATATAATTTTGATTGGATTATATGTAACATGAGTTTGATCACATGTTCACTATGCTAGGATATTATTCCTTTTTCCAATGTTCCTAGATAGGTTATAGCATAAGAAGTTACTATACTAGTATTTGTTGATTTGATTTATATGGTGAGACACCGTTCCTTATTGAGTTATCTCATCCATAACATGGAAGAATAATAAGTCAGTGAGGTAATATATGAGGAAAAATACTATTAATTAGTTGTTATTAGAAAATGAATTGAGCTTGGATGTTGGTTATGAAGGGTATTGAGTGTAAATTCAAGATTATTTTGGGCATAAAATTATGCAAGGATAAATATTTTGGTATGTTGTAGAGTATGTATAAATATTCCAATATAGACAAAAATAAAGATTATATGAGTTAGTGTTAATTATAGATGAATGATTTATTAAGAATTTTATAGATAAACATCGTTTAGAGAATAAAAAAATGATGTAGAGTTGTATCTCCTATTAATTCCAATTTAGATTAGCGATAAGGATTATAGGAGAAGTATTTCTAATGGGTATAGATAAAGGATCTCAAAATGGATTTGAGTTATTGAGATGAACCTGAATTTAGGAATTAAAGAAAGGATGCACTAGAATGAATGGATACTAATGTAAAATAAAGAAGTACCACAGAGTGGTGTGAATTCAGGTGTTACGTGATAATCGAAGAAAATTTTATTGAAAGGACAAAAGAGAAAGTGTATGGTTTACACGTATAGAAGATGTGGAGGAAATTTTATGTAAAATGGAATTTGGAAGTTTGGATATGATTTTTATTAAGGAGTAGATAGATTCCTTCAATCATCCATCGAATTGAAGAGAAACTGTCTATTCAAAAGAATTCTCTTGGAATGTCGACTTAAAGGTGCATAGTTTACATTACATAAAGGTGTACATACATAATTATTATGTAGTTGATTCTTTTAATTTTATTGTTATCTTAAGTTAGAACATTCCTTAGGTTAGGATTTTACTTAGATTTAGGGTTTTTTGTTGCTATTGTTGTGTTGGCTGAGATGTTTGCTTAGTTGTAGGTTGTGGAATTTAGGATGGGATGTTTGGATAATCAAGGATATGATACTTTGGGTATTGAGCTCGTTGGATATTGGGAGAAGTGATATCATAAGCATAGTGATGCCACTCAAGTTAGATTGGAGATTTGGATGAGATATATGTTATGTTCATCGGGTTAAGATATTGATTATTTTGGATGTTTTTAGGTGAAGATTTAATAATATGGTATGTCAAGTTATTTGGATCTGTTTAGGTAAGACACCATCCACTTTGAGTTGCCTTACCTTAACAATCCGAAAAACAAATTAGGAAACTACTACTGGATGATTTAGATGTTAAATGTGTGCGCTTAGGAATAGTATGAGATGCTATAGATTGGTTTGGGTATGTTGGTGCTAAGGCTACCTATTGGTATGCATTGTGGCATTGATTAATTGAGATAGTAGCATGGATTCCAGAGGTTGTAGAAATGCACATATGATTGAGATTAGTATTTTGGGATAAGTCAGGCCAATAGTAGAGTTCGCTAGATTTAGTTAGGAGATGATTTGGATAAGGACAATTGGAGAGTGAAGGAGTAGATCCAATCTTTTCAATTTATTTCTTTCAAAAGAGTTTTTCATTTGATTGGTTTTTAATTTAGTCAATATCTGGGTTTGGATAAATGATTGTTTGCATTCATTGTTGTTTTATCTATGTTATGAATTTGTTTATTTTCTTGATATGTTTTGTATGTTGCGAGATTTACTGCTATATATGTTCATCGTGTGATATGCTAGTGTTATTAGTTTGCATATATATACAATTTAAATGATCGCCCTAAGATGTTGCATCATCCTTTATATGTCATGTCATCTCATTCATATAAGAGGGCCTAAATTTTAGATATTTGCATATATAATGTCATATGTTATTTGCACAGATATCATGATGTTATGTTGTTGATTGCATTTTATAAAATTAAACAAACACCGTTATGTATGCTAATGGGACATGTGCATGTATTATATGAATTTTGATTTTATAATTTCATACGCTATTTATGGTTGCTTGGTTTAATTTGCTTCTTGTTATATGAATGATTGTTTGGATGAAAGGTTGGATGGATGATTTTGCATGCGTATATAATTGTGTGATACAAGAGAGCACAATACATTCTTTATCCTTTGAGAATTTCGAGGACAAAATTCTTTTAAGGGGGAGAGAATGTAATACCCTAAAATTTTAGTTAAAAATTAAATAATAATAATAAATTTAAGATTAAATTATGAGAGTATTTTGGGAAATTTTAGTAGAAGGATAAAATTACTAAAATTTTAATTTTTAAAGACATTTGAATTTGCTAATGGGAGTCGCACCATTGCGTAGCTCTCATTTTATGGGGTCAGGATCGAGTATTCACTTGTCCGAATCGGATGTCGTATGAGTAAGACAATAAAGTTTTATTTAAGTGGACCGTGTTTGGGGGTGAGTTAGGCCAAGCCCATAATTTGAATTCAAATTATAATGTCGGTTTTGATTTTCCTTCATAAAGCCTTTTTAAATAGTACATACATTTCAGTTTCTCATTTTCAAATTTCTTATTTCTGAAAAAAACCAATTCTACCTTCTTCCTCTTTAATCATTTCAACACAAAATTCATAATTCTAAACGGGTTCGATGTGACAAGTTGCATTGGATTTGTAATGGAACTCTCTATCCTCTAGAGTAGGAATAATAGGATAATTCGAAGACTAGAATTTCTAGAAATTTGGGGCAGTAGGCAAATTTGGTTTCTCTTGCCTATTTTAGTTGAGTGCGGCTTCTCCGGCTTGTTATAATACTATGATATTGATACAAGATGGTTTGGAGATAATTTAGGATTTTAATTTAACACATGTATGAATTTAATAGTAAAGTTAAAATGAACGTTTAGAAAAGAAACGTAGTTTTTGTATCCAGAAAAACAAATAAGGAACTTCAACACCAAATTCTATATTTTAAACTTGATACAATCCAAATTTTTGAATGTATATGTATTAGGACTATAGAGACTTGATAGATGGTGTGTATATGAAGTATGACCCCTAGAATCAATCAAGAGCAAGAAAAATCGAAATTTGGAAACTAAAAATAAACAAAACAAGAAGAATACCAGTATCTGAAATGTGCACCAGTCGACCAGTGGGTTCACACCAGTCCACTGGTGGACGTTCCTAGTTGGGAATTCAGGCTTTTTCCCAAATCGATGTGCGACAACTTGGACTTTTTCATGACATTCTCTGACGATTCATTGATGACTTCTTTGGTTTGGTTGGTTACTATTTGGATGCATAGATCGATGTATAGAAGTGGTATGGGTGCTTTGGAATGCTTGTTGGTTTCTCTGAATAAGTAAGATGGGTATTTTGATGATAGTGAGGCTCGACAAGTAAGATGGGTAGTTCGATGAAGTATAAATGTATAGTTAGTGATTTGAATAACTGAATCTTATAGTGCACACGGTGGGTCCTTGAGTTATGGTATTAGTGAGGCGTTCTCTTATAGAGCATCGAGGATGGTCTAGGAGTGTTTTGATGTGATCTCATTTAACCTATAGCACATTTGGAAAAACCACGCATGAATCTAATGCATGGCTATCCTTTACGGTACGTAACAAGACCGGATAGTCACTGACGTGTAATCCTTTACCACAAGAAATGAGACTGGATTAAGTTTAAGATTATTTAAATAATATAATATTGTTCTATAGTGTGGTGTACGTTGGTCTGGAAAGTATTATACCTAAACTTGAATCATGTTATATCACTATCGTAGTAGAATACTTGTATTATATTTGCTTTACTCACGTAGTTATATGTCTGACCCACTCCTATATGTTTTTATCTATATTATTCTGGTTAACAGACTGCATATACATTGTAAATAAAGTGTGTATTACAAACTTGACATGACATTTTGTGAAGTTGATTAGGTTTGGATCATACAAACTTATGTATTGGCATCATATCTATAATCAGGTTATATATTTGTGTAATATGATATTTTGTGTGACCATTCGCTATGAGATTCTGGAAGTTTTAGTTAATATAATTTTATCTTATGCCCTCTTTGTGTGTATCATACGTATCAACAACTAATGACTTGCCGTTTAGGGACTTCATTGTGCAGTTACGAGGTTCTAAAATGGCCGGCTGTTTTAAATGGATTGGTTACCTTACTATGAGGTTGTCTTAGATTGTGGTAGAAGGAATGTTTGGTGAAACAGTTGCAATCGGCGAGATATCATAGTTTATCATTTACCCTAAAGCTTAGTCGAGTTAAGCTATTTGTTTTCTCTTGAACTATCACAAGATAAGCTCTCATCTATGTCCGTAGTTTAAGACTTTTCAGATGTTTTTGAAGAAGTCTCTGGTCTCCCACCCCGAAGTGGGATTGAGTTGAGGATTTATTTGGAGAAGGATACTTGACTTGTCATATTCCATTAAGGCATATGGCCCCTAAATAAAGACTAGAGTTAGACAAGCAGACTTCAGAGCTATTGTAGAAGGGACTTATTCATCGAACTACTTTAGCAGGGGAGCACCAGTTGTCTTCCCCACTAAGCAAAATGACTCTTTAAAGCTATGAGTTGACTATTAGGAGCTTAACAAGTTGACCAAGAAAAATAGTTATCCCTTACCTAGAATAGATGACCTTTTTGACCAGGTTGTTGGAGCCAAAATCTTTTCTCAAGTGGAGTAAGCCACTGGATTTCACCAATTAAGAATAGCCAAGGACAGCAAGCAGAAGACTACTTTTCATTGACTGTATGAATGGAAAGTAATGCCTTTTGGGTTGACGAAACCCCCTGCATACTTTGTAGATTTGATGAGTAAAGTCTGTGACGGTAGCCAAATAAATTCATCGTAGTGTTTATGGACGATATCCTAGTATTCTCTAAAAGTGAAGTTGAGCATAAAAATCACTTAAGGGAGCTATTATGGACCTTGAGAAGGCACCAACTAAATGCTAAATTCTCAAAATGCTACATTTAGAAGAAGGAGGTAATATTTCCCGGTCATATTGCCTCCGAAAAGGGAATATATGTTGATATTGGGTTGGCGGGTTACTGTAGGAAATTTATTAAAAACTTCACAAAGATAGCAGATCCACTGACCCACTTAACTAAGAAATCATTATCTTTTTCATAAGATGAGAAATGCACAGAAGCATTCGAGAGGCTATTGGAGCTGTTGACTAGAATACCGGTACTTACCATTCTGGGTGGGATGAAGCCTTTCATAGTTTACAATGACACATGCAGTATGGGGCTAGGAGCCGTTCTTATGCAAGAAGGTAGGATGATAGCCTATGCCTAGGCAGGTGAAGGACCATGAGAAGTGGTATCCAACTTATGACCTGGAGTTAGCAGCTGTCGTCTTTGCTTTAAGTATGTGAAGGCACAATCTTTTGGGGGAAAGGTTTGAATTATTCATCGACCATAAATCCTTTAAATAACCATTTTCCCAAAATGATTTGAATCTTAGCCAACAGAGGTGGATGGAGTTTATAACATCACATGACTCTGAAATATAGTACACTTTCAGAAAAAAGGTATGTTGTTGTCGACGCCCTTAGCCCGAGGCATGCTACTCTTAGTGTTGTACGTGATAGGATGCGGTTAGAGTTACTCTTGAATTTCAATTTCCAACCATCAACAAAACCCATTATAGGCTCTTTGGCAGTAATAGACGTTAGGCGGACATTGATAGACCACATCGGGCAATAGCAGAAGAAAGATGCAAAAATAGTAGATATTTTGGATATGTCAAGTAGTGGAGAACATTTCCCTCATGTCGGTAGATAAGCAATAGACAAAAGGGGATGGATGATGAAAGATGGAGCCTATATGTTTGGTGGTGGAGAATGTTTTGAAGGAAGTGCTAGCGGAATGTCACCATTCTAGGATTACCATTCATCTCGATGGAGGCAAAATGTATAGAGATTTAGAGCGAATTTTCTATTGGTCGCGATGAAGAAAAAGATAGTGAAGCATGTCTCTAGATGTTTGACATTCCAAGAGATAAAAGCAGAATAAGGGAAGCCTTGAGGGTTTTTATTGCCGTTAGAGGTGCCGACTCGGAAATGAGATCATATATCGATGGATTTTATATATGGGTTTCCTAGGAGTCAAAGCGGCAATGATGCTATTTGGGTTATAGTAGAAAGACTCACTAAAAATGCCCACTTTATTCTCATAAGGAGTAATAGGACTGAAGCATCTCTAGCATATTTAATGTATTCATACCATTACTTATATCATGATATACTAACACATACAGTAGAAAACAAAATAAAAAGCATACTTTCCTTCAAACAAGACTCCTATATAAGAGTTAATTGTATAATAAATTATGTAATTTTCCCTAGGGAAAATCCTTAAATCTTTCAATTCAGAGTTAGGGATTTTGTGTATTGAAGGAAACATGTATCTTGAATTTGATTGAAGCATTTTACTATTGGGCTAAACCGCAATACCCCTACATATAAGTGCTCCTCCTTTTCTCTCATTCATTCATGTAACATTTTCATTTGAAAATAATGAAGCTCAGGCCCTAGCTTCCTCCTTAAATCAACTTAAAAACAAACAAAAAATTTCCTAAAATCTTAAATTTTTTATCTAAATTCCTCTCTTGCCTTCCTCTATAAATCCTTTTGTATTAGAGCATATAATGAAGGTTAGGTTTCGGTCATAAAGAGAAAGAAGGCTTTAGGATGGGTTCTTTTGCTAGTATGGATGGCTAGATGTTGCTATGGTAAGTGGTACTAACTTTGTAGCTTGTAGTTACGTAATACTATATGCTTTGGCTTTGAATTATTCATGAAAATTTCTGCTAGAGTTTCTAGTTACTTAATTGCACTTTAGCATGAGTTTGGCTACGTTAATGAGAGAAAGTAATCACATATTAAATGAATGATAAGAAGATGGGATATGTGAAGGTTAGTAAGCATTTGAATTGGATTATAGCTTAGTTGCATGTGTAGTGAATCATATTATCATTAGCAAGTGTGCATATCAAGTAAATTAAGCTGAAGTAACATTCATAAATCTGACATCTAACAACATTAGTATGCATTGAAATTGTTAGTGATTTGAGTCATAAACATAGATATGTTAATTAATTAGTTTGAAAGCATTGATATGGATTTAGGTATGTTTGATTTATGTTAGTGAAGTAAATATGACTGTACTATTAGTTTGTTGATTAGAAGCTAAAAACAAGGCATGTGATAAAATTAGTAAGCATGAAAGTGGTTTCAAACTTGATATGACTTGCCCCAAACTTTGTTAAGCTTATGTAGATTGCAAAGTGGTTAAGAAGATGATTTTATCTAGTTAATCTATAAGTGTGAAATTATTAATTAGTTACTAAGTTAGCAAATTAGTTTGAAGGCATTGAGCGTGATTTGGCTTATATTTGATTTATGTTAGTGTAGTAATCATAACATATTATTAGTTTGTTGATTAAAAATCAAAAACATGTATTTTAAGAAAGTTAGTAAGCACAAAAGTTGGTTTATAACTTGTTATTTATATTGATAATGACATAGAACACACACATACAGATATATTGATGATGATATAGAACACACATACACACACACACACAACTCATGAGTTTGAAGTCAAAAAAGTATTTCGAGAAAGTTAGTAACCACAAAAGTTGGTTTATAACTTATTGTGTATACCGATGAATCTGATAATAGTAGAGGACACATATAAATGAGCATCTTATGCGTTTGAAGTCAAAAACATGTATTTTGAGAAAATTAGTGATCACAAATAAGTTTTATAACTTATTATGTATAGTAATGAAGATGATAATGATAGAGAACATGTATACATAATTAGCTTATATGTTTAAAGCCGCAAACATGTAATTTGATGAAGTAAGTAAGCAACAGAATTGATTAGTAACTTGAAATGATTTATAATAATTTATGTACTGTGCATGGAAAAGAAATTATGGTCACTTTCTTGTTTCAAAGCCACCCAAAGGACTAGTACTCATCACCAATATTGATGCTACCGGCCTGGCTAACAACTTCTTCCTTCACTACCACCATCTACCAAACTTACATCTAACACAAAGACAAATACCCAGAAGAGACAGAAGTAAATATATATCATATAGTAGTAAAATAATAAGTATGTCCCGTATCATTACCCCAATAATCATTGTATACTCCTACTATCCTTTATTATAGGGTAACTACAACACACCAAAGGGAATTGGGCCACTAATACTGTAACATCCCCCTACTTGGAGGCCCAAAGCTAAAGGCTATGGATGATGTAGTCATCCATAGTTATTAATCCTCGGCAACCAAATACAGCGATGTTAGGTATATTGATACAAAGAAACACAAAAATATGGAAAAAAATTAAACCACAATTAAAACCCACATTCCATTTCAAGATATTTCAAATTGACTACATAATCCCATTTGTAGATCATGTTCAAATAACATATAATAAAAAAATACGTCAAGAGCGACATATGAAGATGCCCCCTTAGTTGACTAGAGTACATACTAAGGCATTAAAACTATTTGCCTTTACAATCAAACATACAGTGGAAACAGAATAACTTTAAACAACTATCTGCCTCCTACACGCCTACGGAAGCTTTATTCGTCTAAAGAGAAAACTTGAAAACCTTTAACTCTCAACCTACTCAAAATCAATTGAGTATCCAAGAGTTTAAGGAGAAAACATAAACTTCGAGTCAGACAAAAAGCCTGGCATGAATAATAATCTACCATCTCAAACCATTATATATTTAGTGAGACCACGCTGCTTAGCGGAACGGGTTTTCCCCTCACTATTATCCTAAAACATTTATAAAACCATATATTGTGCTTCATGCGTCCACAATGGCTAAAACATAGTATTTCAAAATATTATGATGATATGCAAGACAAGTAAGTCAGGTCTAGATTACCCATCGCCATTTATTCTGACTATCTGCCTTATGTTAATATGAATGACCATCTGTCAATCACTTAGTTTTCATGGGATTACTAAGAACCTATTGGTAACTCCAATATCATATTTCTTATCCTAGTTTTCATGGGCTAACTAGGAACCTATTGGCTGACTCCCAATATCTTAATCCAGATATAGTTTTCATAGGCTAACTACAAACCTGCTAGCCCCTACCAGTATCAAATCATAGTTTTCATGGGTTGACTATAAACCTATTGGCCTCTGCCAATATCGTACAGTTTTCATTGGCTTATTGTAAACCTATTGGCCCTGCCAATATCAATAAATTAAGAATTTTAACATCTGTTAAGTTATATTCACTACTGGGTCCACCTAACTGGTTATTCTACCATTTCCCCATGACACAGTTATGGGTGATTAACAATGTGAATAATATCCCCAAAACCTTTATTTATGCCATGGTTAATACTTTTAAGATTGAGATTGGGTTTGTGTTTTGAAATCATAAAAACATCACTTTCGAAACCCTGGATAGCCTCCTTTGAAAGCAAAGACTTCTTTTCAAAACATAGTATACATACCTTTCAAAACTCTTGGGAAATATCTTCTTTCGAAACCATTGGTACCTTTCGAAAGTATTAAGTCATCTTTTAAAACATAAGGCTTTGAAACATACGAAAGTACCATTTTTGAAAGCATTGGGTTTACTTCTTTAAAATCAACATTCGGGTCAAAGTGGTTATATACGAAAGTATCTCTTTCGAAACCAACAGAAAATAGAATTGAGGGAAAGTTGATGGTGTCAGAGCCATCTAGTTCGAAAGCAAAAGACTTAAAAATCAAAACTTCGAAGGTTTGGGTCGAAACCCCCTATTGACCCCATCTCCTTCGAAACCCCAACCCCTTTCGAAAGCAATTAAGAAAAAGCTTGGTTAAGGTAAAAACAAGGGCAATCCTTCGAAAGGATTCCTGAACATCAAGGTTGAAAGGTAGAGTAATAACTAGGATTCGACTGGGTCAAAACCACCATTTTCGAAAGCTTTATTTTGAAGAAAAGCGGAACTCCTTCGAAAGCTAATTCCTTTAGTGAAACATGGCAATCTTCTTTGAAAGTTAAACATACACCCTTTCGAAAACAATGTTTCAACTAAGTAAAAGTTTTTAAATAAAACAAGGCAAGGGTTTAACTTATGAAAACAAAATTGGGTTTCGTCCCCATCAGAAGCTTACCCTTCGACACCAAGGCTTCCGCCCATCTTCCAAACCATTACATATATTCCAGAAGATAACTATGTGGATTGGTTCTAATTATGAAGGTTTCGACTATGCATGATGGGGCGGAATCAAAGGGGTCGGAAGGTACTTAAAGGCGAAACACCTTTTTCTGATTTAAAGGCCGAATCATTGCAACTTTAAGTAATTTCTTTTTAACAACTTGCCTAGTTGTAACTGATTAGCTGCCATAAAACCTTTTAATTTCTTTACTTCTAAAGCGGCTGCATTTATTCAGATCTAAATTAAAGTTTTTTTAAACGTTAAAATCCTTTCCATATAACCTAAAACTGACATATTCAGAAAAGCCCTTCTTTTAAAATAATTTATTTCCCCAAATAAATCAACTGGGTAAAATCCCCAAAAATCATAGAAATTCGAATTAATCATGCAATCAAACATATTAAAATTTTAAACCCAATTTCTTCCTGAAATTCACAAAAAATATTTAACCTAATTTTATCATATTTACCCTAAAAAATTCACAATAAAATTTTCATAGCTTGGGAAATTCTGAAAATTAAAAATCATCTCCAAAATTAGGTTGTGCTTAACATAAAAAATTTCCATCGCATTTTAAATCAATAAAACACGGTTTTGAACCTAAAACCATACGGATTTCATATAATTTAAGAGTTTAAATTAAACAATCCATAAATTTAAGCATATCATCATCTAATATATCATGGAAACAAAATAATTATTCAAATTTGAAATCACTAGATTATAAATCCAAAAGGAGATGGTAAGAATAATTATTCACCTTAGATTTGATAAGGAACTTGAGATTTGTTGTTGACTAATCCTTCCTAGCTTGATCGTTGGCTTTAGATAAAATTTTTTTCTTTTCCTCTTTGGTAATGGCCGGCTTGGATTTAGGTTTTTAGATTTTATGACTGTCAGAAAAATGAAACATGAATGGACATAGAGGAGAAGTAATAGCTGTGTAAAATAATAAGGAGGCTATTTTACTAATATCCCCATGTGTAACTAAGTTAGCCCTTAAACCAAGTTAAAGCCCATTTATTCAATTAGTAAGCACGACCATATATATTACTTTAATCAAATCTCAATATCCTTATCATCATTATTCTATTTAATTTATTAATTAAATATTCTGAATAATGTTATCAAAAATTAGGGATGTTACAGGCTCCCTGCTTAAAGAATTTCATCTTTGAAATTCAGTAAGGACTAAATACTAAACATAGCAATCATCTATAACAACACCTAACAACCATTCTAGTCTAACTGACTAGCAACTATCTATATAAATCTAACATAGACGTACCCTTAAAGCAAATCAAGATATGTATCTCTAATCCTGTCCTCTGTCTCCCAAATATAGTCATTCTTGTTGTCGCTCCACTGAACTTTTACGAACCTGACTGTCTTGTTCCTTAATCTTTTCTCATATCTAGCTACAACCTAAACTGGTTGTCTAACAAAAGTCAAATTATGCTCTACCACTAAGTCATCCAACCCTGTCAGAGGAATAGTAGTTTCTGGATCATGAATATACTTGCGAAGATGAGATATATGAAAAACATTATGGACACCTGCCAAACTGCTCGGCAACTCTAGTCTGTATGTGAGCCTTCCAATCCTCCGTATAATCTAGAATGGACCTACATATCTTGGCGCTAACTTCCTTGACTTTCAAAACCGTACCACACCCTTCATAGGCGATACCTTAATGAAAACCTTATCTCCAACTGAGAATTCTAGGTCCTTACGCCACTTGTCTGCGTAACTCTTCTATCTAGACTGAGCTTCCTTCATCCTACCTCGGATTAACTCAACTTTCTCTAACACCGCTCTAATCAAATCTAGACCTAAGACTAATCTGTCTCCAGTCTCTAACCAGCATGCTAAGGATTTGCATGGCCTCCCATATAAAGCTTCACATGGCGCCATTCCTATACTAGTCTGATAACTATTATTATAGGAAAACTCGACCAAATGTAGATGATCTTCCCAAGATCCACCAAAATCTAATACACAAGCTCTTAATAAATCCTCGAGCACTTTGTTTCTCTCTGTCTACCCATATGTTTGAGGGTGATGCGCAGTACTCATTTTAAGCTTGGTACTCATCACTTCTTGTAGACTTTTCTAGAATTCACTAGTGAACAATGCGTCTCTATCACTGACTATTCCACTAGGAACTCCATGCAGTCTAACTATGTTCTTCACGAACAACTTAGCTAAAACTGGTGCCATCCTAGTTGACTTAATTGGAATGAAATAGGCACTCTTGGTCATACTATCTACTATAACCCATATACTATCATTACCTCTATTTTACCTTAGCAACTCGTCTAAAAAAATCTATGGATATCGAATCCCATTTCCAAACTTCAATCTCTAAAGGTTGCAGTAATCCACTTGGTTTCTGATGTTCAGCTTTCACTTGTTAGCAGTTTGCACACTATCTAACCCATAAGCCAATATCCCTCCTCATGCCTTCCCAATATAAGATCCTCTTCATATCTTTATACATCTTGGTTCCTCCAGGATGAATCATAAACTTGGACCAATGACATTCTCCAAGAACTTCTTTCCTTAAGTCTTCCAAATTTGGAACACACAACCATCCCTTCTTCCTTAGCCACCCTCTCTGGTCAAGGCTAAAATCCTTTAAATCATCGATCTTAGTTCCAACTTCAACTCTTCTGATCCTCCCAGCTAATACTGGATCCTCCTTCTGCTTAGAAGCAATTCTCTCAATCAATACTGGTCGGACTTCCAAACAAGACAATCTGACGGAACTCTGACTAGAACCAGTAGTTGATCTTAACTGCACTCCACAACTGGCCAAAGCTTCCAAATCTTTTCACTCCACCAACATAGCTAACACCACATTCTGATGTTTCCTGCTAAGAGCATCTGCTACTTTATTACCATTTCCTAGTGTATATTCTATACCAAAATCATAAGCAGCCAAAAACTCTAGCCACCTCTGATGTCTCATATTCAACTCCTTCTGAGAGAACAAATATCGTAAAGACTTATGATCAGTATACAACTCAAATCTCTCACCTAAGAGATAATGTCTCCAAATCTTCAATGCAAAGATCACAGCTGCAAACTCCAAATCATGAGTAGGATATCTAACTACATGCGGTCTAAGCTGCCTAGATGCGTAGGCAATGACTTTACCACTCTACATCAATACCGCTCTTAGTCCAGTTCCACATGCATCAATATACACCACCAATCCTTGGTTTCCGTTTGGAACTACTAACACGAGTGCTTTGGTCAACAAATGCTTTAACTTAAGGAATGCCTCCTCACATTTGTCGGACCAAACAAACTTCACTTCCTTCCTGGTAAGCTTAGTTAAGGGTGCTGCTATCCGTAAGAAATCCTTAATGAATCTCCGGTAGTAGCTAGCAAGTCCAAGAAAACTCCTGATCTCAGCAACCGTCCTTGGTCTCTTTCAATTATTCACAGCTTTGATCTTATTTGGATCTACTGACAATCCTTTCTCTGAAACCATGTGACCAAGAAACTTTACCTCTTTCTTCCAGAAATGACACTTGGTAAACTTTGCCTTTAGTTGATTCTGCCTCAGCGTCTCAAGCACCACTCTAAGATGAATTTCATGTTCTCTCTTATCCTTAGAGTATGCTAGGATGTCATAACACTAGTACAAACCTATCCAAGTAATCTCGGAAAACTCAGTTCATCAAATCTAAGAAGAAAGCAGGTGCATTCGTCAACCCAAATGGCATCACCAACCGCTTATATGAACCATATCTAGTCCAAAATGCTGTCAAAGGAATACTATCCTCCGCCATCCTTTATTGATGGAAACCTGTCACCAAATCCAACTAGGAAAATACTTTGGCTCCACTCAACTGATCAAACAGATTATCTATTCTTGGAAAAGGATACTTATTCTTAATGGTCCCTTCATTCAGCTTACGTTAGTCAATACACATCCTTAATGACCCATCTGATTTCTTTACAATCACTGCGACCGCTCCCCAAGGCAAACTGTTTGGTCAGATAAAATTCTTTCTTCTCCACTAACTGCACCTTCAATTCCTTCATCTCAGTTGGTGTCATTCTACTAGGTAGTCTAATCATAGGTTTAGCTCTGGACACAAGATCTATTCTAAACTCAATAGCTCTTTTAGGGGTAATCTAGTGACTGGCTCGAAGGCATCTGCAAATTGTCTTGCTAACTGAACCTGACTTAACTCATTTCCTACCTCTTAAGCATAGCACTAACTCTCCGGTCAGTATTCTCTACTGAGAATATCACTTAGTTATGACTATCAGGGTGTCTCAGTGATATTTCCCTATCATGGAAAAATATTCTAGCCTCACACCTACTCAACCAATCCATACCCAAAATGATCCCAAAATCTACGAAATCAATAACATACAAACTGCATGCAAACTTATGACCTAACAAGTCAAGTTCTAACTGGTCACATCTCAACACTAGAGTTGTATATCCTCCTACAGGATTCGCAACCCTTAAGGGAGTAATAAGATAGGTGGATTCTAGGCATAATCTATCAACCAAACACTGAGATATAAATAAATGTGATGCACTGGTATCAAAAAGTACTCTAGCTGAAATACTCCGAATCAAAAGCGTATCTTCCATCACAGTCTTTCCCTTATCTGCTGCAATAGGCCTAGCTGATCCAATAGCAAAGACCTTTCCTTTGTCCTCCCTAACTGGCTCTGGACACTGGTTCTTGTAATGCCCAACTTGATCACAGTTGAAACATTTCACATTCTTCTTAACTGTAGCCTTCTTCTTATTTCCTGGCCGACATTCATTCACAAAGTGACCCTTCTTGTCACACTTATAAAAAACTACCTCAACCTTCGACCTTTTAGCTGTGTATCCCATTTGGGCTCCCTTCTTTTTAAAGAACTTCCACTTCTTCCTTTAAGAACCCTAGGTTTCCTCCGACTTCTCTTTAGCCAAATCAGCAAGCAACTCCTAATGGCGAATAGCCATATCCACCACAATATTACTAGGATCACGAACATGTGTCATCGTCATTCTAGCAAGTTCGGCCCTCAGTCCCCATATGAACTTCTTATTCCTTTTGATGTCAGTATCTATAAGAGCATACCCATATCTAGACAGCTCTTCAAACTTGGTAACATACTCAACTACTGACATATTTCCTTGTACTAAATCCATAAATTTACTCATTAGCTCAGACTTGGCAAACTGAGATACAAACTTCTGCTCAAATCTAGTCTTAAAATCATTCCCAGTTAACTGTTCTTTCGGAACTCCGGTAGTGACACTATTCCACCAATGTAGTGCTGACCCCTGCAACTGTCTAGAGGTCAACCTCCTCTTTTGCCCATCCTTCAGACCAATATCAGTAAATATACGCTCACAATGCAACAACCAATTCTGAACCTCTACGGCACTCTCCGTCCCCAGAAATGGCTTCCCACCAAAACTGGTGTAATCTCTACTCAGTAAAGCAATATTCCTAACTGGAGCCATAAGATGAGCTCCTCCTACATTTCCAGAAACTCCAGCTTGTGCGAAACCCGCAAAGAACTAATACACCACCCCTATATCTACTGGTGGATTTCTAGCACCCACATTGGCTTCTGCACTTTGGTTACTAGCATTAGTTGGTCGACTCGGGTTTCTCCTGGTAGTGGGTCGAGCATTTCCATTAGTTGTGGTGCTTCCTCCATAGGGATTTCCTCTTCTGTTTCGTACTTCCATATCTCCTTTCTCATAAATCTTCATACGAGCCTTAGTAAGATACAAAAGAACGGTATAAGAGAATAGGGGATACATTCTCATATATATAATTATATATAGAAAATAAAAGTACGTTACTATAGCGTTAACCCAAACCTCAATCTTATTATCTGGTTCACTGGATTATGTTTGAAAAATCTTTTAGGTTTAAGTTTCTTTTAAAGTTTCATAAACATATGCTCTGATACCGTCTTGTAACACCCCCTTACTTGGAGGCCCAAAGCTAACGGCTACGGATGCTGCAGTCATCCATAGTTATTAATCCTTGGCTACTAAATACGGCGATATTAGATATATTGATACACAGAAACACAAGAATATGGAAAAAAAAATTAAACAACAAATAAAACCCATATTCCATTTCAAGATATTTCAAATTGATTACATAATCCCATTCGCAGACCACGTTCAGATAACATATAATAGCAAAATATGCTAAGAGGGACATATGAAGAGGCCTATTTGTTGATGAGAGTACTAAAACTGTTTGCCTTTACAATCAAACATACAGCGGAAATAGAATAATTTTAAATAACTATCTGCCTCCTGCACGCCTCCAGAAACCTTATTCATCTAAAGAGAAAACTTGAAAACCTTTAATTCTCAACCTACTCAAAATCAATTGAGTACCCAAGAGTTTAAGAGGAAAAAAAAACTTTGAGTCAGATAAAAAGCCTGGTATGAATAATAATTTACCATCTCAAACCATTAGATATCTAGTGAGACCATGCCACTAAGTGGAATGGGTTTTCCCCTCACTAGTATCCTAAAACATTTATAAAACTACATACGGTGCTTTCTGCATCCACAATGGTTAAAACATAGTATTTTAAAATATTATGATGATATGCAAGACAAGTAAATCAAGTCTGGATTACCCATCCCCATTTATTCTAATTATCTGTCCTATATTAATACTAATGACCATCTGTCCAATTACTTAGTTTTCATGGGATTACTAAGAACCAATTGGTAACTCCAATATCATATTTCTTATCCTCATTTTCATTGGCTAACTAGGAACTTATTGGCTGACTGCCAATATCTTGATCCGAATATAGTTTTCATGGGCTAACTACAAACCTATTGGCCCCTACCGGAATCAAATCATAGTTTTCATGGGCTGACTATGAACCTATTGGCCCCTGCCAATATCATACAGTTTTCATGGGCTTACCGTAAACCTATTGGTCCCTGCCAATATCAATAAATTAATAATTTTAACATCTGTTAAGTTATATTCACTATTGGGTCCACCTAACTGGTTATTCTGCCATTTCCCCATACAGTTATGGGTGATTAACAATGTGAATGATATCTCCAAAAACTTTATTTATGCCATGGTTATTACCTTTAAGATTGAGATTGGGTTTGTGTTTTGAAATCATAAAAAATCTCTTTTGAAACCCTGGATAGCCTACTTCAAAAGCAAAAACTTCTTTTCAAAACATAGTATACATACCTTTCAAAACTCTTGGGAAATATCTTCTTTCAAAACGATTGGTACCTTTTGAAAGTGTTAAGTCACCTTTTCAAACATAAGGCTTCGAAGCATACGAAAGTACCATTTTCGAAAGCATTGGGTTTACTTCTTTAAAATCAACATTTGGGTCAAAGTGGTTATATATGAAGTACCTCTTTCGAAACCAACAAAAACTAGAATTGAGGAAATGTTGATGGTGTCAGAGCCATCTAGTTCGAAAGCAAAAGACTTAAAAATCAAAACTTCGAAGGTTTGGGTCGAAACCCCCTATCGACCCCATCTACTTCGAAACCCCAACCCCTTTCGAAAACAATTAAGAAAAAGCTTGGTTAAGGTAAAACAAGGGCAATCCTTTGATAGCATTCCTGAACATCAAGGTCGAAAGGTGGAGTAACAGCTAGGCTTCGACTGGGTCAAAACCACCATTTTCGAAAGCTTTATTTTGAAGAAAAGCGGAACTCCTTCGAAAGCTAATTCCTTTAGTGAAACATGGCAATCTTCTTTGAAAGTTAAACATACACCCTTTCGAAAACAATGATTCAACTAAGTAAAAGCTTTTAAATAAAACAAGGCAAGGGTTTAACTTATGAAAACAAAACTGGGTTTCGTCCCCATCAGAAGCTTACCCTTCGACACCAAGGCTTCCGTCCATCTTCCAAACCATTACATATCTTCCAGGAGATAATATGTGGATTGGTTCCGATTATGAAGGTTTTGACTATGATGGTTTCGACCATGACGGGGTGGAATCAAAGGGGTCGGAAGGTACCTTCTATTAAAGGCGAAACACCTTTTTCTAATTTAAAGACTAAATCATTGCAACTTTAAGTAATTTCTTTTTAACAACTTGCATAGTTGTAAAACACTAATTATTTGCCATAATTTTTTTTAATTTATTTACTTCTAAAACGGCTGCATTTATTCTGATCTAGATTAAAGGTTTAAACGTTGAAAACCTTTCCATATAACCTAAAACCGACATTTTAGGAAAGCCCTTCCTTTAAAATAATTTATTTCCCCAAATAAATCAACTGGGAAAAATTCCCAAAAATCATAGAAATTCGAATTAATCATGTAATCAAACTTATTAAAATTTTAGACCCAATTTCTTCCCGAAATTCACAAAATAAATATTTAACCCATTTTATCATATTTTCCCTTAAAAATTCACAATAAAATTTCCATAGCTTAGAAAATTCTGAAAATTAAATCTCATCTCCAAAATTACGTTGTACTGAACATAAAATTTTTACATGGCATTTTAAATCAATAAAACATAGTTTTGACCCTAAAACCGTACAAATTTCATATAATTTAAGAGTTTAAATCAAACAATCCATAAATTCAAGCATATCATCATCTAATATATCATGGAAACAAAATAATTATTCAAATCTAAAATCACAAGATTATAAAATCCAAAAGGAGATGGTAAGAATTATTATTCACCTTAGATTTGATAAGGAACTTGAGATTTGTGTTGATTAATCCTTCCTAGCATGATCTTTGGCTTTAGATAAAAATTCCTTCTTTTTCTCTTTGGTAATGACTGGCTTGGATTTAGGATTTTCGATTTTGTGACCGTGAGAAAAATGAAACGTGAATGAACATAGAGGATAAGTAATAGCCGTGTAAAATAATAAGGAGGCTATTTTACTAATATGCCCATGTGTAACTAAATTAGCCCTTAAACTAAGTTAAAGCACATTTATTCAATTAGTAAGCATGACCATATATATTAATTTAATCAAATCTCAATCTCCTTATCATCATTATTCTATTTAATTTATCTATTTAAATATTCTGAATAATGTTATCAAAAATTATGGATGTTACAAATACTCATCAAAGTGTATCATCAAGTGTTACCATCTGATAATACAAAGAGTAATGCGATACTCAGCGACATATGTGAACATTCCTTTGGGCTAATATCAGTATGCAACTTTACATCATCTAATTCATCATATACTTATACACGATATCAGCACAAAGCCATAAACGCATGAGCTCTTCAGGACAGAACAGCACATCATATAAATAGAGAAAACAAACTCACATAACGTAGTGACAAGCATAGCATAACCAAGTTGGTCTTCAAAATAAGATATTTACCTACTGCAAAAATATAAAACAGATAAGAGTCAAGTATAATATACATTCCAAATATCATCACATTTATATACTTGGAGACAACAAAAGAACATATATATATATATATATATAATATAGACTCCAAAATATAACATAGGTCTATAATCAATGTTCCTTCAAAAATCCCAACATCTAAAAGAGGATAATGTCCTTACACCTAAAGACTATTAGACTGCCCTGAGTATTTTATAATAATAAATGTGTCAAACTATCTCTAGGAAACAATTTCAAAATATATAGAATGGTACATGATATCATAATCATAAAAATAAGTAACATGTGAGTATAACAAGGAATCACATAACCATTATCATATCAAATACATTAATAACCCATAACTACACATAATATAGCATGACCATATAGGGTGATATATCGAAGGAAAGCACTCACATTTGAACATCATCAAGCCATTTAGAACTAACACACAGATACATACATATGCACATACATATTTATGTGTGTATGTGTGTGTATGTAACAAAAGAAGATAACAATTCTTACCCGACAACTGTAAGAGATGATACTCCAAGTTGATAGGTTCTCGGAGATATGTAATAATACATACAAACAAGCCATATGGAAATATCTCAATTAAAAGCTCTTAAAGAGGATACAAAGATATATAACATATGTAACAGATTAAAGGAACCATATTATCAAATATATATATATATATATGTATGTATGTATGTATGTATATATATATCATTTAACAATGTGAATCTCGACTAAAAACTTAGGAGAGAATAAACCCTTGACTAATTGGCCCTAGAAGTTATAAATATTACAAAAAACATATAAACACAACAACAAACAAATACAACACATTAATATAATCTCGACCAACATCCTTAGAGAGAAAAGACCCTCGTGTAAATGGCCTAAGGAGATGTATGATAAAACATTCAAGCAAAACAACGAACAAGTTCAACACATGACTATATATATATCTTAACAAACAACACTAATAAGAGAAGAGACTGTTGACTGACTGGCCCTAAGAGAAATATAATAAGATAAGAATACCCAAACACAACAAATAATTACAACTTGTAATGATATATATATATATATCCTATATATATAATGTAACATATCAAGATATATCTCAATCAAAGGCTCTAGGAGTGTCAACCAAGATGAACGCACAACTAGTCTTGGGTTAGGGTATCTTTGATAGAAACAAGCATGTAACAAGTTTCTAATATCGTATAATAACCATCTCTCTAATGAGGTTGTAACATAGTTTGGAATATCAAAATGAGACTATCTGAATCCTTAAGAACGGAGGCTGATATTCACACTACATTGCTTTAAGAAATGTTATTGACTACAACCAATTTACTACAGTCCCAATGTTACTCCAAGAATCGGGATACTCAAATTCATCGACATGCCATAGCCTGCTATAAGACTGTGATATGCATTAGTCATGAACCCTACATGCCCTTGGTAACAAACAGTTTACCTTTAGCAACATTGGGGAAATGGCTCTAATGAGAGTAACAACTCTCAACCTAATAACTCATCAAATTGACAAGACGTACTCGGTGCACGACCCCATAATGAGGACACAGGGATGGATGCTAGCCTACTTGACAGGTCCTAGTCATGTGCTCACAATAATGGAGTGAACCCAATGACATAAGTTCATGACATATAGAGTTTCTCTTGACTCAGTGATCCCTCAAAGAGTGGTAACCCTCGACTCACAAAGAGGACTCAACAAGGATCCCGACTTGATAAGCTCCAATGAGAGAAAGAACTCTCAGCTTACAAGCCCTTGGAGAGTAAGACAATTAGGTATGAAATATCCTTAACTACTAGCCTTAAGAGAGAAATAATTCTAGACTAGTGCCCTCGGAAAATAGATTCTCTACTACTAGCCCTAATAGAGAAATAAGTCCTGACAAGTTCGTCCTTGGAGAATCGACTATGACTTCACAAAATAAATCTCAACTTGTAGCACTTAGAGAGAAATAGTTCTCATGACTACAAAGCTCTAGGAGTGTAAACTTTAGACGATTTTCTAAAATTCCTAACCCTATATCATTATCAACAAGTGATGTATATTTACAAGAAGTAACTATACAAAATATCATTTGTGTGTCTCGTACCACTTAATGTTACTCGATCATTTACTAAAATGCTCATAAATTGAACCTAAAACAATAAAAAAACTCTATACAACGAGTCAAAAGAATAACCAAGAAAATATTACCGAACGTCCCATACCGCTCAGTAATATTAATCCATTTATTCAATATTTTAACTATATAGAATTATGCATAATAATAAATAATACAATCAATATAGTTTTCAAACTTTATTATAGTATTATCTTTTTTATTAAAATTCCTTTACTTATAATAATTCATAAAACCCTAAAAATAGTTTCAAATAGTTTCTCGAACCTTTTTTCTTTTATAAAAGTCCAAAAGCTTCTTTTTATTTATTTCAAAAGAGCTCCTTATTTTAATTCCTTTAAGAATACCAAAATGTACTTTTCAAACAAATCAATTAATTAAAAATGGATTTTTTACTAATTAAATATCTTTCGACATATAAAAATAAATTCTTTAAAATGAGAATAGATCTCAATTTTACAGCCATTTCAAGATTTTGAAAAAAAATTCCAAAGGAAAATAACTCCTTTTAATTTAAATATGAGTTATTCCAGCACAAATTAAATTAAAGAATTGAAATAAATAATTTGTAAAAATATTATAATTAAAAATAATTATTCATAAAAGAAATATGTAATAAAAATATTTTAAATTTATTTTTTATGTAAACAAACCAGCATCACACTATCTGAGCTATAAAACTCTAGGTTCTGCCAACCGATCATCTGATTGCAACCGATCGTCCGATTGCAACCGATCGATCGATCGGTCAGTTTGAAACTTGAGCTTTTCAACACTAGTTTACCACTGAAAGACCAAAGGCTAATTCCAGTGACTGTAATAGACCTTATTTATAATTATACACCTTATACAAATTTTCCAAATTTTATTAAGACGCTTTATAGGTTAAATGAGTAAGAATATGAAATTAAATTTTGATATATGCAACAAAACAAGAACACAATCATATTCGGGCCAGTTCAAATCACTATATCATTAAAAACAATAATAAACTCATACACGCAATTTCTAAACATAGATGTGAGTAATAAATTACTCAATTTGGTCTTTAGAACCTGAATATCCCAAAAAACAGCTAAATTTGCCTTTTGTTTAAGTTCAACCCTCATTTACAAATCTGAACAAAATTCTATTTAAAAATCATCCAAATCCTATCGAATTTTTACAGAAGGTATATGTTATCCCGCCTTTTGGCAAGGCCGTGACACCAAAGACTTGACTAGATACTGATGACGGGTCGTCTCGGAAGTCGGTTACACGTAAGGATCGCTACGGATATTGATGAAGTTTGTTCATGTCCGGATCGGGCTACAATTGATAAGGCACGTCAAGCAAAGCCGTGGAAACCAACGATCCAATTTTCAGGTCAATCCGAGTTCGTATGCTCAAGATATCGTCGACAAAAGATGGAGTAGGCCACCGTTGGTTCGAATCGATTGGCCAGGGGCCAATTCGAATCCATCGAACTTCCATTTGCTTCGATGTCAACAGCTCTCCATTGCTTCGACTCCATCAGGCGGAATCAGTAGCTTCGAATCGATTGAGGCAGTCACTACGTTCGACTACATCAAGCGAGCCTTCATGTGACTTGAGTTCGAATCCACCCTCGCCTACATCATAGTTCGAATCCATCGAAGGGAGGAACCTTCGAATCCATGCATTCGAATCCCCAGGCCAAGACAAACTTCGAACCGGTCCATAGCTACGAGTCTAAGTCGATTCGAACGAGCATTAGTCTCATCGATTCGAAGGAAGAGGTCCTTCGAATCCATTACCTCGACTCCACCATCTTCGAATCCAAGTCGTGGATTCGACCCAGTCAAAGCGGAGTGCAAAGCGGACCGATTCGAAGAAAGCGCACCACGTCACCATCTTCACGAGCAGGAAGATCGATTCGAACGAATCGATTCAAGCATATCGATTCGAACGACTCCAGAATACGAAAAACACCAACTTGAATCGATCATAACTCGAGTTCTACAAGTCCAAATCCCATGAAATTTTCACAGAAGCTCAAACACATGATGAAGAATGTACACACCAAATTTCAGCTCGATTGGATGATTTCTTGATCGATTTGAACCAAGGGTCGAATCGATCCCAAAGCGGGCCCGGATCTCCAGATTTCGGCCATGTGGGCCCCCTGACGTGCCAGAACTGGTCTCCCCTCATTTTGGGCGAAATACCAGCCTCCAACACCTATAAATAGAGCCCCTGGTCATTCAGAAAAGGGGTCGGAGAATTCTAAGTATTGAAGAGCGCCCAGATTCTGCCAGATTCACTCCAGAACACCGCCGCTGCTTTAGATTGACACTTAGCATTTGAATTCAGTTGTATTACATTATCAACTACTGTAATCTTCAAGTAATCGAGCAATAAAATCATCAAACTTCATAGTGGACGTAGGCGAAACGCCGAACCACTCTAAATCGCTTGTCTTTGCAATTTATTTTCTGTTATTTGGAGTTTTTGTTAGATAATCCACAGTTTTAATTTTCGTTCTTCACTTTTATCTCTTCAAAAACTTCCGAAGAGTGTTGTGCCCATTTTTGGTACAAACACTTTGGTGCTTTCACTGAGAAAAAACCAGCTTTTTTCTCCTGCTCCTTGGATCTACCATCGATACCGGATTGCACAAATCCAAGAGGAAGATCCAGATCTTCGATTCACAGTCCTTCCATTCTACTCAGATTTGCATAAAATCTAGGAAAAGGATTCATCGTTCGTCATGGTTAGCACGAGAACCACTTCTGCAGCTCCAGGACAAGAAGGTAGGGATGGACAAAATCCTGCTCAACAGCAGCCACCCAACCAAGACAACACTGCCCACTCGGATCCGTCTGGGGCAGTCACTAGACAAGAATTTCAGATGTTACTCCAAGAGTTGACTCAGAGTCGGCAACAGTTAGCCGAACAGTTACGAGCCAATATTGAATTGACCAATCAACTGAATCGCTAGGGCCGTAGGAGGTCCAGGAGGGATGATGTTTCCCGCTCACCCACTGAAAGTTCTGCCTCATCTGACTATCATCGTAGATCTACCCGTCCCCGATTAGACGGAGATTATGCTCAGACTACGGGATATCAGCCCGCCCTGACTGTCGGGCAATTGAGGGTAGGACCTTCAACCAGCTTCCAGGCTGGGCCATCAGCACAAGGTGGCCGCACTCCACAGTATACTACGGACAATCATGTCACAGCTGCAACAGCAGAAACAAGGGTCGATACCCGATATCTTCCAGATTCGGGTAATCAACAACAAGGACGTACTTCTGAACCATACGTCCCGGAAGACGCTGAGCCAAGGAGGCGAAACTTGGACCGTCGACAGCGCCCGGTCCAAACTCGCATTGTGGAACCCGACCACACCTTAGCTCAGCATGCTCAAAATGTAGCAATGCCGGACATCCCGACTATGATACGTCAGATGATCCGTGAAAGCCAAGGGCTTACCAATGACGATTGGGGAATTTCTCGAAGCCATACTCCTTTCACGGACGAGATACTATACGCTGAACCTCCTCGGCGATTCAGAATGCCAACTCTCCCTATGTACGAAGGAAGTTCTGATCCCAATCAGCACATACTGAAATACGAATGGTCAATGAGCGCCGCAAGGGCCGACGATGCAGTAAAATGCCGCAGCTTCCCCATTTCACTGGGAGGAATTGCGACAATGTGGTTTACAAGACTACCTCCAAGATCTATCTCTTCATTTGACCAATTAGCTAAGAAGTTTGTTGAACAGTTCCGTATGCATGTTGCCAGACCCAAAGATGTTAACACCCTGTCCAATGTTACCCAGGCTCGTGGGGAAACATTAAGGCGTTACTTGGAGAGATTCCATGCGGCATGCGTGGAAATTAGTAATCCCAACGACAACTCAATTTTAATGGCATTGACAAAAGGAATCGATCCCGATTCTGAATTTGGAAACTGGTTAGCCGGAAAACCCCCCGCATCGTTGGACCGTTTCTACTCCAAAGCCGCTCAATTCTTACGGCAAGAGGACACGAAACAGTCTAGGAAGCAGGACGATGCAAAACCCGGAAGTGAGGGAATACAAAGCAATGTCGCAGTTAAACAGTCCGGTGACAATTCCGGAAAAGTCCAGTTAAGCATACAGAACAAACAAACTCAGCCAAGAGGTGGCAATGGTCAGAATAAGAAGAGAGACCCGAATCCAGGCCCACGGCGTAGGGCTCCGATGTTTGAAAGTTATACACCGTTAAACACATCACTGGAGAATGTGTATCTGCAAACTTGCAACACAGAACAGTATAAGAAACCCGCTCCGAAGCGGTCGTCAGAAAGGCAGATTCAGACGGGAAAGTTTTGTAGGTTTCATGAGAGCTATGGCCACAATACTAATGACTGTCGCCATTTGCAAGATCTCATAGAAAAATTGATCAGGGAGAGGAAGTTAGATCAATTCGTGCGGGCGCCGCAGTCTGGTGGTGCGGGCGCCGCAGTCTGGTGGTGCGGGCCCATCGAATCCAAACCGTACGCAAGATCAGGAAAGACAAGAGGAACCCGCTCGTACAGGCGGGAGGCTAGTTATCAATACCATAAGTGGTGGTCCTCATCCAGCGGACAAGAGCTGGAGGGAAATGGAGTCGTATGCTAGCTCTATCAGGCATGCGAGCTTCGAATGCTGCAGTAATTGTGAGGATGGAACCCCGGCTAAGCAACAAAAAACGATGTCTGACGATATCATATTCAGAAGCAGAGATGCTGACAAAATCGAAGCTCCAACGATTGATCCACTGGTCATATCTGCCCAGGTTGGTCCTGCTTGGATGAAGAGGATCCTGGTTGACAGTGGGAGTTCTGTAAACATTCTATTCAAGCGAGCTTACGATTTAATGAAGATGGAAGCAAAGGACCTAAAACCCTGCCAATCCCGGGTTCATGGCTTCAATGGCAGTGCAACAATACCTACTGGAATAGTAGAACTACCAGTGGAACTGGGGATCGGAGAGCGCAGGAGAGTCCGACTACTGCAATTTGTTGTTCTTGACATTGCTTCACCGTACAATGCATTCCTGGGTCGACCAGCTCTTGCTGAATTCAGGGCAGCCATTGCCCCGTGGTGTTTGACTTTAAAATTCCCAACCGATCGTGGTATAGGAATCGTTCAAGGAGATCAGGCAGCAGGAAGAGCCTGTTATGTTGCTGAATTGCGAGAAGCACAGAAGAAGGAGAAAGGAAAGGGCGTAGAGGAATCTCTCTGCATCCGTTTTTCTGATAATTGACAGCTAACGCCTGGGCCCCGGCCTGGGCACCACTACCAATTCCTTAGAGATCTTGACCCTAGAGATAGCGAAGATAAAGATGAAGTAGAAGAGAATCAAGCGTCTCCAGCCGAACTGACTTTGGACGTCCCGGTCAATGAGGATGACGACTCGAAAGTACTGAAAGTTGGATCTCAACTGGGAAAACAGATACAACAGGAATTGGTTGAATTTCTTCAGGCGAATCTTGATGTCTTTGCCTGGACGCACTCCGACATGTGCGGAATCTCACCGAACATTGCAAGTCACTCTTTAAATATTGATCCGCGACATGTTCCGGTCAAGCAAAAGAGGCGTGGTATGGATCCAGAGAGATATGCCGCCCTCAAAGAAGAAATTGACAAATTACATTCGAATGGTTTCATCCGAGATGCTCTATACCCAGAGTGGGTGTCAAATCCGGTAATGGTTCGGAAACCGAACGGGAAATGGAGAACTTGTGTCGATTACTCTGATTTAAACAAAGCCTGTCCAAAAGATAGTTTTCCACTTCCCCGAATTGACCAACTCGTTGACTCAACTGCAGGTCACGAATTGTTATCCTTTATGGATGCTTATTCAGGTTATAATCAGATACCCATGCATCTACCCGATCAAGAACATACTAGTTTCGTAACCGATCTGGGACTCTACTGCTACAGAGTCATGCCCTTTGGTTTAAAGAATGCCGGAGCAACTTACCAACGCTTGGTTAATCGAATGTTCGCTGATCAGATCGGGAAGACCATGGAAGTCTATGTGGATGACATGTTAGTTAAGTCCCGATTTTCCACAGATCACGTCAAGGATTTAAATTCAATGTTCTGTATCTTGCGCGAGTATGGGATGAAGCTTAACCCGCTAAAATGCCACTTCGGCGTCGCATCCGGAAAGTTTCTAGGGTTCATTGTTAACGCTCGTGGGATAGAGGCAAACCCCGAGAAGATCTGGGCAATAAGGAATTTGCAAACTCCAAAGACCATCAAGCAAGTCCAGAGTCTCAACGGGAAGGTAGCAGCGCTAAGCAGGTTCATCTCGAAATCCACTGATAAATGTATTCCTTTCTTTGATCTAATCCGGAAAGGGAAACGAAACTTTGAATGGACCACGGAATGTGAAGGCGCATTCCGATCGCTGGTTCAGCATCTCTCTACGCCACCGATTTTGTCGAAACCAATTGATCACGAACAGTTATACCTTTATCTGGCGGTATCAGAGCATGCGATCAGTGCTGCTTTGGTCCGGGAAGAAGATCGAGTGCAGAAACCGGTCTATTATGTCAGTAAACGATTGACCGGAGCTGAGAGAAATTACCCCAGGTTGGAGAAACTGGCTTACTGCTTGGTCATTGCCTCGAGAAAGCTTCGTCCTTATTTCCAAGCACATCCGCTTACTGTGTATACCGATCAGCCGTTACGACAGGTCCTCACGTGCCTGAGACGTCTGGAAGGTTACTCAAGTGGAATATTGAACTGAGCCAATTTGACATTACTTATGCTCCGCGGAGAGCCATTCAAGGGAAAGTCCTAGCTGACTTCATAGCTGAATTTACTGTTCCTGACGAATTACCTAAAACCAACGAGTCTCCTGAATATGTATGGAAACTTTATACAGATGGTGCATCAAACGATCGATGTTCGGGCGCTGGAGTTGTACTAGAAACCCCCGAAGGTCGATCCATATGCTATGCTCTGAAGTTTGATTTTCACGCAACCAACAACGAGGCCGAGTATGAAGCCCTGTTGGCTGGGTTAAAGCTTGCCAGAGATCTGAAAATTATCGCTATAGAAGTTTATTGTGATTCACAGTTGGTTGTGTATCAAGTACGAGGAGAATATCAAGCGAGAGATCGAAGGTTAGCTGCTTATCTAGCCCGAGTTCAGGAAGCGCTGGATCAGTTTGATTATTATGCTATTTACTACATACCACGAGATCGCAATCAAAAGGCCGATTCATTGGCAAAGTTGGCCAGCACAGGTGAAGCACAGCAAATGGGACTCGTCCCGGTCGAAACTTTGCCTTCCCCGAGCATCGATCAAATCAAAACAACTGATGTGTTAGAGACCTTTCCCAGCAGAGAATCATGGATGACTCCGTATCGAAATTATATTGAGAATGGAATATTGCCTGAACACCGAAATGAGAAAAGGCAAATTCTACGAAAAGCTTCGCGGTTCATCGTTCAGGACGGGATCATGTATAGAAAAGGTTATTCTGTTCCACTCCTCCGGTGTATCGCTCACGACGAAATCAAACGAGTGTTACATGATGTGCACGAGGGAGAATGCGGCGATCACACCGGTGGACAAGCGCTTGCTAAGAAAATACTCCGATATGGATATTACTGGCCGACAGTAAATCGAGATGCAGCCAATTACGCCAGAAAGTGTGACAAGTGCCAAAAACACGCTCGAATTCCAAGAGCCCCGCCTACCGAGTTAACTCAAATGGTCAGTCCCTGGCCGTTCGCTATGTGGGGTATCGATATCATTGGCGCTTTACCTCTAGCAAAAGGTGGTGCGAAGTATGCCATCGTCGCAGTTGACTACTTCACAAAATGGGCCGAGGCTGAAGCTCTTGCAACGATTACGTCAAAGAAAGTGATAAACTTTGTGGTCCGCAATATCATTTGCCGATTTGGACTCCCGCATACCATCATCACCGATAACGGGACCCAATTCGAAAGTTCAGAGTTCAAGAATTTCTGCCAACGATTTCATATTCATAAAAAGTTCTCTGCAGTCGCGCATCCACAAGCAAACGGTCAGGTCGAAGCTGTTAACAAAGTTATAAAATCCATCTTGAAGAAACGACTGGAAAAGGCTGGGGGCAAATGGGTCGATGAACTTCCTATGGCATTATGGGCTTATCGGACAACTCACAAGACCGCAACTGGACACACCCCATTTTCCTTATCCTATGGCTCGGAGGCCGTCATTCCAGTAGAGACAGAAGTATTTTCTCACCGCGTAACTTATTACGATCCGAAAACAAACGCCATATTACTCGCTGAATCTTTGGATCTGTTGGACGAGAAACGAGAAGAAGCTGATTTAAGAGCGGCCGCCTACCGAAGTCGAGTCGCCCGATTATATAACACCAAAGTTCGCCCCCGAACCTTTGATCTTGGTGATCTGGTCCTCAAGAGAGTATACCCGGTTCCTTCACACATGAAACCAAATTGGGAAGGACCGTACGTGATTACGCAACGACTTGGAGATGGCACATTCAAACTATCGACCGTGGACGGTCTAGTTTTACCAAGAGCCTGGAACAGCGAGAGTCTCCGCCGCTATTACATATGACAGGCTTTATTTATTTCATTATGTTTTTTATTCAGCAATTTACTTTTGCATTTCGAAATTAGAATTTGTAATAAGGCAACTGATTTGCCATATTTTCTTATTTCAGCAATAAAATGCCATCTCTTCGAGCCAGAGCTGTGATTCATTAAATACAATGTACAACATCACGATGCACGAAGAGCTAAGTTCCATCACACAGTGGAATTTATTCAAGTAGGGAGTGGCTGTGAAGCAATCAACCACTCGCTAAATGAAACCCGAGCTCGGGGGCAAGCCATCACATCAGGCCACGACAATGGGTTGATACACGACAACCCTTCATTCAACTCCGTACTCCCAGAGTGCGAGGCGGAGTATAAACATTTTACTAAACTCCGTGCTCCCAGAGCGCGAGGCGGAGTATAAACTCACATCTAACTCCGTACTCCCAGAGTGCGAGGTGGAGTATAAACATTCTTTGAACTCCGTGCTCCCGGAGCGCGAGACGGAGTATAAACATTCCTCCAACTCCGTACTCCCAGAGTGCGAGGCGGAGTATAAACATTTTACTAAACTCCGTACTCCCAGAGTGCGAGGCGGAGTATAAACATTTTCCCTAAAAACCCAGAGTACTCCGAGAGCGCGAGCTGGGTACAAGCTTTTTACTTAACTCCGTGCTCCCAGAGCGCGAGGCGGAGTATAAACATCCTTCGAACTCCGTACTCCCAGAGTGCGAGGCGGGGTATAAACATTCTCCTAAAAACCCCAGAGTACTCCGAGAGCGCGAGCTGGGTATAAACACTAACAAACTCCAGCTTCCGAGAGCGCGAACTGGAGTATAAACATTAACGAACTCCAGCTTCCGAGAACGCGAACTGGAGTGCAAACATTAACTAACTCCGTGCTTCCAGTACGCAAGGCAGAGTATAAACATACGTCAACTCCACACTTCTCCCCAATACAGGGGGCAGAACCATAACACATAACAAGTTGAAGACAGAAAGGGAATAGATTTTCATTTCCATTATCAACAAAAAGAATCTGATTACAAAGTGTTTATGAAAAATTCTGCTAGTGGGAGCCGAATCCACATCTATACACGGCTATAGAAAAATCGACAAAATGTTACCCTACGCAACAAAGATTTAGGGAAAGGAGTTCATTCTTTCTTCTTCCTTATCTTCTTCTTTGGAGTAGCTCCACCTGATCCGCTGCCCGACTTCTTCCTCAATCGCTTGCTCTTTTCAGGCTTGCCCTCCGGCAGCGATATGATGTCGACATCTTCCTCAGAGCTGGAGGCGACGGAAGTTCTTCTAGGAGGACGAGCTGGGGGCATAGGAGTAGTAGCAGGAGGAGGGACAGGAGCGGTCTCGATCAATACAGTACCACCCGGCGAAATCACCATTAACGGGGCAGGCCCGGGCGGACTAGAACCTACATTCCCTGACGCCATCTCGGCAGCAATCTCAGCTAAAACGTCGTCCACACGAGATGCTTGGGCCGCATCAGATGTGCCAATAGCTGGCGTAGGTAAACTAACGGCCGGAGCAGCCTCACTCACAGCATCGGACGGATTGGCAGAGGGATCGATGGGTTCGTTGAGAAGCTCCTCAATCATTTGAGCGCTGAAAGAAAACATATTTGCATCTCCCTCCTCGCCAATCAAAGTAGAAGTCGCGATGGCTTCAGAAAAAACAACCCCTTGTGTTTGATGAGGAACTGATAAAGCAAGGGGCGCAGAAACAATAGCTTCGGTCACTGAAATACGACAAAACGAAGATTGTTAACCAAGTGTGTTGCTTAAGGTCCTTCACTACTAAACTACGAGAAGCGTTCAAATACCTTCCTTAGTCTGGACCGAAACATGGGTAGAATCATCGGCGGAAGATAATAACGGTTGGTCAGGATTATATGCAGGAACAGATTGGGGGTCTACCGCACCAGTGGTTTCGGGCAATGTTGGGATTACGGCTCCAACACTTGCCTCGTGATGCACGGTCCCCGAACCTTCGCCTGTCTCTATAGATTGGACGCCGAGTTTTTCTTTCGCCATGGAGATTACCACCTCATGAAGGGTCTTCCTCTCATCCTCAGTAAGCAGACGCATCTCCAGTTCAAAGTCGTCAAGTGCTCCATCTGGATGCGCTGCTCTCTTCTCATTCACCAGCCGGGTCCAGGCATTATACAAGATCATGGAGTCATCTCCCAGCCACGCTAGATTTCTGTGTTCCAGCACATTAGCGTTATACGTGACTAAGAGATCGTCAAACTCAGCATCTAGCCTAGACCTCTCCTCCAAGATCTTTTCCTGAATCTCCGCTTCCACAGACTTAGCCTTGACCGCCGCCGCAGCAAGTTCGGCCCTGAGGGATACTGCTTGGTCGCAAGCCTCTTGAGCAGTAGCGTTCGCATCGTCCTTCTCCTTCACCATTTCAGCGAATTTGGCCTTGAGCTCGTTCAGCTCTTTAACGGCTAAGTCTCGCTCAGCTGCAACGGTGGTATTACGATGGCCCATCTCTTCCACTGTGGCACAGTGTTCTTGCTGCATCCTCGCTAGTTTGGCCACGACACCCTCGTGTTTCTTAAGTGTATCAAGCTCTGACTTTCGGGACGTTTCCACTTCGGATTGAAGAACTTGAATGATGCGTTTCTGCTTCGCAATGTCAACATCACGTTCGGCAATGACTTTCGCCCTGTCGAAAGCTACTCTAGAAGCCTTCACGGCTGCCTTATACCACTCCTTGTACTGAGCATAGAAGTCGTGGATGTAATTATGAGCAGTGGTCTCAGCTTCTGGCGGAATTCTTTTGAAGTTAGGAGGGAAGATGTAGCCGTCCATGCAAATTTCCGGATAGTCGTTTTTCATTTGGGCGAGTTTGGCAGCTCCCTCGCTTGTCAGCTCGGCCGGAGCTTGTTCAATTATAGCGGCTGCCGTTGGTTCCACTCTTGGCCGTTGAGCATCAGGCCGAGAAGATTGAGAAGGCAACTGTTGCTGATGAGATGGCCCTGGGAGGTCTACTGGAGCCCTGGGAGGCGGAGGAGAGCGAGATCGGGGTCGGTGCTGGTATCCCCGGTCTCTATCAGAGTAATCATAACCAGAGCGGTTACGCGAGTAATCTCTGTCTCTATCATAACGTTCTTGACTCGAGTAGCCTCGCCCATGGTCCCTATCTGTCTCTCTCCTACGGGAATCGTAAAATGGAGAAGATTGGCGCACATTCCGAAGCCTATCTAGAGTGGAGCCACGTCCTGACATCTCACCTGCGATAAGAAAGAATTACAGATTAAAATCCCATAAAGCGATGTTTACTATGCATAAGTCATGAAGTGCCGTGGAAGTGTGTGTAAATGTGTAAACCCCCAAACCGACCGGAAGTGTTGACCGCACTTAAAGGAAAGGGCTCGTTCATATTTAGTACATCTTGTAATTCTTCCAACCCAGGATTATGAGAGATTGATATATAATCTGGGATAGGAATATCGTCAAGCCCTTTGAGAGGATCTCTCGAATGAGGAGGGGCGGCCTCAGAAATCATAACTCCGGAAGCGGGAAGAAACACATCTACAGATTTTCCCCCCTTTGACTTAAGTTTTTTGGAAACGGCGGCCTTGCCTTTCCGTTTTTCCCCCGATTCCTCCAAGTTTCCCGAAAGGTCAGCCATTGGCTCTGAATCCGTCTGCATTCTTTCTTCGTCACTCGCCTCGATTATTCTGATCCCGAGTGACCTCTTCGCTTTTCTCTTCTTGGGTTTCTTCTTATTTTCCTTCTTGGAGACGGACTTTGAAAATCCCTCAACAACTATGCTTTGATTAATGTCGATCAAACCCAGAACTCTTAAGTTGTAGTCGTTCAGCACCGAGTCAATATGCCTCAGCTCGCTTGGGACTTCTTGAAGACTCCGGACGGTACCCTTGAAACGCCCTCCATCGGGCCTAGAGATAATAGCTGTAAAAGGAATGAAATGTCAATTTTAACACCGAAGAGCTATTGGTCAAAGAGACAGGTTAAGGCGCTTACGTCTAGACAACCATCGCCTAGCGAAACCCGGAGGGCATCGAACGTAGAACCATTCGTTCTTGAAATAGCTCAGGCGCGTCCAAGCTCCAACTACAACTTGGCAATTTCTAACTGCCTCCAAGAATGTAAACGACGGGCTATCACCCCTGCTCTTGAAGTTAAATATGTGTCTGATCTCGGAGGGCCTCGGCGGGCGAAAAAGACAGTCCATAAATATTACGAAGACACTATTCAGCAACGCGTGCCCGTTGGGATGAAGTTGTGAAGGAGCGATCCCTAAATATGATAGCATCCTCCTGATATATTGATTGAAGGGAGGAAGAGTTCCAGCCGCACAAGCATGACGGTAGAATGCTGTATATCCTTCAGGCGGATTGTGCGGTCTATCGGAGGTGCTGGGCAATAGTACGTCACCAAGAGATATGTTATGCTTTAAGCATATTCGTCCCAATAAGGATTCAGAAATGTTGGACTGAACCGAATCAACGGGGTCCTCAATAAATATCGCCTCCGGCAATTCATCTGGAGCTGGATCGATTATATCGGCAGGGATATCGGGGATCTCAAGCACCGGAGGAGTCGAGCTCTGTACCTCTTGTTGTTGGGAGCTCGAAGATTCCATAATTAGCTAACTCATTAGAAAGCAACGTTAAGTTCATGAACAAGCCCGTGTATGCCCCAGTGTAGTGTGTGTGAACGTGTCGTGCAGTGCAAGTATTATACATCACTCGAGCAAATTTAGCAAAATGAAGCGAGATGTTCGTACGACATAACTTGGGAATTTAAGAAAGAAAATGACCGTCATCGCTGACCGTCATTTCCGCACCGTCCAAACGCTACGGACCAACTTCAAGTATAAATCAGTTGTATTATTGGTTAAGTCATGGTTCCATCGACGAGCTTCAAAGGAAATTCAGGTTCAAGTCTGTTGGTCAAGTTCGATTATGCAAGGCCGAAGCTCGTCGGAGTCAAGTATGCCAAAGTTCATTAAGTTCATCAGAGAATAACTTGAAACTGGTCGTAGTTCATATGATGGAGCAAGTCAAAAAGTAATGGTCTCCTAAGTCGAAGATGTTCGAATCCATCGGTGCGAATCGATGCAGGACGAATCGATGAAGTTTGGTTCCAATTACTTCGAATCCATATGGATCGATTCGATGCAACATTGGGATAGAGGAACACTTCGAATCCATGATCTATGCCTGACTTCGAATCGATCGAGATTGATGTCCTTCGAATCGATCAGAGTATTGCTACTTCGAATCGATTGCCACGAACTTTCTTTCCTTTTTCTTAAAACAATCGATTCGAAGCTATGCATTCAAGATCGATTCGAATGGCTCGTGCCTGGGTCGATGCGAAGCAACGGGAAACGACACTCTAATCGCTGGAACCCAAAAGACATCACCCCTCGACTCCATCGAGTCGACCCACTTCATTCAGATCTTGTCACTCCTTAGAGTTTTTCTAAAGCGAGAATAATTTACTTTTCTCGTCTCGAATCGATCCATTGAATACATGTTCTGATTTCGAGTAAAAGCGTGGAAGGGATCGATTGTTTTAAGGAGAGCAGATTTGTCTTAGCCTTGGAAATATCGATTCGAAGAAGAAGCTCTCGAAACAGAAAAAGTGAAAAGTTAAAAGTGAACAGGACCCCGGTATATATAGGGGAAACGAGACCATTCGTCTCCCGGTCAAGCGCAACCGGGAATAACGGGTCTAACTCATCGATTCGAAGCAGTATCTTCGAATCGATCACCACAAGTCTAAATCGATTCGAAGCTGACCAGGCGACCTCGTCGACTCGGATTCGAATATCTACTCCAGACGACTTCGAGACTTTTCCTTCGAATCCACAGCACCGACTCGAAGCACGGCATCAGAGGAGCTAGGGGGAACGTTCGACTCCATCGATTCGAACATTCAAGTTCGAATCCCTCAATTGCAAATCCCTCCTTTAGTTCGAATCCATCCGGCTTCGAATCCTTTGCCACATCGAATCCCTTCCAGCAACATCGAAACAAAGCAACATTGATTCGAGCACTCACAACTTCGACTCCATCAACTCAGAGAACATCGAATCCACGCAATATCGATTCGAAGAGGCACAGCTTCGAATCCATCGCCAACCACTGATGAAAATGGACGAATAGTCTCAATGTTTAAAATTGCTTGTCTACTCTTGTACCGATTCAGGAGAGGATCAATACGAGAGGATGACCATAGACAATCATAAAAGTAATGATTTAACTCAGATCTCAAATCGGTCCAGGAGAGGACCGATGCAGATTTCGATAGTAAACCGAACTGACAACGACTTGCGATCACGCAACATTAATCAAAGTCAAGATAATACACATATGCACGTATTTCTGACTAATGTTTGATCTTTATCATTTACAGGGATCGAATGTTCATCTCGTCATGACTCAAAAAACTGACAACCAGTCACTATTGTACGACGGTCGATTACAGCGATACAGAATGCAACTTTCGGTAAAGCATGTCATAGCTGTCCAGTGAGAGACTGCAACTTTTCAAAGCACGTCATGTTTACACAAGACATACTTTGGGGGGCAAATGTTATCCCGCCTTTTGGCAAGGCCGTGACACCAAAGACTTGACTAGATACCGATGACGGGTCGTCTCGGAAGTCAGTTACACGTAAGGATCGCTACGGATATTGATGAAGTTTGTTCATGTCCGGATCGGGCTACAATTGATAAGGCACGTCAAGCAAAGCCGTGGAAACCAACGATCCAATTTTCAGGTCAATCCGAGTTCGTATGCTCAAGATATCGTCGACAAAAGATGGAGTAGGCCACCCTTGGTTCGAATCGATTGGCCAGGGGCCAATTCGAATCCATCGAACTTCCATTTGCTTCGATGTCAACAGCTCTCCATTGCTTCGACTCCATCAGGCGGAATCAGTAGCTTCGAATCGATTGAGGCAGTCACTACGTTCGACTACATCAAGCGAGCCTTCATGTGACTTGAGTTCGAATCCACCCTCGCCTACATCATAGTTCGAATCCATCGAAGGGAGGAACCTTCGAATCCATGCATTCGAATCCCCAGGCCAAGACAAACTTCGAACCGGTCCATAGCTACGAGTCTAAGTCGATTCGAACGAGCATTAGTCTCATCGATTCGAAGGAAGAGGTCCTTCGAATCCATTACCTCGACTCCACCATCTTCGAATCCAAGTCGTGGATTCGACCCAGTCAAAGCGGAGTGCAAAGCGGACCGATTCGAAGAAAGCGCACCACGTCACCATCTTCACGAGCAGGAAGATCGATTCGAACGAATCGATTCAAGCATATCGATTCGAACGACTCCAGAATACGAAAAACACCAACTTGAATCGATCATAACTCGAGTTCTACAAGTCCAAATCCCATGAAATTTTCACAGAAGCTCAAACACATGATGAAGAATGTACACACCAAATTTCAGCTCGATTGGATGATTTCTTGATCGATTCGAACCAAGGGTCGAATCGATCCCAAAGCGGGCCCGGATCTCCAGATTTCGGCCATGTGGGCCCCCTGACGTGCCAGAACTGGTCTCCCCTCATTTTGGGCGAAATACCAGCCTCCAACACCTATAAATAGAGCCCCTGGTCATTCAGAAAAGGGGTCGGAGAATTCTAAGTATTGAAGAGCGCCCAGATTCTGCCAGATTCACTCCAGAACACCGCCGCTGCTTTAGATTGACACTTAGCATTTGAATTCAGTTGTATTACATTATCAACTACTGTAATCTTCAAGTAATCGAGCAATAAAATCATCAAACTTCATAGTGGACGTAGGCGAAACGCCGAACCACTCTAAATCGCTTGTCTTTGCAATTTATTTTCTGTTATTTGGAGTTTTTGTTAGATAATCCACAGTTTTAATTTTCGTTCTTCACTTTTATCTCTTCAAAAACTTCCGAAGAGTGTTGTGCCCATTTTTGGTACAAACAGTATATATTATCCATCCATTGGAACAACCAATATTCGGACGGATTGGACAGATCTAACTTGGAGTTATTAAAGTAGGAAGCCTAGAGCGATAGCCTCAAGGTCCAAAAGCCAAGCACAAACAGAGTCACAAGGTAAATGTGAACTAACTTAAGCCAAAAATATCATTGATCCACCAAATAGGTGGATCGGTACCGACCCAACTCCATGGGTCGGTACCGATCCAACTTCCATCCACTAGTGGGTCCCATCTTCTACCTACACAACTTACCTAATGCTAGAAGCTTATCCCAAGTGTGGTTTGTTGTTCCAGTGTAGTTCTCTATCGATCTCCATGAAAACTCTTGAATCAGCAACTCCGTTCTTCCACGGATCCATCATTTGGACTCAGAAACAAGCTAATGTTGATGCAAACAACCACGGAATCATGAATCTAACTATAAGACGAGCCAAAACAACGAGTTTAAGATGACCAAATTTGCCATCTTACAGATTGGTATCGACCCAAGCCTTGGAGCCATACCGACCCATATAATTTGATGAGATGGCATCCTACTTTGGTGGAGAAATAGTCTAAGGCGTGGAAAATGAGGCAGAGATCTTCTAGTTTTTAGGCTCCTTACCTCTATAAATAGGAGGGTAGTTCTCATATTTTAGGATCTTTTGGCTCTGGTACTTCTTACTCTTTATTTTTGTAATCACGGTCGGAATTGTACTACCTATAAGAACTTCTACCTCCAAGTCATAATATAAGCAATAAAATCATTAAGTGGACGTAGGCCTTGATTTGCTGAACCATAATAAACTGTTATGTGCCCTTTCTTAGTCATTTTTCAATTTTATTTCTTCACTTTTGTTTCTCTACATAAAGCATTCGGTGTTTGTGCCATTTTTGGTTCAAACATTTTGGTGCTTTCGTTGAGAGATCCATATTATCAAGCTACTTGGATCCATCATCTACTATTGAATTTCTTAATTCCAAGAGATAGATCCAATTTTCCTACCTTATTTTCTACTATTCAAATTTTTCGTAATCTAAGAGATGATATTTGCAATAGCCTTCATCAAGAAGAGACCTTTCTACCAATTCCATAGCTACTACTAAAGTTGAGAACCAGAATGATCAGCATGTGGATGATCCTGCTCAACTAGAGCAATCTAAGATCTAGAATCCAGCTGAAGTCGCGGCCAGAATGGAGATGGATAAGATGATGAAGCAGATGGAAGATTGATTCAAGGCTAATCATAATAAGATGAATTAAATGATGCAGTAGAGCATAATGATGCTGAACGAGTTAACTCAAAACAGTCGTAGAAAGCGTAAGAGAGATTCCAGCTCAAAGTCTGAAAGTTCTTCATCATCCGAGTAGAGAGGAAGAGATAGAAAGCTAAAGATGACTTGAAATGCTGCTGGAGCAACACATCAAGGAAGAAGGCAGACCCATGGATCAGTTTTGTGGATCAGTACCGACATGACCAATGGTAGGCCTAGTGCTCCCCCTCTAGATGGCGGCGTGGATCTCACTTCTAGTCACACCATAGATGATCAAAATTTGGAAAATAATGTTGTTGCTGATTATACAACCTATAAGAATCAAATAAGGGGACTGCTAGATGAAAGGAACCCTTTGAGGCTAGGGAACCTAGGCATCGAGAGCCAAGCCGAAAGTGTTCATCCCACCGAACACTCAGAGTGAATCCCGACTACCGCCATTCCGTCGAACCTGTGGGCCTTAAATACCTTGAAGACATGGTCATAAGACTCGTAAGTGAAAATCGATTCAGAACCAATGAGGAATGGCATACTCTCCTAATTGAAATCCATCTATTGAGAATATTATACGCGAGAGATATCCCTAAAACATAGCAATGTTGACTATGTCATTGTATGGAGGAACAATGGATCTTAGGCGGTATTTGATGAGATATGAGTGGAAGATGGATTCAGCTAGAGCTTTCAATGCCGTGAAATACCACTATTTTCCAATTTTCCTTAGAGTAGCTCTGACGTGTTTCACTCGACTTCCGCTGAGGTCCATATCGTCCTTCGCTGAGTTGTCACGAAAGTTTATAGAGCATTTCTGCTTACATACTTCACATCCAAAATATATGATGTCCCTATCAAACCTCTTCCAAGCTGATGGAAAGTCGCCGAAGGATTTCTTGAATTGGTTCTGCATTGCCATGATAGAAATTACAGATCCCAAGGATGACATAGAGCTGATGGTGCTAATCAGGGGGATTCATCTTGATACGGATTTTAGGGAATGGTTGGAATGGAAACCCCCACCGACGATGGATGCTTTCTACAGAAAGGCCAATGAGTACTTCTGCGTGGAAAATGCAAATAAACATCCATGGAGAGTTAAGGCTGGGAGTTCAGCTAGAGTAGTGCAGAGCAATGTCATTGTAAATCAATCTAGAAGAAGTTCAGGAAATGTAGATGTGAATGTTGGTAGCTGAAATGAAAGTCGAAAGCAAAAAAGGCAGATAACAGGAATCGTACTATGACTCCTAAGTACACAACTATACCAAACTGAACAACTCAATAGAGAATATCTATTTGGAAACTCAAAGCACCGAGCAGTATAGGAAGCCAGCTCTAAGGGAGTCAACTAAGAAGGAGAAGAGATCTGGCAAGTTTTGCAGGTTTCATGAAACGAACAGTTATAATATTAATGAATGCAGGCACTTGCACGATGTGATTGAAGAGCCGATATGCAAAAAAACTACATCAATATGTGAAAGCCCCATAAGATGGCGGGCAAGGAAATTCGAACCCCCTTGGGTCATCTTCATAATGGGGGCATGCAGGGCCTGGTGGTGAGGAGACTAGGCGGCCTGAAAAAAGCTTGGTGATTGCACAAAAAATGGACAAACACCTCAAAGTTGTATGATTTAGTGGATCTTATCTTGTTCTTAGCGATTTGAGTAATTTACGCAAATATATGAAAAGCAGGGGCTAAACTGTAAAAAGACACGCAAATTTATAGTGGTTCAGCCAGAATGTGCCTACGTCCACTTTATATGTTATTTCTCTTCTCTTCTTTTGATTACAAGTACAAAGCTTTAATACAAGTAAAAGAAAGTTGTTTGAAAGTTCCTTCCGTGCTTGAGCTCTCAAACTTGTCCCCCATTGTTGTACCCCTGCCTCTCTATTTATAGAGTGAGGTTGGGGGCAGGGGTCTTGGATATATTCAGCTGCTGGTGGGCCTGGGCTGAAGTGATCTGGCCTGGCAGTCTGGTTCGGCATCCTCTTGGTCTGGTCATGAGGTGGAGGAGATTTGGACCGGTTGTACTTCATTCGGTGGTAGTTTGGATCGGTAGAGGGGATTTGGTCCGGTTGAGCTTCATTCGGTGGTAGCTTGGATCGGTAGAGGGGATTTGGTCTGGTTGAGCTTCATTCGGTGGTAGCTTGGATCGGTAGAGGGGATTTGGTCCGGTTGATCTTCATTCGGTGGTAGCTTGGATCGGTAGAGGGGATTTGGTCCGGTGTTTTGAAAACTTGGCCAACATTTGCCCCCCAAAGTAGGGTATATGTTTACCATATATCGTGCTTTGTTTTTTGTCCATTCGACGTCTGCGTGTGTCTCATGTTGCCGATCCAAGTGGTCCGGTACACTGCCTTCGCCTATAAAATAGGGGGCTAGGGCTTCTATCTTCCCACCTACCGAACCATTCCCACGAACCTCAGCGTTAGCCGAACCAAACAATTAACCGAATCAGTCAGCGTTAGCCGAACCAAACCTTTAACCGAATCAGGTGAGATCTTCAGCCGGACCAAGTCTAATCTTTTTTGCCGAATGAACTTGCGTGTGTACGTTTTCATGCCGAATGAACATGCGTGTGCACGTTTGCATGCCGAATGAACGTACGTGCATACGTTTGCATGCCGAATGAACATGCGTGTGCACGTTTGCATGCCGAATGAACGTACTCCTCTGATACCGAATGACACATGATCGCTTTAATACCGAATGAGATTATTGAAGTGCTGCATCTGTTTGCCGAATGAATTGATGTATCGAGTGAACATGTGTTTCATACTTCGAATTTTTTAAGCGAAATTCCAGATTACGCTGCTTGTATATTCTAACGATATATTTTTCCCATGTTTGCAGATAAATGTCTCGAAAAGTTGAAACTCGATCAGATAAGAAGAGATCCGGGGGCGAAGGAGAGTCCTCGGCCGTGCCCCCAGCTCAATCAGGATCGGAGCGTCATGGGCCCGCCCCGAGGTCATTAGTGGATGGATATGGTCCCTAGGAGCTGCTGGATTCCCCGCCTGACTGCTTTCCTAGCTCTCTCAAAGAGGAGCAACTCGATGTTATATCTCGTTCCTTTGGGATCGATAGAGCCCTCATGCTGCTGCCGGGCCCAGGAGTCATGCCATACAGTCCTCCCGAAGGATACTTTGCTTATAGTAGGTACCATTGCATGTGTGGTGCTATCCCGCCTCTCAATGCTTGGGTAGTCAGCTTCCTCACGTACCTGAAGGTGGCCCCATTCCAGCTTCAGCCCAACTCTTATGCCATACTGGTGAGCCTTTTCGTTATTTTTTGGAGGAAGTATGGTCGCGCTCCCTCCAACCGGGAGATCCGGTACTTGTATAATTTAAGGGGCTATAAGAAGGGGTCCCCATATATTAGCTTGGAGTCTGCTGTGACCTTCAAGCCGGTCCTGGACCTGTACTCTAAATTCAGCATGTTCAAGAAAGAGTGGTTCTTTGTTAGGGACGACTCCGTCTCCATCCGGCGCTTTACCTCTGGATGTAAGTTGATGCTTTTACTTATAATTTCTATTCCGATTGCGATGCTTCTTCTCATACTTTCTCATTTTTGCTAGCGACAGGTGGCTTTCCGGTTGTGGAGACTAACCGCTTGGTTCAGACGGCGGCGGAGATAGAAGCCATTCTTGGGAAATACAGATCATCTGCCTTCTTGATTAGAAATGCGATTCTTCTGGAATATAACTTGATCCTTCCGCAGCAGTCTGTAGTTAAGTTGAGGGAAACGGCGGAAGAGAGGGCGGCTGCTCAGGCTAAGGGAGGCGTTGCGGCAGAGGGTGGAAAGAGAAAACCATTCACGAAACCTCCAGCCGTCGGAGGTAAGAAACTTAAGAGGTCGGACGGTCCTTCTCCCAGCAATTGTCCACTTACTCAGGGGGAGATAGATGCGGAGGAAGAAAGAGGTGAGGCGGAGGGCGGAAGTGACGTTGAGCGTCTTGGTGATGATGGTGGCGATGGACAGGGTGGTGATGGTTCCAGGGCTTTGTCTTCTGGGCAAGTAGGCGAAATGCAAGAGTGGACGGATGATGCTCTCCGCCAAGCTTTTGAGGGGTTGGATGATGATCCGGCTTTGGTAGAGAAGACCGGGAAGGCGGACAAAGCCGGGACTGGTGCAAGTGAGTCTTTTCCGACCATTCCGGCCAAGGCGGCTCTGACGACTCAAGGTGAACTCTTGACCCCTGCATGCTTCACTAATGATAGGGACTTAGGAATATTTTATGACCCGCTCCCGTCCTGGAATGAAATCCAGGACTTATTGCAGTATCCCACTCCTCCCCAGGGTTTGTACAACCACAGCTGTGTTTCTTTTCCTTTTCTAACTTGTAATCTACCGCGTTTCTTGAATCATATAGTAATGTAAGATTGTGACACTTGTTCTTTATATCAGGAGCAGGCAAGACGCCCAAAGCTTCAGACCTTCGACACAGGCTCGAGCAATATAAACTTTCCAAAATTTCTGCTAAGCCGAAGCCCTCAACCCAACGCTCCGGGGATGTAGTCGGATACCGTCCTCTTCTTGGGGTCATCGAAGAGGGTATTCAGCAGAGGAAGAGGAGTCATCCTTTATCCGAAACTTCGCTCGGTCCTCAGCCTCCGGCTCAGCCTATTCATGATATTACTGAGGAGGGTAGCGAGTTTGTACCTTCTCCACACCCGTCCGGAAACCCTTCTGTTATTCATATCGACCGTCCCGACTTGGCCCGTAATCCATTCGCGGGTCATCCTGATCTGGATCCAGGTTCTCATGATATTACTTTTGACGAAGTCACTGGTGAACACCTTCTCCCCCGTAACCCCATGGTACGAGTACTTGATGAAGCCAAGTCCTTAGATCTCGATCTACTCACCACTCGTATAGTCACTATGGGAGACGAGGCCAAAGCTAATATTGATCGGGTGGCAGAGGAGACCAAGAAGCTGATGGGGCATCATGCTCGGCTAGTTAAGGCCGGAGAGGAGATTGGGAGCGCCAATATCCGACTTCGATTGGTGGTTTCGGATCAGGCCAAGCAGCTTGCGGATCAGGCTATCCAGATTTCTCAGCATGAGGCTGCTACTGGGCGATTAAGGAAAACCATGGAAGAGGCCAGTCGGGCCGAATTGCGGAAAATGGAAGCTGCTTGCAAAGAGCGGATTGACATGGCTATTGCCACGGTGGATGAGGTTCGGAGAGCGGATCTCGAGCAGGTGGAGGAATTGTCCGAGAAACTTGAGGCTGCAGAGCTTGCCCAAGCTAAGTTGAGGGAAGAGATGGAGGTGATGCGGAGGTCCCTTCAGGCCGATTGCTCGAGATACAGACTGGAGAGAGATGCTGCCGTCGAAAGGTTGTCGGCCTCCGATGCCCGGATGAGGGAGTTTGAGGAGAACGAGGGAATGATGGATGACATGCTCCAGGACATGTATTTCCGGACTTGGAAGCAGGGCAATCTCTCTTGGATGGATGATTATCCCAGGGTCATGGCCAAGACCTATCTTCGGGCCTTGGAGGAGGCTAAGGCTGGTGCAGATAAAGAGGGTGGAACGGTCTTCAGTATGGATGTGGTCACTGCCCAGTTCACCAAGGAGGAGAAAGTGGCGGTAAAGGAGGGTATGCGGCTGCTTGCTGCTGAAGAGGCAGGTGTGCAGGTGGAGGATGACGACCAGGATGGTCAAGAAGCAGGTGCTGGTAAGTTTTCCTTTCTAGTCTTTCCGTTAACTTGGTTACTCATCACTAATGAATCCTTTTTATGACCGGACAGGCGGACAAAAGAGCAAGGACAAGTCTTCGACGCAACCGGCTCCCTGATTGGACCTGGAAAATTCTTTTTGTAGGCTTGGTAGTGTTGTATCTGTTAGTCTTAAGATAGTAGAGTAACTTCTAAGTTGTAATTCTTGCTACTTGTAATAACCAACATTATTCTTGACGTGTAATTTTTTAACTTAAGCTGATTTTGTCGTTTCTTGAATGTTTGTTGCTGTTTTGACATGTCGTATGAGAAATATAGCTGTGTATATTCTCGTAATTAAATTGTGTTTGATGTCAGATTCTGGTTTTAAATCATAATCTCAGGACTTGCAATGTTAGCGTGTGGTGTGAAAAAATTAAATTACAGTCATGCATCTGCACATAAAGGAAGAAAATACCGCCTTTCATGTTCTGTTTGTAAATGGCAGCTTCGAATATCTTGCATAACCAAGCATGGAAAGCGGTTGAATGTTCTGCCACCCGATTGTGAATCCCTGCATCCATTGGCGGGTATCTCTTACCCTGCATCCTGTACTTTATGGTTGGTTATAGAGGATAGGAGGAAAGTTTTTAAGTAAAATTGAAATATGTAAAATAGTAAAACTTCCAGTCACGGAAGGCCTTCGATGTGCTTAAGTTCGTGGCAAACGGGTTTTGTAGTCACTTTCCCTAGCTGTGGGTCTTGGAGACATTTGTCACCCATCTTACGCCTCCGCGGGGAGTTAATTCTTTTTTTACCACAGCCGCACTTAAGACACACCGGAGCCGAGATCGCGCACAGTAACTACCCGGGCCATTATGGCCCGTACTCATGGGTATTATTCGACTTACTGTGGCCGGCTAGCGTGGGTGCCGATCGTCAACTGTGAACTGCCCCTGGCTGGCCACACCTTATGTTGGGGCTTATAATCGGTTCACAGTTGCCGGCGAGCCTAACGCCGTAATGAGCTGCCTCGGCTATAGTCGGCCTTCTCGGTGGCTTATAATCGGCTCATTACAGTTGGCTTTAAGGGCCGTCGCGAGCAATGAGTTAACCCACAGCAGAGGGATGCTGGAGCAAAAGTGTCTCATTGACGAGGGCATAGATTCGCATAGTACCTGTTGGGTCTTGTCCACGTGAAGTTGCATTGTGGAGTGCTTTGAATAGAAATGCTATATGCTCAGGATTTCGTTCAACAGAAAAGGATAAAGTTAACAAGCAGCCAAGATACAAAGGAACAAGTTAAAAAAGAGACAAGGCTTTTTTAAAGTGGTTCGGCACGAAAAAATGCCTACGTCCACTGATTCTCTTTGTTAATTCACTTCATATGGGCAATACAAGTTAAGAAAAGTATCGACGGAGGTGTTGGATGTTCCATGCCCTCTGGAACACCTCTCCGTCCACTGTTGACAAAATATAGGCTCCGTTGTGGAGATCTTTATGAATTACATATGGTCCATCCCAGATTGGGTCTAGTGCTCCGGGGAGAGGGAAGATTCGCTTGAGGACAAGATCCCCTTCTTGTAAGGTACGATGTTTGACTTTGGAGTTGTATTGTGCTGCCACCTTTTGCTTGTGGGATGCTGTTTTTAGGACTGCATCATTCCTTCTCTCCTCGACTAGATCCAAAGACATGTTGAGGAGCTCTTCGTTCTCTTCTGGGTTATAGTGGATCCTACGGTGGGAAGGCACAATGGTTTCAACTGGGAGCATAGCCTCCGATCCGTATGCCAAAGAGAAAGGAGTGTGCCCTGTTGATGTTCTGAAACATGTGCGGTAGGCCCATAGTGCCGTAGGGAGTTCATCCACCCAAGCGCCCTTTGACTTTTCGAGCTTCTTTTTGATCAGAGTTTTCAGAATTTTGTTGACTGCTTCGACTTGTCCGTTTGCTTGGGGATATGCTACGGATGAGAAGCTTTTGTGAATTCCGTGTTCTTGGCACCAGTTGGCGAATTCCTTGCTGTCAAACTGAAGTCCATTGTCTGATATGATTTTTAGTGGGACTCCGTACCTGCATAGAACATTTTTGATTAAGAAGTTGATAACTTTCGCTGAAGATACTTTATTTAGAGGTTCTGCTTCCACCCATTTGGTGAAATAGTCGACTGCCACTATAGCATATTTGGCGCCGCCTCGACCCATTGGCAGTTCACCGATTAAGTCAATTCCCCATACTGCAAAGGGCCAAGGGCTGGTCATCTGAGTAATCTCGGTTGTTGGTAGCCGAGGGATCTTAGCAAACTTTTGGCATCTGTCACACTTCTTGACGAAATCTAAGGCGTCCTTGCTTAAGGTGGGCCAGAAATATCCGTATCGGAGTATCTTTTTTGCTAACGTTTGCCCTCCGGTGTGATCTCCGCAGCTTCCTTGATGAATGTTGGATAAGATTTCCTTGGCTTCCCTTCCGACGACGCACCTTAACAATGGGTTAGAGAACCCGCGCCGGTAGAGGATGTCTCCTCGTATTGTGTAGCGGGACGCTTTCCTCAAGATTTTCTTGACTTCGTTACGCCCGTCGGGTAGTGTGCCATTTTGTAGGTAGTCTCGGATGGGAGTCATCCAAGTTGCTTCTTCGGTTGCAGCTATCAGATTCACTTGCTCAAAACTTGGGATCGTTTGCTTTGAGATAGTTACTGCCCCGAAGATGGCGACGTCTCTCATACTTGCTTGCTTTGCCAATTCGTCGGCCTCTTGGTTCTCTTCCCGAGGGATGTGTTTGACTAAGTAGTGGTCCAATCGGCTGAGAAGTAACTTGGTCTTCTTTAGATATGCTATGAGTCGTTCTTCTCGAGCTTGGAATTCCCCTAGTATTTGATTAATGATAAGCTGAGAATCGCTGTGAAGACACAAAGAATTGGCTCCGATCTCGATAGCAATTTCTAATCCGGCTATTACTGCTTCGTATTCTGCATCGTTGTTGGTGGCAGCAAACTCCAACCTTATAGCATAGTGTAGTTTATTTCCCCTGGGAGTGATTATTACCACACCTGCTCCCGAGCCTTGTTCGTTAGATGCACCGTCCACAAAGAGATTCCACTTGATATCTTCTGTTATCTCCAGTTGCTCCTTATCCTCGTTGGTAGTGAATTCTGCAATGAAATCAGCCATGGCTTGCCCCTTGATGGCGGTGCGAGGGTGATAGGTGATATCATATTGACTCAGCTCAATACACCATTTAAGTAGTCGCCCGGAAGTGTCGGGACGATGGAGTACCTGCCTCAGTGGTTGATCGGTCAGAACTTTGATGGAATGGGATTGGAAGTAGTGACGTAGCTTTCGTGAAGTGATTAGTAAACAGTATGCTAACTTTTCAAGCTTAGGATATCTGACTTCTGCCCCAGTAAACCTTTTACTGACGAAGTAAACTGGTCGTTGCGTGCGGTTATCTTCCCTTACCAAGGCAGCGCTTAGAGCGTGAGATGACACAGCAAGGTATAGGTATAATTCTTCGCCTTCGCTTGGGGTCGAGAGTACCGGTGGTTTCTGGAGGTGTTCGATTAGGTTAAGGAAAGCGGTCAAGCATTCGTCCGTCCATTCGAACTTTCCTTTATCTTTCTTTAGAGCTTCGAAAAAGGGGACGCACTTGTCCGTTGCTTTGGAGATGAATCGGCTTAGGGCAGCCACTTTTCCATTTAGGCTTTGCATTTCCTTTCGGGTGGAAGGTATCTTGATGTCCCTTAATGCTCGGACTTGTTCAGGGTTTGCTTCTATCCCTCGGGCATGGACGATGAATCCTAAGAATTTTCCCGATGACACTCCGAAGGAGCACTTTAGTGGATTCAACTTCATTCCATACTGTCGAAGTACCTGGAACATTTCGCCTAGGTGGCTTACGTGATCTTTGGCTTTCCGTGATTTTACCAGCATGTCGTCTACATATACTTCCATTGTTCGTCCTATTAGCCCTGCGAACATCTTGTTGACGAGGCGCTGGTAGGTGGCTCCTGCATTTTTAAGTCCGAAGGGCATCACTTTGTAGCAGTACAAACCCCAGTCGGTGATGAAACTAGTGTGGTCTTGGTCGGGAGCATGCATAGGAATTTGGTTATATCCTGAGTATGCATCCATAAAAGACAGGAGTTCGTGCCCGGCTGTGCTGTCTACAAGTTGATCGATTCTGGGAAGCGGGAAGCAATCCTTTGGGCAGGCGTCGTTTAGGTTGGAGAAGTCAATGCAGGTCCGCCACTTCCCATTAGCCTTCTTTACTAGTACCGGGTTGGCGATCCATTCTGGGTAAATAGCTTCTCGTATGAAGTCATTGGCGAGTAGATTCTTTACTTCTTCATCGAGGGCTGCTGATCGCTCTGCCCCCATACTTCTCTTTTTTTGTTTTACGGGCGCCTTGGTAGGATCAATTTTTAATACGTGGCATGCTATGTTGGGGGAGATTCCGGTCATGTCAGCGTGTGACCAAGCGAACACATCCAAGTTGTGGCGGAGAAAATCAATGAGTTGTTCCTTCAATTCAGTTTTCAGCTGCGACCCAATTTTCAGTAGCCTACTTGAGTCGTGCTTGTCTACAGATATAAACTCCATAGCCTCTGCAGGCTCGGCGGTGGCCTCCTCCTCTTTGTCCCTAGGGTCTAATTCATTGAAAGGGTCGCTGGTGTATCGAAGAGGAGGGGCTTTCTTTAGTTGCTATGCTTCAAGGCTTTTTGTGCAGAGGGCAATCTCTACACCTTTCCCTTTATCTCTCCTGTGGTTGTTGCGAAGTTCGGTTACATAGCAGTCTCGTGCAATATCTTGGTCTCCTTCCACTTCCCCTACCCCATTGTCTGTTGGAAATTTCATTTTCAGGCACCACGGGGCTAGGACAATTTGGAAGTCAGATAGGGCTGGTCTTCCTAGGAAGGCGTTGTAGGCCGAATGGTTTTCTATCAGTACAAACGTCTGTTTCCTTACAACGGAGCGGGGATGGCTTCCAATTTCAACGAAGAGGTCCAGCTGCCCGATGGGCATTTTCGCATCTCCAGTGAAACCGTGTAGCGGTTTATCGCAGGGAGATACATCCTTCATTGATAGCCTCATTTTGTCGAATGCGTGTTTGAACAGGATATTTACAGAGCTTCCAGTGTCTACCAGGATTCGGTAAACTTCAGCGGGACCGAGTCGGGCAGAGATAACCATGGGATCCATGTGAGGGTACTGTCTTCCTTCTAGGTCGCGTTTACTGAATGTGATGTTATCACTTTCTTTCCGCTTTGGGTGGCGCTCTTCTATAACCGTATTGACACAGTCTCTATTGTCTCTGAGCGACTTCCCATATCTTTCCATCTCTTTCCAACTTCTGTCTGCGATGTGCGGACCTCCTGAGATGGTATGGACCACTATCTTCTCTTGACTAGAGCTGCTAGCGTTGCGGTCGCCTCTGCCGGTCCCTGGTGAGGGTAGCCTTGGGTTTTCATTGGCAGGAGCTAGAGTCCTATCTTGACTTTTTACATAGCGTTCCAGTTTCTTTTTTCTGATGTGTTCCTCAATCAGATCTCGGAGATGATGGCATTCGTTGGTATCATGTCCGTGGGATTCGTGGAAGCGGCAGAATTTTCCAGATTTCTGTGCGCTATCTGATTCCTTCTTGTATGGTGGGCGTTTGTATCTAACTTCGCCTTGGGTGGCAAGGAAGATGTTTTCGACGGTCTCGTTCAAAGGGGTGTAAGAGTCGAATCTTGGTCCTGGTCGATATAGGCGTTTTTCTACTTTTTTGCCCCCAGCATTGTCTCTGGAATCATTTCTTCGAGCGTCCCTCGCCACAGCAGGGGCGTTGCCATGGGTCGTCTTACTTTGCTGTCCTGACTGCCCCTCAATGGCAGCATCCTCAAGCCTCATGTATTTCCCGGCTTCATGGAAGAAATCGGGTAAAGTAGCTGGTTTTTCTTTTGTCAATCTTCTAGCAAATTTAGTGTCCGGATGCACCCCACTGCAGAGGGCCATCAGGATAAGCTTCTCATCGGCGTCTTGAACTGCGGCTGCTGCGGCGTTGAATCTGGTTAGGTATTGCTGCAGCTTTTCTCCAGGTTTCTGTTTGACGCTGGATAAGGAATAAGCGTCCTTAGGTTGCTCCACATGAATGCGGAACTGACTGATAAATTTTTCTTTCAACATTTCCCATGAGCTGATGGATCCTTGGGGTAGATGACAGAACCAGGAGGTAGCAAGATCTGCTAAGAAGAGCGGAAAGCATTTGCACAGTACTCCCTCTGTTGCTCCACTCATGAGCATATGCTGTGTGTATCTCTGTAAGTGTACAACGGGATCGGAGGTTCCTTTGTAGGGTTCCATTGTTGGCATCTTCCATTCTCGGGGGGTGATAGCAACTTCGATATTGCGGGCGAAAGGGCTGGTTACCCTAGTGCCTATCCCTCGATCTCTTTGCTCCCGTTGGACACACTCTCTGAATAAGCGCGCCATCCTTTCATCAGAATTTGGAGCAGACAGAAATGAGTTTGGTTCTGTTATGTGGGGTTGATTTCGTCCAGACAACCTGTAGGGATGGTATCGTCTATCATCCCTCATATTTTCCAGTGGCTGCCTTTGTTCTTCTGGGAGCATGCTTGGGTCAGCTACAGTTGGCCCTTGCCTTGATCTTCCCCTGTTGGGTTCTGATCTAAGCACTTCCTCGGGTCCAACTTCGGGCTGAACCCTAGCTCGGCCCCGTTCACTGGTGTTTCTGTGGTTAGGCAGCATGACAGGCTCAGCTGCAGTTGACCTTCGCCCGGTACCTTCCCCGCTGGGTTCGGCACCAAACGTTTCCTCAGGCCTAACTTCGGGCTGGGCTCGGTCTCGGCTCCTACCACGGCTACTCCTGCCGTTAGCTCCTTCGAAGAAGGAAGATCTTTGCTGTCTCTGAGATCCTCCAGACTGGGACTCGCCCCATGATTCAGTGTTGCGGTTGGATTCTTCAGCGTCCCTCAAGCGTGACATGAGATGGTCCACCAAGGCTTCCTGCTGGGACGTGAAGCGGTTAGTTACTTCAACAACAACTCTGTCCAAATCTGCCCTAGTAATTGCTGCAGGCTGTTCTGTGGCAGGAGTGGTTGGGTTAGCCTGTCCTTCATTTGTTGCCGTTGCTGGAGGAGGACGATTTACTTGATTCGCGGCAGCTGGATCAGGAAGGCTACTGGATGCGATGTTTTTTCCTTTGTTAACATCTTTTCTCTGTTTGGGAGGCATGTTTTTCAAGTGGCGAACGATGCTGTTAGGAAAACTTGTTAAGCGGATGAAGCTGAAGCTTCGAGCTTCTAATTCTCAGTGAAAGCACCAAAAATGTTTGCACAAAAAATGGACAAACACCTCAAAGTTGTATGATTTAGTGGATCTTATCTTGTTCTTAGCGATTTGAGTAATTTACGCAAATATATGAAAAGCAGGGGCTAAACTGTAAAAAGACACGCAAATTTATAGTGGTTCAGCCAGAATGTGCCTACGTCCACTTTATATGTTATTTCTCTTCTCTTCTTTTGATTACAAGTACAAAGCTTTAATACAAGTAAAAGAAAGTTGTTTGAAAGTTCCTTCCGTGCTTGAGCTCTCAAACTTGTCCCCCATTGTTGTACCCCTGCCTCTCTATTTATAGAGTGAGGTTGGGGGCAGGGGTCTTGGATATATTCAGCTGCTGGTGGGCCTGGGCTGAAGTGATCTGGCCTGGCAGTCTGGTTCGGCATCCTCTTGGTCTGGTCATGAGGTGGAGGAGATTTGGACCGGTTGTACTTCATTCGGTGGTAGTTTGGATCGGTAGAGGGGATTTGGTCCGGTTGAGCTTCATTCGGTGGTAGCTTGGATCGGTAGAGGGGATTTGGTCCGGTTGAGCTTCATTCGGTGGTAGCTTGGATCGGTAGAGGGGATTTGGTCCGGTTGATCTTCATTCGGTGGTAGCTTGGATCGGTAGAGGGGATTTGGTCCGGTGTTTTGAAAACTTGGCCAACACTTGGTGACATGATCATCAATAGACCACATCCAGCCAATAAAAGTCTAGCTGAAAAGGGCATATATGTTGGTACTATAAATCATGATGTGGATGAGATACGCCTTGCAATTGGGGATGGAACTTCGGTAAAACAATGCAGAATGATGACTAATGACATTATTTTCTGGAACATAGATGCTGATGGAGTATAGGCTCCAACGAGGGACCCACTCATGATTACAACCATGGGGCTTGACAATGAAGTAGGAATGTGTTGGTTGACCGTGGGAGTTCAATCAACATTCTACTCAAAAAGGCTTATTATTAAATGCTCTTGGAGGTAAAGAAATTGAAACTTGTAAATCCCGAATATAGAGGTTCAATGGGATGGCTACTTAGTCGATTGGATATGTAGTATTACTGGTGGTAATCGGTGAGGGAAACCGCAAACTAGTGCCCGAGTTGTGCCATTTTTGATATTGGATATTTACTTGGCTTACGATGCATTTTTGGGTTGATCGGCCTTTGATGAATTCAGAGAGGTCATAGTTCCTTCGTGCTTGATAATGAAATTTCCTACAGAGAATGGTGTAGGGATTGTATAAGGAGACCATGCAACTGGTTGGGAATGCTACATCGTTGAGCTAAGAGAGGCAAGGCGAAGAGAGAAAGGAAAAGGTGCATAAAGGACTCTCTACATCAAGGATTTGGACGCATATCAACCAATGGTTGAGCCAGGGCTTGGGCAGTAAGTCAGTTCCATAAGGATACAGACCTGCAAAAAGATCCATCTAATGGAAAAGAAGCTCCAGCTGAGCTAATGATTAATATCCCGGCCATTCAGGATGACCCACACAGATCCTGAAAGTCGGATCACAGCTTGGTGTTAAGATGATGGAGTTAATTGGTTTTCTCGTGCGAACCTAGATGTGTCCGCCTAGACACACTTTGACATGGGTGAGATCTCATCGAAGATAGCAAGCTATATATTGAAAATAAATCCCAAATGTGTTCTTGTGAAATAGAAGCACCACGGTCTGGGTCCGGAGAGATCCCCTTCACTCAAAAAAGAAGTAGAGAAGTTAAAGGAAAATGGCTTTATCCATGACGCCTTATACCCGGAATAGGTATTCAATCTAGTTTTGGTGAAGAATGCTAACAGTAAGTGGTGGACATGCATCGATTATTCTGATTTGAATAAGACATGCTCGAAAGACAGCTTCTCACTTCCAAGGATTGATCAGTTGGTTGAGTCGATAGCCAAACATGAATTGCTTTCATTCATGGATGCTTACTCTGGATACAACCAGATATCAATGCATGTTCTAGACTAAGAACATACCAGCTTTAGTAACGAATTGGGATTGTATTACTATTTGGTTATTCCGTTTGGGTCGAAGATCGCTGAAGCAACCTACCTGAGACTGATAAACAATATGTCCCGAGTAGCGAGCAGCTCTTTACATTAGCCTTGAAACTGTTGGAGGCCTCATCCTTTTCTTTCATTTTGCATTCAAGCTTGGTTTTCAATTCGACCACACTCCTATTCACAGCATCTCTCTCCAACACTAAATCATAATTCCGACGAAATGCTTTCTCCATCTCATCCTGATTCCTAATTCTCTCTTCTTCGATTGCCCTAATGGCATTCTTGGCTTTCTTACAGCTTCGGCTTGAGACTTCCTCAAGTTCTCGACCTCGGCATCAAGATGGGCCATAATTCTTTTGTTATCAGCCTTGAGGAGTTTCTGGTTTTCAATATCAAGTAGCCTTTCCCTTATTACCTTGGATATCTTCTCAGCCACCCATAACCATTTGCTGTACTAGTTATGAACATCAGTAACACAGGAACTGGTCATGTCTTGGACATCAGGGGAATTCTATTCAAGTTGGGCATGGACATGAGCCCATTGAAGCAAATATTTGAAAATTGCTCTTTCAATCTAGCCATTTGGACGATGGCAGTGAGTTCCTTCTCTATAGTGATGACTAAGCTTCAACACTTTCCTTGTCGGGTCTGTGATGAGAAGTCTCAGAATCACTCTTGTGGTTCCTACAATCTGAAGGTCGACTAGAATGAGATGGTGCAAGATGTTGTATGGGATTGTAGCTGGTGGGAGTGAATGAGAAGTGTCGCTTGGTGGCAAATCATAATGTGGATCAGGAAGCCGGTAAGGGCCTCTCGGAGGAGCGACCTCGATCTCGAGCGATGTTTGGAGGTGGAATCACGTGATGGATGATCTCTATCATAGCTACTCCTATCTCGACTGCCTCTATCACGACCAGAGTGGTAGACAGACTCAGAATCTCGACTACTACCTTGATGATATTAGTCCAAGTGATGCTTATATGATCGGGATGCATTTTCCTCAAGAGATTGATACATGGATTTTTTTTCTCTCCATGGATCCTACAAAAGAAATGATTGCAAGTTAGTTCAAGGAGTAAGGATGCAAGTCAAGTGTTGTGCAGTGAAGTGCACATATGCATGAGTGTTCTAGTGTCCCCTAGATGGACCGTGCATAGGAGCTTTTCTTATAGGAGTAATCTCTCCCACACTGGTATGGATGATGTCCTTAACAAAGAAAATAGGAGAATTGTTGCCCTTAAGACTAATGTTACCAACAACGAAGGAGCCAAACTCGGTAGGAATTGACCCTAAGCTAGAAAATGTTCCTGTTGAAGGAAAAGAGATATTTTTCTCCACTGTTGTAACTGGTAGAGGCTATGTAGAAGTTTGTGCCTTGGAAATCATCACAACAAGTCTCTTTTTCGAAGAAGACTAATGGTCATCGTTGGGTTGTTCGGTATGAGACTCATGGCCCATACCAATATCGTCATGACCAACTCCACTGCTTTCACCTAGTACCTCACCTTCCTTGGTCTTTTCTTGAACATCTCCAATATTTTCTTCAAACCTGGCCTTTATACTTAGGACCGGGGGCACATCTGGGTTAATATTTCCTCCTCCAGGTGATTAATCACCATCATCATCATTATCGTCATCGTCACTAGTAGCTACTTGGACTTGACCAGTGATATGGCCTGCTTCTAACAGTTTGTGGGTGAGAAGGTTCTCATATGAAAGGAGAATTCTGACATTTGTATCTTCTACCTACTGTGCCATAAGAGCCTTAACGGCATTTGAAAACACCATGCTGCTAGGTCTCGTTGGGACATCTGGATAGTAAAACAAGATATGAGTTAAGTCTGTAGATTATAAGACAAATTCATATAATGCACATGGAATGGGACTTATGTCCAGATAGCCAACTACGTGCAAATCCAGGCACACAACGGACATAGACCATTTGTTCTGGAAATAGCTCAACTTATTTCATGTACCGGAGACTACTCTATAACCCCTGGCCAGTTCCAAGTAGGTTAAAGATAGACTTTCTCTTTGGCTCTTAAAGCTATATATGGATCAAATTTCCTTGTCGTTTGGCGCTTGGTGTAAGTGTTCAGTGAAAACAAGGTATGGGCCGAGAAAGAAGGCATAACTGTTCGGATGCAACTGTGTTGGAGCCAGCATCATGAAATTCAGAACTAGATGGATGAATTGGTTAAATGGTGGGGCGTAACCAGCCAAACACATATACCTATTGCAGGCAGTATAACCCTCTTGTGCATTGTAAACCCTTTAATAACGAGACAGGACAAGTATCTCATCAAATGGAATCTCGTGCTTGTTACAAATCCTACGAAGTGATTCCTTATTAACCTTCGAAGTGACTGAATCAACGGGATCATCTAAAAGAATGACATCTTCAAGAATATCAGGTGCAGGGTCTACCACTGGCTCTTTTGCTACTAGGGTTTAAGGAACTTGTTGTTTAGCCTGTGGGTTCTCTTGTTGATGTGCATGCTCTACTGGAGTTTTTTGAGCAAGCGGAGTTGTAGTTGAACTTGAGACAACATTGGATTTAATGTATTTGGATGTGGATGTAGCTACGGCTTGAGCGGCAAGTTGTTTGGAGCGTCTTTGATCCATTTCTATAAAAAAATTGATAGATAATCAACATTAGATTAATTTAAAGCTGTACCCCTATGCTAAAGTGAATTATAGTGCGGTGATATGCAGTGTCGTGCAGTTCAGATTTTCGATATTACTTAACAGTTCATTTGTAAGTTCTGGATATCACTCGAAGTGACCGTCTTCGCTAACCATCCCGACGAGCTTCGTATTATCAGCCATGTTTTGGAAATGCTTTTAGATGAACAATGGATTCGACACAAATCCACAAGGTGGAGTTAAACTTTGAAGTTGGAGTTAGTGAAATTCACCTAAGTGCTAGAGTTATGCCAATCCAACTACTTAGGGAATTTTCACCTTCCCTCTCCTTCTTCTCCAATCCTAAATCACGGCCAGTAACGTTAGCCTCATCCTCATCTAAGTTTACCTACGTTCAGTCATCTATGTCTAAGGCCATCACCTACCTAATTTAATACGACCTAAAGCTCAAGTGTTGGATCGGGTATAACGAAGTCAAAACTTAGATCGATAGCTTGAGGTTGACCGTGGCAAAGGTAGGTGAGGCTAGGTTTAGGGCGAAGGTGTGACGCCCCACTCCGAGACCCACTGTAACAAAGAGTATTACGGTAGTAATACTGTCCGTTAAAGCGGAGAATAGAGTATAGTGGAGGCGACTATTTATAATCAAGCTATAACTATCTACCGAATACGTCGAAAGGTGGAATCTATTTAAATTTTTCTTAATCAGGTGGTTCGACATATTCGGTAAATACTTATAACGAAATTACAAATGGCTAAAGATCTATCAGGACAAAGCATAATAACATAATAAAATAGCATCACAGAACAGAATCACATAACAGATATAAAATCCTAGAACAATACATCGTCAATACAGATCCAAATACTATAAGTGGGTATAAAGCCACTGCCCACACATGTGAGTCAAAAATATGTACATATCAAAGTCTGAATAATAACAGAGTAGCGGAATAGTGGACAAATAAAAGCGCTATGTATCAGCATAGCAGATAATGTCCAAGCGGAAGCACAGAAGCTAAGTCCAGAGACCTAACCTGAAACAACTCGGTCTGACCCGAGCAAAAACACTCGGGTCAGGCTAGCTAAACAATCAGTAATAACTGAGATATATAATAATGCGGTACATAAATAAAATAGTACTATTCCTAAGAGAAAAGTATTTTGGACCACATGAATAAAATGAAGGTCCCTAATCATCAATCAACGGTAAAAATCTCCAAAGAGAAAATCAGCACCAAAGTGTTGAATCAATAAAATCGCCTCATATCATCGGCGTAGCCAAAGCTATAAAAAGTTGCCCATAGGCAATAATCCCAAGTGTGACCAGAGTCTGTAATCAATGCCCAAGCAAAGATCGATGCTCCAAATAGCAATGGGGATATACTGAAAAGTCAATGAAATCAAACACTGAAAAGCAATGCCCAGAGACACTGTGAATCCACAAGGTAATCGCACTTACATCGTATGGTTCCATAGAACCAACACCAAATGGAGGTACTCGAATTGATATAAAAATCATCAGATAATACAAGTATAGCACGAGCACCGACCGGAGTCGTTATTGCCAAGTACTGTAGAGTTGTGATCGATCACTCGCACAGGTGCGGAACGCGCGAGACGGCGAGATCCTTCCCAGATGGATAAAGGCCCAGAGGCACATGCCGAAAAAGAAACTGCTCCATAGAACAGGTGTCCAGAGACGGTTGCCCAGAGGCGTGGTGACCTAGAGGTCCAGTACTGGCCGCCCAGAGGCTAATGTGTCACAAACTTCTTGGAGAGGAACCCGTAAAGTGTTAACAATGAGTCCCATACCCCACGTTCGAACTAAACGGTTTACTAACCAATAGCAAGCTCACACACCAAACAATAAAAAGTCCACCTCGTATCATAGGTAAACTAGACCCAAAGGTCAAAACGATCAATCGAATAGGTCGGGGATTAACCGGAAAGAAAATACACACGGTCCCATAGGCCGGAGATTTCCTAACCGTTTAAGCACCTTTCCACTTCGCTCGACGTGCTAAAAAGTGAGTGTGAGATTTTTATTATAGAAAATAATGGTGTGAAACGGTTTTATAATTGATTTTGAAATCATTTTAAAACGGCTTTTGAATACTCTCCTATTATGGAGTAAATAGTTTAATAATTAAAAATAACATTATATAATAATAATTTCGAAAGCCATTTCGGAGTGAAAAATCCTTTTAAAACCTTTTTATAATGCCCATGTACGAAATCCAGAGACATATCTCAAAGAAATCGATAAAACCAGAAAATCACTAAAAATATTCTAAGTGTTGGAAAATAGTCCAAAACTAATGCGAACCCAAGTTCGGAAAATTATTCGGACCAGCAAACTGAATCCGAATGGCATAAAAATTGGTACGAACGTAGTCCGACATTCCTACTTCAGAAAACAAAAAGTATTACTAGATTCCGACTTGAAACGAAGTTGTAGCGACGCTCCAAAGTCGGACCCGGAAACAGTGAATACACTGTTTCAGGATGAGATCCGGGTCCCTCTTCGACAGCAATTTCGAAGAGTCAAATGAACTCGGATACTAATCAAACTTTCTAGAGATGGAGTTCGGAACTCCAGCTTTCCAACGAGACCAAAATCGATGAAATCCGACAAAGGACGAGCCCGGGATGGCGTCGCAAAGTCGGGGTTTTGTACTGAAAACAACGGGAGAAAAGAGACTAAGGCCTATAGTTATGCACTAACAGACCAGAGATGAAAAACCATAATTTTGGCATAGTAAACTTCCTATTCTGACAAAATGAATAAAATAAAAGTTTTAGCTTAGTTTCTAAGCTTTCCGGAATGACCAAGATCGTCGAATTCCGATCGGGGATGAAAATTTTATGACTAAAACAATTCTCAGATTTAAATTCTATATCACTGTCAATGTGCTCTCGGGACAGTAGTAAGAATGCACAGTTTTGACCCAATTAACTTCGAAATTTCATGAAACTCAAAACATGAAAGTTTTAGCCCTAAATCTAAGATTTCCATAACATCCAAAATTATTAGATTTGGATAAGAAACGAGTAACTTATGGCCAAATCAATTTCAGGGTTTTATTTTATCAACCCTGTAGTTTGTTGTCAGGTCAGCGACAAACAAACGTGATTTCGACCATACAAACCACAAAATTAGGCAAAGCTCAAAACATAAAAGTTATAGGCTACAGAATAAGCTTTCCAGAACTTCAAGAAAATCTTAATTCCGATTTAAGATGAATGAGATATGCCTAATTTACTAACAGCAATAAACTAATTATAATTTCAGCTAGCATATATTACAAGCACCTTATGTGCACACCCCAAATGAAAGCAAAGATGATCAAAGAGCTATGATTCACATGTTACATAATTAAACATTTGTTACTAACTGATTACCCAAACCAAAAGATGATTAAACACATATTAGAAGAGGTTTTTAGCAATATACCTCTCTAGAAAGCAACAAAGACACTATAGCATCAACCCAAGTTAGCAAAAGATGATTAGGATGCTAAGATCAAAAAAACACATAAAACATGTGTTACCAAATAAATTTCAGAAATTAAAAAGATATAAAAACTGATTTGAGTTGGGTATTTGCATTACCTTTGCATAAATTGACTTGCATAAGCTAAAACTAGAAGGAGATGAAGATAGAGGCCATTTTTGTTAAGAAAGCTGTAGGAAATGATTAGGATTTTGATTAGGGATGAATGAATGAGGTTAGGAGAGTTTGAGATAATTTATAGAGGAGGTTTAGGGTGGGTTATTGGGCTAGGTTTAGTAACCCAATAAGAAGAGAGTTATTTACATGTTTCCAAAAATTAGTCTAAGTGTTCATATATGTTTATAAAACTAATTTTTTTTACCCAAACCCGTTTTAAATTTCTCTTAAAATATTAAACTTTCCAAAAATAACATTTTATCCTTATTTTAAATCCCATATTTCCCATTTAATTAAAATAGCCTTTTTCAAATAAATTTTGTTATTCCAAATCCTTTTATGCTTCATTAAAATAAATAAAAATCCTAACTTTTATTTATTAATTGGTAATGCAAATCCCGGGTTGTTACAGACTCCCCCCTTAAGAAAATTGCGTCCCCGCAATTCCTTAAGATAGATGTCGTCTATAAAGTCAAATCCCCAAAAGAAGTGATAGAGATAAAATAGAGAATTCTCACCCGCAGAAGAAGATGGGAGAAAGCCAGGATAAGAGCGCTCGATAGATTCTCTGGTCTCCCAAGTGCAGTCCTTAGGATTCGATGACCATTGAATCTTCACGAGTGGAACCTCTTTGTTGCGAAGGCGTCTAACCTCCGAATCAAGCACACGAAGAGGTTGCTGCTCCAAAGATAAATCAGGTAAGATCTCTAAATCAGGCACAACATGCGGCTCAATGATAGAATCAGGATCGCGGACACACATGCGAAGCTGGGAAACATGGAACACGTCGTGTATTCCAGAGAAGTGAGCAGGTAGAGCCACACGATAAGCAACGGGGCCGATGCGTTCCGTAATAGGAAATGGTCCAACATAGCGAGGAGCCAACTTCCCTGTAGAGCTGAAACGCACAACCCCCTTCATAAGAGATATCCGAATAAAGACATGATCACCAATAAAGAACTCAAGAGGCTTCCTACGGTTGTCCGCGTAGGATTTCTGGCGGTCCTGTGCCTCTCTCATTCTCTGACGGATAAGAACAATCTTCTCAGAAGATTCTCGAACTGAATCTGGACCAAGAATGAGCTTCTTGCCAGATTCTAACCAACAAGCAGGAGAGCGACATGGCCTTCCGTATAGAGCCTCGAAAGGTGCCATGCTAATACTAGACTAATAGCTGTTGTTGTAGGAGAACTCTACGAGAGGTAAGTGATCCTCCCAACTACCCCCAAAATCCAGAATACAACAGCGCAAAAGATCCTCCAAAACACGATTCACCCTCTCCGTCTGACCGTCGGTCTGAGGATGATAAGCAGTCGAGAGATTCAGCTTTGAGCCCAAAGATGACTATAGGCACTTCCAGAAGTGTCTAGTAAAGATAGTGTCTCGATCACAGACGATAGAGCTAGGAATGCCATGAAGTCGAACGACTTCCTTCACATATAGCTTGGCTAACTGAGGTGCAGTCCGAGTGGACTTAATAGGAATGAAATGAGCCGATTTGATCAAGCGATCGACGATGACCCAAATAGAAGTATGGCCTGACCTCGATCGAGGCAGACCGTCAATAAAATCCATGGATATCTGATCCCATTTCCATAATGGAATCTCTAGAGGCTGAAGAAGACTAGATGGACGCTGATGCTCGGCCTTGATCTGTTGACAAGTCATGCAACCGCTCACATAAATTGCAACATCTCTCTTCAAACCCTCCCAATAATATAGCCGGCACATATCGGCATACATCTTACTCGACCCGGGATGTATAGTGTACTTAGTGCGATGACACTCGTCTAGAATGTCGCGCCTAAGTGATAAATCAGATGGTACAACAATACGGTTCCTCCTACGAAGACACCGATGAAAATCAAGAGAATAATCCAGCAATGTCTCATCACTGGATCCCGACTCGAGAAGATGAATAAGATGCAATAATTCTGGATCCTGCCGCTAGGCATGGGCAATGCGATCCAATAAGATAGGACGAGCTTCCAAGATGAATAATAAGATCTGAGGATCAGAAGACGGAGCTCGATTTCGAATATCACACATAGAAAGAGTCTCAAGAATATCCCACTCGGCAATCATCATAGAGACTACCGCCGAGTGCTTGCGACTGAGTGCATCAGCCACACGATTACCCTTGCCAGGGGTATACTGAATGTCTAAGTCATATGAGGCGAGAAACTCAAGCCATCGTTGCTGCCTCATATTGAGATCCTTCTGACTGAATAAATATTTCAGCGACTTGTGATCGGTGTAAAGAGTGAAGCGTTCGCCTAATAGAAAGTGACGCCACGTCTTCAAAGCAAAGACGATGGCTGCCAACTCAAGATCATGAGTCGGATAGCGAACCTCATTCAGACGTAGCTGCCTAGAAGTATAAGCAACTACCCGATCCTTCTGCATAAGCACAGCACCGAGGCCACTACCACAAGCGTCGGTGTAAACAACAAGATCATGGTTACTCTCCGGAACCACTAGAATAGGAGCATGAGTTAGAAGTTCCTTCAGTCGCTGAAAGGAAGCTTCACACTTATCAGACCAAATAAAGCGAACCCCCTTACGAGTCAGAGTCGTGAGGGGAAGTGCAACATGAGAGAAATCCTTGATAAATCGATGGTAATAACCAGCCAGACCAAGGAAACTGCGAATATCATGAACGTTCTCGGGTTGCTTCCAATTCTGAATAGCTTCGATCTTGGAAGGATCGACAGAAATACCCTCAGATGATACAATATGGCCCAAGAACTTGACCTTGCTCTTCCAAAAATGGCACTTGGAGAGCTTGGCCTTAAACTGATGCTGACGAAGAGTATCCAAGACGATCCGCAAATGATGAGCATGCTCTGCCTCGGATCTCGAATAAATAAGAATATCGTCGATGAAAACCAGAACGAATCTATCGATGTATTCCCGGAATACTCGATTCATAAGATCGATGAAGAAAGCCGGTGCGTTCGTCAAGCCGAATGGCATGACCAACCACTCAAAAGAACCATAACGAGTGCGGAAAGCGGTAAGAGGAATGCTATCTTCCGCAACTCGGAGCTGATGAAATCCGGTGGCAAGGTCGAGCTGGGAAAAGACCTTCGCACCGCTCAACTGATCAAACATATCGTCTATCCATGGAAATGGATAACGATTTCTGATGGTCAACTCATTAAGCTTGCGATAGTCAATGCAAAGCCTAAGAGAGCCATCGACCTTCTTGACGAAGACCACAGCAGCACCCCATGGCGAAGAACTGGAACGAATGAACTGCTTCACTTCAAGCTCAACTAACTGCTTCCTGAGTTCCTCATTCTCTATAGTAGACATTCTCGTAGGAGGACGCCCAACTGGATGAGAGCCTGGAATGAGATCGATGTGGAACTCAATAGCTTGCTTTGGCGGCAGTCCGGATACTGGCTCGAAAACGTCGGAGAAATCCCGAACAACAGGAATACGAGATAAGTTCAAATCCTCCTCTCGTGAATCGAGAGAAAATAAAGTAACATCAGAAATCCCAACATCCTGAAGAGCAATAGCTAACGGAGCGGACGAGTCAGGATGACGAAGAAATAATATCCGCTCCGAACAAATGATTTTGGTGTCGTACTGAGCGAGCCAATCCATGCCAAGAATCATGTCAAAGCCCAAATACTCCATAACGTGCAGATTCGCACGGAAAGAAAATCCACAAAGATCAATATCTATATCCTCACAAAGAAAGCTAAGGGTCGTGGATCCGCCGATTGGATTCACAATCCTTAGTGAAGAAACCAAACAAGTAACATCCAAAGATAAAGTATCAACTAGTTCCTTTGATACGAATGAGTGAGAGGCACCCGTATCAAAGAGAACTCTACAAGATCTACCATGAAATAAAATAGAACCTTCGAGAATGGAAGGATGCGTACCTCGAGGCTGAGCTGAAGATTTAGGAGCCTTGGCAGCATTAAGCTTGCCAGATCAAGAAGGTGCAGTAAGACAAGTGGAATTAAGATGACCCTCCTTCTTACAATAGCGGCAGAAAAGAGGCTTGGGACACTCTTTAAACATGTGATCGGTAGATTTAGTTAAGCACGATTCAAAGATAGATAATTCACTAAGGAATATTACGGAATATAATAGATTCCTACACATATTCCTAACTTATTTATCTAAAGGTGGATATGTTCAATTTGGATCGTATTATAACGTATTGTACTACGTGTCTGTTCTGTGTTTGTTATGCTTAATTCAGAACCTTGGCTCTGATACCAAGCTGTGACGCCCCACTCCGAGACCCACTGTAACAAAGAGTATTACGGTAGTAATACTGTCTGTTAAAGCGGAGAATAGAGTATAGTGGAGGCGACCATTTATAATCAGCTATAACTATCTACCGAATACGTCGAAAGGTGGAATCTATTTAAATTTTTCTCAATCAGGTGGTTCGACATATTCGATAAATACTTATAACGAAATTACAAATGGCTAAAGATCTATCAGGACAAAGCATAATAACATAATAAAATAGCATCACAGAACAGAATCACATAACAGATATAAAATCCCAGAACAATACATCGTCAATACAGATCCAAATACTATAAGTGGGTACAAAGCCACTACCCACACATGTGAGTCAAAAATATGTACATATCAAAGTCTGAATAATAACAGAGTAGCGGAATAGTGGACAAATAAAAGCGCTATCTATCAGCATAGCAGATAATGTCCAAGCGGAAGCACAGAAGCTAAGTCCAGAGACCTAACCTGAAACAACTCGGTCTGACCCGAGCGAAAACACTCGGGTCAGGCTAGCTAAAAAATCAGTAATAACTGAGATATATAATAATGCGGTACATAAATAAAATAGTACTATTCCTAAGAGAAAAGTATTTTGGACCACATGAATAAAATGGCGGTCCCTAATCATCAATCAACAGTAAAAATCTCCAAAGAGAAAATCAGTACCAAAGTGTTGAATCAATAAAATCGCCTCATATCATCGGCATAGCCAAAGCTATAAAAAGTTGCCCATAGGCAATAATCCTATGTGTGACCAGAGTCTGTAATCAATGCCCAAGCAAAGATCGATGCTCCAAAGAGCAATGGGGATATACTGAAAAGTCAATGAAATCAAACACTGAAAAGTAGTGCCCAGAGACAATGTGAATCCACAAGGTAATCGCACTTACATCGTATGGTTCCATAGAACCAACACCAAATGGCGGTACTCGAATGGATATAAAAATCATCAGATAATACAAGTATAGCACGTGCACCGACCGGAGTCGTTATTGCCAAGTACTGTAGAGTTGTGATCGATCACTCGCACAGGTGCGGAACGCGCGAGACGGCGAGATCCTTCCCAGAAGGATAAAGGCCCAGAGGCACATGCCGAAAAAGAAACTACTCCATAGAACAGGTGTCCAGAGACGGTTGCCCAGAGGCATGGTGACCTAGAGGTCCAGTACTGGCCGCCCAGAGGCTAATGTGTCATAAACTTCTTGGAGAGGAACCCGTAAAGTGTTAACAATGAGTCCTATACCCCACGTTCGCACTAAACGGTTTACTAACCAATAGCAAGCTCACACTCCAAACAATAAAAAGTCCACCTCGTATCATCGGTAAACTAGACCCAAAGGTCAAAACGATCAATCGAATAGGTCGGGGATTAACCAGAAAGAAAATACACACGGTCCCATAGGCCGGAGATTTCCTAACCGTTTAAGCACCTTTCCACTTCGCTCGACGTGCTAAAAAGTGAGTGTGAGATTTTTATTATAGAAAATAATAGTGCGAAACGGTTTTATAATTGATTTTGAAATCACTTTAAAACGGCTTTTGAATACTCTCCTATTATGGAGTAAATAGTTTAATAATTAAAAATAACATTATATAATAATAATTTCGAAAGCCATTTCGGAGTGAAAAATCCTTTTAAAACCTTTTTATAATGCCCGTGTATGAAATCCAGAGACTAATCTCAAAGAAATCGATAAAACCAGAAAATCACTGAAAATATTTTAAGTGTTGGAAAATAGTCCAAAACCGACGCGAACCCAAGTTCGGAAAATTATTCGGACCAGCAAACTGAATCCGAATGGCATAAAAATTGGTACGAACGTAGTCCGACATTCCTACTTCAGAACGCAAAAAGAATTACTCGATTCAGACTTGAAACGAAGTCGCAGCGACGCTCCAAAGTCGGACTCGGAAACAGTGAATACACTGTTTCGGGCTGAGATCCGGGTCCCTCTTCGACAGCAATTTCGAAAAGTCAAATGAACTCGGATACTAATCAAAATTTATAGAGATGGACTTTGGAACTCCAGCTTTCCAACGAGACAAAAATCGATGAAATCCGACAAAGGACGAGTCCGGGATGGTGTCGCAAAGTCGGGGTTCTGTACTGAAAACAACGGGAGAAAAGAGACTAAGGCCTATAGTTATGCACTAACAGACCAGAGATGAAAAACCACAATTTTGGCATAGTAAACTTCCAATTTTGACAAAATGAATAAAATAATAGTTGTAGCTTAGTTTCTAAGCTTTCCGGAATGACCAAGATCGTCGAATTCCGATCGGGGATGAAAATTTTATGACTAAAACAATTCTCAGATTTAAATTCTATATCACTGTCAATGTGCTCTCGGGACAGTAGTAAGAATGCACAGTTTTGACCCAATTAACTTCGTAATTTCATGAAACTCAAAACATGAAAGTTTTAGCCCTAAATCTAAGCTTAGCATAACATCCAAAATTATTAGATTTGGATAAGAAACGAGTAACTTATGGCCAAATAAATTTCAGGGTTTTATTTTATCAACCTTGTAGTTTGTTGTCAGGTCAGCGACAAACAAACGTGATTTTGACCATTCAAACCACAAAATTAGGAAAAGCTCAAAATATAAAAGTTATAGGCTACAGAATAAGCTTTCCAGAACTTCAAGAAAATCTTAATTCCGATTTAAGATGAATGAGATATGCCTAATTTACTAACAGCAATAAACTAATTATAATTTCAGCTAGCATATATTACAAGCACCTTATGTGCACACCCCAAATGAAAGCAAAGATGATCAAAGAGCTATGATTCACATGTTACATAATTAAACATTTGTTACTAACTGATTACCCAAATCAAAAGATGATTAAACACATATTAGAAGAGGTTTTTAGCAATATACCTCTCTAGAAAGCAACAAAGACACTATAGCATCAACCCAAGTTAGCAAAAGATGATTAGGATGCTAAGATCAAAAAAACACATAAAACATGTGTTACCAAATAAATTTCAGAAATTAAAAAGATATAAAAACTGATTTGAGTTGGGTATTTGCATTACCTTTGCATAAATTGACTTGCATAAGCTAAAACTAGAAGGAGATGAAGATAGAGGCCATTTTTGTTAAGAAAGCTGTAGGAAATGATTAGGGTTTTGATTAGGGATGAATGAATGAGGTTAGGAGAGTTTGAGATAATTTATAGAGGAGGTTTAGGGTGGGTTATTGGGCTAGGTTTAGTAACCCAATAAGAAGAGATTTATTTACATGTTTCCAAAAATTAGTCTAAGTGTTCATATATGTTTATAAAACTCATTTTTCTTACCCAAACCCGTTTTAAAATTTCTCTTAAAATATTTAACTTTCCAAAAATAACATTTTATCCTCATTTTAAATCCCATATTTCCCATTTAATTAAAATATCCCTTTTCAAATAAATTTTGTTATTCCAAATCCTTTTATGCTTCATTAAAATAAATAAAAATCCTAACTTTTATTTATTAATTGGTAATGCAAATCCCGGGTTGTTACAGAAGGGTAGTGGTGGCATGATTGTCAGATGGAAGTGGCCCTAGGATCGAGTGTAGATGAAGTTCGATTTGGGTGCAAATGGATTTCAATTGCCAGCAAAAGCTTTTAGTTTGATAGGCAGCAATGAAGTAAGGAAATGGATAAAGATGGGTTTTTATAGTCCTTAGACCTGTATCCTCAGATAGAGATTAGGAAATCTTCCCAAGTATCAAGCCGATACTAACCCATGAGCTTGGGTCAATACCGAGTCATATTTTAAAAAAAGCATATATCCATAAATGTGTGTATATGGGTATACATAGGTCAAACTATGATGAGGATGATGGATTGTATATATGCACTATTTCCTACTCAAGAACGAATACGTGAACCTATCCAAAGCTTGAACAACCAGAATCAAGGGAATCAGTTACGAACCCGAATAATCCATGAGAGAAGTCAGTTTAAAACCACCAAGATTGGAATGATAGATCATGAGGATACATTCCAGATTCGTAATCCCAGATACTAGTAAAGCATCACGAGGAATGACTACGGACATCGCACTTTACGGAAATGATTCACAGGAAGGATAACGACCATTCAAACACAGAGTGAAGTCCTTTACAGCAATTGCAACTTGTCTTGATTCAAAGCACATCACGTTTGAAATGAAATGTACTTTGGAGGGCAAGTGTTATCCAACCATTTGACCAACTAATTTTCGGACCGATTGGACGGATCGAACTTAGAGTTATCAAGGCAGGGCCTAGAGCGATAGCCCAAGGTCCAGAAGCCAAGCATAAATAGAGTAGGCAAATGCGAACCAACTGAAGCCAAAAGGAATATAGATCCACAAACTGGTGAATCGGTACCGACCCAACTCTATGGGTTGGTAATGATATAACTTCCGTCTACTAGTGGGTCCCATCTTCTGCCTACACAACCCACACATCTAGAAGCCTATCCCAAGTGTTGTTTTGTTGTTCCAGTGTGGTTCTCTATTGATCTCTACGAATCCTTGAATTAGAAACTCTATTTTTATATGGATCCATCATTAGGACTCAGAAATAAGATGATGTTGTAAAAAACTATAGTATCATGAAGCTAACTACAAGGCGATCTAAAGCAAAGAGTTCAAGATGACCAGACTGGCCATCTTACATATTGGTACCAACTTAAGCCCTTGGAGTCATACCGACCCATATAAGTTGAAGTAGCATCCTACTTTGGTGGAGAAATAGTTTAAGGCATGGAAAACGAGGCGAAGATCTTTCGGGCAAGATTTTAGGCTCCTTGTAACATCCCCCCACTTGGATGCTCAAAACTAACGGCTATAGATGCTGCAATCATCCATAGTTATTAATCCTTGGCGACCAAATATAGTGGTGCAAGATACGTTGATACACGGATCAGAGAAATATGGAAAAAATTTAACAATTCAAAAACATAATTCCATATTCATATTAAAACATTTCATGTTCATTACATAACCCCAAAATACATTAACTACGTGCAGCAAAATATAATTATTACAATTACTCCAAGAGCGACATATGAAGATGCCCACTTGATTGATCAAAGTATATAGTAAGGCTAATAAATCTGCCTTTACAACAAATACACAACGGAAAAAGAAAACTCTAAATAACTATCTGCCTCCTGCACGCCTTTGGAAGTTTTATTCCTCAAGGAAGAGAACCTGAGAACCTTAACTCTTAAACTACTCAAAATTAATTGAGCACCTGAGAGTTTAAGTGGAAAAAAAAATTCGAGTCAGACATAAAGCCTGGTATGAATAATAATCTAACATCTCAATCCTTTTAGATATCTAGTGAGATCACACCGCTTAGGGGAACGGGTTTTCCCCCCACTAGTATCCTAAAACCTTTATAAAGCTATACACTATGCTCCTGCATCTACAATGATTAAGACATGCATTTTCAAAGTATTATAATGATATGCATACTTGAAAATAATTAGGACTTCCCATACCTAGTTTAATCTGACACCTGTTCATAATTTTAGTTTCTAGGGTCACTATTAACCTTTTAGTTTTGATGGGTTTACTAATAACCTATATATTATTAAATAACCCACTGTCTTATTCATAGTTTTCATAGGATCACTAAGAACCTATAGGCTCCTGCCATTTAACTTAATTAATTCATGGGATCCCCTTAACCTATTGTTCTTTCCAATAACTAATCACCTTTCCCTAGTTTTCATGGGTTCACTAGGAACCTATGGATTTTATCCAGTTACTCACTTCACATCTAGTTTTCATAGGTTGACTAGAAACCTACTGATACTTCCATTAACCAATTTCTTATCCTAATTTTCATGGATTTACTAGGAACCTATTGACTGATGTCAATTCTTAATCTGGATATAGTTTTCATGGGTTCTCTATAAACCAGTTAGCCCCTGCTAACTACCCTTAATACATAGTTTTCATGGGTTAACTATGAACCTTTTGGTTTACTCCAATAACTACTTAATCATAGTTTTCATGGGTTAACTATGAACCTTTTGGTTTACAATAATAACTATAAAGTTTAGGCATCATATATTTTTGGTCACCCTGACTCCTTGGATGCAATTCTACTCATTCAAGAGTTTAAGCAATATATATTCACTAATGAGTTACCCTACCTGGTTCTTATACCCCCTTTTCCCTAAAATACAGTTATGGGTTATCATGTGAATATATTCGTATTTGAAGAAGCAAAACAACATGTTTTAACTATACCACTCATGTGGGTTTAGGGTCCTTGAAATATATTTCATAAAACATAGTTAACACCTTTAACTTATATTTTTATCAAGGCAATACTTCTTCAAAATTTCATACATAAAGCCATTACAAACTCCTTTATATAAGCCATGGGTTTTCCTTAAAAATTTAGAGTATGGGTCTTAAAACCTTTCGACAATGTCGAAAGCTACTATTTTCAATCCCTTGGAAGGGTTTTAATCATATCTTTTTAAAATAATAGGCTCGAGCCCTTTTTATACTTTAAAACACTTCTTTCCAAACCCTTCGACCCCATTGAAACTCAAACCTTTCGAAAGCATTGGAAAACCTTTCAAAACCATTAAAACTCAAACCTTTCGAAAGCATTGGAAAACAAACCTTTCGAAAACTCACTTTTTAAATTTAAAACATGTGGAGGACCTTCTTTGAAAACCTTTCGACTTCATTAGAAGCAACCTATCGACTTTGTCGAAAGCTCTGCTTCGAAAGTTTTAAAACATATCATTTAAAACAATAGGCCTTTGCCTTTAAAACAACTCCTTCGAAAGCTTTGGGTTTTACTTCAATTATAAAACAAGGGTAAATCATCTAAGTCGAAAGCTTTGATACCTTTTGAAAGCACTGGAGAAGCGGCTGTTTTAAAACAAGTAAACCTTTTGTCTTTGTCGAAAGCAACGACTTCAAAAGGTTGGAAAATACGGTAATAACCCTTCCACTGTGTCGGAAGGTTCTATAACGACCCACCTTTTGGACGGTTTAAATTGACAATAAACCATACATGTCAACTCAAACCATTCAAAAGGGAGGATTGTTATGTTGTAAATAAGAAAAGAAGAGAAAAGAAAAGAAAAAAAAACAAAACACAAAATCTTACAGCGGAATGACAAAATATAATAATCAAATAAACAGTTCATGAAGCTGATTTACAAATAACATTTGATTGGTTACCCTTTTATAATACAAATCAGAGTTATACATAAAACAGGAATAAATAAATAATGCAGCGGAAGAACATGATGCAGTGAAATAATAATAAAAAATAGTAGACTGATCTACGTCTTCATCCTCCAAATAAAATGGTCTTCAATACACTAAAAAACTCAAACTGACCTGAGCGTAATGAAAAGACAAAACACTCGAGTCAGAACTAAAAGATCTTATGCAAGTTAAATCAACAGTAAATAAATACGAGTGTAATAGCTTCAGAGACATTTACGGGATTCTGCATCTCCTCTCCAGTGTCTAACGTGTGTGCAATAACTTAAGAGATGTTCGGGATTACCATCTCCTAAGGATCCATTAAACTATTTATTATGTAGTAATATACGCTATTCTAATATATCTACAGTAAAGTATTAAAATAGCGTTAAGGCATTACCTATATCCCCCTTAACACATTTTTATAAATGGCGTAGTCTATACAGTACTGTAACTCCACCAAACCCGTGGGCTATCAGGGAGCACTCCATAGGTGTGACACAAACTAAACTCATAGTGGGCTCGATAAGGCATATGACAAGGCACGCGAGGCAATGCCCAGGGTAGGATACTACCGTTTTGCAGAACCGGGCTGGTGGTAACGCATAGCAGCTACTACCGCCCACCTCCGAACACACTTCCATAATCAAATCGAGGGGTGGCCACCAAATCAATCAAAAAGTAATAAATATGGTATCGAAGAAGCTTGTCCGATCGGAGTGCGACCTCACTTGGCCTAGGTATAGCTCCTATTTTAGTCATATCAAGCTGACCCGAGGAGGTCAGGTCTGCGTTCATACCTCATACACTAGCGTTCGCCAAACCATCCTACTTCGTTCTAGATTATCCACCATGTGCACAGTTATTAAAGTGGTTTTTGGTATTGGCAGAGAGTATGACAATATCCGATGCCGATCTCCTTAACAACCAAATGCTAATTTCACATGGGTTGGTTCTTTTACATTTCCAAACCCGATTCATAAATTGATATCAAAATATCATATTCACTTCAAAATCATATCACTTTCGAAATCATATTCACTTCAAAATCGTATCACTTTCGAAATCATACTAACTTCAAAATCATATCACAAAATAGATTAAACCATCATATCAAAATATTCGCATTTAAAGCAATTAAATCTAAATCATAACAATTCCAACTTTAAACAGTTTGAATTATTGAAAGTAGTTTATATATTGGAATAGTTATACATTGAAATTGTGTGTGTGTGTATATATATAATAAAAGTTGTTTATTAATTTAAAATAATATATATTAAAATAGTTTATAATTTAAAAATAGGTTATAGATTAAAATAGTTATGTATTAGAAATAGTTTATATATAAAAAAGTTATAGATTAAAAATAGAAAATATATTAAAAAATTTAATATATTAAAATAGGTTATAGATTAAAAATAGTTAATGTATTAGAAATAGTTTATATATTAAAATAGGTTATAGATTAAAATAGTTAATGTATTAAGATTATTAATATATTTAAATGGTTTATATGAGAAAAATAGTTGATATGTTAAAAGAGTTTGTATATTAAAGAGTTTATATCGAATATAGTTTCAAATTAGAATTGTTTCTTCCAATTTCACAAATCAATTCAATCAACTTTAGCTCCAAAATTCAATTTAAAACAATCTCAGTTCAATTATTTCAATTCAAAAGGCTAAAGGTTTCAATTCAAATTCTCATTAAAACCATTTCAATTTATATCGATTTCAAATCCATGTTTGAACCACAAATTTAAACCACCTCAAATTCAATAGGTTTCAAAATTTAAATATTCAAACGTTTACAATAACTCAAATTTGATAAATTTCATTTATATTTCAAAATTCAACTTTAATATTTCAGTTTAAAATTCTTTAAACAGTTCTTTTAAACCAATTTCAATTTCAAAATTTTTAAAACTTGGATTTTTGAAAATAATTCAGTTCATATAAATCAAATTTTGTTTCATAATATCATTTAACTAGATTCAAAAATTTATGGGTTTTAAAATCATTTAATTTAACCAATCCGGTGTCCGTATACAATTTTCTACCCTATGATCAAGTGATACGGATATATACCATTTCAACCCGCAATAAATTTAAATTTATGGGCATATATCATTTCAACCCGCAATCCCGAGTTAAAATTCAAACTCCATAAAATCGCTCGAGTTTATCATTCCAACCCATAAGGATTTTTCCCTAATCCATAAGACCATTCGGGTATGTATCATTTCAACCTATAGTGATTTTCCTAACAATCCTAAGGGAACTTGCAGTGTGATAACAACATATAAAGTAAATATAATATCCAATCGTCCAAATATCAACAATTAAACATCCATTACAATCACCATTCAAATCAACCAATAAATCACAACAAATAAACTGGTTATCATTATCAGGTATTTAACTGGCAATTAAATTCAATATCAGTTTAAATGGCAATTCAATTCAAATAAACTCAAATTAAATTTAAATGACAATTTAAAATACCAATCCACAATCAACAAAATTATAGTAACATCATAAATTTATTTTAACAAACATAGGATGATTTAGTAGTTGTGAGTGGGTTAAGTCACTCACCTTTGATTTTTTTAGTCAAATTAAAAATTCTATTAAAGCCCAAAATTCTATCAGTCTCAGAATGCAGCCAAACTAGTTCTATAATGTCCGAAATTTCGATACGATCGTAACAAAGGAAACCGTGTGTGAATCTGAACTTGTATGAAAAAGTTATGTAAATTAGAAGTTATAAGATTTATATTATTCAATAAATAAAATAAATAAATAATAAAACACGTTTACTTATTCACCCGTAACCCTTCTCATTGCCTGAAGCACGAGCACACCACGGGCGCCCTCGTTCACACAATTATCGTTGCCGCCTCGATGACTTCCACCTCGATCGGAGCATGCCCCCGCCTCGCCCCCTACAGGCCGGGCCTGGCTATGGTGGCGCGACAACCTCCGGCCGCCCCAGGCCATCACGCCGCCGCCACCCTTTTCTGGCCATTTCAAGCGACTCACGACCAAGCTACAACGAACGACGACCGCCCTAAGACCTGCTCGACCTCCTCTTCCCAACGCAACTCCCCGATCGTCAAACGGTCGACGATCCAACGTTGGATCGAAAACCCTGGCAATGGATGGTTGAGAAAGATCGTCGATTTCTAGCCAAACGATGATTCAAATTGAAAAACGAATTACTGCAGTAGATTGCACTCGTTGTGAGCTTTCCAACGATATATAATTTGACATAGTTTGGAGAGTTTGATTTTTTCTGAAATTGATTTTGTTTTGAAATTAAATTGGGATTTAAGGTTTCTGCCATTGGAAGGAAGAAACAAATAAGAAGTTGATGTACGTATAGAATAAACTGAAAGGCTGCTAGGGTTTGAGAAACAAAGTCTATTTATATGGACAAAACTAGATAAGAATGAATAACATATCGAATTGGGTTGAATCGATAACAACGACCAGAAAAGCCCGTTTCATTCCCGAAACGAATGTAGGTCATCCCATATATCAAATAGATGTTTTCGATATTTTTAAACTCAATGGAACTAGTTTCAAATCCTAATTCCATATTATACAGATGTTAGCTTTTAAAAATAAGCTTATTTTAATTGAATTTATTAAATTGATTTCTGCACGTTTTGAGCCCGCACGATCAAACGATAAGTCCGATCGCTACAAAACTTGAAATCCTACAATAATTTACTATTATGGATCCGACGAAACTAGTTTCGTCAAAATCCGAGGCAGTGGCCAAAATGGCTATTTTCACGTTAATTAAATAAATTATTATTAAATTAATTTAATCACTTTTATATTTAAATTTAATAATTAAAAAATTCATTATTTTAGATTTCATAGAAATTAATAAGCTATTAAAATAAATTTTCTATGTTAAATTCACAATTTAAAATGTTTCATTAAATCCAACGTTCAATTGCAATGGTGATAAATTTCCAGTTAATTATATTCTAAATTCAATCAAATTCTTTTATTTTGATTAACACTCTTATTATTGAATCAATTATTACCCTATGAATATAATTAACATTAGTTTACATTTTATTACATAAATATTCTACAGTTATCATTTTTTACCATCTCTATTACTAATAATGAGAATTCCTTGAACAGAAATTCAACCGCGTCTTTTGGAAATGCCAGAAATACCCTTCTCATTGTTTGTTTTTTACATTTTCATCGCGTTCCCTTCTTCTTTAAAATTGATAGTTGTACTCTTACCATATTTTAACAATCCCATTATTTATTACACAAATTCCACCTTTCATTTTACACAGCGAAATCCTAATCGGATCACTCTTTGCAAATCTGGATGGAGTATGTCTACAGAACCCAAAGATCTAATGAACGAGAAGAATCCACTACCGCTCGATGAAAATGAATCGCCCTTCTCAAAACATAAACTTTTTTCCCTTCATAGTTTAGGATCTCCCTATTACTGTTGTTATCATAGATCTATTCAATTTGGGTTTCCTTTTTCTTAGATTTACAAAAACTTAATATTTTGGTGAAAGATCGAAAATGTAGGGTTCAAATTCAGCACAACTAGAAACAACAGAAAAGGTAGGAGATTTGAAAGAAGTTGGGACATTAATGAGCGTGATTTCTTTTGGCTTTGTAGAAATTGCAATTTTGGTAGCAATGTTCACTCATAATGGCCATTTTCGAACACCTTCTTGGACCACAAATTCTGATACCTTTGTCTCAGAATGTGCGATTAGCGGATAAACTAAAAGCTAATCAAGCTCAAAAACAGTGAATTTAAGATCTGTATGTTTACTCTTTTTGCTAATTTAGTTGTTTGTTTATGGTAGTTTGTGTTAAGAGTTAAATTCTTAGGATTAATGCGCAGGTTTTGATGCTTGGAACATTACTAAACCCGTACCTCTACCATGTCAAAGAGAAGGAAATTCTAGGGCAGCACATGAACACCATTCATTTTCTTCACCCTAATTAGTTCCCATATATACAACTTTGTTTTTTTTGTTATATGCATTGGGTTAGACATCTTTTTATTTTATTTTATACTAGCAGATATTGAAATTCTTCCATCCTATTGACTATTTTTATCTTTCTGGTTTTAAAGTTGTTAAGTTCTATGAGAACAGTAACATGTAAGGATCTTTAATGTAAAATTGCAACTGACACTATGGTGTATGATTTTAAATCCAACAAACTAAACTTGCCAATTTCAATGCTCATAACATTCCAGAAAAAATGAATTCAAGTGTAGAAAAAAGCATATTAAGGCAAGGATAGTCAGAAGATGGAATCTTAGATGGTGCAACCATAACAATAGTAATAGGGATATTAAGATTTAATAATATTTGTAGACATGTTTAGAATTTGAAAAAAAAATTATTAGATTTTATTTCAAGTGATATTAAGATTTGGTATTAAGGGCTTTTTTGAAGTTTAAGTTGACATCAAAAAATTATGACACCAAATGTATTATAACTGCACATAGTGGCAGACATACTTTAGGCCCAGCGGGGGCCACCGCCCCTACTGGAATTTGATTATTATTTTTTAAATTTTTTGTTTTAAATGACAAGTCAAATTACTTTGGGCACCAGCACAATTCTTTGAACGTAGCAAAAAACTTAGGGCATTGGCATAAAACTTATCACATAAAAAAGCATGATTCTTTGAACACCGATTCCACTCCATCCACTAGGCAATTCCACTCTAGAATCCATGTGATAGGCGCGATTGAACCTTGGCACAGCACCACAGCATGCATTGAAGTCCAGGAGGTTCCAAGCGTGATTGAACTCCAGGCTTCCATAATTCCAGGCGATTGAAGTTGGCAGTAATTCGAATTAAGGTATTGATTTGAATTTTGATTCTCTGATTTCTGAATTAGCTATTTGGGGCTATTGTGTTAATTTAATGCTTTGCGTTGGATATTCTATTGCTATACCTGGGAGAAGTTAATCTACTTCCCTTTATTTTCTTTTGCCAATGGCAAAAACTTAATCTGCTTAATATGCTTCTCTTTCTTTGAATGAGATATTTCAGAAACCGTTGAAATTGACGATATCATTCAAAATTTCCAAAAAACGAAACCTAGGAGGGTTTGTTTATGAACATTTGATGCTGTAATATTTTGTCATGCTTAAATTAAATGATAATATATGACTTTTTTGGATCAAAGATGTGTTAATTTTTGTTATGAAAATAAGTTTGTTATCTTTTATTTTTTTTATTTTTTGAATTTCCACGCCCAGTGATTCGATTCTCTACGTACGCCACTAACTGCAAACACATATACACACACTGAACTTAAACAGATAATCATTGGTACTTATATTAGTAAATTAATAATAAGATGTTTGATATCCTAAACAAAAAAGACATAATAAAAATTCTATTATTTGTTTCTACTAAATATGTGCCATAACTAATTCACAAATTGATCTTTAAAAAAATATATGTTAATATGACTATTCTTCAGTTTTCTTAGTCTTCTCAGGCTGTTTAAGGTTCAGTTTCTACTAGCAATAGAATATCAAATCTACTTCGAGGTGTACAACTATAATTGCATGCACATTGTGATTAAGTGCAGGTCCACTTGGACGTGCATTATACTCGTATTAATTATAATATTTAATTCAATAATTCCACAAATTGCCAATTTAATTCCTAATTTACAATTATAACCAAATTAACTTTACAATTATTTCAATTACATTAAAATAGTTATCAATTCAATTAAATCAACATTATAAAATTACATTCTAGTTATTTTCTCATTAATAAATCATAAATTTTAATTTCTTCCAATATCAAATTCAAAAATCTTATGTAATTTAATATTTTAATTATCGGAAAATACAGGTCGTTACACTGGTTCAAAACAAAACAATGATAAAACTGTAGTACCCTTTCAACTGTGTCGGAAGGTTTAAAACCTTTATTTTAGATAATTGACCAGGTCGAAAGCAACCAAGTCGAAAGCTCCTTTTTGAAAGCAAGCGGGTGTAAGCTTTTGGTTTGTAAAACAAACATACCCCAACCTCTTTGGCAACCAACCTTTCGACTAAGTACCCTTCGTCCTTGTTCAATTCACTATATACCAAGTAACTTGATACCATATGCATTGGTTTGACCTTGTCGAAAGCTATAACCTTTCAATTGTGTCAGAAGGTCTGGGTCGGAAGGTTTGATGCCTAAAATGGCTGAAACATGCTAAAAGCCTGGTTATCTTTTTTTAACTTAAAGAAGATAACTTTTCAACTAACCTGCCTTTGTTTATCAAATTCTCATTGGTTAACAATTACTTTCTAGAAAAATGCTGCCACTAATTTCAGAATTAAATAATAATTTTATTTTATAAAATGCCCCTTCTCCTTAATTAAATATATAAAACATAAGTAACATACCTTAAATAATTTTATATGTTCATCAAATCACTTAGGTAAAATCTGGAAAAATCCCAGAAAATCTATTTTAATATATTTCCAACATATACAAATTTCAAACCAAATAATTATTAATTTAGACGTAAATAATTTATAACCCGGTAAATCATTTTCTTCACTAGGAAATTAATATAAAATCCACATTAATTCAGAAAATTATAGAAATTGAAACCCATCTCCAAAATCATGTTTTCTACAATATAAAATTTTCCCGTGGCATTTAAAAATCATTTCATCTCGATTTTACCCTAAAACCGTGTATATCTCCTTTTTAACAAACTTGTTTAATCCATAATAATCATAATTCAAGCATGTCATCATTCAATTTATCATAAAAACAAATTTACTCTAAAATATAAAACCAAATGATCATAAAACTAAAATAGAGATGTAAAAATTATTATTCACCTTAGATTAGATAAGGAAATTTAAGTTTGTTTGAGATTGATTTCTTCTAGCTTAATAACTTTAAGTTGATTTTCTCTTCTCTTCCTTTTTCCTAATAGCCGACCTTATTTCCTTACGATTATAATTGTTTTGATAAAATGAATGTGTATGACTAAGGGAGATAGTATAAGGGTGGGAAATATGGGCGGCTATTTACCCTAATGCCCTTATGTTTAGTACCTTAACCATTTATAAGTTTATTTGGTTAGATAAGCATGGCCACTTAATTCATTAATCAACCTCAATCTCCTTATCTACATTATTCTATTTAATCTTTTTTCTAATTAAATCTCATGAATAATGTTAATAAAATTAGGGGTGTTACAGACTCGCCTCCTTAAAGAATTTAGTCCTTGAAATTTAGCAAGGACTAACTAGCAAACATAGCAATCATCTGTAACATTTCCTAACAACCCTACTAGCATACCAGTCTAGAAACAATCTATATAAATCTAATATAGACATACCATCAAAGAAAATCAGGATAAACCTCTCGAATCCTATCTTTTGTCTTCCAAGTATAGTCTTTCTCATTTTCGCTCCACTGAACTTTCACTAACTTGACTGTCTTGGTTCTCAGTCTCTTCTCATTTCTTGCTACAACCTGGATGGGTTGTCTAACAAAAGTCAAATCAGGCTCTACTACCAAATGCTCCAACTCTGTCTGAGGAATGGTAGACTCTGGATCATGTACATATTTACGAAGATGAGATACATGGAATGCATTATGGATACCTACCAAACTGCTCGGCAATTCTACTCTGTATGCGAGCTTTCTAATCCTTTCTATGACCTGAAATGGTCCAATATACCTTGGGGCCAGCTTTCCCAACTTTCTGAACCATTCCACACCCTTCATTGGTGATACATTAATGAAAACCCTATCTCCTACTGAGAACTCTAGGTCTTTACGCCTCTTATCTGCGTAACTCTGCTGCCTGGATTAAGCTTCCTTCATCTGTCCTTAGAATAACTCAATCTTTTCTGATGCCTCTCTAACCAAATCTGGACCTAAGACCCATCTGTCTCCAGTTTCCAACCAATATACTGGCAATTTGCATGGTCTTCCATACAAAGCTTCAAAAGGCGCCATTCCTATACTAGTCTGATAATTATTATTATAAGAAAAATCAATCAAATGTAGGTGATCTTCCCAAGATCCACCAAAGTCCAATACACAAGCTCTCAATAAATCTTCGAGTACCTTATTGACTCTCTCTGTCTGTCCATCTGTCTATGGGTGATATACTATATTCATCTTGAGCTTGGTACCTAATACCTCTTGTAGACTCCTCCAAGATTCGCTGGTGAATAACGCGTCTCTATCGTTGACTATGCTACTAGGAATCTCATGAAGTCTAACTATGTTCTTCATAAACAGCTTATCCAAAACAGGCGCCGTTCTGGTTGACTTTACCAGAATGAAATGGGCACTCTTGGTTTGCCTGTCCACAATAACCCATATGCTTTCGTTTCCTCTCCTGGACCTTGGCAACCTATCTATAAAATCCATCGATATCCAATCCCATTTCCAAACTAGAGTATTTAAAGGTTGAAGTAACCCACTAGACTTTTGATGTTTGGCCTTCACCTGTTGACAGTTAACACACTGCCTAACCCACAACCCAACATCCCTCTTAATGCCTTCCAAATAGAAGATCCTCTTCATGTCTTGATACATCTTGGTCCCTCCAGGATGAATCGTAAACTCTGATCGATGACATTCCTCTAAAACTTTCCTTCTTAAGTTCTCCACATTCGAAACACAGAGTCGTCCCTTCTTTCTCAACATCCTCTTTGGTCAAGACAAAAATCCTTTAGGTTATCAACCTATGATCCTTCCTCAAGCTTTCTAATCCTCTCGGCTAAAACTGGATCTTCTCTTTGCTTAGAAGCTATCCTCTCGATCAGCACTTGGCGAACTTCTAAACAAGATAACATAGTAGTACCCTGACTAGAACTAGCAGTAGATCTCAACTGTATGCCACAACTGGCTAAAGCTTCTAGATCCTTCCATTCTGCCAACATTACTAACATCACATTCTGATGCTTTCTAACATCTGCCACCTTATTTCCCTTTCCAAGAGTATACTCTATATCGATATCATAAGCAGCCAAAAACTCCAGTCACCTTTGCTGCCTCATATTCAACTCCTTCTGAGAGAATAAATACTTTAATGATTTATGATCGGTAAATAACTCAAATCTCTCTCCCAAAAGATAATGCCTCCAAATCTTCAAGGCAAAGATCACCGCAGCTAACTCCAAGTCATGAGTAGGATATCTAACTTTGTGCGGTCTAAGCTGCCTAGATTCATAAGCAATAACTTTTCCCCTCTGCATCAACACTGCTCCCAATCTCGTGCCACATGCATTAGTGTATACTGCCAACCCTTGGTTAACATCTGGAACTACTAACACTGGCGCATTAGTTAACAAATGCTTTAACTTAAGGAATTCTGCCTCACATTTGTCGGACCAAATAAACTTCAATTCCTTCCTGGTCAACTTAGTCAAAGGCGCTGCTATCCATGAGAATACTTAATGAATTTCTGGTAATAACCAGCAAGTTCAAAAAAAATCCTAATCTTAGTTACAATCTTTGTCCTTTTCCAATTATTGAGAGCTTTGATCTTAACTGGATCGACTGCCAATCCCTCCTTTGAAACCACATGGCCAAGAAACTTAACCTCTTTCTTCCAAAAGTGACACTTGGAAAACTTCGCCTTCAGTTGATTCTACCTCAGTGTCTCCAACTCCACTCTAAGATGAAGCTCATGCTCTCTTTCGTCTTTAAAGTACACCAAAATGTCATCTATAAATACCAATACAAACCTATCCAAGTGCTTTCGGAAAACCCGGTTTATCAAATCAACAAAGAAAGCAAGCGCATTAGTTAATCCAAATGGCATCACCAACCACTCATACGATCTATATCTAGTTCGAAATGCTGTCAAATGAATGCTATCCTCCGCCACTCTCAACTGATGGAACCACATCGCCAAATCTAATTAGGAAAATACTCTGGCTACACTCAACTGATCAAACAGATTATCTATCCTTAGCAGAGGGTACCTATTCTTGATCATCCTTTCATTTAACTTACGATAGTCGATGCACATTCTTAACGACCCGTCGGGTTTCTTCACAAATACCGTGGCTACTCCCCAAGGTGAACTGCTTAGTCTTATAAAATTCTTTCCCTCTAGATCCACTAATTGCACCTTCAATTCTTTCATCTCTGTCGGTGTAATCCTACTAGGTGGTCTACTTATAGGTTCAGCTCCCGGTATATGGTCAATCCAAAACTCAACATCTTGTTTCAGTGGTAATCCTGTGACCGGCTCAAATACATCTGCAAATTCTCTCGCTACACGAACCTTACTAGGCTCATCTCCAACCTCCATGGCACTTAACAAAGCACAAACACTCTTATTGGAATTCTCCATTGAGAAGATGATTCAGTTATGACTATCAGGGTGCCTTAATGATATTTCTTGATCCTGTCAAAATATCCTAGCCTCATACTTGCCCAACCAATCCATACCCAAAATGATCTCGAAATCTATGAAATCATAAACATACAAACTACATGCAAACTTATGACCTAACAAATCTAGTTCTGATTGGTCAAATCTCATCCCAAGAGTTGCATACCCTCCTATTGGATTCGCAACCCTTAAGGAAGTAACAAGGTATGTGGGTTCTATACATAACCTATCAACCAAATACTGAGATATAAATGAATGTGATGCACAGGTATCGAAAAGTAACCTAAATGGTATATTCTGAATCAAAAGCATACCTTCCATCACAGTTTTTCCTTTCTCTACTGCAGTAGGTCTAGAAGAAGATGGGGGTCCAATAGCAAACACCTTCCCTCTGTCCGCCCTGACTAGCTCTAGACACTGGTTCTTATAATGCCCAACTTGGTCATAGTTGAAGCATTTCACATTCTTCTTCTCTATAGGCTTCTTTCCTTTACCAGTTCTGCACTCATGGGCATAATACCCTTCTTATCACACTTATAACACAACAAATCAGCCTTCGCCATCTTGGCAGCATCCCCTTTCTAGGCTCCTTTCTTCTTGAAGAATTTCCTTTTCCTTCCCTGAGAACCCTGGGACTCAACGAGCTTCTCCCTAGCTGAAATAGCAAGCAATTCTGCATGGCGAACAATCATCTCCACCATCACATGATAAGGTTCTCTAATATGAGTCATAGCCATCATGCCTAGCTCTGACCTCAAACCTCTAATGAATCTCTTATTCCTTCTGACATCAGTGTCAACCAAAGCATAACCATATCGAGATAGCTCGTCAAGCTTAGCAGCATACTCGATCACATGCATATCTCCTTGGACAAGATCCATAAACTTCCATTAACACCAATTTGGCAACCTCAGACAAGAACCTCTGCTCAAACCTTCTTCTGAAATCAGCCCTTGTAAGCTCTTCTTCCGGAACTCCAACTGTCACACTATTCCACCAATGAAGCGCTAAACCTTGCAACTGTCTAGAGGCTAGCCTTCTCTTCTCTCCATCATCCAAGCCTAAATCAGTAAAGATCCTTTCAAAGTTCAACAGCTAGTTCTCAACTTCAACTGCATCCTCTGTTCCAACAAACGGCTTCCCACCAAGATTGGTATAGTCCTTGCTAAGCTTTGCATAGTTATATCCAACTGGAACTACAGGATTAGCTCCTCCGACATTACCGGCAGCTCCTGCTTGCAAAAGAGTAGCCAACAACTAACACCATCCTCGCTTCTATTGGTGGATTTCCGGCACCTACATTGGCCTCAGCATTTTGGTTAGCATTAGCCTGTCGACCTTAGTTCCTCCGTGTATTAGGTCGAGCATTTCTGTTGGTTGTGGTGCTTCCTCCACCCAGATTTCCACTTCCATTTCCTACCTCCATATCCTCTTCCATTTCCTACCTCCATATCCTCTTTCTCGTATATCTTCATACGAGCCTTAGTAAGATACAAAAGAATGGTTTAAGAGAGATGGGAATACGTACTTATATGTATACCTATATATCAAATACAAGTACGTTACTATAGCGTTAACCCAACCCCGATCTTATTTTCAAATTCATTGGATTATGTTTCAAAAAGCTTTTAGATTTAACTTTTTTTAAAGTTTCATAAACCTATGCTCTGATACCAACTTGTAACATCCCCCTACTTGGAGGCCCAAAACTAACAGCTACGGATACTATAGTCATCCATAGTTATTAATCCTCGACGACCAAATACGGTGGTGCTAGATACGTTGATACGCAGATCGCAGAAATATGGAAAAAAATTAACAATTAAAAAACATATTTCCACATTCAGATTAAAACATTTCATATTCATTACATAATCCCAAAATATGTTAACCACATTCAACAAAATATAATTATTACAATTATGCCAAGAGCGACATATAAAGATGCCCCCTTGGTTGATCAGAGTATATAATAAGGCTTATAAATCTGCTTTACAACAAATACACAGCGAAAAAAGAAAACTCTAAATATCTATCTGCCTATTGCACGCCTGCGGAAGCTTTATTCGTCAAGGAAGAGAACCTGAGAAACCTTAACTCTCAAACTACTCAAAATTAATTGAGTACTCGAGAGTTTAAGAGGAAAACAAAAACTTCGAGCCAGACATAAAGCCTGGTATGAATAATAATCTAACATCTCGATCCTGTTAGATATCTAGCGAGAATACTCCACTTAACGGAATAGGTTTTCCCATCACTAGCATCCTAAAACCTTTATAAAGCCATACACTGTGCCCCTGCATCCACAATGGTTAAGAGATACATTTTCAAAATATTGTAATGATATGCATACTTGAAAATAATTAGGATTTCCCATACCTAGTTTAATCTAACACCCGACCATAATTTTAGTTTCTAGGGTCATTATTAACCTTTTAGTTTTCATGGGTTTACTAATAACCTTTATATTACTAAAGAACCCCGTCCCATTCATAGTTTTCATGGAATCACTAAGAACCTATAGGCTTCTGCTAGTTAACTTAATTAATTCATGGGTTCCCCTGAACCTATTGGTCTTTCCAATAACTAATCACCTTTCTCTAGTTTTCATAGGCTGACTAGGAACCTATGGATTTTATCCAGTAACTCACTTCACATCCTAGTTTTCATTGGTTGACTAGGAACCTACTGATACTTCCATTAATCGCTTTCTTTTCCTAGTTTTCATGGGTTTACTAGGAACCTATTGATTGATGTAAATTCTTAATTCGAATAGAGTTTTAATGGGTTCACTATAAACCAATTAGCCCCTGCTAACTATCCTTAATAAATAGTTTTCATGGGTTAACTATGAACCTTTTGGTTTACTCCAATAACTACTTAATCATCGTTTTCATGGGTTAACTATGAACCTTTTGGTTTACACTAATAAATATAAAGTTTAGGCATCCTATATTTTTAGTCACCCTGACTCCTTGGATGCAATTCTACTCATTCAGGAGTTTAAGCAATATATGTATTCACTAATGAGTTACCCTAGCTGGTTCTTCTACCCCCTTTTCCCTAAAATACAGTTATGGGTTCTCATGTGAATATATTCCTATTTGAAGAAGAAAAACAAATTTTTTTTAACTATACCACTCCTGTGGGTTTAGGGTCCTTGAAATATATTTCATAAAACATAGTTAACACGTTTAATTTATATTTTTATCAAGGCAATACTTCTTCAAAATTTCATACTTAAAGCCATTACAAACTCCTTCATATAAGCCATGGGTTTTCCTTAGAAATTTAGGATATGGGTCTTAAAACCTTTCGACAATGTCGAAAGCTACTATTTTCAACCCTTTGGAAGGGTTTTAATCATATCCTTTTAAAATAATAGGCTCCAGCCCTTTTTATACTTTAAAACACTTCTTTCCAAACCCTTCGACCCCATTGAAACTCAAACTTTTTGAAAGCATTGGAAAACCTTTTGAAACTGTTAAAACTCAAACCTTTCGAAAGCATTGGAAAACAAACCTTTTGAAAATCACTGGGTTCAATTTAAAACATGTGGAGAACCTTCTTTGATAACCTTTCGACTTCAGTGGAAGCAACCTTTCGACTTTGTCGAAAGCTCTACTTCGAAAGCTTGAAAACATATCATTTAAAACAATAGACCTCTACCTTTAAAACAACTCCTTCGAAAGCTTTGGGTTGTACTTATTATAAAACAAAGGTAAATCATCTAAGTTGAAAGCTTTGATACCTTTCCAAAGCATTGGAGAAGCGGCTGGTTTTAAAACAAGTAAACCTTTCATCTTTGTTAAGTTGAAAGCAAAGACTTCGAAAGGTTGGAAAAAGCAGTAATAACATTTCAACTGTGTCAGAAGGTTCAAAACAAAACAATGATAACACGACAGTAACCTTTCGACTGTATTAGAAGGTTTAAAACCTTTATTTTAATAATTGACCTGGTCGTAAGAAACTAAGTCGAAAGCTCCTTTTTGAAAGCAAGCAGGTGTAAGCTTTTGGTTTGTAAAACAAACATACCCTAACCTCTTTGGCAACCAACCTTTCGACTAAGTACCCTTCGTCCTTGTTTAATTCATTACGTACCAAGTAACTTGATGCCATATGCACTGGTTTGACCTTGCGGAAAGCTATAACCTTTCGACTGTGTCTGAAGGTCTAGGTCGGAAGGTTTGATGCCTAAAATGGCTGAAACATGCTAAAAGTATGATTTTCTTGTTTTTAACTTAAAGAAGATAACTTTTCAAATAACTGTCTTTGTTTATCAAATTATCATTGGTTAACAATTTCAAAAAAATGGTGCCACATATTTCAGAATTAAATAATAATTTTATTTTATAAAATGCCCCTTCTCCTTAATTAAATATATAAAACATTTAAGTCCCATACCTTGAATAATTTTATATATTCATCAAATCACTTAGGAAAAATAAATAAAAATCCTAGAAAATCTATTTTAATATGTTTTCCAACATATAAAAATTTCAAACCTAAATAATTATCAATTTAGCCGTAAATAGTTTATAACCCAATAAATCATTTTCTTCACTAAAATATAGATATAAAATCCACATTAACTCAGAAAATTATGAAAATTGAAACCCATCTCCAAAATCATATTTTCTATAATATAAAATTTTCCCATGGCATTTAAAAATCATTTCATCTCATTTTTACCCTAACACCATGTATATCTCCTTTTTGACAAACTTGTTTAATCCATATAATCATAATTCAAGCATATCATCATTCAATATATCACAAAAATAGATTTACTCTAAAATCTAAAACCATATGATCATAAAACTAAAATAGAAATGTAGAAATTATGATTCACCTTAGATTAGATAAGGAAATGAAAGTTTGTTTGAGATTGATTTCTTCTAGCTTAAATCCTAAGCTTTAAGTTGATTTTCTCTTCTCTTCCTTCTTCCTAATGGCTGACCTTGCTTCCTTACAGTTATAAATTTTTGTTTTGATAAAGTGAACGTGTATGACTAAGGGAGATCATATAAGGATGGGAAATATGGCCCTTGGTTTACCCTAATGCCCTTATGTTTAGTATCTTAACCATTTATAAGTTCATTTGGTTAGATATGCATGACCACTTAATTCATTAATCAACCTTAATCTCCTTATGTACATATTCTATTTAATTTTTTTTAATCAAATCTCCTTAATAATGTTAATAAAATTAGGGATGTTACACTCCCTTCCTCTATAAATAGGAGGGTAGGGCTCATAATTTAAGATCTTTGGCTCTGGTACTTCTTACTCTTAATTCCTTGTAATTACAGTCAGAGTTGGATCGACCCGTAAGAATTTCTACCTCCAAGTCAAAATTTAAGCAATAAAATCATTAAATAAACGTAGGTCTTGTTTTGCCGAACCACTATAAACTATTATGTGCTCTTTCTTATGCAATTTTAAACTTTATTTCTTCCCTTTTATTTCTCTACATAAACTCCTGGGTGTTTGTGTCATTTTTGGTTCAAACAAATATGGTCTGAGAAATAAACCTCAATATTATGGATTTCTATGATTTTATTTAAATATTCTATTAAATATTATGTGGCCTAAGGTTTTTAAGCTGTTTTAGAAGAGAGATTTTTTTTGTTTTTTGCTGAGAAAAATGAACGTGAATGAAACTTAGGTAAGGGAAAGGAGAGGTTACCCCTTCTTAATGAACTTGGACTGAATGGGTAAGAGAAAATAACCTATTCATTTATTTATCTTGTTATATTATTTATTCTCATTTCCAATTTAAATTCAAATCAATACTTCAAAAATTATTTTCCCATACAAATGAAGCAATAAATTTTAAATTTCACATTATATTACTTTTATACACAAATTTATACTTAAAAAATGTTTTTCATATATTTTCAATCTAATAAATCTTAATTGCATTATTTATAACAAATACCTCATTTTTCAAATAAATTGCCAGAAAGACTCGATGAATTAAACAAAATCATCAGTTTAACAAAACTAAACTTTTTACCACTTTTACAATTTATTATTATTATTATTAATTATTTACTTCATTTCTCTCCATTTCGAAAATATTTTCCCTAATTTTAAAAATATTTAATTTCTACCTAATAATCAAACTTTATTTTTAATACTACGTCTTTGCTTACGAAAATATCGTTCTATCGAAATAATTATTTTTTTACATAATTTCTAATCACTTTTAAAATACCTAAAATTAAAAATTCTCCTTTTCTTATCCTTTTCAAAATATTTTCCAAATACTATATATTTATTTCATTTAAATCCATTTATTTTACAAAAGTTATAACTATAAAAAAAACTATATTTACATCCCAGAACAAGGTTTTACAGACTCCCCTCATTAAGGAAGTTGAGTCCTTGCAATTTTTTCATTAGGAAAATCCAAAATATGCTTATAGCATTCTACACCCCTCTATAATTTAAACACAAACATTTAACAAAATAATCACCAGTATAAATCGATCAAAACAAACATAACACCCAAATGATCTTCAAATACTTTCTTTGGTCTTGCACGAAAAAGTAGTTCTGCTCAACCCGTAGTATTAAGTAGAGCAAAACCATGCAACATTCCAAGATATTTGATAGTTCAGTTTGAACCTTTACTTATGTATATTATACCCACTGTACAAAACAACAATCCATTCTCCAAGAATAAGGCCTTCAAGTATTAATGGCCATTACTTTACAATTCCCATGCACGTTAAATTCACCATTGACTTATCCATTTTATTATACTCTATGTGACTTCCTCTTGATGAAGGCTAAATTTACTTCTTTATTTATTTTATATGCTATGGATTTATACCAAATTAGAAAGTTTTTATATTCTCGCAAAGAATAAAATATTTTCTAAGTTTATCAGAAATTTCAAAGATTTGCGATAGAGTTTTCTTTATACGGAGAACATTACAAAAATTTCATAACACAATAATATACAGATGTAAATCTTTGAAGAGACATCCCATTAATGGGGCATCCCAAACAAAGGGAGAAACAACAATACTATATATATATATATCAAAATTTACTATATATATATAACATGACATACTTTATAAAACAAATCTTCCTTTGCATTTTAAAAGATATTTATATAACTTATTACGAATATGCACAACACTTTACCTCAACCACCTTCATATGCCTATGTCAGCTCAATCTAAACACATTGTGTAAATACAAATTACATTCACATGCAAACAATCATCCAATGTTCATAATTATTCCATTTTCAACTAAATTAGGATTTCAAAAACATATAATGATTAGATACTTTGAAAATTAAGGTTGGAGGATGATTGATAAATCTTTCAGAATATTTCCTGGATTTTGAAAATATAGAGGACCTTAAAGATATATATACCTCTAACCCAATATGACAGACTTTGGAAAAAAATTCCTAAAAATGGATCCTCCTCTTAAAATCTTAGTTTTCAAACTTTAAAATTTTATAAAACACTTAAAATAAAGGTTCTTCCTTTCTAAGATTTCCAACAAGACTAATTCATCGAAAATGGATAAAAGGTTTAAAAGTTATAGTCAAAGCAATTTAATATTTCAATTTAGAATTTAAATCTACGGACAGAGTTTATGGTTCTGTTTAAATCATGTTTTAGTGCTAGAAAACTATAGAATTTTAAAAAGTGACTAAAAGAGAAGTTATTCCCCACAAAATTACATTTCTAACATAAAAATATTCACAAAAATCAGACCAAAGAATCAAAAGATATGGTTGTTTTATTATAGCACTTTAAGAAAAATATGCACTGTCTATTTTATTATCTCTTTTAAAATCAAATTCTTACCTTGAAACTAATAGGATTTAGTGAAAGTGCTTTAAACAAGGTTATATGTCTCTCAAAATCTACTTTTGGAAAGCTAAGAGTTAAAAATTTTGATTTTACCATTAACAAATTAAACCCACAAAACTAAAAATAGTATTTCATATACTCATACTTTATCTTGTAAATGAAATATTATATCTTACATTTTCTTTCTTTTTCAAATGAATTTTTCAAAACAAGCTTACTCAACTTTGATAATTTCAATTTAAAATCACATATCACATACATAATTAACCTTGAAATACTTCTATCAATAAATATAGCTGATAATATATATTTGGAAAATTCTTTTCAACTTCAAAAAATCTATATCTAACTTAAAATTTATTTTGAGTCAAACTTATTTTACATACAATAATCCATAAGTTAGTTTATATTAAAAATATATAATGTTTACAAGCCATGAATTTAAGCAATTTGTTTCATCAATCAGCTACAATATTTAACTACCTAGGATGATATGACAAAATTGCCTCAACATTGATCTCAACTTTACACTAATGCACAATGGTTGCATATGTTATTCTAAAAAAGTATGAAAATAAAATTATCATTTTCCAAAACAATATATTGCTCCATAAAATAATATATAGTTCCACATCAAATTATTATGTCAAAATGTGTCGTTCATGTGCTTAGAAATCCCTATCGACTTATTTGCACCTATATTGACTAGAATTCATAAAGCACTCAATGGACAAATTAACACCAAATAAACCACTAAAATCTTTTTTAAATTTTTTTTTTAAAATATAAAATTTTTATTTAACAAAAATATATGATTGCTGCATGAAAACATTTACTTGTATTATTTATCTATTTATTAAATTAATCAACTAGTAGCGACAATCCAATTCAACACAATACACGCATCGATCATCCATGCGTCCAACCAAGCAAGCAACCAATTAAAATTTTGATCACATCGTTTTTAACCATTATATATATATATATAAATATATTTATTTTCTTTTTATAGAATTTTTGCCTTATCCCCTTCCAGTTTCTCCAAACCTAAAGGAAATCGCTAGCTTCTATACCTAGCTTCATCTAGACATACGTGGGTTCATAATTTTGAGCGATAACCCCTACTTAATTCCAACATTCTAGACTAATCCCAAACATAATTTTAAAAACATCATCATAACAAATCACACTAAAATGAACAAACAGATGCGCTTAGCAGAAAGCAATCTACTGGCTTCCATTGTGCCACTCTAATAACTATTGGATCCTTCAACTCGAATTCGCTTCACTATAACATAGCGTTGTGACTCATCCAAAGTGCAAGATTCTGTTTAGGGCCTTATAAAGCTACCCTAATCAAGCTACTCCTTTCTTATTTCAAAGCCACCTAGAAAACTAATACTCATTACCAATGCTAATGCTACCAACCTAGCTAACAGCTTCTACCTTCACTAGCTCCATCTACCAAACTTCTATCACACACAGTGACAAATACCAAAATGAGATAGAAGTAAACAAATATCACATAGTATAAAAATAACAAGTACATCTCTAGATGATTACCCCAGTATTCATCATATACTCATACTATCCTTTATTACAGATTAACTACCAAACATTGAGAGGGACTCTATGTCACATCTAAGGCGAGGCACTTATCACTTATACTTTGTATTGTTTTGTACCATGCTATGATATGAAAAATGCGATGTCTTGCCTTTATATTCATGTTACAAACATGTATTATAGAGTAGTACTATCTGGTAATACGAAGAGTAATGCAATATTGGACGACACATCTGGATATTCCCTTGGGCTCACCGGTACATAACTTTATCTCATCTAATACATCGTATACTTGTACATGGTATCAGCACAAAGCAATAAATATATGGGCTTACTAGGACATGATAATACATCATATAAACACAGAAAACAAAATCACATAATGTAGTGAAAAGCATAACATAACCAAGTTGGTCTACAAAATGAGGTGTCTTACTTGCTACAAAAATATACAACAAATAAGCTTCAAGTATAATAGACATTCCAAACATTGTCACATATATATTCTTGGAGATAAAAATGGACATATACATAATATAGAGTCCAAAATATAAAATAGGATTATAATCTTTGCCCCCCCCAAAAAATCCCAACATCCAAATGAGGTTAATGTCCCTATACCTGAAGAGTCTTGAGCTATCCTGAGTATTATATAAATAATAAATGGGTCAAACTATCTTTAGGAAATAATTTCAAAAAATACAGAGTAATACATGATATCATAATCGTAACAATAAGTAACTTGTGAGTATAAGATGAAGCCTCATTACCATTATCATATCCAATACATCACTAACCTATAACAACACATAATATAGCCCAAAAATATAGAGTGATATATCAAAGGATAATAGTCAGATGTCAACATCGTCAAGCCATTTAAAGCTATCACATACATAAAGATATATATATATATATATAAACATATCTATAGACATATATATAAGGTGATAATAAATCTCACTCAACCACTCGAGGAGAGATGATACTTTCAACTTATAGGCTCTTGGAGATATGCAATAATACTCTTAAACAAGCCATAAGAAAATCTCTTAGCCATAGGCTTTTGGAGAGGATACAAAGATCATTTACTAATGTCAATGTTGACCAACAAAACTAAAAGAGAATAAACCCTCGACTAATTGGCCCTAGGATATAGAAATATGTATAATAAAACATATGAATAAAACAACAAATACAACACATCAATATAATCTTGACCAATATACCTTAGGTAGAAAAGACTCTCGACTAAATGGCTCTAAGAGATGTTAATTAAACATTCAAGCATAGCAATAGACAAGTTCAACACATAACAATATATGTGTATGTGTGTATCGACTAATAACCCTAATGAGAGAAGATACTCTTGATAGTCTGGCCCTAAGAGATATATATTAAGACATGTAGACCCTAAGAGATTCATCGTGTAGTTTTTGAGTCTGATAAATTACCCATCGATATTTCAACCGTTAAGAAGGAAGAGATGGAAGAATTGACTTTTACTACTCTATAGTTTGTGATGGAAGAGAATGCTATCTCGAAATTTAACAATGAAACCACAACTAAAGGAATTTAGGTTAATCTTGAGAATCTGTACTTGAAGAGGTCGCTCATATACCATCTAATTTTGTTGAAGACATTTTTCATTATGAAGATGAGAGAGGTGTTTGTCCATGAGTTGATGGTTTTGATGACAACAACCATAGAATAAGATTATAAAATATAAATACTAACATTATAGTTTAGATATATATGTATATGCAGGATTTAACCATGCAGGTACAAAGAATGAAGATTGTATAGTATAGAGATTCAAGATATCAAGATTGTAGACTCATGAGTATCAAGAATATCAAGAATAGCAAGATTATCAAGAGTTTAAGATTTCAAGGTAAGTATTGAGTCTAGAATTATGTTAAAACTTCACAATAGCACTGAAATCTTCATTCCGTATTTTCATTTGGGATGGAACCCATTTCTACCTTTTTAGTGGCTTACAAACCCACGACAAGTAGCTTACAAACCTACGACAAGTGGCTTACAAACCCACGAACATCCTGGTTTTTTACAAGTTCTCGAGTCCTGATGTGATGAGATATTCTGCAGGAAGAAGCTTGCAAAACTACTTCAAAATGATTTTCAAAACTACTTCAGAATGATTTTCAAAACTGCTTTTCAAAATGTTTTAGCCTTAAAAATTATCTTTTCAAATGATTTTCAAAAAGATGTTTTAGCCTTAAATATTCTTTGTTTTTTTTAATAAACTCTGGTTTTAAACTTCGTTTGTTTTAAACTATCTTTTAATTATAGTATATTTATACTTAGATTTAAATATAAAATTATAGTAAAATTATATATATATTATTCTCTATATTTATCTATGTATTTTATCTATAGTCAAGTATATTTATAAAGTTTAAATAGTTTTTAATATAAGATAAAGGTTATTTTCGAAGAAAATCAAATCTTTAAAAAATGCTTTGGGATGTCGCATGCTCTAGTACCCCATGTCGACATAGTGACAGTTAGACACAAAAATTTGAATTTCAAAAGAAGTGTCTATTCGCCATAACCTTTCACGAATGGACATGGTTGTTGTTCTTCTATAAATAGGGGTTAGTTTCAACGAATTATATATCAGATTTTCTGGTTTTTCACTTCTCTTCTTCTTCCACATTTTCTTATTCAAAATCCTATCATCACTCTGCGGAAATCAACATTGAATCTAACTAGATCATCTCTAGTTTGATTCTCTATCACTATCTCAACAAGATCCCAGTGCTATTCAAAGTTATAGGCTTTCTTTGTAATCAATAGAGTAAAAGGTGTGATTGTAGCCTTGGAAATCTATCAAGCGAGAAAAGGTGTGATTGTAGCCTTGGAAATCAATTGGGTGAACTTGTTGCCTCGGAAATCAAGTATCTCTACCCAGAGGATTGTGATTCTGGAGGGTGTACCTCGTAGCCTTGAAACCGAGGGTTGTAATTGTTGAATTGCTTTTGAAAGGAAATCCGTACTTAGTTGTGCGGGACTGGATGTTGGGTAACTCCGAACCAGTATAAAATCCGGTGTGTTCTTTCCTTTACTGCATTTACTTTATTTCTACATTTGTGTTTGATTCTGTCATTATATATGTGTTTGAATATTTATACATTTGTGTACAAATCAACAGTAACTCAAAAAGATTTAGTAATTTCTTATAAACACTATTCACCCCCCCTCTAGTGTTCATTCTAGCCTTAAGATCTGTATTCCGCATTCCTCACATTTGGTATCAGAGCAAGGTTTTCAAAAGTTTCATAAACTGATTTTTGAAAAAGTTTTTTTTTAAAATGGCTATGTTTAAGAAATTTGTTAATGCATGTTTAGAAATATTCAGATCATCATTGTCTCTTGAGTTTGCATATAATCAATATTCAAATACAAGTTGTCTACTAAGATTGTTTGATGTGTAGGAATCATGCTTTATGGGAGTTGAGGAAATAATCCAGAACAAACAAATTGTGCAGATCAAAAAGAACAAATGGATACTTGATAGTGAATGTTCTAGACACATGACTGGGAATCCAGATATGCTGAATGATATAATATACAAAGACGGAGGACTGGTTAACTTTGGAGACAATTCAAAAGGTTATGTGATCAGCATCGGCAAAGTCGGTAACTCTGAAACTCCTATTATTACTAATGTTTTGCTAGTTAAGAATCTGAAACACAATCTGCTAAGTATAAGTCAACTATGCGATAAAGGATATAAAATTAAATTTGAAAAAGATAAGTGTCACATTGAAGATAATAATTCAACCATAATATTTAAGGGAATTAGGAAAAAGAATATTTATATTCTTAGTATGAAAATTTCATATGATAAATTGTGTCTTTTGGAAAATGCAAGTGACCCTTGGGTTTGGCATAAGAGATTTGGGCATTTGAATTTCAAAATCTTATCTAGACTGTCAAAACATGATCTAGTAAGAGGCCTCCCTAAAATGAATTTTAAAGTAGATAGTCTATGTGATGCATGTCAACTAGGAAAACTTATAAAAAGCTCCTTCAAATTAAAAAATATAATTTCTACTTCAAAACCTCTTATATTACTTCATATTGATCTATTTGGTCCATCTCAAATTCTATCAATAAATAATAGTAAATATGTTTTTGTAATTGTAGATGATTATTCTAGATTTACATGGACAATATTTTTAAAACATAAAAGTGATACTTTTGAATATTTTAAGAATTTTTCAAAAAGGGTTCAAAATCAACTTTCTCAAAAAATTATAACCATCCATAGTGATCACGGTGGTGAATTTGAAAATGAAAAGTTTGACGAATTCTGCAATAAAAAGGGAATAATTCACAATTTTTCATTTCCAAGAACTCCACAACAAAACGGAGTAGTAGAACGTAAAAATAGGACGATTCAAGAGTGTGCGAGAACTATGCTTTCTGATAGTAATTTACCAAAGTACTTTTGGGCAGAAGCAGTTGCTACCGCCTGTTATATTTTAAATAGAATTTTAATTAGACCTTTAACTGATAAGACATCTTATGAACTTATTTACTCAAAGAAACCTAAGGTATCTTATTTTAGAATTTTTGGAAGTAAATGTTTTATTTTAAATACAAAAGATAACTTAGATAAATTTGATCCTAAATCCGACAAAGGTATCTTTATCAGATACTCTAATAGAAGTAAAGCATACAGAGTATTTAATTTAAGAACTAATACCATCGAAGAAACAATGCATGTTTTCTTTGATGAAAATTTCAAAATTTTTGAAGAAATAAATGATGAAGAGGATTTAATCACTCAAAACCAAGAGTCAACTGAAACTAATAATGAATTAAATCATCCTAATAAAAGGATTAAACTTTTAAAAGATCACCCTATAGAAAATATACTTGGAGATATGCAATCTGTTGTTAAAACTAGAAACCAACTAAGTCAAATGAGTAATGTAGCTTTTATATCAACTATTGAACCCAAAAATCCAGAAGAAGCATCAACTGATGATTCATGGATTTTGGCTATGCAAGAAGAATTAAATCAATTCACTAGAAATGATGTTTGGGAACTTGTTCCTAGACCTGAAAATAAAACAATAATTGGAACTAAATGAGTTTATAAAAATAAAATGAATGAACAAGGAGAGGTTGTTAGAAATAAAGCTCGGTTAGTTGCTCAAGGTTATTGTCAAGAAGGAGGAATAGATTTTGATGAAACCTTTGCCCCCGTAGCAAGATTAGAAGCTATTAGGATTCTACTTGCTTTCGCAAATCATAATAATTTCAAATTATTTCAAATGGATGTTAAAAGTGAATTTTTAAATGGTTTTATAAAAGAAGAAGTATTTGTTAAACAACCACCACTTTTTGAAAATGATAAATTTCCAAATCATGTTTACAAACATAAGAAAGCTCTATATGGTCTAAAGCAAGCTCCTAGAGCCTGGTATGATAGACTAAGATCTTACTTGTTATAATCAAATTTTGAAATAGGTAAAGTAGATAATACTCTTTTTATTAAAAGAAATAAAAATGATATTCAATTAGTACAAGTCTACGTAGATGATATCATTTTTGGATCAACTAATTTTGAAATAAATAAAGAATATTCTGAAATAATGACAAAAGAGTTTGAGATGAGTCATATGGGTGAATTAAACTTCTTTTTAGGATTACAAATATAACAATTAGATAATGGTATCTTTATTAGTCAAGAAAAATATGCTAAAGACCTAGTTAGTAAATTTGGTTTGACTACTGCGAGTGGAAAACCCACTCCCATGGCAACCAACGAGTACCTTAGTAAAGAAGATCTCTCGAAAGATGTAGATCAAAAATTATATAGAGGAATGATTGGATCACTACTCTATAAAACTGCGAGTGGACCTGATATCATGCATAGTGTCTGTCTCTATGCAAGGTATCAATCCCAACCTAAAGAAGCTCACTTAAAAGCTGTAAAACGTATTATAAGATATGTTAAACACACCTTTGATTATGGCTTATTTTATCCTAAAAATGATTCGTTTGACTTAATATCTTACTGTGATGCTGATTATGCTGGTTGTAAATCAGACCGAACAAGTACAAGTGGAACTTGTCACTTTTTAGGGCATTCTCTGATTTCCTGGTTTAGTAAAAAGCAAAACACAGTTTCTCTATCAACAACTGAAGCAGGGTATATTTCTGCTGCTTTGGCTTGTTCTCAAGTAATATATATGCAACAAACTTTAAAAGATTTTGGTTTAAATATCTCAAAATCACCAATTTATTATGATAATACTAGTGCAATAAATTTATCCAAAAATACTACTCAACATGCTCGAACTAAACATATTGATATCAGACACCATTTTCTCAGAGATAATATAAGTAGAGAAGTAATTACTCTCGACTATATCAATTCTGAAAATCAAATTGCTGATATCTTAACAAAACCCTTAAATGAATCTACATTTACTAAATTAAGAAGAGAATTAGGTATTTGTTCATTAACTGAAATATAAAATATAAATAACAAAGTATAATTAAAAATGAAATCAAAATAAATCAAATAGTAAAAATATTGAGAACCATGTCGACATCTCTCCTATACCCATGTCGACATATAACGTTTTTTTTAAATTTAAAATTTTTCCCACCAAAATTCAAATAATTGGTTATATATTCTTCTTATTTTCGAAATTTTCTTCATTCTCTCTGTTCTCTTTCTGTTCTATCTTCTGAAATCATTTTATCAATGGCCTCCTCTTCCAAATCAAACATAAAATCAACCTTTTCGTTCCCTTCTCCTACCTCTGGTCCGTTCCAACATACTACGCTCGCCCGAGTGACAAAAATGGAGGATTCTCTAAAGGATGCAATTCAGTTAATGACTGAAATTAAAATGGTGCAACTCCGAATGGAAAAAGAACAGGAGAAGCAATGGAAAATCCTTAGAAATTTACAAAAATTTCTAATGGACAATCATGCTAATCCAATCTTGATTGACGAGGACTCTTCAGGAGATCATGAACAAGAGGAATGTGAAGAAGAAGAAGAACCAATGGAAGAAGAGCATGCAGAAGACAACGACAAAGTCATTTGCGTTGGCGAAGTATGTTTTGACAACGGAAACTTGGTTGAACAACGTGGAAATTTCTGTTTCCATTATCCAAATTGTTCGATCCATAGATCTCCAATTGTCAAAGATACTCAATAGTTTCTTCTTTTTCATTTTTTATCGTTATGTGTATATTTGTCATGTTTTACGAAAATGTAAATATAAACATATATATATATATATAAATAATATATATAAGTATTATATAGGTACTTGGTTAGGAATGTTAATAGTTTAAAACTAAGTTTTAGGTTTTCAAGTAAGTGTTGATTATGTATGATAACACTATCATTATAATCATATAGGATATTAGACTAAGAGTTATATAGTTTGGAGTTAGTTTGTTTTTGTTGATGACAAAGGGGGAGAAATATAAAATAGGAGAGTTAGGCAGTTAGGCATAGATTAAGGGGGAGTTATTAGTTTTAGGGGGAGTTATTAGGATAGAAGTAATATTTTATAAACAAAGGTTGTCATCATCAAAAAAGGGAGATTGTTAGTCCATGAGTTGATGGTTTTGATGACAACAACCTTAGAATAAGATTATAAAATATAAATACTGACATTATAGTTTAGATATATATGCATATGCAGGATTTAACCATGGAGGTACAAAGAATGAAGACTGTATAGTATAGAGATTCAAGATATCAAGATTGAAGACTCATGAGTATCAAGGATATCAAGATTATCAAGAGTTCAAGATTTCAAGATAAGTATTGAGTCTAGAATTATGTTAAAACTTCACAATAGCACTAATATCTTCATTCCGTATTTTCATTTGGGATGGAAACCATTTCTACCTTTTTAGTGGCTTACAAACCCACGACAAGTAGCTTATAAACCTACGACAAGTGGCTTACAAACCCACGAACATCCTGGTTTTGTACAAGTTCTCGAGTCCTGATGTGATGAGATATTTTGCAGGAAGAAGCTTGCAAAACTACTTCAAAATGATTTTCAAAACTACTTCAGAATGATTTTCAAAACTGCTTTTCAAAATGTTTTAGCCTTAAAAATTATCTTTTCAAATGATTTTCAAAAAGATGTTTTAGCCTTAAATACTTTGTTTTTGTTTTTAATAAACTCTTGTTTTAAACTTCATTTGTTTTAAACTATCTTTTAATTATAATATATTTACACTTAGATTTAAATATAAAATTATAGTAAAATTTTATATATATTATTCTCTATATTTATCTATGTATTTTATCTATAGTCAAGTATATTTATAAAGTTTAAATAGTTTTTAATATAAGATAAAGGTTATTTTCAAAGAAAATCAAATCTTCAAAAAATGCTTTGGGATGTCGACATGCCCTAGTACCCCATGTCGACATAGTGACAGTTAGATTCAAAAATTTGAATTTCAAAAGAAGTGTCTATTCGCCATAACCTTTCACGAATGGACATGACTTTTGTTCTTCTATAAATAGGGGTTAGTTTCAACGAATTATATATCAGATTTTCTAGTTTTTCACTTCTCTTCTTCTTCCACATTTTCTTATTCAAAATCCTATCATCACTCTGCCGAAATCAACATTGAATCTAACTAGATCATCTCTGGTTTGATTCTCTATCACTATCTCAAAAAGATCCCAGTGCTATTCAGAGTTATAGGCTTTCTTTGTAATCAATAGAGTAAAAGGTGTGATTGTATCCTTGGAAATCAATCAAGCAAGAAAAGGTGTGATTGTAGCCTTGAAAATCAATTGGGTGAACTTGTTGCCCCGGAAATCAAGTATCTCTACCTAGAGGATTATGATTCTGGAGGGTGTACCTCATAGCCTTGAAACTGAGGGTTGTAATTGTTGAATTGCTTTTGAAAGGAAATCCATACTTAGTTGTGCGGGACTGGATGTAAGGTAACTTCGAACCAGTATAAAATCCAGTGTGTTCTTTCCTTTACTGCATTTACTTTATTTCTGCATCTGTGTTTGATTCTGTGATTATATCTGTGTTTGAATATTTATACATTTGTGTACAGATCAACAGTAACTCAAAAAGATTTAGTAATTCCTTATAAACACTATTCACCCCCTCTAGTGTTCATTCTAGCCTTAAGATTCGTATTCCGCATTCCTCATAAGAGGGTACTATAGTTATGGCATATATGAGTCTCTTTGATGATCTTTTGATGAAGAAGAAGGTTCTGGATTGAAAGTGGATGAAGAACAGAAGGCGATGGTGCTTTTGTGTTCCCTTCCAGAGCAATACACAGGTTTCATGAATAGTCTAATGTATAGGAGAGACTCATTTACAGCAGAAGAATTGTAGCTAGATCTTCTATCTAAAATCTTAGGAGATTAGATGAAGGAGACGAGTGAGGGTATAGGTGAAAGGAGTTTTCCATATCTATTTGTCAAGCGAGGAAGAGATGAGAAGAAACATTGGAATCCTAAGGTACGTTCCAAATCTGGGAAGCTCAGAAATGATCTAAGTGGTATGTATAGAAATGGTAGGTGCCATTATTGTAAGAAACCAGGCTGTTGGATGAGAGATTGTTCAGACTTGAAAAGGAAGACAAAGATAGATGGATCTTCATTGATTACTTGACATCCCATATTTTGAAGGGTACATAATATAGGAAATTAAATTAAATTAAACTAATAAAAAGAGTAAATTATGAAAATAGTAAATATAATAATTTAATTACAAGGATTTCCTGAAGGAGATTTGACTAATTAAGTGTGGGACATTTTAAAAGTTAATTAATTGAACCTAGGGAAATTAGAGCAACTAAAGTTGGCCCTGTTAATAAAGATAAATAAATTAAGTTTTAGAGCAGAAGGATTTATGTTAGGGCCCTACAAGAAAAACCATTTATAGTTGCAAAAATCGGTGGCGTTTTATTGTAAATGCAACAAAAAATAGATTACCAAATAATATAAACGTGGCAAAAAATAATGCACGTTTCCTGCTTCTAAAAAAAAGAGTCTGCGCGAACTAAATAAACGTAACCTATCATTTTACTCTCGTACTTAACAAAATTCTCGTCCCTAATTTGCTTTCTTCTTCAAAAAAAAAATTTCCCCTTTTAATCGTGTCAAATTTTCATCGCACTCAAGTATCATCGTCAACTCCGTCGTTTCCCCCTTACTCATTTTCCTTAGCCAAAGCCAAAATCAGTATCCTATTTTCCTTAGCCGTACTCATTCCAAACTATTTTCAATTACAAAAATTAATCCCTAAAATACAAACAAGGTCGGTGTGACGCCCCACCCTGAGACCCACATTAACAAAGAGTATTACTGAGTAATGCTGTCTACTAATGCAGAGAATATGGCTGGTTAGGAGCAACCATCCATAGCTTTGTCTTAAAGATCTATCGAATATGTCGATTTAGTGCACTAATAATTTTTTTCTTTCTTTCTCAATTGGATCAACATATCCAATAAATGCATAATACAATACTACGGTGGCTAATGGATCTATCAGAACAAAATACAACAACAATATGTACATCCCATCATAGAATAGCAAACAAACATGCATATATACATATACACTGATACGTCCTAGTACAATACAAAATGATACATCAACAGTGGTACAAGGACCACACTATATACAATGAGTCAAAATAATAAATACATATCAGAGTCACAAGCTACAAAACTAAAAAAGGGATAAGAATATATCCAAGGAGGAAGCAGCATAGCAAAGTCCTATAGCAGGTAAATAACCTGAAACAACTCGGTCTGACCCGAGTATATAAAATACATGGGTCAATCTAGCTTAAACAACTGATTAGTATATGACAAGAGTAATAAGGGGTAAAGGGTAATGATCCTTCTCAAATGAGAAGAAGTTCACTAATGATATGTCATTACTTCAAGAAAGGTAATATCACAAAGTATCAACTGTTAAGTATCCTAAAAGGATATCCCGAATGAGGCAAAATCAACAATATCAATTAAACCCAATTTATTGCCTCATATTATCAGCATAAACAAAAATCAATATAATGGTTTTTTTATAAACCATAACTCCTAGATAGGAGGTCTCAAAACTCAAAACTCGCCAAAAATGGCATTCACAAATATTCCTAAAATAGAGAAAATCCCAAATCTCAAAATACGCCAAAATAATGGCAATCACATATAACTCCTAAAAAGGATATTATAAATTTCAAATATACGCCAAAGATAGCAAACCCAAATATCAAAATATAGAACTCAATAAGGAGTTCAAATTCCAAAAATGTAATCGTCGCATAGTAGTGTCTCAATGGCACAAATGGCCAAATAATCTCGATAGGCGATACATTTGGAAATCACAAATAAATCAATGAAATCATCATAGAAAATAGCACGTGCTTATCAAAATGGCCAAAGCCCGCAAAGTACCGTCTCTCAAAATAAGGTGCCACGTCTCAAATGGATAAACATCCCGAAGGACAACATTCCGAAGGACAAAACATCTCGAAGGACAAATATGTCTCAATGGACAAACATCACGAAGGACAAATGACCGAAAGGTCCAGTATTGGCAATAACTCGAGAATGTGTCACAAACTCTCAAATTGGAATGTGAAAAGTGGTAACAGTGCATCCCATACCACATGTTCTCACTTATCGGTTTACTTACCGCTAGTCAATGGCACACTAGAAAACAAAATAAGCAACTCACAAATATTTGCCTCATATCATTGGCAAATACGACCCGAAGGTCAAAAACTTCAAATGGACAAGTCAGGAATTAACCGAGAAAGTAAACACACGTGTCCCACACCACGTGTTTTACCAAATCATTTAATTCTCCTTCTCATATGCTCGAAGAGTGCAAAAATGTGTATTTTATACAGAAAATAATTTGTTTGGGAAAACTAGTTTTTAAAACAATTTTCTAAATCGTTTTTGAAAACAAACCTTTGAAATTCTCTTATTATAGAGAATTTATAATTCTTATAGCTTTAAAATAATTTATAAATAATACAAAATATTTATTTCAAAAGCCATTTTGTTTTAAAAATTATTTAGAAAAACCCATGCTCGAAATCAAGGAAAATCATTAAAAATTCCAAAAACCAACATTCGAAATCATCTCAAAACCAATTCAATTCGAATCACAAATTCACCATAATTTTGGCTCACCTATTGATAGGCTTCATGGCCATCAAAACATCTAAAGAATATCACAAATTCAAGTGGCAAAAGCTTGCAAAACAATCTAGAAATCAATGCGGAACAAGGAGGAAAAGAAAAATATAAGCAACATTATAGGTCGACCTTATTGGTCCATAGGTCGATTGTACGATCGACCTATGAGAGCCTTGGGTCGACCCTGGGGTCGACCTGTAAAGGTGCTGGGTCGACCTAAGTGTATGCGACCTTCTACTGATTGATTTCCAGCCCCGATTCGATTTTTGCACACTATTTTCAAGTAGTAACAGACTGAATCAAGCTATGAAAATTTGCATGATGAAACTACAACACCAAATCTACAATCCGGAAAAATTCCAGCAGCATTTCATCACGAGAACAAGAAGATATTATCACTCAAAGTAGCAACTCAAAAGCAATATTGATTGTAAACTAAAAATGAACATATATGTTTATAGTAGTCAGATTTTTGCAAAGATTTCAGCTTGTAAAGCATTGATACAGCTAGATATTGTGAGTTACTAGCTCACCTTTGCAATTTGAAGGGCAAACTTGAATATAATTGAGAAAGATGAAGGGTTTGAGTTAAATCAAGCTTTAGGAACCTGTATAAAAGCAGTACAAAGACATGCAGAAAGAAAGAAAACACATTACAGATAATCTAAATCTCAAAATCAAAATTTGATGAAATATTCTTTGTTTTGGAGTTGATTACCTGTTGCAAATAGCTTTAATTTGATTAATTTCAGCAACTAGTTGGATTTATTTAGAGATTTGAAGCCTAGGTTTTGAGAGAGAGTAAAGTTTCTGTTTTTCTTCTTTCTTTTGTTTGCTGTAAAAGAAAAGTGTACATATGGTTGAGGAATAGAAACTTTATCATTTCTTTGTTATGGTTAGAAAAGAAAATGGGCTTAGACGCAAATATTAATTAGGCTACAAAATCAAATTAACACTAATTACACAAATACACTTATGTTATTAAAAAAAACATATATTCTCAAAATTCAACATAATAAAATCATACCATCGTATTTCTATATTTAACAAACATTTTAATAACAAATAAAAGGATAATTTAGTTATAAAAATATCTTTCATCATTAAAAGCTCTTATTTTAATTAAATACACAATTTACATTATAATTTACATAAAACTCCATTTTTAATACCAAAAATTACACAAAAATTATTTTCTTGTATAATTAAATTCAAAAAACCATATTAACATCATTTTTACCTTCAAATATTATTTTTAACCAATATTTCACCTTTTTATTTTCAATAAACAACATATTAAATTAAATACTTCATTTAAAAATCAGTAAATGACACATTTGGAAATAATTACTAGAATTATTGCATTTTCTCAAATTAAAATCATATATTGCTCATTTCCAACCTAAAAAACCAACATAAAGTTTTTAAAACTTTATTTTCAATATTATATATTTATTTCAACAAATTATTATTGAATTAATTCTTTTTATCTTTTATTTAATTCAATTAATCACTAAATTAACATATTTCCATTTTCACCATTTATTACCAGCAATATCATATTAACTCCATTTTATTCTTTCCAAATTCATTGGTTATTCAAAATAAACAATTTTAAATCTCCAATTTATTTTTATTTCTCCATAATTAAATTGTAACCACTGTTATAGTTAAATTTTCAAGTAATCACCAAAATTGGGGTTATTACAGACTCCCCATTATAAAAATCGTGTCCTCGTAATTTCCAAAGAAGAGCTGTATTCAACACGATTCATTTCATCAAGCAAAGGAAGATAGATAAGCTAGAGTTTAAATTTCTCACCCTCAACATAAGAAAACAAAAAACTCGGATAAGATAGCTCAATAAATTCTATGGTTTCCCAAGTATAAGCGTTAGGAAATAACGAACCGCTGAATTTTATGAGCAAAACATCGTCATTTCGAAGGCATCTCACCTTCGAAGGAAAAACATAAACAGGAGGTTACACAATCGACAAATCGGGTGAGATCGATTCTTCAGAAGTTTCACGAACAGAGTCGAGATTTACTCACAACTTTATCCCGGACTCCAATCCAAAAGATGATAATCGATATGACTTTCCATATAACACTATGAAGGGAGTCATACCGATAGTAGATTGACAACTGTTATAGAAAGAAAACCCAGTACAAGGTAGGTGGTTTCTCCCAATACCACTAAACTCATACGACTTCATAAATGCAAGTCGTAAAATAATTGCACAAAGGCAAAATAAACTCAAGGAATATATTTTTATACTTCTTTTACTAATCAAATATTCTTAGAGTTCACAAACCCATTATCTTCAAAATAATTAAATTCTTAATTTTCAACGCTTGAAAATTTTCTAAAGCTTCTTACTTAGATTTTTAATTTAAACTCATTACTCTTTATTTAGAGTAAATATAATTTTTGAGTTGTCTATCCTCTAATTCTTCCATAACTTTTAATTTATAACATATATTTTCCATATTTGTTTCTCAAATTTTCCAAGTGTTAGAAATTTTCAGAAAAATCGGCAGAGTCTCCTTTGCAGGGAGGGCCGTTTACAATATTACAAAAATAATTTATATAATATACATTGATCATTAGGTCAGAAACACAATATTATCGTCATTTAACACTTTAAAAAATTTAATCCAAAAAATACCTTCCCTTTTAGCATTTTAAAGCGAGTTTGCACAAACTTATATATATTCTTTTTTTTCAAAATATAGTCCAACTATCCTCTTTCACCTATACTTAACTCAAATAGATGATATTAGCTCATATTTATAAATAAGGAAAACTACATTTAACTACTAAGGGGAAATAGATCATTTTTTCATTTCTGACCAGCTGTAAAGAAGACAGGTTTTGACATAGCAAACAAAAAAATTGAAAACTTTTATAAAATGAAAATTGTTCAAATCAGTCTCAGCTTTCTAGCAATATAAAGATCATCAAATTCAGATTTATGGTTTGAAAGCTATGCTAGATTTACTTTCAGTTTAAATTTTAGGAAATTTCATAATAGGATAGAAATGTCTATCCACATTCAAACCCATTTTAAACTAAATAAAAAGCAAAATCTTCCAAAGTGATAAATATAAAATTTATAGCTTACTGAAACCTCTTTTATTTACAAAAAGTTTGAACTCAATTTATCCCCTGTTTTAGTACATCACTTTTCCAAATAATATTTCAGCTTTTAACTCAAATTTTAAAATTTGAATATTTCAAACCTTTCCAAATTCAAACTACATTTTCAAAAAATGCTTTTTGTGTTAAATCATTTATTCAAGATCCTCCTTCCGGAAAGCTAAGTCATTCAAATTTTATAATTAACTTCAAGTAATTATCTTTTTAAAAGAAATTATTCGCTATTTGGAAATATTTTCATTAACTCACTAAATCATACTTTTCAAACAATTAGTTTTAAAGACTCATTTTAAAAGGGATAACTAATTTCTTTCATTAATAAGAAAGAATCGTTTATCCAAAATAAATTTTGGATTTAAATATTAATTTTAAAATTATTCTCACAATTTTAAAGGATTGTATCCCATGACTATTTATTTATTATACCTTACTTCTTTAATTTAGTCTTTTATAATAAATAAACCATTTAAATTCATATTTTTTTTTCTTGTCTCAAATTAAATTTCCATATTTTTATCAACCTAAAATTAATTAAGGTTGATAATTAACTCAAACTTATTTCAAAAGAATTTTACAATTTCAAATCCACAAGTTTTAATACCATTAAAGTTTAAAACAAAACTTGCTCATAAATTCATACTAAAAGTTTAAAATTTAGCATTCCTATATTTTCATTAAGATAGAATTTTAAATCTTACCATCTTCTGTTTTCAAACAACCAATTATCAAGACAAATTTCACATTCATCATGCATAACTTTGTACTAAAATATCCAATTAACAATTTAATTTTTCTAACCAATGTATTATTTTATCTTGAACACATTATTTTATTAATCAAAGCATCATATGATTTCTAATTAAGACATCTCCTTAATTATAATTAGTTTACTTTATTTATGCAAATCATCATAAGATATCATTATTTAAATTCCAATAGTTTGTACTTATACAACCAATTTAAAACATAATCATATTCAATTTCATAAATTTACAATAATTTAATAGCATTGCCTCGCCATTGGTTCATAGTGAAAAAAACCCCCATCAATTGGCTGTAGAGTTAACCAACGATCAAAATTGCCTCACCGCTTATATCCCACACTCACTAAGGTTCAATGGCTGCATTTTGCCATTTAAAAAGATTAATGTTCAACTCATTTTAATTTATTTTCAAACTTTTACTTATTACAACTTATTTTTTATCGTGTCTGACTGTCTCATCACAACATTTAGAAAATTCCTATAGATAATGTTGATCAGGCGCATCGACCAAAATTCTTAATGCACTCGATGGACATCCAACACAATCATTTTCGAAATGATAACATGCCTCTTATTTAATTTTTACAAAATACTCTTTGCTTGCCCCAATAAAAGAATCCAATTATTCTTATAAGTATTTCTTCAAGGAGAAAGAATTGCAATTTAAATTTATTGCTTTACTCATTATTAATCATGAATTCAAGGACAAACTCATCGAGATATTCCCAGAATACTCGATTCATAAGATTGACAAAATAAGTTGGAGCGTTCGTTAAACCGAACTGTATAACGAGCTACACATAAGAACCAGAAATGAGGTCAATACGGAACTCCATTGCCCGTTTGGGTGGCAAACCCGAAACGGAATTAAACCCATCAATAGAATCACAAACAACAGGAATTTGAGACACTTCATGTGACGCCCCACCTCTATACTCATGCTAGCCAAGGACACTATGGGGTAATGCCGTCAACTAGCATGAATAATAAGGCTGTTGAGGAGCGACCATCTATGTAATTGCTTTATGCGAGTACCAATATGTCAGATAATATGACTTACATTTCATTTCAAGAGGAAATCCGACATATCATAATACAAACTCAAAGCTACCACACAGTGGCTATATGGCCTACGGAAACAAATATAGAAATAAACATAACACAAATCAGTCACAGATATTCATATCACAAAGGCGGAATCAGATATGAATATATCACATAAAAGTGTACATCAAAGTAGTGGTCAAACAAGATTCACTACATCACAAAGGAATAGATATAAGTGCTAGACAAAAGAATAATTATACATCAAGGAGTCTCAATCTCGAATGTATAATAATAAAAACTACTAATCTAAAGTAGTAGCCAAAAGTTAGGTGACGGACCCTGATACGAAGTCAAGCAAAAGCACCTGAAATATCTCGGTCTGACCCGAGTATTATTTAAGAAGAAAATAATAACCGGATCAGTCTAGCTATTAATATCAGATAAAATGAGATAGGATAAGAGATATGACCAAAAACGTATGATAGCAAAAATGCCATACTGTATCAAGTATACATCAAATAACAACAAAAATCATACAATATCTCAAATCATCTCAAAACACCAAAAAGAATCACATTCTTTAAATTATTCACCAAAACACAAATATTGATAGAGCTTATCAATGCAAACCACGAAAATTGGTGAAACACAAATTCTAGAAATCATCAACTAGAAATCCAGAAATCACAAAAGGGGGAAAGGCTTATCACAAACAGAAGCATGAAAACTCACCAACACGTGTATCACAAACGGGTCACTAACCCATGGTCGCTAACTATAGAACCGGCGCCACGACGTAGTACAGCGAACGCCCGAGGAACCAGAAACTCAAATAATCTAAAACATCGACGTAGTACAACGTTACGCCCGATGAACCAAACTCAAATAATCAGGAACAACGACGTTGTACAGCGAACGCCCGATGAGCCTGAACACAAATAATCCGAAACAACGACGTAGTACAGCGAACACCGATGAACCAAACTCAAATAATACGGAACAACGATGTAGTACAACGAACGCCCGATGAACTTAACTCCAATAAGCCGGAACAACGACGTAATACAGCGTTACGCCCGATGAACCAAACTCAAATAATACGGAACAACGACGTAGTACAGCGAACGCCCGATGAACCTAACTCCAATAAGCTGGAACAACGACGTAATACAACATTACGCACGATGAACCAAACTCAAATAATACGGAACAACGACGTAGTACAGCGAACGCCCGATGAACCTAACTCCAATAAGCCGGAACAACGACGTAATACAGCGAACGCCCGATGAACCGAACTCCACAAAAACCATAGGTCGCTAGCCTATAAAAATGAGATGAAGCTCCATAAATCGGGGTACAGTCCCCCACGTGGAAAAAGTGTAACGACCGCCAATGACCCCTGCACCGAATCTAGAGATAGAGCGCTGTAAAGTGTGCCAGGCGACCATGGACGATTGCCAGGGTAAATTAAACCAACAGAATCTATCGTATTACTCACAGCGCATGGACAAAATACAATAGAACATATATATAGTGAAGCTTCACAGAATAGAATCTCATCAATAAACTTCATAATAGTTGAATACAAACATCCGAATAGTCAATACAACAAGCCTCACTACATATCACTCAGAGAATACAAAGCAGTGGAACATCCAGTACATATAGTAAGAAAGAAACAATATGCAATACTCCAGCTCGTCTTCGTCATCAGCAACATGGAAAGCAAGAACAACACCTGTCACCTGCTACTTAGTCTGCCCTTCCCAAAATGGACGAACAGCCCAAGGCAATAAGAATTAAAACATAAAGCCTTGAGTCAGACAACAGTCTTAGTGAGTAGTAAATTAACTAACAACATACCAAAAGAGCATAAAGGAAAAGGAATAGGAATACAACCCTCCCACTCCAACCTCATTCTACAGTGATAGCCCCCAGACACACACTAAGCAGAAGCAAACATAGCAGAGCATACAATTTAAAGTAAAGCAATTATCACTCGAGTCAAGGGCGATGTTTTCCAAGTACAAACCCCCAAGGCCTAAACCAAGATCAGATAAGCACCCAGAAAATACCACTCTTGAGACCGAATGACGATACAACCAAACATCCATGACTCTGGCTATCACTGTTATCACTGCTTCGGTATCACCGTTAATTGAATGACCGGCACATTCTTTTAGCCGTCCGTCAAGGGCTAATGGTAACCCCGGTTCTAGACATAACTCCCGCACGTCATCGTGACCCGTGCCTAGGACTATCGAATCTGCCCAAAGTACTCGACCATCAACAGTTAGTCGTTGGGACTATCGAATCTGCCCAAACATACTCTTGCTTTGAGCATGCTAGAACCTTCAACAACGATGATACCCAAGCCTCCTAGTCATCCTCCTTGACGACCATTCTCATAACCATCCATTATCCTCAACTCGAACCCTTTCACCGAGTTATCAACATGCTTGGAATGATCCCGTCTGGACTAAGCCAAGTCTTCATCACATGATGCCTTGCTTCATCACATCCTCGCAAAGCCTCATCTCAACATCACATCATCAAATCTATGCATAAGAGCTTCATCATCCCGCTACATATGCCACGAGCAGCTTTCCCAATTCAAGAGCCTTTCCCTTAGCCTTTGAATCATCTTCGGTCAAAATCAAATCATCAATCATCTAATTCATAGCAATCAACCAAGTCAAACATTAATCCAAACAATCAAGCATTCAAATATGATCTAAGTAGACAATTATCACAATAATGGCAATTTCGTAATTAAAGAGTTGAAAGTCTAACAAGCATGAAATCATGAGAAATATCTCTACAATCTTGATGAATGAACTTGCATAGGTTAACATGTAGGAAAATGGTTGTCAAATCATCATGAACAATGGATCTACATGGATCTACACTTAGGTTTACAAAAATGCATGGAAATCACTATTTTAACACCAAATCAAGCCAACGATCCGATATATTCCTTTGGATCCGTGTGAGAGATAATCACCACTCACCAAATCACCTAAACAACCCCAAACCAACACGCTTCAGATCTGGACAGCGAAGGATCTAGCTTGATCTATCACGAATCTGCTTCAAATGAAGAAATCTCACTTCAAAGGATGAAGATCTTCAATTTAAGCTCTTGAATCTTCAACTTGGATGGATGGAATCACTAGATTAGAGTGGAGAAAAGAAGTGAAGAAGTGTAGAAGTCAAGCTCTCAAAATGGCAGCACTTCGTCTCTTCGAAATCCGAATCCTAAAATGAAGCCAACCCCCTTCTATTTATAGGCGAAAACTCCCTAAGTCGTAACTCGAAATTAGGTCGTCTCCGACCTAAGACCCCCACCGACCTAAGTCTTCGACCTAACAACCCATACGTCCTACGACTTAACTACTTAACACTCCTACGACCTAACATATCGCAGGCGTGTGACCTAACGACCTAAGCCCAAGCGCACTCACGACCTACCAGGCCAACCTATCTACGAGTTATGACTTAGCAGCGCTCACGACTTAACAACCCCTTAGGTCGCTCACGACCTAACACCTTAAGTCTTCACACGACCTAAAACATCACGCGACCTACGACTTAGCAGAACTCCGCGACCTACGACTTAACAGGTAGGCTACGACCTAACTAACTAATGGCCTGACGACCTAACTATCACATCACCCCATAGGTCGCTTACGACCTAACTACTAACCTTAAGTCGCTCCAACGACCTAACACAAAACTCCCAAACTTAGGTCACTCACACACTAGGTCGCTCACGCACTAGGTCACTCAAAACCTTAAGTCTCCAATCACTTAGGTCATGCTACCTCTTAGGTCGCAACATTCTATAGGTCGCAACATTCCATAGGTCGCTCTAATACTAACACACGACCTAAAATCACTATACAACCTAACTGCTAGGTCGTTAACTCTCGTAGGTCGCTGCCTTTCCTATTGGTCGCTCCAATACTTAGGTCGTTCACTCGACCTATCCTACCTCACGACCTATCTCACACTCCTTAGGTCGTCCCAAACTGTCAACCGACTTAAACACTTAACTCGATAACAACTTAACTCTTAGGTCGTGTACGACCTAGGACTTGAACAATATTTTTGCCTAAAATCTGAAATGGCTCAACAACGCTAAAAATTTCAGATTTTGACGAACTTTTCGATCCGTAAAAATACGGGTCGTTACATTCTCTCCCCCTTAGGAATTTCGCCCCCGAAATTCCAAACAAACAAAGCAATCAAAACTATTCTGCACGCCTATCATCCATAGCAATCAACAAACCATGCATCCAATTCTAGCTTAGCATGCAGAATTCTAAAACTAGAACAAGTTACAATATTGTGAGATGACACGACACATTAGGGCCATACCTCGAAGAGTTCAGGATGAGCTGCCTTCATCCTCTATTCCACCTCCCACGTACAGTCGTTATCATCATCACTCCATTGTATCTTAAGCAACTTAACTATCTTCCTCCTAAGCTGTTTCGTGTCGGTTTCAACAACACGAAGCGGCTTACGAGGTCTCTTATCGACTGGATCAACTTCGAAATCTTCACAGCTATCAGCAGAAACCACCGTACTCGAGTCGTGCACATACTTCCGTAGATACGATACATGAAAAACATTGTGCACACTCGACATCTTCTCCGGTAACTCCAACCTGTAGGCGAGCTTTCCAATTCGCTCGATGATCGGGAATGGTCCAACAAATCTCGGAGTCAATTTTACTTTCTTCCCGAATCGAATAACATTCTTCAGAGGAGAAATCTTCACAAAAACCATATCACCTACGTCGAATTCCAAATCTTTACGACGCTTATCGGCATAACTTTTCTGACGATCTTGGGCTGCCTTCATTCGTTGCCGAATGATCTCTATGCAATCTGAAGTCTGTCGAATCATCTCTGGCCCAAGTATCAACTTTTCTCCAGTTTCTATCCAACACGTCGGAGAGTTACACGGTCTTCCATACAATGCTTCATACGGTGCCATACCAATACTTGACTGGTAACTGTTGTTATATGCAAACTCCACCAAATGAAGGTGATCTTCCCATGATCCTCCGAAATCCAAAACACAAGCTCTGAGGAGATCTTCCAAAACTCGGTTGACTCTCTCGGTCTGACCATCTGTTTGAGGGTGATAAGCTATACTCATGCAGAACTCGGTTCCCAAAACTTCCTAGAAGCTCTTCCAAAATCCACTAGTGAACAATGGATCTCGATCGCTCACTATACTCTTCGGAATACCATGGAATCGAACTATCCACTTAACATACAACTCAGCCAACTTTGATGCAGTCCTTGTCGATCGAACAGGAATGAATCTAGCACTCTTAGTCAAACGATCTACGATGACCCAAATCCCTTCATTTCCTGTCCGGGTTCTAGGTAATCCATCAATAAAATCCATCGACACTTGCTCCCACTTCCATGTAGGAACTTCTAATGGCTGAAGCAATCCACTGGGCTTCTTCTGTTCAACCTTCACCAACTGGCAGTTCATGCACTTGGAAATGAAATCTCCAACATCCTTCTTCATGCCTTCCCAGTAATAGGTTCTCTTCATATCCCGATACATCTTATTTCCACCTGGATGAATTGTCAACTTCGAGTGATGACTTTCCTTCAGAACTTCATCTCTCAATCCATCTATATCGGGAACAACTAGTCGTCCTTGCTTTCGAAGCCAACCCTCTCGATCGACCTCGAATCCTTTATCCTTTTCTGGATCCAATCCAGATTCTAATTCACGGATAATCCTGACAAGCTTATCGTCTCGCTTTTGGCTCTCGCCAATCCTTTCCACAAGAGAAGGTCTTATCGATAAATTTGCCATCATCTCAGGTTTCAATTCACATCTGGGCCTGAAGTCAAATCCAGCTAAATACTCGAGATTCTTCCATTCTGAAAACATAGCTCCCAATCCTGCATGTCTTCGACTTAACGCATCTGCCACTGCGTTACCTTTTCCCGGAGTATAAGCTATACCAAAATCATATGATGCCAAAAACTCTAACCATCATTGCTGCCGAAGATTCAAATCTTTTTGGGAGAAAAGATACTTCAACGACTTATGATCTGTAAACAACTCAAATCGAACTCCCAATAGATAATGTCTCCACATCTTCAGAGCAAAAACAATCGCCGCTAACTCCAAATCATGAGTCGGGTAATTCCTTTCATGCGGCTTCAGTTGTCGACTTGCATACGCAACTACTTTATCCCACTGCATCAGCACTGCTCCAAGTCCAGTACCACATGCGTCGGTGTAAACCACCATCTCATCATTCCCACTAGGAATAGTCAAAATAGGAGCACTCGTCAATCGTTCTTTCAGGATTCTAAAAGCTTGCTCACACTTATCATCCCATCTGAACACTAGGTTCTTTTTCGTCAATCCTGTTAATGGTGTAGCCACCTTGGAGAAGTCTTTGATAAACCATCGATAGTATCCTGCTAATCTAAGAAAACTTCTCACATCAGATGCATTCTTAGGTCTAACCCAATCCTGGATTGCTGCCACCTTAGCGGGATCAATCGCTATTCCATTTCCAGAAATCACATGGCCTAAGAACCTCACTTCACTCTTCCAGAAGTGACACTTCGAAAACTTAGCCTTCAGCTGATGTTTCCGCAAGATTTCCAAAACAATACGCAAGTGCGTCTTGTGCTCTTCTTCAGTTCTTGAATAAATCAGAATGTCATCCACGAACACCAGTACGAACTTGTTCAACTGATCTCTGAACACTCTATTCATAAGATCCACAAAATATGCTGGCGCGTTAGTCAATCCAAACGGCATTACCATCCACTCAAAGAAACCGGATGGTGTTCGAAAAGCAGTCTTCGGCACACTATCCTTAGCCACTCTCAACTGGTGAAATCCCATTGCCAAATCCATCTGAGAAAACACCTTAGCTTCGTGAAGCTGATCAAACAAGTCATCTATTCTCGGCAATGGATACTTGTTCTTCTTAGTCACCTTATTCAGCTCACGATAATCCACACACAACCTCAGCGATCCATCCGCTTTGGTTACAAACACAACTGGTGCACCCCATTCGGACACACTCCACCGAATGAATCCTTTCTGAAAAAGATCATCAACTTGCACCTTCAACTCATGCTGTTCCCTAGGCGCCATCCGCCTAAGAGGCATCACAATAGGTCTGGCTCCTTCAACTAGATCTATACGAAACTCGATCTCTCTATGCGGCGGTAACCCTTTGACCTCGTCAAAGACATCCTCAAATCCATTAGCGATCGGCACTGATGACAGTCCATCCCGTGGAACAACCAGCGAATACATGAAGCTCATGAAGATGCCTTCTTCATTCTTACATCGTATCACAATCTTTCGCCCCTCCACATTCTCGACTGTCACTTCCAACCTCTCGCAATCAACCTTTGCCGCATACTTCCTAAGCCAGTCCATACCCAAAATAATTCCGAACCCCGCAAAGTTCAGAACAAAGCAATCACAAACAAAAGAGCAATCATGACTCGATACAATCAGACCACGGCATAACATACACAAACAAGACGAACCCCTAACTGGATTAGTCACAACCAATGGCCTATCAACAATATCTGGTTCCAAACCCAACCGGCCTACAAGTTCACTACAAACAAACGAATGCGACGCCCCAGTATCAAACAGAACTCTAACTGGAACACCACATAGGAAAAGAGTACCTTGAACCACCACACTCTTTCCTTTCTCTTCAGCAGTAGGAGCTTTCGAAGACGATGGAACAGCTCCCAAAGCATAAGCTTGCACAATCTGCTTGTCCCTCCTCGGTTCTGGACAATTCTTCCTGAAATGCCCCGGCTTGTCACAGTTGTGACACTTCATCGGTGCCTTTGGATTCTTACAATCCTTCGAGAAATGGCCTTTCTGCTGACAATTGTAGCAAGTCACCTCGCCTTTCAGCTTCTTCTGACCATCCTTACCCTTCTGCTGCTGCTGCTTCCTTTTCTGGTTTCCACCCTGTTGTGGTTTAGACTCTCCCCTGGTAACAGCAACAACAGATCCTTCCTTAGGAAACAGACTCTCATGCCTGAGAGCTTTCTCCACAAGCTTCTCAAATGAATCGTCCAAATGATCCACCAAATGTCTCCCAAGATAACTATCCAAGCCTATCACAAACTTCTCATTCTTCTGATAAGCAGATTCAATATATGACCGAGCATACTTGGACAAAGCTTCGAACTCAGAAACATACTCAAGAACTGGTCTTCCACCTTGCTTGAGCTCCACAAACTTCTTGAACAGAACAGACTTCTGAGCTGTAGAAATGAACTTAGCTTCAAATCTGGCTTGGAATTGCTCCCAAGTAATCTCTTCCTCCGGAGTATTGATGGTAATAGAGTTCCACCAATCAGAAGCTCTCCCTTGAAGCTGCCTTGATGCCAACTTCCTCTTAGTTGCATCATCGATTCCCAAATCACCAAAGATCCTTCTACAAGCATCTATCCATCTTTGGACCTCAATAGTTGATTCTGTTCCCAAGAAAACCTTTCCTCCAAGAGCAGTGTAGTCCTTACACAGCTTAGCAAAATCCACCGGCTTTGGAGTTTGGACTTGAACTCCAACATCAACTGTTGTCCTCGGAACTGGTATCCTTCTCATGATCGAAGTCATCATAGCTTCGAACATAGCTGCATAATCAGCAGTTCCTTCAGTAGCACGGCCTTCCCTAGCAGCTGGTCTCCCTCTTCGACTCATTCTCAATATCTATAAAAAGGAATGATCAGAACATCTTAGAGAAACAACTGCATAAAGGACTCAAACTCTACTAATCTACTATATTATATATAGTAGTCATCCATCAAAATTACAATTACGTCTCTCATACGTAGTTACGTCAGCGAGCGTTGGGTAAAATCGATTAACCAAAGCTCTAATACCAAATGTGACGACCGCCCATGACCCCTGCACTGAATCTAGAGATAGAGCGCTGTAAAGTGTGCCAGGCGACAATGGATGATTGCCAGGGTAAATTAAACCAACAGAATCTATCGTATTACTCACAGCGCATGGACAAAATACAATAGAACATATATATAGTGAAGCTTCACAGAATAGAATCTCATCAATAAACTTCATGATAGTTGAATACAAACATCCGAATAGTCAATACAACAAGCCTCACTACATATCACTCAGAGAATACAAAGCAGCGGAACATCCAGTACATATAGTAAGAAAGAAACAATATGCAATACTCCAGCTCGTCTTCGTCATCAGCAACATGGAAAGAAAGAACAGCACCTGTCACCTGCTACTTAGTCTGCCAATCCCAAAATGGACGAACAGCCCAAGGCAATAAGAATTAAAACATAAAGCCTTGAGTCAGACAACAGTCTTAGTGAGTAGTAAATTAACTAACAACATACCAAAAGAGCATAAAGGAAAAGGAATAGGAATACAACCCTCCCACTCCAACCTCATTCTACAGTGATAGCCCCCAGACACACACTAAGCAGAAGCAAACATAGCAGAGCATACAATTTAAAGTAAAGCAATTATCACTCGAGTCAAGGGCGATGTTTTCCAAGTACAAACCCCCAAGGACTAAACCAAGATCAGATAAGCACCCAAAAAATACCGCTCTTGAGACCGAATGACGATACAACCAAACATCCATGACTCTGGCTATCACTGTTATCACTGCTTCGGTATCACCGTTAATTGAATGACCGGCACATTCTTTCAGCCGTCCGTCACTACGCCATAAATGGTCTTCTGCAACATTTTTGCAAGGTGTTGCCAGCTAAAATGTTGCGATAGATATAAAATTTTAGTCCTACTGCAACGTTGTATTTATGGTGTTACCTTAGCCATAAAAATGTGTTGCTCTAGCTAAACAAGTGTAACACGATGCAACATTTTTATATAGTGTTGCTATAGATGTATTCAAATTAAAAAATTAATAAAATTTGCAATCCGCATGAATACGATCCAACGGTCTACATTTAATCTGATTGTTAAACTGGATCACCGTTACAATTTGCCCCAAATTTTCGTTTTCCCTCTTTACTTTTCATATCATTTTCGTTCTCACCCCCAATTTCCAAATCCCTAATCCCTAATCCCTAATTTCATTTCGAAAGAGGCAATCTGATGCTATTACATTTCTATTCAATCTTCCACTCCAGTATTCAGAGGACACAACTTCGTTTTCTATTCAATTGGCAGTTGAAGTAGTTTCGTTTTCTATTTATACGCGGCGATTTCCAGCTCTGTTTTGTCGTATTTGTCGTTTGGTTTGTATTCAAATTTCCATTTTATGATTCCTATGACTTTGGGATATGCTTCCATGGTTTTGTGTCGGAAGTATTGTGGGATCTTCACTTTCTTTGCTGGATTTGGATACTTAATTGGATGGTAATTTTTTGAATCTTTGTAATTTTGTTTAGCTTTTGAGATATGAGCTGCATTTCTTAGGTGCTCTGTTAATAATTCCAATTTAGTTATTAAAAAGGAAGAATTTGTTTTTCAATTTGAGGGCCATGAACCATTTAATGTAGCGTCATGTGCGAGACGTCAAAATATCCCTTCCACTAAATTTGATTGAATATCTGAATGTATAATGCTCATAATTGTTAAGGAAGTTAATATCCCTTCCACTAAATTTCTTATTTTGTTGTACTTTACTTGTGTTACCTTCATTAGAAATCAGTCAGCTATACTGTTTTTTAACTGTTGACAAATTATTACAAAGTTGCTTACTGGAAATGAATATCAGGTTGTGGAATTTTTTAGTTCTTTGTTACTTTTGCATGTTATTTTTAACTTGACTATTAAATATGCCTACAGTTTTTGACTTGAATGCAACACCTTTGGGTACACAATCGAATATCTTAGTATTTTTTTTAAAAGCAAAGCACTTGATTATATTCTAAACAGGAATACAGACACAGACATACAGATGTTCATATCATAATCCTGATAGCACAAATTCAAGATTTGAGAAGAACCCTTATTAAGTAAGATAACAAAGACACGCATGATTAAGTATTCGGTAACCAAGCACAAAATATGACATTACAGATAATGGACATGATTGAGTATATGGTCACCAAACACAGAATCCGATACTGTAAATAATAGACATGACAAGCTTAAGCATTAAGAACAACCATGTGCTGCTGAACCTTCTTTTCCAACTCTGCCTTGTTGGCACCAACGACTTCATCAACAACGACGCCATCCTTCAGGAATTTGAAGGTAGGCATTGCCTGTACTCCATACTCTGATGTAATATCATTAAGGTCATCCACATCGACCTTGAGAAACAGAACATTGGGGTATTTTTCAGATAGCTCAGTGAAGAATGGAGCAATAAACCTGCAGGGTGGGCACCATGTAGCAGTGAAGTCAACCACCACAAGCTTGTTGGATTGTTTAGCCTCAGCTAGCTTCTGAGTCCATTCACTTATGTTCTGAATTGCGTGCACCATTTTGAACTAAGATGAGTATTGGATAGGTAAAACTTCAATCTTTTTTGAGAAGAATCATATCTTAGTATTATTACCACTTCAACTTTGCATGTTAAGTTCATCAAGTACAAAAATGTGTATTACATTCTGGTCTTAATAATATCTTGTACTCGTGCACCTATTTTCATGGTGAATGTTTTGAAGTATTGAGTGCTATGGATTTCCTGTCCGACTTTTTTCTTCTTCTTTTTATGGGAAAGCTGCTTTTTTGGGTAAGTTAATAGTTTCAGTTCGCCCGTACATTTCACCACGCACTCACACAATTAAATTTAATGATCCAACAGTTACATCATCTGTTCATTTCTGTTCCGCTTTACAGCAACCTTAGCTTTTCCTGAGCATTTTAATACAATTATAAATTTCTTGATGAAAATATAAACATGAGTGGTGTATATTGACTATTATGATCTTAAATTCCATATTTCATCTCCTTATTTTTCTGTGCTGTTTTGTTATCTACAGTCATGTATACTACATGAGTGGTGATGCTTGGATGGAAGGTGGAATTGATGCAACTGGTAATTCAGTTTATGTTTCCAGCATTTCACATATAGTTGTATTTTGTATTACTAAAAAAAGCAATATATATTTTACCTCGGTAGTTTTTACATGTTTGAACTTAGCATGGTGCCTCTTTGGTATGATGCCCGATACCCGCAGTGTCTCGTGCATTCTAAAATAGCCACTCTTTTTCGACCATTATATCACATTAGTCATTTACCTTGATATATAGTATCTTTCGAACTACTCCAATCTTCCTAGTGGTCATTGCAATTTTGAATAAAATCATGTTATGAATTTTTATTCTTTTTAGCATGAATCTTAGCTTGATTTTACACGATGAATTATATTCCTATTGTGGAAAGACTTTGTCCTGTCCTCAAATTAATCTAATTTTCTTAGTCAACCTATAATGCTCGTAACAGTAATGTAATTGTATAGTAAATCACATCTGTTAAATTTAGCTGGGATTAAGTTTGAACTGAGATAAGAACAGAAAACGGTATGCTTTTAGTCTAGCCGTTCTTTATCATCTCATGGCTGGAACAAACTGTTTTCTTTTCTTTTTATTTTTAGATGAGCCAATCAGAAGATGCTGCATCGTACTGGCAGCAAAACCAGCCATTTCTTGGTTTTGATATGAAAGTTGATAGAACGAAGATAGCATACTCTATATATACTAACCACATTTTTTTTTCCAGTGGTGCCAAAATATTCATTACTTGGCAATGATACATATTTGATGTAAATACCACCATAATCTAAGATCAAGAAATATTAAATTTGTCATCTGCGTTTATAGTTATGCATTTTTTGATGATAAATTGCAAGTCATAGTTAAGCAATTTCAAAGTTTCCTAATCTTCCACTGAATGATATTTATTTCTTCATATTTACTAGATATTGATGTCAATATTATTTGCAAAACTTAGGGGCATTGATGGGTGCCCCGGACCCCCACCGGCGCTGCGCCCGGACCCGCTTCTCGGCTCGCCTTCGGCTCGGCACTCGGCTCGTCATATATTTGTTAGTGTCGGTGTCTGTATAAATTGAAACTGCATATGTAATGAGTGAACTGAGTGATGTAGTGAGGAATATCTGTATATGTGAATATCAGTGTTATATATCATTGAATTGTAAAATAGTGGAGTCAGGAATTTGTACTATTTCAAATGTTGAAATAAAATATTTATTTAAATAAATTACTGTTTAAATATTAAATTCTGTGCAATAGCATTTTATTAAATAAATATTTATTTTTATTAAAAAATCAAATATGCTCTACATTGTGGGCCCCACAAATTCAGAAAGTTAATATCTATAGCAACATTTTGGAATGTTGCTATAGATACCTATGGTGTTGCCATAGACCCAAATATGGTTCTATTGCAACAATATTACTTATGTTGCCTTAGATAGTCAAAATGTTGCCTTTGAGGTCTAAGGCAACGGCAAAAATTGCATCACCCTAAAAGTGTTGCCATAGACCTATGGCAACATTTTTCGGGCCTGAGCCAACATTTTTTTTGTGTTGCAGAAGGCCATTTATGGCGTAGTGCGTCAAGGGCTAATGGTAACCCCGGTTCTAGACATAACTCCCGCACGTCATCGTGACCCGTGCCTAGGACTATCGAATCTGCCCAAAGTACTCGACCATCAACAGTTAGTCGTTGGGACTATCGAATCTGCCCAAACGTACTCTTGCTTTGAGCATGCTAGAACCTTCAACAATGATGAGACCCAAGCCTCCTAGTCATCCTCCTTGACGACCATTCTCATAACCATCCATTATCCTCAACTCGAACCCTTTCACCGAGTTATCAACATGCTTGGAATGATCCCGTCTGGATTAAGCCAAGTCTTCATCACATGATGCCTTTCTTCATCACATCCTCGCAAAGACTCATCTCAACATCACATCATCAAATCTATGCATAAGAGCTTCATCATCCCGCTACATATGCCACGAGCAGCTTTCCCAATTCAAGAGCCTTTCCCTTAGCCTTTGAATCATCTTCTGTCTAAATCAAATCATCAATCATCTAATTCATAGCAATCAACCAAGTCAAACATTAATCCAAACAATCAAGCATTCAAATATGATCTAAGTAGACAATTATCACAATAATGGCAATTTCGTAATTAAAGAGTTGAAAGTCTAACAAGCATGAAATCATGAGAAATATCTCTACAATCTTGATGAATGAACTTGCATAGGTTAACATGTAGGAAAATGGTTTTCAAATCATCATGAACAATGGATCTACATGGATCTACACTTAGGTTTACAAAAATGCATGGAAATCACTATTTTAACACCAATTCAAGCCAACGATCCGATATATTCCTTTGGATCCGTGTGAGAGATAATCACCACTCACCAAATCACCTAAACAACCCCAAACCAACACGCTTCAGATCTGGACAGCGAAGGATCTAGCTTGATCTATCACGAATCCGCTTCAAATGAAGAAATCTCACTTCAAAGGATGAAGATCTTCAATTTAAGCTCTTGAATCTTCAACTTGGATGGATGGAATCACTAGATTAGAGTGGAGAAAAGAAGTGAAGAAGTGTAGAAGTCGAGCTCTCAAAATGGCAGCACTTCGTCGCTTCGAAATCCGGATCCCAAAATGAAGCCAACCCCCTTCTATTTATAGGCGAAAACTCCCTAAGTCGTAACTCAGAATTAGGTCGTCTCCGACCTACGACCTAAGACCCCCACCGACCTAAGTCTTCGACCTAACAACCCATACGTCCTACGACTTAACTGGTTAACACTCCTACGACCTAACATATCGCAGGCGTGTGACCTAACGACCTAAGCCCAAGCGCACTCACGACCTACCAGGCCAACCTATCTACGAGTTATGACTTAGCAGTGCTCGCGACTTAACAACCCCTTAGGTCGCTCACGACCTAACACCTTAAGTCTTCACACGACCTAAAACATCACGCGACCTACGACTTAGCAGAACTCCGCGACCTACGACTTAACAGGTAGGCTACGACCTAACTAACTAATGGCCTGACGACCTAACTATCACATCACCCCATAGGTCGCTTACGACCTAACTACTAACCTTAAGTCGCTCCAACGACCTAACACAAAACTCCCAAACTTAGGTCGCTCACACACTAGGTCGCTCACGCACTAGGTCGCTCAAAACCTTAAGTCTCCAATCACTTAGGTCACGCTACCTCTTAGGTCGCAACATTCTATAGGTCGCAACATTCCATAGGTCGCTCTAATACTAACACACGACCTAAAATCACTATATAACCTAACTGCTAGGTCGTTAACTCTCGTAGGTCGCTGCCTTTCCTATTGGTCGCTCCAATACTTAGGTCGTTCACTCGACCTATCCTACCTCACGACCTATCTCACACTCCTTAGGTCGTCCCAAACTGTCAACCGACTTAAACACTTAACTCGGTAACAACTTAACTCTTAGGTCGTGTACGACCTAGGACTTGAACAATATTTTTGCCTAAAATCTGAAATGGCTCAACAACGCTAAAAATTCCAGATTTTGACGAACTTTTCGATCCGTAAAAATACGGGTCGTTACACAAGGAGACATCGCATATCGCTAGTCTAAACCATAAAATGATCATCATCGACCATCAAGAAGTGTCGATTACACTAAGCTAGTAAATATAAGAGTTTAGCTTCATGTCCCATAACCACTTGCTTAACTCAAATATTTACGAACAAATTGTAGATTTCCACTAGAAAGTTGTCACAAGAGTTCAATCGAACAAGTCCAAGAATTAACAGACGAAGTAAACGCAAGCGTTTCATACCACTTGTTTTACTAAGCCGTTTAATTAGATTTCTCATACGAATGAGGTAAAGGTTTGTATATACTAATAGATTGGAAAACGGTTTTAAAAGAGATCTTTATATTTAAAATAGTGTCGAAATCGTTTTGATGAAAGAGTTTGAATATTTACTACTAGTATAGAAACCTTTGTATTTGAAAGTGACAAATCACAAAAATGGTTGTAGAAACAATCAATCACCAAAGATTCACATTCGAAGACGTGAATTAAATCCAAAGAAATCGATACCAAATCCATCAAAATGGATATTCCCAAAAATCCCGAAAAAGAAGTCATCAAGGTCGATAAAAGTGATAACAACTAATCGGAGCAACTAAAATCGATAAACAATGGAAATCCACACAAACAGCCTTAATAGGCAAAAATAAACATTTCCAGACGTCTGATTTGGAATCCAGACGTCTGGATTTGTTTTCTGAAAATTAGTTCAGAAAGCCACCCAGACATTTGGAATTCCGAAGCAGACGTCTGAGCCATGGCCAGACGTCTGGTTTAGAACCCAGACATCTGGATTTATTCTCTGGAAATAATCCAGAGAACCCCCAGATGTCTGAAACTTCAAGTCTGACGTCTGAGACTCATCCAGACGTCTGATCTGAGATTTCAGACGTCTGTAATTAGTATTTGGCTTTTTTTAAAGTCTACGTGCATATATTTTTCTCTCCAGGTCCAAACCAGACGTCTGGACTTGGTCACCAGACGTCTGGTCACCTGGTCTGGGCAACATTTTGCCTAGGCCAAAGTGGCCAAAACATATCGGGAGTGATCGGACGAGCAACGGCGAATAAGGATTTACGCCAAGCAACAACCCGGCCTTACAGGCTCTTCGATACACCTCGAACATCAATGTCCAAACATCATTTTCATAAGATTGGACCAAAACACCAAAATTTGGAAAATTCACCAAATCAATTCAAATCAAAAGCAAATGAATATGCACAAGTGTTAGGAATTCATACCTAACAACGAAGATAGCTATAGACGTAGATGTGAGTTAAAGAACTCACCTTTAAACCTAAAAACACGAGAGAGAAGCTATAGAGCAAGGCAAGAACAATCACTCTTCAATTTTAACATAAGAAGCTTCAATCTAAGCTCAAAAGAAAAACATTCCCTAAGTTAGGGTTTAGGAAATTTCTGAAATTGAAGAGGAAATGAGATGGACAAGCTGAAGAGGATGCTTACCAAAACTTCTCTTTGATTTTGGTGCTAGAACTTGAATTTGCAAAGGAACTAGGGCTTAGGAATTTCTAATTCTTTTTCTCTTCCCCCATTTTTCTAAAGCTTGAAGTGTTTTTGGAAATGAGAATGAAGTGAAGAGGAGAGGGGCTGAGTTAGGGTATTAGATGGGTTAATGGGCTGAAACCCAAACCCAAAGCCCAAGTAGAAAAATAGCAAATTCTACTCAACTCCAAACATATCAATGTTTATACTCAAAAAAGTTGTAAACGCCATTTTGGACTCAATGGAAGTGGTTACGAGTCCTAATTCGACTATTTACAAAAAGTAGCTTTTCTGACTTTAATCCGATTAACGATGCTATATTTAAATAAAACATTTAAATATACAATCGTGAAATATGCGGGTTGTTACACTTCATCATCATCTTGAGACTCACGAGCGATTAAAGATACTTCGGAATAACCATCAACATTCAGAAGAACAAGAACCAACAGATTAGCCGAATTAAAATACTTAAGATATAGGATCCTTTCAAAACATAGGATTCGTGCTTGATAACATGCAAGCCGACCAATCCCCAAATTCACTTCAAGCCCAAGATAGCAAATAACGTGCAAATTTGCACAAAAAAGAGATTATAAGGAACAACCTCAATTTTGTCACACAATATGCCAAGTATTGCGGAGCCCCTCAATAGGATTCGAAATCCTCAAAGAAGTAACAAGATAAGATACATACCATGATATAACTTGAATAAACTCCTTCGATAAGAATGAGGGTAATGCATCTGTATCGAAGAAAACTAGAATAGAGCGATCACGATGAGGGTTACTCATAGGGTATGATATTATTAATTCAATTATGGAATACTACGGAATATAATTGTATTCCTAGACATATTCCCAACTTATTTCTACCCCAAATGACATGAAAAGGTTAAGGACACGATGAGTAGGGAAATTTGTAACACTAATATTGTACTTTGATGTACCGTAATATATGTTATGTTCTGTGTTTATCATACTTTGTTCTGAACTCAGCTCTGATACCAAGCTGTGACGCCCTACCTCGAGACCCACATTAACGAAGAGTATTACTGGGTAATCATGTCTGCTAATGCGTAGAATAGGACTGGTTAGGGGCGACCATCCATAGCTTTGTCTTAAACATCTACTGAATACGTCGATTTAGTGCACTAATATTATTTTTTTCTTTCTCAAGTGGATCGACATATCTAATAAATGCTTAATACAAAACTACGGTGGCTAACGGATCTATCAGAACAAAATACAACAACAATATGTACATCACATCACAGAACAACAAACAAACATACATATATACATATACACTGATAAATCCCAATACAATACAAAATGATATATCAACGGTGGTACAAGGACCACACTATATACAACGAGTCAAATATCAGAGTCACAAACTACAACAAAACTACAAAAAAGGGGATAAGCAGATATCCAAAGCGAAAGCAGCATAACAAAGTCCTATAGCAAGTAACTAACTTGAAACAACTCGGTCTGACCCGAGTATATAAAATACACCGGTCAATCTAGCTTAAACAACTGATTAGTATATTACAAGAGTAATAAGGTGTAAAGGGTAATGATCCTTCTCGAATGAGAATAAGTTCACTAATGATATGTCATTGCTTCAAGAAAGGTAATATCACAAAGTATCAACTGTTAAGTATCCTAAAAGGATATCTCGAATGAGGCAAAATCAACAATATCAATTAAACCCAATTTATCGCCTCATATCCTCGACATAAACAAAAATCAATATAATGGTTTTTTTATAAACCATAACTCCTAGATAGGAGGTCTCAAAACTCAAAACCCACAAAAAATGGCATTCACAAATATTCCTAAAATAGAGAAAATACCAAATTTCAAAATACGCCAAAATAATGGCAATCACATATAACTCCTAAAAAGAAGATTATAAGTCTGAAATATACGCCAAAGATGGAAAACACAAATCTCAAAATATAGAACTCAATAAGGAGTTCAAATTACAAAAATGTAATCGCCGCATAGTAGTGTCTCAATGTCTCAGATGGCCAAAAAATCTCGATAGGCGATACATTTGGAAAATCACAAATAAATCAATGAAATCATCATAGAAGATAGCACATGCTTATAAAAATGGTCGAAGCCCACCAAGTACCGTCTCTCAAAATAAGGAGCCATGTCTCAAATGGACAAACATCCCGAAGGACAACATCTTGAAGGACAAAACATCCCGAAGGACAAATATGTCTCAATGGACAAACATCCTGAAGGAAAACATCCCGAAAGACAAATGACCCAAATGTCCAGTACTGGCAATAACTCGAGAATGTGTCACAAACTCTCAGATGGGAACCCGTAAAGTGGTAACAGTGCGTCCCTTACCACACGTTCTCACTTATCGGTTTACTAACCGCTAGTCAATACAACACTAGAAAACAAAATCAGTAAATCACAAATATTTTCCTCATCTCATCGGCAAATACGACCTGAAGGTCAAAAACTTCAAACGGACAAGTCAGGTATTAACCGAAAAAGTAAGTGCACGTGTCCCATATCGTGTGTTATACCAAATCGTTTAATTCTCCTTATCATACGCTCGAAGAGTGCAAAAACGTGTATTTTATATAGAAAATAATTTGTTTGGGATAACTAGTTTTTAAAACAATTTTTGAAATCATTTTGGAAAACGAACCTTTGAAATTATCTTATTATAGAGAATATGTAATTTTTATAGCTTTAAAATAATTTATAAATAATACAAAATATTTATTTAAAAAGCCATTTTATTTTAAAAATCATTTCAAAATTATTTAGAAAAACCCGTGCTCGAAATCAAGGAAAATCATCGAAAAATTCCAAAAACCGACATTTGAAATCATCTCAAAAACGATTCAATTCAATTCAAAAATTCACCAAAATTTTAGCTCACCTACTGATAGGCTTAATGGCCATCAAAACATCTCAAAAACATCACGAATTCAAGTGGCAAAAGCTTGCAAAACAATCTGGAAATTAATGCGAAACAAGGAGTAAATGAAAAATTTAAGCAATACTATAAGTCGACCTTATTGGTCCATAGATCGACCATACGGTCGACCTATGAGAGTCTTGGGTCGACCATAGGGTCGACCTGTAAAGGTGCTGGGTCGACCTATGTGTACGCGACCCTTTACTTATTGATTTCCAGCTCCGATTCGATTTTTGCATACTATTTTCAGGTAGTAACAGACTGAATCAAACTATGAAAATTTGCATGCTGAAACTACAACACCTAATCTACAATCTGGAAAAATTCCAGCAGCATTTCATCAAGAGAAACAAGAAGATATTACACTTAAAGTAGCAACTCAAAAGCAATATTGACTGTAAACTAAAAATGAATAGCTATGTTTACAGAAATTAGATTTTTGTAAAGATTTCAGCTTGTAAAGCATTGATTCAGCTAGATATTGTGAGTTACTAACTCACCTTTGCAATTTGAAGGGCAAACTTGAATATACTTGAGAAAGATGAAGGCTTTGAGTTAGAACAAGCTTCAGGAACCTGTATAAATGCATTACAGAGACATGTTGTCATGGCCCGCAAATCCGTACCTCTTGATTAACCACTAATCTCCATTGATTAACTCAAAATGAACGGGAATACGAACTATGATGGTTTAAGAAGGAGGAAAAGGGAGAAGAAGAAGAAAAGAGTAGAAGAAAAGAAAGAAGAAGATGGAAGAAAGAAGAAAGAAGAAGAACAGAAGAAAATAGAGAAGAACAACAGAACCACATCAGAATAGAAAACAACAACAGAATCTCACATATCGCAGCGGAACAACATATAATAGATAATCATTAGTCTTTTAAAACAAAGAACTATATCAGTTTATACATACATCAATCATCAGAGTCAATATACAGAAATGGACAGTTATATAACTTGTCCTCATAAGAATACACAGCGGAATAAATAATATTAGATACAAATACTACGTCTCGTCCTCCAGCTTATCTCCAAAGCTCCAGAATATCCAGAATATCCTGATAACATAACTCTAGGCTGCTCGTGTGGAAATTGGTGGGCACCCAGAGTTTAGAAGGGAACAATAAACTCCGAGTCAGTCATGGTGACTGGTATGAGATCGTAAAACAGTTATTTTTCACAAAGAAAATAAAACAAATTCGCAATGCTTTTGGAAAATGAAACTACCATAAGACCTCCCACCACACACATAATGCAAACGCAGAATTGGAGGAGATTTCTTCTTATGATAGTCAAAGATGCTTACTACGCAAAATCAAATCATTTTTGATATTATTATTAGTGCATAGTGTAGAAAACATTTCGAAAGTATAATATTAATCTTAGCCAACATACGACCAGTATCGTATGCCTAATATAGCTACCATCCAAACAGTGGGGCGCCACCATAAGTGAATGATAGGTTCTACAACTAAAACCGTACAAGTGTCGTATTGTTTCTTTAGATTTCCAACAAATGGTCAGGCTAAGGAACTTCCTATCCACGATGGGTACGTCCCTGGAATAGACGACCCGAGAACCTAACCGGATCTCTGCCAACACAAGGCCGGGTTACCTCTGCAAAAATAGGTAACTACTGACACGCGTATGCCATCCCCCGATCGTAACCGATCTTCCCGAGGATCCCCGATTTCCAACAAACCACATCAAAATAATAATGCAGCAACCACATAGGTTAAGTATCTGGGCTCCATACCATGATACCACCTCTATCCAGAAGGAATGACATACACTAAGGGGCGCTACTCCCTAGAACCTTGCTGCATCCTTCCTGTTTTGACCATTTCCGGGGTGTGAGGCTCGACGAAGTCTTGTCCACAAAGCTACGCTTTCTACAAAGCCATGCTTCGGGTCAAACAAATGATCAACCTATGATCACAAAGATATAAGATCAAACAAATGATCATATCGCAAATGATCAAACACTGATCATTTCACAGCAACACTCAGTATGCCACGTTACCAAATTGGGAGTATATCGCTGATGAATTTCAACTACATAACCTCTGAGCTCGTACGTCTCAGAGAAGGGTGTTAAGCTAAGAGAATAAATTCTCCGCCACCAACAGAAATGTATTTGAAAGAAATCAGCTTTATATCTCAAATTGTAACGTCAGACACACAATCCATACAAGTCTGTTCCGGGATCGAACAGAACCGAAGGCACTTCTCACGAAGCCCTTGCATATCCGGATAAATTTCTAATCACGTCCGGACTTCCCGTCACTAAGGGTGATAAAACCTCTAAATCGAAGATCAGTCGATGTAGAGTAACTCGACGGTAATCCTTCCGTTTTCAAAAATATCCGGTCTTCAACACCGGTCTTCGAATGCAATTCATAATGACGTATCACATATTCGGAATGGGTTATACGACCCCATGGTCCTTTCCCGGTTAACCCGAATAGTGAGCGATTATTCAAAAATAAGTGTGGCATTCAAATTCATCCAATTCACAACAAATACCATTCAATGTGATTATTGATAGTCGGTTATTTAACTATCAATAAAGATGCGCGACATCATCAGATTCCAAATAATTTTCCAAATTATTTTATCTCCAAAAATATCTTCATTAGATATAAAATTTCCACACTTCACCATTTGAAAACAATTTCAAATATTCACTTTTCAATTTATCTTCAAAAGATAAAATTTCAAACCCTTCGTTTCATATTGGAAAAGCATTCCCATACTTATTCAAAAATAAGTCAGTAATTCACAAATCCATTTATTTTCAACACTTGAAAAATATTCGATATACTTAAATCGAATTAAGTATATATTTCATTCTTTTTAAGGAAACCATTTACTATAACAACATTTATTTGAGTCAAAACGAATGTTACGTAAAACATCGTTACGACGACTCAAAATCACTAGTATAGGGATTCGGAATTAAGATAGATATATAAATCCCAATACTAGATAAAAACATTTCCTTTTGGAAATCATTTACTATAACAACAGTGTTATAGTCCATCATTTCCTTATATTTTCTCGAAAACGTCTATTTCAACAATAAAAATGTTGAAATCTATGTATTCGATATCATAATACATTTTAAAAACATCTTTAAAATGTTTAGCTTCATTTTCAATGTCACTTTTCCAAAACTATCCATTTTACTTAACAATATATTCACTGTCCAAAATCGTGAATATACTTCACTAATTACATTTCACTATTTTCAACACATTTTATTTCAATAATAATTCGCTATCCAAAATCGCGAATATATCTCCTTTAACAACCTCCTACATTTAATTTATCAAATTCAATTGATTTCGAATTTATAAAACAACGTTTATAAATTCTATTTCTATTGTCTAACAACTTCAATTTAATAAATCTCCTTTATTAACAATTCGATTCATAACTCAAATCTTATACCAACAATCCATATTATAAGTTAAATACTTATAATTCCTTTATCTTACAGAATCATTTCCATTTATAAGTTCGCAATTTATAAATTTCATTTATTTATAAATTCTTAAAAATTCATTTTTAACGCTTATAAAAACTCATTTTATAATACCAACATTTTAATTTATAAAATGTCAACTTTATAAACCTTTTAAGTAAACCGATTATAATATTTTAAAAATCTCAATTTAAACCATTTTATAAATCAATCAACTATTTATTCCAAAAATCACTTTTCGGTTATATTTCACAAAGATCTTAACTTTTATAACTTTAAAATTTGAACGTTTATTTATTTAAAATAAATCACTTCAAAAATTTAATAAAACGTATAATTTCAAAGATCACTTTAAAAATCCTTTTAAATTAAAAGTCGTTATTTTTAAAACTTGAATCCGATGATGCAACAACACCAATTAGTCTATCACAACATCAAACATCATATATCAACATATGATAACAGAATATACATCAATATCTGTAAATAAATAAATACTGGTGAGGAATCCAGTTGGATCCCTCCAACCTGTTTCCCTGCATCCACAGACGTTAGCACAATACCAATTCCACTTCGAGGTGGAATATCGCGGTATATGGGTTTTATAAAAATATCCGCTTACTAACAGCGCAATAGGGTCTCATCCGCTATACGAGTCGGGAAATCAATCAATCCAATATATACATATGCCAATATGTATATATTGCTATATATATATATAGATATATCCTATTATATCTAATATCACATCCAATAGCAATCAAATCAATAACTGAAAATTCCACTTTTCAATTTGAGTGAGAAGATCTCACCTTAGCTTTTATTTTGCAATCCATTTCCATCCCAGACTTGTTTTCTTGGCAATTTAGACCTTGTATAAACAATTTATACAATTTATCAATATTCGAATAAATCGAACAACAATTTCTTTTCAATGGATTAAATTGTTTAACAATTTTAATTTGAACAAATTTAACAATTAATTTCCTACTAGATAAATTAAATTATTCAAATGATTCTATTAAACAAATTTTCTCTTACTAATTTATTTAATTAAACTGAATTTCCTTTTTAAATAAATCTATCCAACCAAAATTTTACTTAAAATAAATATCTTTAATTCAAATCAATTTCCTTTAATAAATTTGCTTAAGTAAAATTTCTTCTTTCTGCTTTCTTTATGTATATATATATACTGGTATATTAACTGCTTTACATTCTACTGATCATTCCATTTGTTTTCTATCCATATATACTTACTTTAAACTGTATAAATATAATTATCATCTTAAATTAAAACAGATTTTAAACTTAAAGTAACTTGGTTTAATTAACAGTTTCACCTGTATATTTACTAACTGTATATATATACATTTATATTTACTCGTATATATATAAATAAATTTTGAAATCGAATAAAATAAAATAATCTACCTCACTGCGATAGTAACAGCCAAACCCAGTCGATTCTTCTTCCTCGACGCTTGCACACACGAACAACTCCTCGACATGGCACCTCGTCTTCATTTGCCTGAACACGTCCTTGCTAGCAACTCGCTATTGACGCTTGCCTTAGAGACGATGCTTGTGACGACCCGAAATTCCACTACCGGAAAATCGCATCATCGAAAAGAAAGAAAGGGGTGAGAAAATAGAAAAGATAGAGAAGAAGAAGAAACAACCACAGAATCTCAACAGCGGAACGAATAAAATATAATATATCACATAATAGATTACATAATATCATATACATCAGAGTTACACAGATAATACAACACATACTAGACAGTTATAACACCTGTCTAGTTAATACAACTCGATACATCTCAAAACAACACAGAAATATAACACAGCGGAAATACAGATAAATACTAACACAACGGAACCAATATATCTACACGCTGAAGCCTCCTGCTCCATTGCTCCTCCACGATTCGTCAAAGCTAACCTGAATCCCTTGGCTACCCGTAAAAATTTGGGTACCCGAGAGTTTATGAAAAACAGAAATAAACTTCGGGTCAGACATGGGTCTGGTATGAGTAAACGGTTAAAGTTGCTTAACTTTGAAAATCCTTTGAAAACAAAGGGTATCACGTAAGACTTCCCACACATAAACATGGAAAAGTTTTTACCTTACGCTAACCAAACATTTGATAGGAAATTCAGTTATATTATAATAGTGTCTAGGGTTTTCAAGTAAATATGAAATAGCTGAAATTGTTACATGATTAAATTCCAGCATACTAGCCACAAAGTGGGTAATACAATCAAAACCGAAGGCACTTATTGGATTTTGGATTCCATACAATGGCAGGGCTACCGGGGTACCGCCCGTCACAGTACGTGGCCTAGATCACCGTACCGAGGATCACTCCCGACCCCCTGCAACACAAGGCCGGAACATCCCTTACTGGATAATTCCCGGACAAGACACCCCACGGTTGTCATGATCAACCGCACACAAAGCCGAATAATAAGGGACATCTAGACAGGGGTAATCTCGTCCTACTTGGGTGCTACCCACTAACCTTGCTGCACCTCCCCTGTTTTAGCCATTCCCGGTTGATGAGGCTTGAGGTCACGATTACCTTTAGAGAACACATCTCTTAGAATGCTCATCGTCCACCTGACGATGTTCTGAAAGCATTCAATCCATACAAGTTCGTTCCGGGTTCGAACGAAACCGAAGGCATTATCTCGTTACACTCGTATTGGAATCACCCTCAGAGTTAACGACAATAACCCTTGCATTCTGAATCACCATCTCGAATCTATAAGTACTATCTTCGTCAAACTCATTACGGAATCACCCACAGAGTTATACTGACGTATAGTTCTTATACCTCGAGTCTTCACTTGCTCCATTTGAATATCACGACCTAACGTTATTTGGATCGATGTGGTATTCGGGTCTCCAAACCTAGAATCCCGGTATACGGAAACCCGATCCCGGTCTCATCGAAATCCAAACCGTGTCTTTTAAGGCCAAGTTGTTTAAAGTTAAAACAATTTAATTCAATTATCTATATACTCACAGATAGATAAATCACAATATAACAATAGATATAACATCATCATCATAAACAGATAATCCATATTATCTACTCAAACAGATAATCAGTATTATCATACTTAAACAAACACCCATATCACAATAGATATTATTCATCTCATATCTGAGATCACAATCAATCAAGGAAATCAATATCATCCATCATATATAAACAAGGATTAATAATCACCTCATTTATAATTAATTTAAAATGAATTAAATTAATTACAAATCTCTAATTAATTTAAAGTAAATTAAATTAATTACCCCATCAATATAAATCTTGCTTACATAACCATTAATTAATTACAAGTTAATTAATTAATCATTTCCTACTTTTCCATCTTAATTAACCATTTTAGATTAATTATCTCAAATTATATTTAAGTAATTATCCTCTAATTATTTTACAAATTAATTACTTCATACCAATTATAGAAAGTAACCTTTTAAATTACTAAAATTAATTCCATTTCTTCTTAATTAATTACTCTAATGAATTGCCTCATTTATTAATTATTCCCAAATAAATCCATTTTAACTTGCATCATTAATTACAATAATTAATGATCTCTAATTACATTTATTTCATCTAGTAATTTATCTCCAATTAAACAAAATGTTAATCACCTTGATTAACTCCATTCAGTAATTAACTACCCTTAATTACTTCAATTAATAATTTAATTACTCCATAATTAAATATTCTCTAATTAATCCCTTGATTAATTTATACAAAGTAATTATACCCAAATTACTTTCATTTTTACATCATCACAATTAATTACTTCCTTAAGTAATTATACTTATCACATCAACAAATGGTTATTTAAATTAATTAAACTTAATTAATTAACTTAAACAATTCATATTAAACTTAATTTATTAAAATGAGAAATTAATTTCTTAATTACTTCCCTAAATAAATTATACTTATATAATTCACCATTTATTATCTTAAATTAATAAACCTAATTAATTATCAAATGATCATATTAATCCATTATTTTATAATACTAGTTAGTAATCTTTATTAATCATTAACACTTCTTTAATTACTTTTTCCAAAGTAATTAAATTAAGATTTATTATTAATCACAAATAAATTTCATCTTTAATAACTCATTAATAACTCTTCAATTACTAAATTAATCAATCACTAATCATTAATTAAAGTTCAAATCTCATTTAATTAACGATTCTTAACTATTCCTTTATTAATTCTAAATCAATTATCTTACCTTAACTAACTAATTTAATCTTAATAATTACAAAATAAATTAATTCAATCATTAATAAATTAAATTAGTTAATTATTTATTTTAACTATCTTAGTAATTACAAATCCTTAAATCTACCTTTATTTAAGAATAAAGCATTTCTTATTCATAAACAAATTCTCGTTTCAAACACTAGATTCAAATAATTATAAGTTCCCAATTTGAACACACTTAAAAATATACTTTAACATTTTTAAAGTTATTAAACATTTATTTTATAAACTTATATTTGTTGTTAAACTATGGAAACAAAATTTAATTTGAATTCACATTTAAATTTTGTTTTAACTTCATTAAAATCCTGCTTCCAAATTACAACTCAAAAGCCTTACAGGCTTTAAATCTGGAACTCAATACATAAACCCAGACTTCCCAGCTTGCCCGTGAAAACATGCCGTTACTTCGAGAAAAATACCAGGAAACCCGAGCTTTCCCCGTGGAAACCCAACCGCGCGAATACACCCACTACCTACTTCATGTCCAAAGCAAGGAAACTTCGATCTCTCCTCAAATCGACCCGAGAAAACTCGCGACCAATTCCTGCTACCAACCTTCACGTACACCAAAAAATCATTGCGCACGTGCACCACCCATTCGATCACCTCCGATCGACTACGATGACGTCCCCACGTCATCAATCATCCCCAGACATGACTGCGATCGCCCAACCCATCACGGCCACTCGAAAACGAAATTCGAGTTCAATTGAAACCTGGAAACATCAATAGCTCGAACACGCCCAGCCTGGCAACGAGACGTTCGCCAACCTTCGACCACCTGAAGGCTAACCCTTCCGGCCTCGTCTTCCCTTACGCGTCCACTTTCAATTCCCATACTCTCGTCTAACTCGATCCACTACAGTAGACGAACGACATGAGACAAGAACCACTTCCAAAACTAGGTTTTAAAACTTAGATCCCTAATCATTTCCGCCACCGTGCTCATGGCCACCTACGACCAATTCTCCAGTCACCCCCATAGGCTCCTCCACCATCTCGCACAACCCCGAACACCCTCGACCTCGAGATCACCAGAAAATCACCATAACCCATTTTCCAGACAAACCCGTATCACACCATCAATCTTACATTAAAATTTGTAAATTTAATTTTAAAAATCCTATCATTTATATACGATTCCAATTATATAATTATATCAACAATTTACAAGTTTTGATTTTTGACAAATTCATGTTGCTCTGTATTTTCATTGTTTCCAGCCATTGCTTCTATCTATATATTCTTGCAACTATTTAAATACTTAGTTAAATTTAAACCTACATCTTTGTTTTAAACACTTAAGTTTCAGAAAGACTTAAATGAGAAGTATCTTGAATAAAGATCCAAGTCTTAAAATGTCTGTAATAAAACAGAGGTGATCTATGTAAATACCAGGCATTCACATAAGTTCTAGAGTCCTAAAACCCTTATATCCACTTGTTTTCAAACATATATTACCAGTTTACATAAAACATAAGCCACATGAATCAAAACTAAAAGTATTTCATGATTTCAGGTGAAAGGCAGAGGGTGAACTAAAATCAGAGCTGTTTAAAAACTACTGACATGCACACATATATATTCACAAAACCCACAGATACACATGCATATAAACAATCATAACCCAGACTTTCACAAGTGATTTAAGGTTGGTTTTAAAAGTTTACTCACCTGAAAATTTTAAACAGAGCTTGTTCTTTTGTTTTGAAAAGGAAAAAGCTTGAAACTGGAAACTTGAAAACTTGTATATCTTTGTTGTTTTGATCTTTAAACTTTGAACTGGCTTTAAGACTTGAACCTGAACTGATCTGAAATCTTGTTATGGTGGAGATGCTTCCATTTTTAATTCGAAACTGAAGTGCTTTGGCTTCCATTTGATTTCAGGTGTCAGGTTATATTTGTTTAAGCTTTTTAAAACTGGAATTGCTAAGCTTTTTGTATACGAATAATAATGAGGCAAGGTTGATAAATAAAACAAGTATACCATATTGTTTATTGTTCAAGTACACAACATTTCAGAGATTTTTATTTAAAAGGAAGCTGAAATGAAATGTCTCGTGTACTAGAGGAGATGGCATTTAATGTCTTGATCCTTATCTAGTTTACACTACCCATTATTTTATTCTTTTATGTACTTAGAAATCTTACACAAGTTCATTTTTGTTTGCCTTAGATGCTAAGCAATAAGCATACTTTCCCTATTTGTATTCGTATACACTGATACGAATTATGCCTGCACATGTACATTGCTATAATGTATAATATTTACTTGCCTTATCTACTATCTTGTACTTAGGTGATTTCTTGCCTGCACATATATAACTTGGTATAGTGTATATGATATTTTACTTAAGCTTCTACTTGTAATTGTTATGGTTATGGCATTAAGTTAGCTTGTTAATTTATCTCTATCTCCTAGCATAAATGTATTTATTTATTACTCTTTTATTTTACAACTTATACTATTAAATACTAGTAAATTAATTATTTCATTTCATACATTTGATTTATACTTAAGTTTAATATTTATAAAGTTTATTTTATTGTAACTTCAAACCATAGTTTCTTCCCATCATATGCATATATATATATATATATCCATTTCTATTTATTTTTAAAGTCTACTTGTAAAACTATTACATTAATAATATTGCTCATTATTAAATTAAAATGATTTATAAAAGAATTCACTCTTTTTTACTTATTTTTTTATATTAAGCTATACTCTAAAAGAACAAAGTCGTTTATTTAATTTAAATCTAAGCTAAAACCATTTAAACAACTTAACTTAAATCTTGAGTATATTTTAAAGACATATGATTATTTATTAAATATTGAATTTAAATCAAATTTAAAACAGACATTGACTATTTACAATATATACAAATATATATATAAATAAATAGAAAACAATTTATTAGCCTTTAAAAGATAATTTATCAGTTAAATATCCATTTAAAAGAAAATTATTAATTCAATTCATATCTTATTATCAATTATCATCAAATCAATTTAATATTTAATATAGATTATTAAATTGATATTGCTCAAAATTCCGGGATATCACATTCCTCCCCTCTTAAAAGAATTTCGTCCCCGAAATTTAAAACAAAGGTAATTTAATAATCTCATTAATGATTTAATTTTTAAAAACACAAGCATATATTATCAATATATACTAACAACCATAGCAATCAATCATCCAATCAAACAAATCTAACTATCCAGACAAAATACTGGATAGAATTTCCTCGAGTTTCCCCGAGTATAAATACCGGGTTACTCGCTCTATAGAATCCAAACAATCAATACTACTAAGCTACACACATCTAGATCTATAAAACAAAACAGGAAATCAGACTATAGACAAGTCTGACTCAACATCCCAAAACTCCTGAACTGCTGGTTCTACAACCAGAGATAACTCATACACGTACTCCCTCAGAGACACGTGAAACCAACGAATTTCAGTTATCCAAACTGACAATCCACTCCTGAAGATCAAACACTTATCCAAAATCAAATCTCCGATTCTTATCCACCAAAATCCTTCGGACGATCCTGGGTCTCCTATATCCTTACTGATCAGCTTATCCTTCGCTGATGCCCTCCCGAAACATCCTGAACCAAAATAATCAACAAAATGATCTTTCCAAGATCAACCAAAACTCAAAACTCCATTCTATTCCAGAATCAAAAGTCGGATCTCACTTCTCTTATCCAAAAGAGATAAAACAGATGCACTTGCCAAACTGGCCTCAGATCCTGAAAAATTTCCTGTAGAAACTCTCTAATCCAACACTGCAACTTCCAGTTGCTTCCACTCTAAACAGCTACCACCATGCTTCTGCTGCGCAACTCTGATCCGAGCAGATGAAAATGCTGATGACGAACACAAGCACAAACTTCCACTGATACCACCTGTGACGGACCTAGGCTTTGCAACCGTCGGTCAGTAGCCACAACTGGTAAGCTTCTCAACCATTCCGAAAATATGGTTCAATAGATCCATAAAGAGAAAACTCAAAAGTTCCTCCAAAACCCGTGCTGCTTCACTAAACTCTCTCCAAAAACCATCCTACTACTAAGCTGAACCATCGGTATCACTCCTGAAAATCCAGTCGATACCAACTCAAACTCCAGATGCTAACAAAATTCTGACTTCCTGAAGTCATCCAGAAAAAATCTCTGACAAACCAAAAGAACACTCAGACTATCGCAAGTCACCTTTGCGATCAACCCAATCTAATATCCAAAGAAAAACTGTTCTCTCTTTACCAATCAGAACAGCTTACGCTTAACTAGCCAATCCAACAAAGAAACGAAACCACTCTGCTGCTTCTGAACTTCACTGCTAAGCTAGAAAGCTTCCTTGCCAGCATACAGGACACTCCGAGCTACACTGCTGACACCAATGCCCAAAGACTTCAAATCTAGGAACTCCTCGAGAAACTCGAACCTCAAACCAAACAGAAACACCCTGCTGCACTCAGCCGCATCACCGAAGCAGACACACTTCTTAAAACTTGTTCCAAAGAAAACATCTTCGGAAACATCCATAGTCACTGCGTCTCATCACACAGCTACTACATCCTGAGGTATAAAGATATCATTACTAGCTTCTGTCCAACCGACATATCCAATCTCTACTCAAAGATGGACTCCGAACCGTTACAGGTTTCCTTCAGAGATCCATGAAAACTTTACATCAACAAAGCTCACTCGAGACGGTATTAGGTCTACAGTCTCGACAGATACACTTCCAACCATTGGTAGTCGTGTTATACACACCACTACCCTATCTACCTTTATAACTTATATTGGAAAACCCAAACAGGTAACCCAACAGATAGGTAGAAATAGATACATATATATATACATAGATAAAAATTACAAGTACGCTCTCTCAGGATAGACACCACTCCAGAGCCTAGGTATTCGCTCAACCTAATGCTCTGATACCACCTGTGACGACCCGAAATTCCACTACCGGAAAATCGCATCATCGAAAAGAAAGAAAGGGGTGAGAAAATAGAAAAGATAGAGAAGAAGAAGAAACAACCACAGAATCTCAACAGCGGAACGAATAAAATATAATATATCACATAATAGATTACATAATATCATATACATCAGAGTTACACAGATAATACAACACATACTAGACAGTTATAACACCTGTCTAGTTAATACAACTCGATACATCTCAAAACAACACAGAAATATAACACAGCGGAAATACAGATAAATACTAACACAACGGAACCAATATATCTACACGCTGAAGCCTCCTGCTCCATTGCTCCTCCACGATTCGTCAAAGCTAACCTGAATCCCTTGGCTACCCGTAAAAATTTGGGTACCCGAGAGTTTATGAAAAACAGAAATAAACTTCGGGTCAGACATGGGTCTGGTATGAGTAAACGGTTAAAGTTGCTTAACTTTGAAAATCCTTTGAAAACAAAGGGTATCACGTAAGACTTCCCACACATAAACATGGAAAAGTTTTTACCTTACGCTAACCAAACATTTGATAGGAAATTCAGTTATATTATAATAGTGTCTAGGGTTTTCAAGTAAATATGAAATAGCTGAAATTGTTACATGATTAAATTCCAGCATACTAGCCACAAAGTGGGTAATACAATCAAAACCGAAGGCACTTATTGGATTTTGGATTCCATACAATGGCAGGGCTACCGGGGTACCGCCCGTCACAGTACGTGGCCTAGATCACCGTACCGAGGATCACTCCCGACCCCCTGCAACACAAGGCCGGAACATCCCTTACTGGATAATTCCCGGACAAGACACCCCACGGTTGTCATGATCAACCGCACACAAAGCCGAATAATAAGGGACATCTAGACAGGGGTAATCTCGTCCTACTTGGGTGCTACCCACTAACCTTGCTGCACCTCCCCTGTTTTAGCCATTCCCGGTTGATGAGGCTTGAGGTCACGATTACCTTTAGAGAACACATCTCTTAGAATGCTCATCGTCCACCTGACGATGTTCTGAAAGCATTCAATCCATACAAGTTCGTTCCGGGTTCGAACGAAACCGAAGGCATTATCTCGTTACACTCGTATTGGAATCACCCTCAGAGTTAACGACAATAACCCTTGCATTCTGAATCACCATCTCGAATCTATAAGTACTATCTTCGTCAAACTCATTACGGAATCACCCACAGAGTTATACTGACGTATAGTTCTTATACCTCGAGTCTTCACTTGCTCCATTTGAATATCACGACCTAACGTTATTTGGATCGATGTGGTATTCGGGTCTCCAAACCTAGAATCCCGGTATACGGAAACCCGATCCCGGTCTCATCGAAATCCAAACCGTGTCTTTTAAGGCCAAGTTGTTTAAAGTTAAAACAATTTAATTCAATTATCTATATACTCACAGATAGATAAATCACAATATAACAATAGATATAACATCATCATCATAAACAGATAATCCATATTATCTACTCAAACAGATAATCAGTATTATCATACTTAAACAAACACCCATATCACAATAGATATTATTCATCTCATATCTGAGATCACAATCAATCAAGGAAATCAATATCATCCATCATATATAAACAAGGATTAATAATCACCTCATTTATAATTAATTTAAAATGAATTAAATTAATTACAAATCTCTAATTAATTTAAAGTAAATTAAATTAATTACCCCATCAATATAAATCTTGCTTACATAACCATTAATTAATTACAAGTTAATTAATTAATCATTTCCTACTTTTCCATCTTAATTAACCATTTTAGATTAATTATCTCAAATTATATTTAAGTAATTATCCTCTAATTATTTTACAAATTAATTACTTCATACCAATTATAGAAAGTAACCTTTTAAATTACTAAAATTAATTCCATTTCTTCTTAATTAATTACTCTAATGAATTGCCTCATTTATTAATTATTCCCAAATAAATCCATTTTAACTTGCATCATTAATTACAATAATTAATGATCTCTAATTACATTTATTTCATCTAGTAATTTATCTCCAATTAAACAAAATGTTAATCACCTTGATTAACTCCATTCAGTAATTAACTACCCTTAATTACTTCAATTAATAATTTAATTACTCCATAATTAAATATTCTCTAATTAATCCCTTGATTAATTTATACAAAGTAATTATACCCAAATTACTTTCATTTTTACATCATCACAATTAATTACTTCCTTAAGTAATTATACTTATCACATCAACAAATGGTTATTTAAATTAATTAAACTTAATTAATTAACTTAAACAATTCATATTAAACTTAATTTATTAAAATGAGAAATTAATTTCTTAATTACTTCCCTAAATAAATTATACTTATATAATTCACCATTTATTATCTTAAATTAATAAACCTAATTAATTATCAAATGATCATATTAATCCATTATTTTATAATACTAGTTAGTAATCTTTATTAATCATTAACACTTCTTTAATTACTTTTTCCAAAGTAATTAAATTAAGATTTATTATTAATCACAAATAAATTTCATCTTTAATAACTCATTAATAACTCTTCAATTACTAAATTAATCAATCACTAATCATTAATTAAAGTTCAAATCTCATTTAATTAACGATTCTTAACTATTCCTTTATTAATTCTAAATCAATTATCTTACCTTAACTAACTAATTTAATCTTAATAATTACAAAATAAATTAATTCAATCATTAATAAATTAAATTAGTTAATTATTTATTTTAACTATCTTAGTAATTACAAATCCTTAAATCTACCTTTATTTAAGAATAAAGCATTTCTTATTCATAAACAAATTCTCGTTTCAAACACTAGATTCAAATAATTATAAGTTCCCAATTTGAACACACTTAAAAATATACTTTAACATTTTTAAAGTTATTAAACATTTATTTTATAAACTTATATTTGTTGTTAAACTATGGAAACAAAATTTAATTTGAATTCACATTTAAATTTTGTTTTAACTTCATTAAAATCCTGCTTCCAAATTACAACTCAAAAGCCTTACAGGCTTTAAATCTGGAACTCAATACATAAACCCAGACTTCCCAGCTTGCCCATGAAAACATGCCGTTACTTCGAGAAAAATACCAGGAAACCCGAGCTTTCCCCGTGGAAACCCAACCGCGCGAATACACCCACTACCTACTTCATGTCCAAAGCAAGGAAACTTCGATCTCTCCTCAAATCGACCCGAGAAAACTCGCGACCAATTCCTGCTACCAACCTTCACGTACACCAAAAAATCATTGCGCACGTGCACCACCCATTCGATCACCTCCGATCGACTACGATGACGTCCCCACGTCATCAATCATCCCCAGACATGACTGCGATCGCCCAACCCATCACGGCCACTCGAAAACGAAATTCGAGTTCAACTGAAACCTGGAAACATCAATAGCTCGAACACGCCCAGCCTGGCAACGAGACGTTCGCCAACCTTCGACCACCTGAAGGCTAACCCTTCCGGCCTCGTCTTCCCTTACGCGTCCACTTTCAATTCCCATACTCTCGTCTAACTCGATCCACTACAGTAGACGAACGACATGAGACAAGAACCACTTCCAAAACTAGGTTTTAAAACTTAGATCCCTAATCATTTCCGCCACCGTGCTCATGGCCACCTACGACCAATTCTCCAGTCACCCCCATAGGCTCCTCCACCATCTCGCACAACCCCGAACACCCTCGACCTCGAGATCACCAGAAAATCACCATAACCCATTTTCCAGACAAACCCATATCACACCATCAATCTTACATTAAAATTTGTAAATTTAATTTTAAAAATCCTATCATTTATATACGATTCCAATTATATAATTATATCAACAATTTACAAGTTTTGATTTTTGACAAATTCATGTTGCTCTGTATTTTCATTGTTTCCAGCCATTGCTTCTATCTATATATTCTTGCAACTATTTAAATACTTAGTTAAATTTAAACCTACATCTTTGTTTTAAACACTTAAGTTTCAGAAAGACTTAAATGAGAAGTATCTTGAATAAAGATCCAAGTCTTAAAATGTCTGTAATAAAACAGAGGTGATCTATGTAAATACCAGGCATTCACATAAGTTCTAGAGTCCTAAAACCCTTATATCCACTTGTTTTCAAACATATATTACCAGTTTACATAAAACATAAGCCACATGAATCAAAACTAAAAGTATTTCATGATTTCAGGTGAAAGGCAGACGGTGAACTAAAATCAGAGCTGTTTAAAAACTACTGACATGCACATATTCACAAAACCCACAGATACACATGCATATAAACAATCATAACCCAGACTTTCACAAGTGATTTAAGGTTGGTTTTAAAAGTTTACTCACCTGAAAATTTTAAACAGAGCTTGTTCTTTTGTTTTGAAAAGGAAAAAGCTTGAAACTGGAAACTTGAAAACTTGTATATCTTTGTTGTTTTGATCTTTAAACTTTGAACTGGCTTTAAGACTTGAACCTGAACTGATCTGAAATCTTGTTATGGTGGAGATGCTTCCATTTTTAATTCGAAACTGAAGTGCTTTGGCTTCCATTTGATTTCAGGTGTCAGGTTATATTTGTTTAAGCTTTTTAAAACTGGAATTGCTAAGCTTTTTGTATACGAATAATAATGAGGCAAGGTTGATAAATAAAACAAGTATACCATATTGTTTATTGTTCAAGTACACAACATTTCAGAGATTTTTATTTAAAAGGAAGCTGAAATGAAATGTCTCGTGTACTAGAGGAGATGGCATTTAATGTCTTGATCCTTATCTAGTTTACACTACCCATTATTTTATTCTTTTATGTACTTAGAAATCTTACACAAGTTCATTTTTGTTTGCCTTAGATGCTAAGCAATAAGCATACTTTCCCTATTTGTATTCGTATACACTGATACGAATTATGCCTGCACATGTACATTGCTATAATGTATAATATTTACTTGCCTTATCTACTATCTTGTACTTAGGTGATTTCTTGCCTGCACATATATAACTTGGTATAGTGTATATGATATTTTACTTAAGCTTCTACTTGTAATTGTTATGGTTATGGCATTAAGTTAGCTTGTTAATTTATCTCTATCTCCTAGCATAAATGTATTTATTTATTACTCTTTTATTTTACAACTTATACTATTAAATACTAGTAAATTAATTATTTCATTTCATACATTTGATTTATACTTAAGTTTAATATTTATAAAGTTTATTTTATTGTAACTTCAAACCATAGTTTCTTCCCATCATATGCATATATATATATATATATATATCCATTTCTATTTATTTTTAAAGTCTACTTGTAAAACTATTACATTAATAATATTGCTCATTATTAAATTAAAATGATTTATAAAAGAATTCACTCTTTTTTACTTATTTTTTTATATTAAGCTATACTCTAAAAGAACAAAGTCGTTTATTTAATTTAAATCTAAGCTAAAACCATTTAAACAACTTAACTTAAATCTTGAGTATATTTTAAAGCCATATGATTATTTATTAAATATTGAATTTAAATCAAATTTAAAACAGACATTGACTATTTACAATATATACAAATATATATATAAATAAATAGAAAACAATTTATTAGCCTTTAAAAGATAATTTATCAGTTAAATATCCATTTAAAAGAAAATTATTAATTCAATTCATATCTTATTATCAATTATCATCAAATCAATTTAATATTTAATATAGATTATTAAATTGATATTGCTCAAAATTCCGGGATATCACAATGCTGCGACCCCCCAGACCCGAAATCGTGATGCTCATCCAACTGCTCAAGAGCAGTGCTTCCTCTCTCCTCTGACAAACGCGCGCCCACAAATCGAACTCGCCTCCGGCCCCACGCTGTCGCGCACGCCTCCCAGTCGCTCGCGTGCGAACGCGATTCTCGCCTTCCTCCAACAACGCGTCGCCGCCCTGTCGATCAATACCTCGCGAAACTCCTGCCTACACGCGTGACCAATCGCGACACCACCTCGCAATTGCCTTCACTTCAACCTGCCCTAGGCTCGAAATCGCGACACCCTATCTCGACGCGCCTCGACCGGAACCTCGCGCCTCCGCTCCCCTTCGGTCGAAAGAAATTTAAATTTGCTCAATTTTAATTAGATTGAAAGAGGCTCGCTCGGCCATTTCTTTATTTTTAACTGGAGATGGAAATTTCGTTTTTAATTGAAGAGAGGGAAATGATTTCAAAAGAGTAGAGGAAGACAGAAGACATGGGATGCACGATTTTCTTCCGTGATTCCTTGCGTGGTATTAGGCGAAATTTTAGGAACGAAAGTGGATGATATTGACCCATTTAAATTTAAAATTCGAATTCGAATAAATTTCGATGCGTTTACACGTCGTATTCTCACATAACAACTTCAAATGCCACGAAATTTGAAATCCGGCAATAATTCGATATTACGGACCCAATGGAACAGGTTTCGTCGAATTCCGAGACTGTGCCCCAGACGGCTATTTTTAAATATCGATTCGAACAATTTAATTTCAAAACTGAACGAAACACTTTGAAATACAATTCTGAAGTTTCTATTATCTTCAGTGTTATCAATATAAATTTTAAAAGCTTTTGAAATATTTTTCTTCAGCTAAAAATTGAAGATTCAAATTTTTTTATTCAGCATTCAATCGATTAAATTTTAAAGTCTAATCGCAAATTTCAAAGTTATATCGGGGATTCAAATTAAATCATCGTTCAAATATTTAAAATTAATTAAATATTTTCCATTTAATTTGCTAAAAATTCAGGGTCGTTACAAACTTCCCTCCTTAAAAGAATTTCGTCCCGAAATTACAAGTTAGGAAGAAAAAGTCCTTAACTCGTCTACTATTTTCCAAAATCTAAATAGTTTTATCAAATTTTCAAAACAAATCTCTCTACTAGAGATTCGTTATTAATTCAACTAAATTTCCAACTTCAATTATAAGTTTCAACAGCATTGTTTTACTTCAAAATTCAAATTTAAACTTAAATTCAAATTTTAACTTTCAAAATTTCTCAAAAATTTTCTAACACTCGGAATTTTCGAAAAATTTCGCCAGCGTCTCCTTTGCGCGGCTAATACGGCACGACTACAAAACGTCCCTACGGACTCTCAGATTTCAAAAAGAAAAAGAAAAGGCCAAGCGGCTAGACAAGAAATCATCAAAAACTCATATTATAATTCAAATACATACCTTTTTCGAGCAATTCAAATTTATCTTCGAAATTAAATTCCAATTCCTTAAACACCTGTATATCCTACTAGCATAATATCTAGCTACAATATTCAATCCAATTTGCCAATTCTGTTACTAAATTTCGATACTTACTTCTTATATCATTTTTAAATTCACTAATGAAGTTACATATTCAGTTTCTTTCAATTTTGCATTTCACGTTCTCATTTAAATTCAATTTACAATTTCAATCTAATTTGGATTCAGTTTACAATTTCAAATCTATTTGAATTCAATTTTATCCTCTATTCTGAATATTGAATTATCTTTAGTTCACTTCATTTGCAATTGATTCCATTCAATTTATTCATTCATTAATTCATTTACATTAGACTGATTCAACATTCAATTAGTTCAATAGCTTAATTCATTTATCAATCCAATTCAGATTCTCAATTTAATTTAACTTTACCAAGGTCAAATTTCATCACTTAATCAAAATCACATTTTATTTTGCTTAATAAAATTGTTTAACCACTTTTTAACAATTCGTTTCACTTCTATTTTTTTCTCATTTTATAAGTTATATAACTTATATTCAAAAATTACCACTTGGATTTTTATTGATTCACTTATACTTACTTTAATTCAACTTAAAATTTCTTAAGTTAAATTTATTCAATCAAAATTCAAATTGTATAAGTTATCAACTCATTTATTATTCTCATAAATATTTTTATATAGCATTCCAGAGTCTTACCAACATTCAAAAATCATTTTGAAAACAATTCAAATTATCCCTTGAATTTTCAAAACAAAACCCAAATTTTCAAACAACTTCCATTTAAAATAATTTAGCAGCAATTCCTCTTTTGGAAACCCGAAAATGAACACCAATGATGCCGCGGTCATCATCGGAATTATTTTCCAGCGACCGAAAAGAGTTTAGAGCTTTTCATTCCTTCAAAACATTTTTCCAAAATCCTTTGAAATTCATTTTCAAATCAAAAAGGAATTTAAACTTTCCAAATCTTCAAAATTTTCAAATTCTTTTCAAAACTTTCCAAATCTCCAAAATTTTCAAATTCTTTTCAAAACATTTCCAAAACTTCTCTGGAATTCCATTTCAAATTACAAATCACATTTATAATTTATATTCTTAAATTTCATTTGTATATGAATTTATTTGGGGTTACGATTTCAGTTTCTTATTCAATTTCATATAATAATGATAACATTTCAATATTATCACTTTCCTAGCAACCAAACATCCATATACTATGATAATTCATAGAAAACCATTTTTTTCTATACAAAAATAGTTTTGAGAAAAATTATCTCATTTACCCCATTTTAAAACAATACTGTGTCAGTTTATCTTGTTTAGAGTTTAGAAACCCCTATCGATTACAGTTAGCTAGACTGCACCAACCAAAATCCATAAACAATCAACCGATAAGTCAACACAATACAAAACAATTTTATATTCACTAACAAATACGCGCTCATATCTATTATTACACTCAAACTCATTCTAGAGTACTACTGACTCTATCTCTAATGAGTAACACCCAACAGAGCAGGGTTGTCGCTTAACCATATGCTCTGATACCAAATGTCATGGCCCGCAAATCCGTACCTCTTGATTAACCACTAATCTCCATTGATTAACTCAAAATGAACGGGAATACGAACTATGATGGTTTAAGAAGGAGGAAAAGGGAGAAGAAGAAGAAAAGAGTAGAAGAAAAGAAAGAAGAAGATGGAAGAAAGAAGAAAGAAGAAGAACAGAAGAAAATAGAGAAGAACAACAGAACCACATCAGAATAGAAAACAACAACAGAATCTCACATATCGCAGCGGAACAACATATAATAGATAATCATTAGTCTTTTAAAACAAAGAACTATATCAGTTTATACATACATCAATCATCAGAGTCAATATACAGAAATGGACAGTTATATAACTTGTCCTCATACAGAATACACAGCGGAATAAATAATATTAGATACAAATACTACGTCTCGTCCTCCAGCTTATCTCCAAAGCTCCAGAATATCCAGAATATCCTGATAACATAACTCTAGGCTGCTCGTGTGGAAATTGGTGGGCACCCAGAGTTTAGAAGGGAACAATAAACTCCGAGTCAGTCATGGTGACTGGTATGAGATCGTAAAACAGTTATTTTTCACAAAGAAAATAAAACAAATTCGCAATGCTTTTGGAAAATGAAACTACCATAAGACCTCCCACCACACACACAATGCAAACGCAGAATTGGAGGAGATTTCTTCTTATGATAGTCAAAGATGCTTACTACGCAAAATCAAATCATTTTTGATATTATTATTAGTGCATAGTGTAGAAAACATTTCGAAAGTATAATATTAATCTTAGCCAACATACGACCAGTATCGTATGCCTACTATAGCTACCATCCAAACAGTGGGGCGCCACCATAAGTGAATGATAGGTTCTACAACTAAAACCGTACAAGTGTCGTATTGTTTCTTTGGATTTCCAACAAATGGTCAGGCTAAGGAACTTCCTATCCACGATGGGTACGTCCCTGGAATAGATGACCCGAGAACCTAACCGGATCTCTGCCAACACAAGGCCGGGTTACCTCTGCAAAAATAGGTAACTACTGACACGCGTATGCCATCCCCCGATCGTAACCGATCTTCCCGAGGATCCCCGATTTCCAACAAACCACATCAAAATAATAATGCAGCAACCACATAGGTTAAGTATCTGGGCTCCATACCATGATACCACCTCTATCCAGAAGGAATGACATACACTAAGGGGCGCTACTCCCTAGAACCTTGCTGCATCCTTCCTGTTTTGACCATTTCCGGGGTGTGAGGCTCGACGAAGTCTCGTCCACAAAGCTACGCTTTCTACAAAGCCATGCTTCGGGTCAAACAAATGATCAACCTATGATCACAAAGATATAAGATCAAACAAATGATCATATCGCAAATGATCAAACACTGATCATTTCACAGCAACACTCAGTATGCCACGTTACCAAATTGGGAGTATATCGCTGATGAATTTCAACTACATAACCTCTGAGCTCGTACGTCTCAGAGAAGGGTGTTAAGCTAAGAGAATAAATTCTCCGCCACCAACAGAAATGTATTTGAAAGAAATCAGCTTTATATCTCAAATTGTAACGTCAGACACACAATCCATACAAGTCTGTTCCGGGATCGAACAGAACCGAAGGCACTTCTCACGAAGCCCTTGCATATCCGGATAAATTTCTAATCACGTCCGGACTTCCCGTCACTAAGGGTGATAAAACCTCTAAATCGAAGATCAGTCGATGTAGAGTAACTCGACGGTAATCCTTCCGTTTTCAAAAATATCCGGTCTTCAACACCGGTCTTCGAATGCAATTCATAACGACGTATCACATATTCGGAATGGGTTATACGACCCCATGGTCCTTTCCCGGTTAACCCGTATAGTGAGCGATTATTCAAAAATAAGTGTGGCATTCAAATTCATCCAATTCACAACAAATACCATTCAAGGTGATTATTGATAGTCGGTTATTTAACTATCAATAAAGATGCGCGACATCATCAGATTCCAAATAATTTTCCAAATTATTTTATCTCCAAAAATATCTTCATTAGATATAAAATTTCCACACTTCACCATTTGAAAACAATTTCAAATATTCACTTTTCAATTTATCTTCAAAAGATAAAATTTCAAACCCTTCGTTTCATATTGGAAAAGCATTCCCATACTTATTCAAAAATAAGTCAGTAATTCACAAATCCATTTATTTTCAACACTTGAAAAATATTCGATATACTTAAATCGAATTAAGTATATATTTCATTCTTTTTAAGGAAACCATTTACTATAACAACATTTATTTGAGTCAAAACGAATGTTACGTAAAACATCGTTACGACGACTCAAAATCACTAGTATAGGGATTCGGAATTAAGATAGATATATAAATCCCAATACTAGATAAAAACATTTCCTTTTGGAAATCATTTACTATAACAACAGTGTTATAGTCCATCATTTCCTTATATTTTCTCGAAAACGTCTATTTCAACAATAAAAATGTTGAAATCTATGTATTCGATATCATAATACATTTTAAAAACATCTTTAAAATGTTTAGCTTCATTTTCAATGTCACTTTTCCAAAACTATCCATTTTACTTAACAATATATTCACTGTCCAAAATCGTGAATATACTTCACTAATTACATTTCACTATTTTCTACACATTTTATTTCAATAATAATTCGCTATCCAAAATCGCGAATATATCTCCTTTAACAACCTCCTACATTTAATTTATCAAATTCAATTGATTTCGAATTTATAAAACAACGTTTATAAATTCTATTTCTATTGTCTAACAACTTCAATTTAATAAATCTCCTTTATTAACAATTCGATTCATAACTCAAATCTTATACCAACAATCCATATTATAAGTTAAATACTTATAATTCCTTTATCTTACAGAATCATTTCCATTTATAAGTTCGCAATTTATAAATTTCATTTATTTATAAATTCTTAAAAATTCATTTTTAACGCTTATAAAAACTCGTTTTATAATACCAACATTTTAATTTATAAAATGTCAACTTTATAAACCTTTTAAGTAAACCGTTTATAATATTTTAAAAATCTCAATTTAAACCATTTTATAAATCAATCAACTATTTATTCCAAAAATCACTTTTCGGTTATATTTCACAAAGATCTTAACTTTTATAACTTTAAAATTTGAACGTTTATTTATTTAAAATAAATCACTTCAAAAATTTAATAAAACGTATAATTTCAAAGATCACTTTAAAAATCCTTTTAAATTAAAAGTCGTTATTTTTAAAACTTGAATCCGATGATGCAACAGCACCAATTAGTCCATCACAACATCAAACATCATATATCAACATATGATAACAGAATATACATCAATATCTATAAATAAATAAATACTGGTGAGGAATCCAGTTGGATCCCTCCAACCTGTTTCCCTGCATCCACAGACGTTAGCACAATACCAATTCCACTTCGAGGTGGAATATCGCGGTATATGGGTTTTATAAAAATATCCGCTTACTAACGGCGCAATAGGGTCTCATCCGCTATACGAGGCGGGAAATCAATCAATCCAATATATACATATGCCAATATGTATATATTGCTATATATATATATATATAGATATATCCTATTATATCTAATATCACATCCAATAGCAATCAAATCAATAACTGAAAATTCCACTTTTCAATTTGAGTGAGAAGATCTCACCTTAGCTTTTATTTTGCAATCCATTTCCATCCCAGACTTGTTTTCTTGGCAATTTAGACCTTGTATAAACAATTTATACAATTTATCAATATTCGAATAAATCAAACAACAATTTCTTTTCAATGGATTAAATTGTTTAACAATTTTAATTTGAACAAATTTAACAATTAATTTCCTACTAGATAAATTAAATTATTCAAATGATTCTATTAAACAAATTTTCTCTTACTAATTTATTTAATTAAACTGAATTTCCTTTTTAAATAAATCTATCCAACCAAAATTTTACTTAAAATAAATATCTTTAATTCAAATCAATTTCCTTTAATAAATTTGCTTAAGTAAAATTTCTTCTTTCTGCTTTCTTTATGTATATATATATACTGGTATATTAACTGCTTTACATTCTACTGATCATTCCATTTGTTTTCTATCCATATATACTTACTTTAAACTGTATAAATATAATTATCATCTTAAATTAAAACAGATTTTAAACTTAAATTAACTTGGTTTAATTAACAGTTTCACCTGTATATTTACTAACTGTATATATATACATTTATATTTACTCGTATATATATAAATAAATTTTGAAATCGAATAAAATAAAATAATCTACCTCACTGCGATAGTAACAGCCAAACCCAGTCGATTCTTCTTCCTCGACGCTTGCACACACGAACAACTCCTCGACATGGCACCTCGTCTTCATTTGCCTGAACACGTCCTTGCTAGCAACTCGCTATTGACGCTTGCCTTAGAGACGATGCTGCGACCCCCCAGACCCGAAATCGTGATGCTCATCCAACTGCTCGAGAGCAGTGCTTCCTCTCTCCTCTGACAAACGCGCGCCCACAAATCGAACTCGCCTCCGGCCCCACGCTGTCGCGCACGCCTCCCAGTCGCTCGCGTGCGAACGCGATTCTCGCCTTCCTCCAACAACGCGTCGCCGCCCTGTCGATCAATACCTCGCGAAACTCCTGCCTACACGCGTGACCAATCGCGACACCACCTCGCAATTGCCTTCACTTCAACCTGCCCTAGGCTCGAAATCGCGACACCCTATCTCGACGCGCCTCGACCGAAACCTCGCGCCTCCGCTCCCCTTCGGTCGAAAGAAATTTAAATTTGCTCAATTTTAATTAGATTGAAAGAGGCTCGCTCGGCCATTTCATTATTTTTAACTGGAGATGGAAATTTCGTTTTTAATTGAAGAGAGGGAAATGATTTCAAAAGAGTGGAGGAAGACAGAAGACATGGGATGCACGATTTTCTTCCGTGATTCCTTGCGTGGTATTAGGCGAAATTTTAGGAACGAAAGTGGATGATATTGACCCATTTAAATTTAAATTTAAATTCTAATTTGAATAAATTTCGATGCGTTTACACGTCGTATTCTCACATAACAACTTCAAATGCCACGAAATTTGAAATCCGGCAATAATTCGATATTACGGACCCAATGGAACTGGTTTCGTCGAATTCCGAGACTGTGCCCCAGACGGCTATTTTTAAATATCGATTCGAACAATTTAATTTCAAAACTGAACGAAACACTTTGAAATACAATTCTGAAGTTTCTATTATCTTCAGTTTTATCAATATAAATTTTAAAAGCTTTTGAAATATTTTTCTTCAGCTAAAAATTGAAGATTCAAATTTTTTTATTCAGCATTCAATCGATTAAATTTTAAAGTCTAATCGCAAATTTCAAAGTTATATCGGGGATTCAAATTAAATCATCGTTCAAATATTTAAAATTAATTAAATATTTTCAATTTAATTTGCTAAAAATTCAGGGTCGTTACACATGTAGAAAGAAAGAAAACATATTATAGAAAATCTAAATCTCAAAATCAAAATTTGATGAAATATTCTTTGTTTTGGAGTAGATTACCTATTGCAAATAGCTTTAATCTGATTAATTTCAGCAAATAGTTAGATTTATTTGGAGATTTGAAGCCTGGGTTTTGAGAGAGAGTAAAGTTTCTGTTTTTCTTCTTTCTTTTGTTTATTGTAAGAGAAAAGTGTACGTTTGGTTGAGGAAGAGAAACTTTCGCATTTCTTTGTTCTGGTTAGAAAAGCAAATAGGCTTAGACCCAAATATTAATTAGGTTAAAAAAATCAAATTAACACTAATTACACAAATACAATTATGTTATTAATAAAACAACATATATTCTCAAAATTTCAACACAATAAAATCACACCATCATATTTCTATGTTTAACAAACATTTTAACAACAAATAAAAAGATAATTTAGTTATAAAAATATTTTTCATTATTAAAAACTCTTATTTTAATTAAATACACAGTTTACACTATAATTTACACAAAGCACTATTTTTAATAACAAAAATTATACAAAAATTATTTTCTTGTATAATTAAATTTAAATAACCATATTAACATCATTTTTACCCACAAATATTATTTTTAACCAATATTTCACCTTTTTATTTTCAATAAACAACATATTAAATTAAATACTTCATTTAAAAATCAATAAATGACACATTTGGCCATAATTACTAGAATTATTGCATTTTCCCAAATTAAAAAGCATATATTGCTCATTTCCAACCCAAATAACCAAAATAAAGTTTTTAAAACTTTATTTTCAATATTTTACATTTATTTCAACAAATTATTATTGAATTAATTCTTTTTATCTTTTATTTAATTCAATAAATCACTAAATTAACATATTCCATTTTTCACCATTTATTACCAACAATATCCTCCATTTTATTCATTCCAAATTAATTATTTATTCAAAATAAACAATTTTAAATCTCTAATTTATTTTCAATTCTCCATAATTAAATTGTAACCACTATTATAATTAAATTTTCAGGAATCACCAAAACCAGGGTTGTTACACCCGGCCGCCATTTTCAGGATAAGAGAAGAGAAGATCGAAGCTAGAAGAATTCAAGCTTTCAATTTTAAGAAGGAAGAGGATTAAAGTAATGTTTTAATCTATGTTCTCTTAATCAAGATGAGTAAATTTTTCACTAAAACCTTTCTAACTCGATTGGGTTTGGATTTGCTTTTGAATGAATGGTTTTGATGATGGAAAATATGTTTGAATGATTAAAACCTTATTTAAAACATGATTTGAAATTTAAATGAAAGGAATTTGTTCATATTTTAGGGTAAAATATGACCTAACCATATTTAAATGTTACAAAATTTCAATATGATGTTGATAATGATAAATAAATTATAGGTTTCTAATTTCATGGTTTACGAAATTTATTTGGAACTATTATGAATTTTTTAAATTGAGAGGATGATTAATTTTGGAAAAATTAATTATTAAAAATAATAAAAATAATTGTTTTGACCTAAAATTTTGATATGAGGTTAATATTATAAATTATATTTTGGTGAATTTTTTTGGATTTTTCTAAGTAGTTTCCGATTTTATATGTATTATTTGATAAAGGGTAGAATTAGTTAATTATAGATGATTAACTAATTAATTGAAATTGTAACCGGCTATTTTTGAAAAGAAAATTGTGAAGAAATCTATTAGCCAATGAAAATTCAACACCAAATGGGATTTGGTGTAAAGTAATTACATAATAAGGTAACAAAACAATTTTCAAGCTATTTACAAAAACTCCATATCAATATGCGATAACCCCTATAGGTGTTCAACTAGCGATAGCACTATAGCTATAATTTAATCCACTTGTATGGTTTGAGAACTCAACTTCCGACAGCTGAGAGGAAGCCCAACTTGTGATAGCTTAATGGAAGCCTAACATGTGATAGTTTAGTGGAAGCTCAACTTGCGATGGCTAAGAGGGCAACAACATGCGATAACTGATGAAGTTGTTAACTTGCAATGGCTTGGAGAAGGGTCAACATTCAATAGCCACTTAGGGCTCAATGTGCGATAGCTTGGAAGTTATGAACTTGCAACAACTTATAGAAAGCTTAACTTACGATAGCTAATAAACTATCAACATGTGATAGCTAGTTAATGGTCAACTAGCGATGGCCTAGGAAAATCAACACACAAAGGCTATGGGATTACCAATGCACGATTACTAGGCTTAATGCACAAAAGATATTGGATATCCAATATGCAACAACAATATTGAAATTGCAATAGCTTGGGAAGCTAAATTTTTGTAAGAAAAATAAGAAATACTTGGTGTGCTATGGAAAACAGTTTCTAAGTGTTGATTGACTACTTCATAAGGACGAAATAAAGGAAGAATATTATAGGTTAAAATTGAAAGGAAAGAAAGCTTAGATAAGCTAATAAATGATAGGATAACATCAACCAAAGATAAAAATGTTTTATCTAAAGAATGTGTTGGGTACATAACTAATGAATGAAAGAAAAGGGTTGAACCATGATCGTAAATATATGCCAACTTATAGAGTTTTGGATGATGGGGTGCCTTGATATTATGTCTAAAGTCCAATAGTATATGGCAGGTTGCCACGAAAGAGTTCAACCTAAGAACATCTTTAAATATCTAAAGGGGAGTTATCGTAGGTGTCGAAACACTAAAATGTTGTTATAAATAAAATGAGTAAATCGCAATGTGAACAATAGTGGTTCAGGGAATAAGAGAGGCTGTTGATACTCGATAAGGATACTTGTTGGAATGTATTTAGGGTGCTAACATTCAACCTCTTAGAAGAGTTAGGGTGGCTCTAGTCAGAGCGTCTCCTATGGTGGAAGAAGTGGCTATTTCATCAGTAACATTGCTCGAGAAAGAATAAATTAGTGATAAATAGGCCTAGGGAGGTAATCACTAACTGTAAGTTAAAGATAACTTTAAGATGAACACCTAAAATAAGAGAATAGGTGATGTTTGTTAGGGAAATAATCACTAACTGTAAGTTAAAGATAACTTTAAGATAAACACCTAAAATAAGAGAATAGGTGATGTTTGTTTAGATGATGGATGATTATATGACGTGGTTTGTAATTGGATGTTAAGTATAGGATATACCTAATTTTAATTGAAAATAAAAATATGACCTGGTTTATAATTGGATGATAAGATTAGGGTACACTTATGGACTGAGTATAATGCACATGATTGCTCTTGATGTAATGCTTGTTTACATGATATGACGTAATTGCTAACATGATCAAGTGAGGGAAAATCCCTTCTGTGCTACGGCGGCGTGGTCTCACTATGGATGATTATAGTAAGGTTTTAGTCATACCAGGCTTTATGTCTAGCTCCTATTTTTATTATTTTCCATAAACTCATAAGCACTCATTCGAGTATGATTAGTTTATAGAATATATAGGTACCTTTGGAAAGGGCAAATAAAGATTTCAAAGACGAAGCTAGAGGCTTATATAGCTAATATAAGTTATTTTGAAAATTTCATTGCGTAAAACTAGGAATTATAACTGGTTATGTGTCGTTTTAGCATCTTCAAATGTAGGACATGATGATACTCTTAATTTCTTATTGTATTTACCACTGCGTGGGTTAATGATGATGTAATGAATCTTGTAAAAAATAATCTATGTAATGGAATTATATTTTACTACTCCATTTTACTTAATGTTGTGCAAAATAATACCGAACTCACTTTTTCATTTGAAAATGATTCTGATGATGACTGCAACGTCATCAGCATCTATTTTTGAGTCTTAAAGTGGGGGATGTTACAATTGTAGTGGGAAAAACTGTATCTGATGATGAGTTGTCTACATCATCGGATGTATCAGACTATTGGATACTTGATTCAGGGGCGTCATTTGACAAGATGCCAAAAAGGGATTTCTTTCATCTCTTTTGTTAAGAAGATGGGAAGTGAAATCCTTATGGGGTATAATGCTAGTTGTAGATCCATAAGAGATGGTACAGTGCAGATTCATATGTTTTACAAAATGATTCACACTTTGCAGCTGTTCGCTATGTTCCTGGTCTTCGTAAGTCATCGATTTCTTTGGGCCACTTGGAATTACTGGGGTGCAAGGTGACTATTAAGAAGGATAGTTTAAACTGATATAAAAATTCCAAACTCATATTTTAATATAAACTGTTTTAAAATTATATTATTTTAAAATTTCTAATTATTAAGATTTTCAAATTTATTAAACTATTTTGACTAATATTAACTATATAAATTATTTGACTATTTTAAACCAATTTAATTTATTTTAAACTAATTAAACCATTTTAATTTATTTTAAATCTAATTAATCTATTTTAAAGCTATTTAATCTATTTTAATTATATTTAATCTAAACTAAATCTATTTAACTATCTTAAATCAATTTAAAAGTACTTTACCTATAACTAAAATATTTTGGAGTATTTTAACTATTTATAATTATTTATAATTATTTAAACTATTTCTAAATTTCTAGACTAAGTAAAGTGTAAGTGTTTATATTCATTTCAATTGGTTTAAAAAGAGAATAAGGTTAAATGACGTTATAACCTAAGTTGCAATTTTGAATGTTATAATAAATTGAAATAATGATTTTGAAGCAAGGACTTAACCTGTTTTGGGAATATGATTTTTGGAAGAAATTATGATTTTGAAACGATATTATTTAAAAGTGGTGTAGTTTTGAGAATACGATATTTTGATATAAGTTGTGAATTTGACTTTGAAAGGAAATATAATTATTGAATTATGATTTCAAATGTAATATGATTTCAAAGGTGAATATGATTTCGAAAGTAAGTAATGATTTCGAAAGTGATATGGTTTGAATTGAATATGATATTTTGATATCAATTATGAAACGATATTGGAATTGTAAAAGAACCATCCGGTGTGTAATAAATGATTGGTTGTTAAACATACCAGGATCGGATGTTGTCATACTCTCTGCCAATACCGAAAACCACTTTGACAACTGTGTACGTGGTGGAGATTCCAGAATGTAGTAGGATGGTGGCGATGATCCTAAAGGTATATTTACGTGCACCTAACTCCTGTGAGTTAGCATAAGGTGGCTAAACAGGAGCGATTCCGGGCCAATGAGGTAGCTCCTCTGATCGGACACATTCCATCGATACTATATTCGAACTTGTGATTTATTTTGTTGGCCACCCATCGATTTTACTCGGGAGTGTGTTTCGAGTTGGGCGGTAGTTGTGGCTATGCGTTACCAATAGTCTGGATGCATAATTGGTATATCTACCCTGGCATTGCCTAGTTGTGTCGTGTCACCTACCCTAGCGCGTCTTCTACGAGTTTGTTTTATGCCGTACCTATGCTGTATCCTCTGGCGGATCCAGTTTACGGGGAGTTACGGTACTGTATAAACTATTGGTATACCTAAAAATGTGTTAAGGTGGAAAATGTAAAGCCTTAACGCTATTTTGAAATAGTATACTTTACTGTAGACATATTATAATAGCGTATTGTACTACATAGTAGATAGTTTAACGGATCCTTAGGAGATGTGAATCCCGAACATCTCTTAAGTTACTGCACTCACGTTAGACACTGGATAAGAGATATTAAACCACGTAAATATCTCCGATGCCATGTACACTCATATTTATTTCCGTTGATTTAACTTACATAAGATCTTTTAGTTCTGACTCGAGTGTTTTGTCTTTTAAATTCGCTCGGGTCAGCCTGAGCATTTCAGGATTTGAAGACCTTATTTCTGGAGGACGAAGACGAAGATTTGTACTATTATTGTTTATTCTATTATTCCACTCCATTCATATTGTTCCACTGCATTGTTATTTATTTATCTCTGATATGTGTAACCTTGATACTGTGTTGTATAAGTATAATCAAATGTTTTATAAACAGCTTCATGAACTGTTATTTGATTATTATATTTTGTCATTCCGCTGTGAGATTCTATTTTGTTTTCTTTCTCCTTCTTTTCTTATTCACCCCAATAACAATTCGCCCTTCTGTATAGTTTGAGCCGGCATGTGTGTCTGCTTAAAGCATACAAAAAGGCGGGATGTTACAGTTGGTATCAAAGCTTTGGTTTAGTGATAACCTTAGCTTTGTGGGGTCTGACTCTTTAAAAAAAATAGGGTAGTAATACCCTAGAATGAGTCACCGAGTGTATATATATGAGAGAGTGCATTTGTTAGTGTTATAAAAGGTTTTTATATTGTGTTAATTTGTTCCATTTTGTATTTATAAATTCTGGTTGGTGCATAGGACGCTATGACATCGATTGGGATTTCTAAACACTTAATAGGACAGACCGACACAATATTTGTTTTGAAATATAGGTAAATGAAATAATTTTGCCTATTGTATATTTTTATATATGAAATAATGATTTATAAATGATTATATATATTTGGTTGTAATATATTGGTTGTTAGGTAGTGAAATTTATAAATATTGGTTGTAAAATAAGATTTGTAAATAAAATGAATATAAATTGGAAAATTTAGAACTTAAATTCCGAGATTTTTGAAATTTATTTCGGATAATTTTGGAATACAATACTAATATTATTTAAAAGTATTTTCTGATATAAATATTTTAATATAATTTGAAAGAATCGTTTTAATGAAATTTTGGAAAGGAATAAGTTCTGTACTCCCCTCTCTGTCGCTGGAAAATAATTTCGGTTATGAATGCACGCATCATCGACATTCATTTTCGAGTTTCAAAGTGGGAAGGCAGTGTAGTAATTTTACTACACGATTGTTTTAATAAATTAATCTTTATTTTTAATCCCAGTATGATTTGATATATATAAAGATATGATTATATATATTATTTTAAATGATTTGAAATAGAATCCGGCATTTAGTTCTTAAGTTTCTATAAATTAGAGATTTCAATTATTGAAATGGAATAAAATTTTAACTATTTAATAATTGAAACTTCTAAATGAAAATAATAAATTATATGCTAAGTTATAACTGAAATATACAAGGAATTTGAAATTTGTAACTTGTAAACGGAAAGAATATGAAAATAAAAAATGATAATTATTGAAGCTTAAGTTAATTAGAATAAGTAAGTCAAACTTGTGTAACTTTCAATTGCATTCTTAAAGACATATATAACTTACCAATTATAAAAGTTGAAATGTTAAAAGAATATGTAATGGAAATTTTTACAAGTAAAACCTATGTAATGGAAGTGTTCAATGAAATTTACTTTTATAAATAAGAAATTTGATATGAAAATAGTTATTGTAACGACCCGTATTTTTACGGATCGAAAAGTTCGTTCAAATCTGGAATTTTCAACATTTTAGGTTGTTTCAGATTTTGGGAAGAATTTTGGTTAAGTCCTAAGTCGTAGCCGACTTATGAGTTCTGGACGAGTTAGTGATGAGTCTGGGTGAGTTAAGGACTTGGGGTGAGTCGGCGACGACCTAAGGAGATAGGTCGTAGCTGGGCTAAGTTAGGAGGTCAAAGTTAACTCGGCAAGTGTTAAGTCGTAGGTTGTAAGTCATTGCCGAGTTAAGGGATAGACGACCTAGTGGGGTGACCGACCTAAGAAGGTGAGCGTGTTAAGGGAAGACCGACTTAACAGTGTGGCCGAGTTAAAGTAGTCAGTCGACTTAAGAGTTGATGACTCATAGGAAGGGACGACCTGGAGTTAGCTTGTGTGGAGTTTAGGTCGGTAGGGTGACTCAGTGGAATGACCGACCTATAGGAATGACCGACTTAAGAGATTATGACTTAAGGACTGGGACGAGTTAGCGGGTTAGTAGTGAATGACTTGGTGCTAAGGCCTAAGTCGTAAGCGACTTAAGTATGGTTAGGTCGTTAACACGAGTTAAGGGAGATAGGTCGGTGGACGACTTAGGGTAGATCGCTAGGAAGAGTAAGTCAGTAGGTAGTGAATCGGCAGCGTGTGTTGAGTTGTGAGTCGGTAGGTCGTAAGTCGGCAGAGGGTTAGGTCGGCAACGACTTATAGGGGCGGATGACTTAAAATCTGCCTATAAATAGAAGGGTTTGGCTCACTTTTTGGCACCGGTTTTTGAAGCAACGAAGTGCTGCCATTTTGAGAGCTCGACTACAACATTTCTTCATCTCTTTTCTCTTCTCTAATCTAGTATCTCCATCCATCTAAATCGAAGATCAAGATCGAAGATCCAAAAGCTAAAGTTGAAGATCTTCATCCATCGAAGAGAGATTTCATCGTTTGAAGTGAGATCTTGTTGGATCTAGCTTAGTTCTTCGCTGTCCAGATCTGAAGTTGTTATCTTTTGGATTGTTTAGGTGATTTGGTGAGTGGTGATTATCTCTCACACGGATCCAAAGGAGTATATCGGATTGTTGGCTCGATTTGGTGTTAAAATAGAGATTTCCATGCATTTTCTTCATCCTATGTGTAGATCCATATAGATCCATTGTTCATGATGATGTTACATCCATTTTATCATATGTTAACCTATGCAAGTTCATTCATCAAGTTTGTAGAGATATAATCCATGTTTTCATGCTTATTGGATTTTCAACTCTTTAATTACGAAAATGCCATTATTGTTATAATTGTCTACTTAGATCATATTTGAATGCTTGATTGCTTGGATTGATGTTTGATTTGACTGATTGTTATGAACTAGATGATTGATGATTAGATTTAGACCGAAGACGATTCAAAAGCTAAGGGAAAGGCTCTTGAATTGGGAAAGCTGCTTGTGGCATATGTAGCGGGATGATGAAGCTCTTATGCATAGATTTGACGATGTGATGATGAGATTGGGCTTTGCGAGGATGTAATGGAGCGAGGCAATCATGTGATGAAGACTTGGTCTAATCCAGACGGGATCATTCCAAGCATGTTGATAACTCGGTGATATGATTCGAGTTGAGGATAATGAATGGATATGAGAATAGTCGTCGAGGAGGATGACTAGGAGGCTTGGATAGCATCGTTGTTGAAGGTTCTAGCATGCTCTAAGCAAGAGTACGTTTGGGCAGATTCGATAGTCCCAACGGCCAACTATTGATGGTCGAGTACTCTGGGCAGATTCGATAGTCCTAGGCACGGGCTGCGACGACGTGCGGGAGTTATGTCTAGAACCGGGGTTTCCATTAGCCCTTGACGGACGGCTGAAAGAATGTGCCGGTCATTCAATTAACGGTGATATCGAAGCAATGATAACAGTGATAGCCAGAGTCATGGATGTTTGGTTGTATCGTCATTCAGACTCAAGAGCGGTATTTTCTGGGTGCTTATCTGATTTAGGCCTTGGAACTTGGAAAACATCGCCCTTGACTCGAGTGATAGTAGTTTTACTTTAAATTGTATGCTCTGCTATGATTGTTTCTGCTTAGTGTGTGTCTGGGGGCTATCACTGTAGAATGAGGTTGGAGTGGGAGTGTTGTATTCCTATTCCTTTTCCTTTATGCTCTTTTGGTATGTTGTTAGTTAATTTACTGCTCACTAAGACTGTTGTCTGACTCAAGGCTTTATGTTTTAATTCTTATTGCCTTGGGCTGTTCGTCCAGACGGGCAGACTAGGTAGCAGGTGACAGGTGCTGTTCTCTTCCCACGATGCTGATATCGAAGACGAGCTTGAGGGTTGCATATTATCTTCTTCTTATATGTACTGGATATTCCGCTGTTTTGTATTCTCTGAGAGTTATGTAGTGAGGCTGGATGTATTGACTATGTGATGCTTGTATTCAACTATTATGGAGTTTTATATGATGTCATTTTGTTCTGTAAAGCTTCACTATACATATGTTCTATTGTATTTTGTCCATGCGCTGTGAGTAATACGATAGATTCTGTTGTTTTAAATCTTACCTTGACAATCGTCCATGGTCGCCTGGCACACTTTACAGCACTCTATCTCTAGATTCGGTGCAGGGGTCATGGGCGGTCGTCACAGTTATAAACTTGAGTTAAAATTGTAATACTACTAATTAAATGAAATAGAAAATGAGTACGGTCAGTAAAGGATTTTAAACTTAAGTTAATATTGAAACTATTTATAATTAAAGTAAATAATAAAATGAAAGTAATGCAATAAAAGAAATTGACATGATATGAATAAATGAAAATGAATTTTTGTAAGTAATAAAGGAAATGAACGTAAATCAAAAGTAAGAAACTTAAGAATGAATTTATGCACTACTAAGTATTAAGGTCTGATTTAAATCAAGTATATAAATTAATTAATGTAAACTAAATTTGTAATAAATGTATGAAATACTTGAATAATAAATTCAGTGATTAGTATAAACGATTGAATGGAATAACTTATGTGAGAAATGAATATAAAGTAATGTAAAGATATTGACATTATTTGAACAAATGAAAATGAGATTTTGTAAGTAATGAATGAAAGTAAATGAAAATAAGTGCTGAATGAATAAATGGGAATAAAATATTTGTAAGAAATAAATGTAAAATTAAAGGAAGTGATCACTGAATGAATGAAAAAAATGAATGAACAACAAATCTTGGGAAAAGAATTTTATAAGAATAAACTTAAATAATGTTAGAAATCTGTTGTTTGTTTGGTATATGGATTGTTTGGGAAATGATACTTCTAATTGTTTGAATGCATGAATAATCTATTGAGTTTTATCTAGGACTATTGAGTAAATGGTATATTTGGCAGTTATTTGCCATTCTATGTGATTAAAAGTGTCCTAACCCGAACAAATTATTTGCTTTGGTTGATATGATGGATAATTGATTTGTATTGATTTCATATGATGATTGTATGCTGTGATTGCAAGTAATTGTTGTTTTATATTGATTTGTTTGTTAGTGGTTGAAAGAACTTTAAATATTTCATTTTATTTAATTATTAACTCTTTTAGATTATATAAGTGAAATACAGGTTATGAAAGCAATTGCCACTGCTTTTGGTTTCATAATTAAGCATTGTTTGCCCGACAAATAGGTACGTTCTCGGATTATGAGTTTTCTAGCGATATTATATATGTTTTTCCCGCTATTGGGATATATTATTTTGGAAAATTATGATATATATTGATATTATTGATATTATTATTTCTCCCGAGCCTCTCCGTACAAAGGAGACTCTGCCGAAATTTTTCGTGAATTTTGGACTTAGAAAATTTTGAGAAATGTTTTCCAAACTTTATTAATTTGAATATAAAAGGATATAAGTGTTATAAATTGATATATTTTATTTAAATTATTTAATTTTTTAAAATTTATTTGTTATAAATTTAATATTTTGAATAAGACATATTGATTACTTGATTCCTTCTATTCCCTTCTTTTTCCTTTTCGGGGACGAAAAGTTTTGAGTGGGGGAGAGTGTAACAACCTGTAAATTTTCGATAATTTAAATTTGTTAATTTAATGAATCTTGTTATTTAATATTGAAAGAAATAAAAAGTTGTAATGTAATAATGAAATGGAAACTAAAATGCAATGTAAACTTATAGTGTAATTAAAAGCTAACGGTAACAATTATTGTATATTACCTATTTATGTAGCCTATTAATTTAAATTGGAAATAAATTTCAATAAATGTAAATAAATATTATGTTAATGTAAATTAAAATAATATTTGGAAATAATTTTAATTTTATTCATAATATGATAATTGGGAATAAAAAGAATGGAGATCAAGATTTAGTTAATTTATTTGAATTTAAACTATAATAATTGGATTAATTGCAATTAAGTGAAATTAAATATTTAAATATTACGTAAATGGAAATTAAGATGAAATTAGGAATTATTAATGTACTAAGAGGTAAACCAATGTTAGTTATATCCTTATTCTAATAAAGACTTGAGTAACAAGGTTTAAAATTTTAATAAATGGATTTTGGAATCTTAATTTATAATTTCTGAATTTAATGAAATTGAAATTAAACACTGAAATTGATGGATTAATCAACTTTAAATTGACATCTAAATTTGTTTAAATTATTGTAAGTGATTAAGAAATAAAAAATGGTAAAAGTTGTAAATTATTAAAATTTAAACTGAAAATGTGATTTAATTAATTTAATTTTTAATTAATTTAATTAACTGAAATATAGCCATTTTGGTCACTGACTCGAATTTCGACGAAACCAGTTTCATCGGATCCATAACGGTAAATTATTGTAGGATTTCAAGTTTCGTAACGATCAGGCTCGTCGTTTGACCGTACGGGCTCGAAACGCCTTGAAATCAATTGAAATCAATTTGAAATAAATTGATTTTACCATAACATCTTCATACGATAGAATTTGGACTTCAAACCTCTTCCATTGAATTTGAAATCATCAAAAATATCTATTTGATATATGGGATTACCCATTTTTGTTACGGAGACAGAACGGGCTTTTCGGGCCATTTATCATTCAACGTTATAATCAAATCTTGTCCATTCATCTCAATTCTGACCTATCTATAAATATCCTGTTATAAACCCTAGTGTTCCTCAACTCAGTTTGTTTGTACGTACAATTTCATCCGTTCCCCTCTTTCCAATGGCAGACAAACCCTAATTCCCAAATTGCAAATCCAAATCAAAAATCAAAATGAAAATCAAACTCCTCCAAACCAAACAAATTATATATCTATTTGGAGCTCTCGAAGAGCGTAATCTTCTGGTGCTATACTTTTTCGATTCGACGCATCGTTTGTCCTGAAATTCAAGATGAATCTCGGTCATTCATAGACCGCATGCTAAATCAACGGTGGATCTTCGTTGTTTGGTCGATCAGTGAGTTTAGGCGTGTAGAGGAGGCAAGGGGCAGTCGACTTAGTGGTTTGCTTCTGGTCGTAGGCGTCAGGATTTGCCAGAAACGCCGTTGAAAGCCAGTGGCGGTGGAGCATCTTCTGGACGCCGGAGGCAGCCGCGTGCTAAGGGGGTGGTCGGCCTGAGGTGCTTTGTCGTGGGGCGTGCGTGGATCACCCTGAAATTGCTCCAGGCGACGGCAAGGTGATGGGTGGCGGCTACAGGTCGCGTGCGTGATGTACGTTGGCTGTTAAGGTTTCCTGTAAGCGTGATGACGTGGTAATATTATATATTATTATTTTATTTAATTTAATTCAAACGGTAAATGTTCTAATATCCATAACTTCTACGTACGATATCTGATTTATGCGCGGTTTCTTTTGTTAGGCTCGTATTGGAATTCCAGACATTTTGACGCTGGTTTGGACCAATTCTGAGACCGTTTGAATTTTGGGTTTAAATTGGATTTAAATTCAATTTAAATTCAAAGGTGAGTGTTTTAACCCACTCACAACTTCTAAAATTTCTTATGTTTGTTAAATTAAATTTATGATGTGATTAGAAATTTATTTATGACTGTTTGGTATATTTTAATCATCATCTCAATTAATTTGAATTTATTTGAATTAAATCGTTATTTAATTTATTATTGAATATAAACTGCCAGTATATACCTGTTATCGATTATCAGTTCTATATTGATATTTATTGATTGTTTTGGATGATGATTGTGACGGATGTTGATTGTTGATGTTAGTTGAATGGATGTTATATTTCATATCGTACAAACTACATGTTCGTTATGGATTTTTACTTAATTCGGGATTGTTGTTTGAAATGATAGAAAACTATAAAATATTAAATTGCGGATTTAAATGATAAATATCTGTATCATTTGACCCTAGGGTAGAGAATTATATACAGACACCGGATTGGTTAAATTATATGATTTTTAAAATCCATAAAATTTTGAATTTAATAAAATGATATTTTGAAATGAAATTTGATTTATATAAATTGAAGTATTATTGGAAAATCAAGTTTTGCGTTGAAATGTGAATTGGTTTAAAAAGGAATTTCTTTAAGAATTAAATGGGAAGTTTAAAAATTAAACTTTTTCGTAAATGAAATTCTATCGAAATTGAGTTATTAAATTTGTTTGAAAATAACTTTAAATATTTTGAGATTGGAGTAATCCGTAAGATATTTTGAACACGGATATAACGAATGAAATTCGATAGTTAATTGAAATTTGGTTTGTTGAATTGGAAATTTGAAATGGTTCAAATATGTTGAAATGAGATGAATAGTTTAAACTGATATAAAAATTCCAAACTCATATTTCAATATAAACTATTTTAAAATTATATTATTTTAAAATTTCTAATTATTAAGATTTTAAAATTTATTAAACTATTTTGACTAATATTAACTATATAAATTATTCGACTATTTTAAACCAATTTAATTTATTTTAAACTAATTAAACCATTTTAATTTATTTTAAATCTAATTAGTCTATTTTAAAGCTATTTAATCTATGTTAATTATATTTAATCAAAATTAAATCTATTTAACTATCTTAAATCAATTTAAAAGTACTTTACATATAACTAAACTATTTTGGAGTATTTTAACTATTTATAATTATTTAAACTATTTCTAAATTTCCAGACTAAGTAAAGTGTAAGTGTTTATATTCATTTCAATTGGTTTAAAAAGAGAATAAGGTTAAATGACGTTATAACCTAAGTTGAAATTTTGAATGTTATAATAAATTGAAATGATGATTTTGAAGCAAGGACTTAACCTGTTTTGGGAATATGATTTTTGGAAGAAATAATGATTTTGAAACGATATGATTTAAAAGTGGTGTAGTTTTGAGAATACGATATTTTGATATAAGTTGTGAATTTGACTTTGAAAGGAAATATAATTATTGAATTATGATTTCAAATGTAATATGATTTCAAAGGTGAATATGATTTCGGATGTAAGTAATGATTTCGAAAGTGATATGGTTTGAATTGAATATGATATTTTGATATCCATCATGAAACGATTTTGGAAATGTAAAAGAACCATCCGATGTGTAATAAGTGATTGGTTGTTAAAGAGACCGGGATCAGATGTTGTCATACTCCCTGCCAATACCGAAAACCACTTTGACAACTGTGTACGCGGTGGAGATTCCAGAATGAAGTAGGATGTTGGCGACGATCTTAAAGGTATATTTATGTGGACCTAACTCCCGTGAGTTAGCATAAGGTGGCTAAAACATGAGCGATTCCGGACCAATGAGGTAGCTCCTCTGATCGGACACATTCCATCGATACTATATTCGGACTTGCGATTTATTTCGTAGCCACCCCTCGATTTTACTCTGGAGTGTATTTCGAGTTGAGCGGTAGTTGCTGTTATGCGTTACCAACAGTCCAGATGCGTAATTGGTATATCTACCCTGGCATTTCCTAGTTGTGCCGTGTCACCTACCCTAGCGCGCCTTCAACGAGTTTGTTTTATGTCGTACCTATGTGGTATCCTTTGGCGGCTCCAGTTTATGGGGAGTTACGGTACTGTATAGACTATTGGCATACCTAAAAATGTTTTAAGGTGGAAAATGTAAAGCCTTAATGCTATTTTTAAATAGTATACTTTACGGTAGACATAATATAATAGCGTATTGTACTACATAGTAGATAGTTTAACGGATCCTTAGGAGATGTGAATCCTGAACATCTCTTAAGTTACTACACTCACGTTAGACACTGGATAAGAGATGTCAAACCCCGTAAACATCTCCGACGCCGTTTACACTCATATTTATTTCCGTTGATTTAACTTACATAAGATCTTTTAGTTCTGACTCGAGTGTTTTGTCTTTTCAATTCGCTCGGGTTAGCCTGAGCTTTTCAGGATTTGAAGACCTTATTTCTAGAGGACGAAGACGAAGATTTGTACTATTATTGTTTATTCTATTTTTCCACTACATTCATACTGTTCCGCTGCATTGTTATTTATTTATCTTTGATATGTGTAACCCTGATACTGTGTTGTATAAGTATAATCAAATGTTTTATAAACAGCTTCATGAACTGTTATTTGATTATTATATTTTGTCATTCCGTTGTGAGATTCTGTTTTGTTTTCTTTCTTTCTCCTTCTTTTCTTATTCACCCCAATAACAATTCGCCCTTCTGTATGGTTTGAGATGGAATGCTTGTCTGCTTAAAGCGTACAAAAAGGCGGGATGTTACATCCATATACCCTCCATGTTGACATGGTAGCCGTAGATTTCAAATTTCAAAATTTTCAAAAAAAGTGTCTGTTCGTCGTAACCTTTAGCGAATGGACATGACTGTTGTTCTCCTATATATACCAGTTGTTTTCAACGAATTTTAAGTTAGTTTTTCTTCTTTTCTTCACTCCTTCTCCACTCAAATATTCTCTTATATTTTAAATGCTTTAACAAAATTCTACCGAAATTCTAAGTGAATCAAACTCAATCGTCTCTAGTTTGATTCTCTGCCACTATCTTTCAAAGATCTCAGTGATATTTAGAGTTATAGGATCATTTGTAATCAAAGATCGAAGTGTATCGAGTCTCTCTCTATCAAAGTGTGATTGGAAACGGTGTGACTATGGCTTGTAAATCAATTAGGTGTGATTGTAGCCCGTAAATCAATTAGGTGATCCTGTAGCCTGGTTAAATCAAGAGAGTTTTCCTTGGACTCGGAGACAGGAGGGTGTATCTCGTGGCCTTGAAATCGAGGTTGTAATATCGACATTATATTTGAAAAGAAATCTGCACAAGAAATTGTATGGGACTGGATGGGGTAACTCTAAAAAAGTATAAAATTCCGGTGTGTTCTTTCCTTGTTGCTTTTATTTACTATTTGCATTTGTGTTTGGTTCTGTGATTGTCTCTATGTTTGTGAATTGCATCTGTTTGTGTTTAATTTGAAAAGATTTCAAAAATTCCATAAAATCCATTAAACACTATTTACCCCCCTCTAGTGTTAATCCAGCCTTAAGATCTGTAATCCACGTTTCCAACATTTGGTATCGGAGCCAGGTTTTCAAAGTTTTCATAATCTGGTTTTTGAAAAGTTTTCAAATGGCTGCCAACACTGGTAATGTCAACACTATCACTAGTTCATTTGTAGAGGGTCGGTCTAATGCTAGACCACCGCTTTTTAATGGCAGTAACTATGCATATTGGGCATGTAGGATGAAAATCTATTTACAATCAATAGGATTAGACACTTGGAATATCACACAAACTGAGTACATTGAACCCACAACTGATTTTGCACGGTGGATTGCTGAGCAAAAGACTGTTGTACAAAACAATTCCAAAGCCATGAATAGTTTATTTTGTTCACTTAATAGGAATGAGTTTAATAGAGTGTCTGTCTGTAAGTCTGCATATGAGATCTGGAAAACTTTGCAAGTTACTCATGAAGGAACAAGCAAAGTTAAATAGACCAAAGTATCTATCTTGACCAATCAGTTTCAATTATTCAAGATGAATCCAAATGAGTCCATTTCAGATATGTACAGTAGGTTTCAAGATATTGTGCACTCACTAATTGCATTAGGGAAGAACTTTTCTGAAGAAGATCAAGTTAGAGAATTCTTAATTCACTCACTCTAGAATGGGATTAGAGGACTCTAGTAATTGAAGAGGCTAATGATATTAGTAATTTGAAAATTGAAGAATTGATTGGGAATTTGATGTCATTTGAAGTACAAATGCAAGGGAGAAGAGAAAGCAAGGCCTCAGAAAAGAAGTCAATAGCGTTCAATGCAATAACAGATGGTTCAGACTCAAACAGGGACGACGATGAAGAAATAGCCTTGATGACAAGGAATTTTAGAAAGTTTCTGAAATACAGAAAGATGAACAATTACAAGAGAAATGATCACAATAATTTTGGAAATAGTAATGAGACTCAAAACAACGTTAGGTGATATAATTGTGATGAGTCGGGCCACTTAAAAAGAAATTGTCCGCATCTGTATAAACAGAAATTTTCTCTAAGTAATGATTCGTCAAAGAGAAGAAAGAGAGCATATACTGCTACATTAGACGATTCAGACTCATCCTCTAGTGATGGAGATCAAGAGTTGGAAAATTCAAACATGTGCTTTACAACTATTCACGAGTCTGATGATCTCGCAAATATAGATCTAAAAATAAGTACGCATTTAAATTATATTGATTGAAATTGCTTGTTTGAATGTTTGGTTGTTTGCTTGTTTGGTTGTTTGCATGTTTTGAAATTGCTTGTTGTTTGAATTTTAAATTTTGATTTTCAAAATAATATTATATTAAAAATATTAAAATATTAATATTAAAGTGTTATTATATTTAAAATTATTTCAAATAAAATATAAATTAGATTATAGGATATATAGATATAGATATTAAATAAAGTAGTAAAATAAGTCACATAATTTAGGGGACCCATGTCGACATGACCCTACCCCCATGTCGTCATTCCTGCCAGAAATTTGGAGTTCAAATTTGAATTCAAAACTTTGAATTTTCCTTCTCCTTTTCACCAATTCCAAAGCTCTGAAAAGGTATCTCTTGACCAGAGAACATGGCTCTTAGATATCTATTTATCTCCTTAACTTTATCCTATCTTTTCACTTTCATTTCAATATTCAAACTCTCTTTCAAACTCTCAAGCTCTCTACTTTCTTCAAAAATGGCTTCCTCAAGCACTCCATCCACCATGAGACTGTCCAAGGCCACCAAAGAGTTCCTCTACAATGATACGAAAGCTATCAAAGCTTACATTAGCTATGTAAACTTTGGAAAGGTCCATATAGGAAAATTTACTATCTTTAGTGATTTTCCTTCATATAAGATCAATGTTCTTTTCGAAGAGAATCAAATTCTTAGCTTAATTGATGATTCTCAAAATGATTTTGTTTGTTATCCGAATCTTGTCAAAATGTTTTATGAAAATTTGAATCGTGGTTTTTATGAAGAAAATGATGGGGAAGTGTGGAGTAGCATTAAAGGAATGCGTATTGTTTTAAATAATGAAATTTTGGATAATATTCTTGGTTGTAAGAGTACGGGAATGGATCTTTTGAATTTTAAAATTGATGAACATGACCGTGAGACATTTCATCACATTTTTGAAGGGGATAGTAACTTTGAGTTTATAAACCGAAATTTCCGTCCTAAATCTAGAATTGTAAACCTTCTTTTGCAACATACCCTAACTCCAAGATCGAGAAATTTCAATCACCCGACCTTAAAAGTTTGTAAGGCTCTTTTTGCTATTTTTGGGCACTATGACATTAATTGGGCGCAAGTGATTTTGGGTGATCTTCGTCCCAAAATTTTTACTTTAGGTGAAAACACTTTATACCATGGAATTTACCACACTCGAATTTTCAACTACTTTGGTGTTGTAAGAGAGAGGAGTTCATTTCAAGAAAAGTGTTTAACTATGCTAACATCTCTCTCATGAGAATTCCACTGCGTTTCAACCATATGGAACACTTGCCGAAAAGGATGAGAGATTGGGTCATGAAGAGAGTGAAGAAGAAGAAGACGAGGAGGAAGAAGGTGGGGAGATGGAAATTAAAGAAGAAGGAAAGGAGGAGGAAGAGACTTCATTCGAAAGCATCGAATACCCAATCACCTCTACCAATCCATCCAACAAAACGCTTCTCAAGAACCAAAAGATTATCGTGGAAAACCAACAGATTCTCAAAAGATCCGATAGTAAAAAGTTGAACAAGATTTCCACCAAAATGAACAAGTTCTTTGGGAAAGTGAGTCGCAAGCTTGGATTTCATCTTCATCATCCTCTAACTAATACTAGTTTCATTTCCTGTTGTATTAGTTTGTATCTCTCTTTAGTTACTATTATGTATCGTTTTATAACTAAAACTATCAATGAAAATCCTTTATTTCTGTTTATTAGCTCTAAAATATCTTTGGAATGCATGTTATTGTATTATATAAGTTTATATATATAGACTTGTACATAATATAAAGAAACAAAGCAAATTGCCAAAATTAATTGGGGCATGTCGACATCACCCTACCCCCATGTCGACATGTAACGACTAGAAACTATTTTTTGTTTTGAAATTGAAATTGACATAACTATCTTGTGTCTTTTCATTTTAAACGACTTTCTAACTCTTTAAATACCTGTTTCTTCCAGAAAAATGCATACTTTCAATTCTCTTTATTTTCCATTGAATTTCTTCATATTTTATTAAAAAATGGCCTCTCCTGTTCATAATCTAAGTGAGAATCTTGAAGAAACTCTCAATTCCTTCAAGAACATACTTTTATCCTTCGCAATCAACGATACTTAGAATTAAGCCAAATGCAGATGATAAAGGAACAAGAAAGGCACTTCGATGTCATTCGATGGATGATCTCTGCCATCAACAAAGAAGAACTCGAAGCAAATCCCAAAGGAACTCTGAACAAAGATAATAAAGAATGGGATGCTAAAGGCAGATCCTATCTTCGGTGAAGAAGGATGGGTTCAAGATCTAAGAAATGTTTGATTTCACATATGTGGTTTGATTTACTTTGATTTGGTTTGATATGATTTGGTTCAAATTAGTATGGTTTGGATTGATTTGAATATGGTGTGTAATATATGATTGAACATGTGTGGTTTGATAAGAGCATGATGTATATATTGATTGATCATGTTTAAAATTTTCATATCTCTCACATTTACCTTACTATATTTTACTCATATTATTATATGTTTCATTTACATTCTACTATACTGTGTTATTATCATATATTGGGCTATAGTATAAGATTTAGAGGGAGTTAAGTAGTTTAGGATTAGTTTTTTGTTGATGACAAAGGGGGAGAATTTAAAATATAAGGGAGTGTCGGAGTAGAATTGAAATTTGTTGGAGTAGATTTTATAAACAAAGGTTGTCATCATCAAAAAGGGGGAGATTGTTAGTTCCTGAGATAATATTTTTGATGACAACAACCTTAGGACTTGTTATAAAATATAAATACTAATATCTTTGTCTAGATATATATGTATATGCAAGATATATATATATATATATATGTATGTAGGTACTAAGAATGAAAACTGTTCAGTATAGAGATTCAAGACTTACGAATTCAAGATTGAAGAAATTAAGACTAAAGACTCATGAGTATCAAGAGTTCAAGAGTTCAAGATATCAAGATAAGTAATAGAGTCTAGATTTATGTTAAAACTTCATAATAGCACTAAAAATTTTATTCGGATTTTAATTGTGGAACGGAATCCACATTCTTGCTTTAATAGTAAGATGGAACCCACGACCTCTTTAGTGGGATGGAACCGACGACCTCTTTAGTGGGATGGAACCGACGACCTTCTCTAGTGAAATGGAATCCACGAAATATTCAAAATAATTTATTTTAACTATTTTTTCCAAAAACTAACTTTTTAAAAGTCATCTCTATCAATTTAAATATTTTAGCCTTAATTCAAAAACTATTCTTATAATCTTTTAATATTTTGATCTCAAAATCGTATCTTTTTTTTTAAACTATCTCTTGATTTTAATATTTTAGCTTTAAATCTAACAAATATATTTTTAAGAAGTCTATACTTAGTTTTTAATATAACTTTTATATTATAGATTATATAATTTAAGATTACTTTCTAAAACTCTTTTATAAGTTTAAACTATATTCAAAATGGTTTACAAAGTTTAAAATTTGTTTTGACAAGTTTTAGAATATAAATTATTTTAAAGAAAAATAAATTTTCAAAAATAACATAGGCATGTCGACATCCCTATACACCCCATGTCGACATGGTAGCCGTAGATTTCAAATTTCAAATTTTCAAAAGAAGTGTCTATTCGTCATGACCTTTCGCGAATGGACATGACCGTTGTTCTCCTATATATACTAGTTGTTTTCAACGAATTTAAGTTAGTTTTTCTTCATTTCTTTGTTGGATCAAAGGTTTGGGTGCTGACAAGATACAATAATTCATGAATCTACGACTACGACAACATCAGGACTTATCGACTCAAAAAATTAGTTTGTCTTATTATATATCTTAGCTAGAGTCAATAGGTATATATAGAGTCTAGTTTAGAGCTTTGTTAAAATGTTTCCTCAAGGTTCATCACTCACAAATTCATATAAAACCTGCATTCATTTTATATATTTCATATACACACACAAATAGTTTATTGCACAGAAATAACAGCACTCGATCGACTGACCTACAGTAAAGAGTTGACTGAGGCTGTAAAAAAATGTTTTTAAAACCATTGACCAATCGACTGAACACACCAGGTCAGTCGACTGAGTCTGTGCAAATTTTTATGCGCGTTTTGAATTCAGCCGACTGACCAAGCATGTCCAGTCGACTGAAAACTGCAATTATCAACTTTTTAAATAGACACTTCTTTTGATCAAGAGTTGTCTTCTTCCTGGACGGATGCATCTCTTAGCTATTAACAGATACCTATTACCAGAAGCCGTAACTCTTCATACACTATATAAACACTCGAGAATCATTGATCAAATCACCTAATTTTCTAATCTCTCTTGATCTATAGTGCTTTGCAATCTTGAGTTCATTATTCACAAATTCTCATACGATCATTGCTTACCAATTCACTTCTATATTCTTCAAGCAATATTAATCTTCCTAATCTTCGTACACACACAATTATACACATCAATCTTGAGGAAAAGATAATAGGAAGGGTGTACTACAAGTGGAAAATCTGTGTTATTCAGAACACACAAAGTCAAGTTAAATCCAGTCTGTAAGAAAGTCCTGTTCGGTTGCTCAAACAGTCAAGTCCTGTTGCTCTGGCGGTCAAGTCCTGTTCAGTTGCTCAGGCGGTGTAATACCTATTCCTACGGGTTAAGTGAGGGTTGCTAGCTATAATTCCAGAAGGGGTTTGGGACTGGACGTAGAACGGGAGTTCTAACCAGTATAAAAATCTCTGGTCCCATATTAATATTTACTTTTATTTTTATTCCGCACTAGTTATTTATTATATTCCATATTACTCAATCCTATAGCATAGTCACTTTCATTTGGTATCAGAGCAAGGCCTTCAAATATATGTAACATAGTTATCTGATATTTTTTTAATATGGAAAACAAGCACTGTAACTAACACTACCTTTCTAGAAGGTCAATCTACTGCACGACCACCTATATTTAATGTAATGAACTGTAACTATTGGGCTACTAGAATGAGAATCTATATACAAGCAAGTAGTTATGAAACCTGGAACATTATGCAATCTGAATATACTATTCCTACTACTGAATATTCAGCATGGTCTAACACACAAAAATTAGATGCTATTGCAAATGCTAAAGCTATGAATATGTTATATTGTGCATTAGATAAAAATGAATTTAATAGAATAAGCATGTGTAAAACTACTCATGAATTTGGTGTACACTTAAAATTACACATGAAGGTACTAAAAAAGTAAAACAAAGTAAAATTTCTATGCTCGAAACTCAGTTCTGGTATTTTAAATTGAAGCAAGACGAGAATATAAATGAAATGTACTCTAGATTTTAAGATATATATCATTCTTTGATAGAATTAGGAGAAACTTGTATAGATTTTGATATTGTTTCAAAAATCCTCAACTCACTAACGGATGAGTGGGAACGAAAGGTCTTAGCAATCGAAGAAGCTAACGACATTTTGACCATAAAATCGGAGTTGATTGGAAATCTAATGTCTTATGAAGTTAATCTCCAGAAAAAATGAGTACAGGCTCAAGATAAGAAGAATATAGCATCCTAGGCAAAATAGGATGAATCAGATTCAGATGAAGAAGATATGGTGTTCATTGCTAAAAATTTCAAAAAAAATTTGAAATTTAGAAAGAGTAACAAATTCAGAAATAACAAGAACAGTTTCAGAAACAATAACAACACCAACAAACCATTATCATCTGCCTTATAATGTTATGAATGTCATAAGAAAGGTCGCATCAAGAAAGACTGTCCTGAGAAAAAGAAAGACAAACATAAGCACAAGAAAGACAGATTCAAGAAGAAACCTTTCTCTGTCACTTGGGACGATTCATAATCATCTTCATCATCAGATAGTGACTCGGACAGTGATACAAAACAAGCCAATGTATGTCTTATGGCCACAAAAGATGAGGTGAGCAATCTAACTTTTGATGATCTATTAGAAATAAACTCAGAATTACTTGATAAGCTAAAAGACATCAAAAGAAAATATAAGAATCTCTGGAAAAACTGAATAGAACTGAAATTGAAGTAGATATGCTAAGAGATGAGAAACAAATCGTAGAAGAAGAACTTGAAGTTACTCAAGAATCTTGTTCTAATATGACATCTCAACTTTCTTTTTTAAGTCAAGAGATAGAAACATAGAAAGAAAATAATGATGCACTATTAATTGAAAATCATGATCTTAAAGCAAATGTCAAGATTTTAGAATTAGATAACTCTAGCCTTAAAACAAAGTTAGAAGATATTACTAAAAATTTCTCTAATTTTAATAAAGGAAGAGAAAATCTTTCCAAAATTATAGAAAATCCTCAAACTACTTCAAATAAAAAGGACTAGGATATAAGCAATCTTTTAAAATTATTCCAAAGAAAAAGAATTCTTTATATAAAAGGAATAATAAAGTTGAGAAACCAATTCAAAATTTTCAAATTTTACTAAATCAATTAAAATTTAGGTTCCTAAAACAAATAACTATTTGATTAGAAATAAATATATAAAATCTTTCATAAAAACTATTCATAAAAACAAAGATTTTATTTTCAAAAGTAATTCTGAACCCTCTTGGGTCTGGCTTCCTAAGATCTAACTCTTAGGACCCAAAATAAAATGGTGGGTACCGATGTTATTTCTGTATTTTGCAAGTACCACCTACAAAAAAAGAGGAAAATGGATATTAGATAGTGGTTGCTCAAAACACATGACAGGAAACAAAGGGATGCTAACGAATATTATCTACTCAGATAGAGGTTCTGTCACATTTGGAGATAATTCCAAAGGATATGTCATCGGCAAAGGCGATGTGAGCAATAACGTATATCTAATTTACCACTTATTATAGATGTTTTATTAGTTAAAAATTTGAAGCATAATTTACAGCGCCGGTGATGAGTAAGGATTTTATTAAAATGCCCTTGTTATCTTGAACTTCTATGTTATTCTACTTTAAACAATATCTGTTTGATACCATGTTATATGCGGTATCTTTCTAGTTTGACTATGTAACTTTTGTACTCTTGTTCTTGTGTAATATGTTTAATGTGTTTTTATGTTATATATGTTATGTTTTTTATTATGTAGATGTATTTCCATGTTATATTGCTCGTATTTTAATATTCTCCACTTTTTGTCAATGACAAAGGGGGAGAAAATATAAATTATTGACAGGAAATATAGCATAGATTTAGTGGGAGAATACTATAACAAAGTTGTAGGTATATATTCAGGAGAGAGATAAATCAACAAAGCTTGTCGAAGATTCGGTCGTAGCAAATGGAGTTGTCATCCTCAAAAAGGGGGAGAATGTTGGATCATAGTTTTTGAGTGCTGACAAGATACAATAATTCACGAATCTACGACTACGACAACATCAGGACTTATCGACTCAAAATATTGGTTCGTCTTGTTATATATCTTAGTTAGAGTCAATAAGTATATATAGAGTCTAGTTTAGAGCTTTGATAAATCTTTCCTCAAGGTTCATCACTCACAAATTCATATATAACCTGCATTCGTTTTATATATTTCATATACACACAAATGGTTTTATTGCACAAAAATCACAGCACTCGGTCAACTGACCTACCGTAAACAGTCGACCGAGGCTGTATAAAAATGTTTTTAAAACCACTGACCAGTCGACTGAACACACCAGGTCAATCGACTAGGTCTGTGCAAATTTTTGTGCATGTTTCGAATTCAGTCGACTGACCAAGCATATCTAGTTAACTGAAAACTGCAACTGTCTACTTTTTAAATAGACACTTCTTTTGATCAAGAGTTATCTTCTTTCTGGATGGATGCATCTCTTAGCTATTAATAGATACCTATTACCAAAAGCCGTAACTCTTCATACACTATATAAACTCTCAAGAATCATTAATCAAATCACCTAATTTTTTAATCACTCTTGATCTATAGTGCTTTGCAATCTTGAGTTCATTATTCAAAAATTCTCATACGATCATTGCTTACCAATTCACTTCTATATTCTTCAAGCAATATTAATCTTCCTAATCTTCATACACACACAATTATACACATCAATCTTGAGGAAGAGATTATAGGAAGGGTGTACTACAAGTGACAAATCGATGTTATTCAGAACACACAAAGTCAAGTTAAATCCAGTCTGTAAGAAAGTCCTCTTCGGTTGCTCAGGCGGTCAAGTCATGTTCTGTTGCTCAGGCGGTCAAGTCCTGTTCGGTTTCTCAGGTGGTGTAATACATATTCCTTCGGATTAAGTGAGCGTTGCTAGCTATAATTCCAGAAGGAGTCTGGGACTGGACGTAGAACGGGAGTTCGAACCAGTATAAAAATCTCTAGTGTCGTTTTACTATTTACTTTTATTTTTATTCCGCACTAGTTATTTATTATATTCCATATTACACGGTCCTATAGCACAATCACTTTCATTCTTCACTCCTTCTTCTCCACTAAAATATTCTCTTATATTTTAAATGGTTTAACAGAATTCTGCTGAAATCTTAAGTGAATCAAACTCGATCGTCTCTAGTTTGATTCTTTGCCACTCTCTCTCAAAGATCTCAGTGCTATTCAGAGTTATAGGATCATTTGTAATCAAAGATCAAAAGATCGAAGTGTATCAAGTCTCTCTCTATCAAAGTTTGATTGGAAACGGTGTGATTGTGACCCGTAAATCAATGGGGTGTGATTGTAGCCCATAAATCAATTAGGTGATCTTATAGCCTGGTTAAATCAAGAGAGTTTGCCCTAGACTCAGAGACAGGAGGGTGTATCTCGTGGCCTTGAAATCGAGGTTGTAATATTGACATTATATTTGAAAATAAATCTGCACAAGAAATTTGTGGGACTGGATGTAGGGTGACTCTGAACTAGTATAAAATTCCGGTGTGTTCTTTCCATTAGTGATTTTATTTACTATTTGCATCTGTGTCTGGTTCTGTGATTGTCTCTGTGTTTGTAAATTGCATCTGTTTGTGTTTAATTTGAAAAGATTTCAAAAATTCCATAAAATCCATTAAACACTATTCACCCCCTAGTGTTAATCAAGTCTTAAGATCCGTAATCTGCATTTCCAACAATATTTTATGGAACAAAATGAATACAAAATTGGTAACAAATTAATGGGAATAGTTAAAAGGGAGTGATTTGGTTTAAGGTAATAAAAGTCATGGAGAAATTTTCCATAAAAGTCAATAATTGATAGAGGGAGAAATTTTTAACTTGTACTAAATTTTTAGACAAAATTATCGCAAAAATTTCCACTATTACCCTTCATTTCATTTAAAATTATTTTCATTATTTTATTTTTTTGTCACGCCAATCTAAAAACAAATTAAATACTGATATTAGTTTTGTTTGAACAAATAAAAAAATCTTGATTAAATAGATAATTGCATACCTTATTTTGAACCTCCATCAAGATATAAGATCCAAAATCTCTTCCAAAGACATCACTAAAATATTTAATATAAGAGAAAATAATACTCCTATCATCTTTGTAGGGTAGTGATTTGATTTTATAATGGAAGAATCAACTGTTCAAGTCTTCCTTTCTCAACTCTATTTTATTTTAATTAAGAAAATGTTTTTTCTTCATTCCCTTTATCTAAACTGATTCTCCTCCCTAATCAAAAGGAGAAGACAAAGAAACAACTGTCACAGATGGATTTATTAGAAATAATTAATTAGAAATTTTAGTTCAAAAGTTATTAAACTGCCAAATTCTAATTTGGTTTCTTCTAATATTTGAGCACAACGTAGACACCATCAATAGATTTGAAACAGGTTCAATATAAATAATTAACTTTCAACGTTCTTTATTCTCAATGATACCAGTAATTAGACTATGGGTACATGAAGAACAAAGAACCAAAATATACTTGCTAATTAAACAAAAAATCATAAGTTGGTTTAATAGAGTTAAGGTGTGTTCTTTGAGAAGTAACTAATTAAAAAAATTAGATCACTACCTGTATTTTAATTATGCATACAGATTCATGATGTAGACATAATTTATAAAATGACAAAATAAAATAAATTCTACGAAGTAATTCTTACTTATATATGGGGAAAATGGAGAATAAAATATTATATAGTTATCTTCAGGGATAAATTTCAAGGAAAAGTGAAAACCTACAATAATCAATTTTTTTTTGTAGATATGGTGTTTAAAAAATGAATAAAACATAGAGTAAGAAAAAATCAAGTGAATCGATAGGGAAATAGAGCAAATTATCATCAAAATAAAAAACTTGCCACCATATTATTTGACCCTTTCCGATGGTTTAATTTGAAATTCAAATTTGATGTCATTTTGACTTCGCGTGGAACTTGAGATAAAAAAGGCAATATAATGAAATATATAAATAAAGAGAGTGGAGATTTTATTTCTGATTAGAGAAAAGAAACTCCTTCATAGGGACGGTTTTAACTTGAGTTAGAAATAAAACTGAATTAAATACAATGAGTAAAAATAATAAATGGGATAGTCAAAGAGACATGTTGTTACAACAAAATATATTGAGACTTGTTAAATGAGAAACTTTAGAGGTGTAAACTAGAAATATATAAATGAATCATGTAGAGATGAGGATTTTATTTCTTAAATTTTGAGAAAAAGACAAAAAGATTAGGAGAGATCTAACATCAAAACACACACACACAAATTAAGAACGTTAAATTAAAATACATCATATAAACTAATTCTTACTTATCTATAGGAAAAAGGAAGAATAATGTAAACTTAAAGTATGTTGTACTTTGGTACTAAAATATTATACGGACTTTACTATTCAAGATAATAAACACAACTTCAAGGAAACGTGACGGTCTGCAATGTTTCAAAGAGAATTGTCTACAGGTATGGAATATATAAAATGAACTACATGTAGAGTGAAAATAAAAATCTAGTGAATGAGTGGGAAAGAGAGCTTAATATCATCAAAGTTTAAACCTTACCATAATATTATATGGTCTATTTTGATGATTGAATTATTCAATTGAAATTTGATATCATTTTGAGTTATTGCCGAGCTTGAGATTAAAGAGAATTATAATGAAAGATGGAACTAAGGAGAATAGATATTTACTTTTAATGACTGTAAAGAAAATTTTCCTATGTTTAAAGTTCATAGATATATAAAATAGATTTGAAAAAAAGAGTAAAACTAATAAATAAGAAAGTCGAAGAGATACGCTATTAAGGTTGAGTATACTAAATCTTGTTAAAGCGTTAAATGTTTAAATATACACATGAATCATAAAGAAAGAAGGATTTAAATTGTAAAAGTATGCGATAAAAAGCAATAAAATTAGAATAAATCCAACATTGAAACATACATACATATATGCATACATACATATATATATATATACATACACACACACACACATTTATATACATATATATATATAGACACACACACATACATACATATATAATTAGATTACATGTAGTTAATTGTTGAATTAAAAAAAATTGATGACAAAATTACCCTTCATTATCACAGAAATTTCCACTATTACCCTTCATTTCATTTAGAATTGTTTTCATTATTTTCTTTTTGTGTCACTTCATTCTAAAAAACAAATAAAATATTGATATTAGTTTTGTTTGAACAAATAAAAAAAATCTTGATTAAATAGATAATTGCATACCTTATTTTGAACCTACATCAAGATATAAGATCATAAATCTCTTCCAAAGACATCATTAAAATATTGAATATTAGAAAAAAAATACTCCTATTATCTTTTTTGGTAGTGAATTGATTTTATAATGGAAGAATCAATTGTTCAAGTCTTCTGTTAACCCAAAAAATGGATCAACAACTTGTATTGAGTGTGAAAGCGCCATCCCTATTCTTACAGAGCAATAATATTGAGAATGGATGTAAAAAGAGCAGAGATAGAAAGAAGACAAGAAGATTTTTATAGTGGTTCGGCTGTTAATGAAGCCTACGTCCACTTTATAGTTTTTATTATTGACTGTTTCCTGTTACAAAGTTGAATGGTTACAAAGCTCTTAATTATCCTTAGTTAGATCAAGTCCCCAACCCTAGAGTTCACTAGAGAATCACAGTGAACTCTCTGGATGACTGTTGTAAGGAAGGAGAGGAGTGAAGAAAGCTTTCTGCAAAGTTTCAGCAACCAGTCAGGAAGGTGCACTGGAGCTTGCCTCGCAACCCGAGCCAAAACCATGGATCCATGATCTATGGATCGCTAGCGATCCATAGTGTATGCTCGAATGCGAGCCAACCCCTTAGCATTTACCCTCTGCCTTTCTCTGTATGAATCGCAGCGATCTTATGAGGATGTATGGATCGCTGGAGATCCATAGTGTATGGATCGCTAGCGATCCATACACTTAGCCTATTTTTGGACTTTGGTGTCTGGTGTGCCTTTGTCATCTTGTGTCGATGTTGTTCATGTAGTCTTGTTGCACTTCGCTTTGTTTTGATGACGTTTTATTTGCTAGTTATATTTAGCCGCTAAATTGGCTAGATGGATGCTTGTCTCTTAATTTAACCAACTTGAAATTTCGTCAAACTTAGTCATTGCTTCTATAACATGGATTGAATCATGATGCAAGAGACTCGAAAAACTTCTGAATTAATACCTTGGATTGCCAGCGATCCATAGGCCATGGATCGCTAACGATCCATCTCCTTAGTGTATTTTTCATTCTTTTTCCCTAGCCTCCGTTGGCTTCATGTTCCGGTCCCTTTGGTTGGTTATTGAGCTATCCTGACTCGATCAAGTTGTTCTGACTTCTCTTGGATCCTGCAGGGTTAAATACCCAGATAATATTTGGCACCTAGAGTATGTCTTCATTGAAAATAGGGCATGCTCTAGATGTAATCTCTTTTTAGTCCCTTCTTGTTGAATTTCAAGTAGTCGTGTTAGGATCACATGAATGTGAACTAGGTTATGCTACTGCTTGCTAAGTTTTCACCTCGATCATCACTGCTTGTCATAACAGACTGAACTTTACCCTGTAGCTTCCCAACATGCCTTGAAGTAGGATATAGATGTCGCTATGAAAATTTGAGATAAAGAGCAGGAAATCCTATTGATCGCTAGCGATCCAATTACTTAGAATTTTTTTTGGTTCTTATTTCCTGTTCCTATTTAAGCCTTCGAGCAGACCTACCCCCTTCTTATTTCATGACCCGAGCCTACAACTTCCTCCAGCGATTTGAGCTTCCTTCAGTGACCTAACCCATCATACTTGACGATTCGATCTATCTTCCAATCGATCCTAAGTTCATCCAGCCTTCTAGCACCACCATCGATCGTCTTGTCACCGAATTCATAGCTTCACCGCCGTCGATTCACCGTTGTTTCCAGTCCTCTTTTGCCATCGTCAACCAAACCCTAGATTAGCTTGCTGACTTGCATAGGTGGCCACCGATCCACTGATTGGGTCGCTAGATCAAGAACTTCAACCCTCCTTGCCTCTTGAACACTGATTCAAGGTGGGTTTGCTACCTATGACGTTGATTTATCGATTTGGTGATGGATATGTAATCATGGTGTTAATCGTGAAAAGTCCGAGTCGATTGCGGTTTAGTAGAGGAAGATAGTAAATCAAGTCTTGAGTTCTTCACGGAACAACATTCGAGCCTTGCCCTGGTGCTTGGCATGTTTTGCTTTCTTAACCTATTGAGCCAGAATTGAATTGTGCTAGGTCCCATTGTTGGTACCGCATAACACACTATGAATTGGTTTCGTTCTTTCAGAGAATTCAGATTGGTTTTGCTTTCTTTTGCATGCACGGTGTGTGGGTACTGAAAGGGGCTTTCCACGTCGTTTCGGACAACGGATCTGTTATTGATCATTGATCGATAACGGGCAAGTGTAGGAGAAGTAATTTAAAAAAGAAAGTGATACAGGAAGCCCTTTTCCCTCTCAGCTGTGAGCGTACTATCTACATGGGAAAGAGCATTTTTGGTGTTCAGGACACCAAGCCCACCGTCGATAGATACACACCGCACTTGCCCCGGTACATACTTGAAGTCCGACACATCAGTATGAACTGATATTTCTTCAGACTTCAAGTGTAGTATGTAGAATTCTTATTTTAGAGTAGAATTATTTGACCATTTTGGATGTAAGTTCTGTTGTTTAGAATGAAGTACCATCTTCTCGCCGCAAGTCTAGCAGAGGAAGTCCTGCACTTTCGGAGGTCGAGTTGTCGTCTATCGCCCCTCTTATTCTGCTTCATAGGCTGAATATGGCTAGCTAGTTCTAGTTGGTCCAGTCTTGGACTAGACTCCTCCTAATTTCAAAGTTCTTCTAAACCCTCTGGAGAGATCTTCTACCGTGATTTCTGCTAAAGTCTTGCACAACATCTACCTGCAGCATGGCATTCCGGAGGAAGGCCTCCTAGATAAAGATGAATTTGCTCATATGTCGCCTCCGGGATATACTGCTTGTCATTAGTATATGTGCCTGAACAGAGTAGTGCCCTCCTTCAACGACTTTTTGAGAGAAACCCTCTCGAACTTAGGAATCGCTCTGTTTCAGATTCATCCTAACGGGTACGCTATTCTAACCTGCCTGCACATTCTTTTCAGGTGGACTCTCAATCGCGCCCCAAGCTTCAATAAGTTAAGATATTTTCTCTCGTTCAAAAGAAGAGACGAGTGTCCATCCTTAGTTGTGATTGAGGCCCAGAGGAACCGTAAAATTTTGTTGCGATTGTATAGCAATTTATCTCAACTCAAGACTCAATACTTCTTTGTTAGGTGTCCTAAGGGATTCAATCATCTCTGGACAACAGAGGGTAAGTTTTTTTTCTCTTACTTGTAGAGCTTCGATACGTTTCCTTGGAATTTCTAACGAGTCAAATATTTTCTACAGTTATTCCGAGGCTGAACAAGGACTTATCTCCCGACGAAACTTTCCGAACCCTAAAGGCTGTCGATGCCGAGGAGAGATCAATTAAGTTCTTGCTGACATACGAAAACCTGCTTCGGTACGGGTTGTTGCATCTAGGGAGGTCTGCAGTCCCGGTTGAGGTCCCATCCCATTCTCGATCCAGGATATGTACGCGATCCACTTTGTCGCCTCATGGTTTCGAAGGGGGTGCTTTTCAAGAGAGGGAAGGCTTGTCCAACAAATCAGCTGAAGAGACCCGCGAGGGAAAAGACACCACGATCGAAGCCAGTTGCCCGGCTAGAATCCTCTGATTCCGAAAGAAGGGGAAGAGGAGTTTAATCAAAGAGAAGGCAATTCCGTGATGGATATAGACAAGGAGGGTGAGATTGAGAGCAGTGGCGATGAGTCCTCCTCCAATGACGGCAATGATTTCTATGTAGAATCTGACGATGGAGATTATAAATCATGCGACGAGACTCCGGGGATGAGTCATGTTGTTCCGAGCTCGCCTCCCCCAGACATGAGTGATAAAGATGATGCTCCTGGAGTTAGACGACATCGGGATTCTCCGATCAAAGACGTTGACGTAGACTTTGAAGATTTTAGCAATGGTTACGTCGATTTTGAAGTGCCAATTGAGGAAGAATTTATGTTTAAGGAGCTGTCTCCTCATCCGGGCCATGTTGCACCCGAAGTTATTCCAATTCCTTCCACGACGCCTGCCCGATCAGGTTTGTGACGTCGTTTTAGGCTCCCCTCCCAAACACATTACACGTTTCACTGTGGTTACACTCACACACATATTTTTCATGTTTTTCTGCAGTTTCTAAGGCTTCTTATTTATTCTTCGTGTTAGGACAATGAGAGGATGCAGCCTTTACGAGGATCTTAAGGAATTTACTGACTCTCAACGCTGGTCGAAACGATATTCCAACCGTCATCAGCCTTGCAAGACAAAGGAGGAATATCGAAGAAGGAAAGATTTAGTGGTCGAAGCTTGCCGTCGAGATGAGAGGGAACAAGTTCGAGTATACAAAGGAGGGTATGAGAAAAGAAAGACTTTCGATGAGCGAGAGGAGCCGCCTAAGAAGTTAAAATTTGATCGCGGTTCCCATTTTGCAGAACAACAAGCCTTCGCTTTGGCCCCCGCCTCAATCGGTCCTGAAATCCCAGTTTCTTCTGTCCACATTCCATCCTCAACTCAAGTTCCATCATCTCATGTGGCTCTTGCCCACGGTTCTTCATGCCCCCACCGGATACCTGCCTATGTTCTTCCATCTGGTCCTCTCGGGCTTGGGGCAGCCCTCCCCGGGTGGTTTTTAAGTGGGGGTCAAATTTAATCGTGATCTTCATCCAGTTCATAGAGATACATACACGCCCTACCTTAAAGCAATCCGGAATGATTTAGAACAGGCTGAAGGGTGGGAGAAATTATGCAAATAGCTGGCGGACATGAACCGCAACAACTATCAAGAAATCATCTCTTTTGAATCGAAGAAGGATGACTTCGAAACAGCATTGGCAGAATGCAATGCCAGAATCAAACAGTTGGAAGAAGAAAAGGATGCGGCGCTTCGTGAGAGCAAGAACAATGCCAGCTTACTGAAAGAGCTAAAAGAGGCTCATGAGAGAATAGAGATCGTCTACAGGAACGAAATTAAGAAGGCTGATGCAGAAGAAGCCAAGTTAAAAGAGGAGGTGGAAGCTTGCAGCACGACACTTGAGGCCTAAAAGAAGACCATTTCCAATCACGACCTTATCATAGAGGGGCATAATAAAACGATTGTAGAATATGGAGAAGTCATAAAGTCGCACGATAAAACCATCTTCGACCAGGCTGAGACGATCGACAGGCTCTAGGATCACATTGCGCAGCTTAGCGCCGATAAAGCTCGCGTCAAAGTTAAAAAGGTCGCCGTTACGGCGGATTATTTGGAGCTTCAGTACGCTTTCGAGATAAAGATAGAGAAGATGGATGAGACCATCTTGAACTTTTATGTCAACTCCCTGTTGCACCTGCGGAGTCTCAATTACTAAGGCCTTAAATTCCCGCGCACTCTCTAGTTACTTAGTTTCCATGAGAGTGAGGATGTTTATAGCGAGCGAGAGCTAGTGAATGCCTATCTCAATGAAGAATCAACGAAGGCACTGCTAGAAGGCCGAGAGATTTTGCAAATTGAAAGAGAGAAGGAAGCTGCCGATACTGCCACAGCGGCAACTGTCAAAGCGTTACCGGAGCCTTTTATTTCCAGTCTCAACAAACCATCGGGGTAGCCTCTCAACAAATTTAGGGCTTGAAGCTTCCCCTCGGATTGTGGAACCGTCGAAGGAGGGTAAAGGTGGTGAATAAGAGGTTGACATTCTTTGTCACTCTTCTGGTGCTGGTAATCTACTTGTTTCTTCCGAGTTAGAGAACTTTCAACTCACACCACAAGAGCATGACAAATTTAATGCTTTCATTTTTTTGTCTTATAAGTCCGTCTTCCTTATCTGCCGATCTGCCAGTTTTCTCAGTGCCTGGGCCTGTTGCTATCTCTATCACTTCTGTGCTTGTTTCTATATCTACTCCGGTCACCATGTCCGTGTCTAGCTCGTAACCTGGGTCGGAATCTGAGAAGATCGCCGGATTGCATGATTTGGATGACCCTTCCATAACTTTTAAGGGTGACTTCACGACGACCAAAGTTCGAGAGCAAGAAATTCAGATTGAGCAGCCACGCAGATCTCAAGAACAACTGGTTGCCCTTAAAAAAGAGAAAGTTAAAGCGATAAAGGCTTCTTGGAGCTTCCGTAGATATCGAAAGCACAAAACGAAAGGCATGTCTTTTGAGAAAGTTATAGAGCAAGAATAGGGCATCAGCACCAAGGAGATCGTCGACATTACTGTCAGCGACACCACCTCTGAGGCAAAGCAAAAACTTCAAACAAACGGCAGGAAGGGGAGTGGTGGAAAGAGGCATTGAGAAGCTTGGGTGGTAGTTGATCTGGTTTTGATTCATTTTGCATTGTTTTGTTCAAGTGCAAAGTCTGCACTTAATACTTTTGTTATGCTTGGATGGCATCTGTACTTTTCATTTGTTGGCCGGTATTGTGTCGGTACACCCTCACATTGACCTTTTATAGAAGAAAGTTATAAGTAATACATTGTTGATATTTTGACTGTACCTTCACTTATAAGCTCATATGTGTTCCGTGTGCTTATGTCTACTTTATTTCTTCCATTTTACTTTACCTAGTCCTATGATTACTGCCAAATTCTTTATTTGGAGTAACAAAACTTGTGGAATTTTTCTGTTTAAGCATTTTTATTTAAGTATTTTAAGTCCGGTGCATGCCCCCAATTCATAGGGTTGTTTACTTTAAACACTTGACAAACGATCGGTAACTTATGGCTTGAATAGTTTGCATACCAAAACTTCGGAATTTGATTAAGTCATAATTTGACTTTTTATTTTACAAGTTTTGTAACTTATGTTTTTTATGCGATTCTGGAAAGTATGTAAAATATGCATGTTTGAAATGTGCACAGATTTGTAAAATATGCATGTTTGAAATGTGCATAGAAATATAAACTTAGTGCAGAACATACAGTTATGAGATTAAGTAATAAAAAAAATTCATAAGCATATAGTGACAAGATTAACTTAATGAATAATCTTTGCAAATTTTTGGAAGTTAAACCACTTATCACTTCTCAAAAACGTGAGTTGGTACTTATGAGTATCATTTCTTCGGATTTTTGCAATCTTCAAGTATGCACTTCATTGCTCAGGGTGTGCACATCATACGAGTGAACTATAGACAATTAAATGTTATTCACGTTAAGTGTTACAGTTCATCATGGGGTGTCAACAACTGGAATTTTCAGCTGGTTGGTAGTACTCCGATTTTGTTGGAGTCACTCCCGTTACTTCTGATAATAGGAGTGGGTTGACCCTCGCAATTCTTGTGATAGGTGAGTTTCCCGGTATTGCTGGGGCAATTTCGGTACTTAAAAGTGTGCACGGCTTTATGGGATGCATGGTTTTTGATACTTCTCAATGCTGCCAATCTTCCCGCAACGTGATGAGTTTATGTTTTAAGAGCATGATTTCACGACTCGGAGAGTTGATGCACGACTTATGGGATATGCGGCTTTTTATGCTTTTCAATGTTGCCTATCTTCGGACAACGTGAGGGGTTTATGTTTTAAGAGCGTGATTTCATAGCTTGGAGAGTTGGTGCATGGCTTACGGGATGCGTGGCTTTTTATTTGAGCCTTCCCGATGCTTCCAAGGCAACATCGGTTCTTAAAAGGGGGGCATCGGGTTCCGCCGATCCAACGGATTGAGTCTATTTGCTTCCGTCGACCCGGTGGGTAGGTGAGGCATACTTGAGCGCGATTCCACTTTCTCAAGTAGCCATTGTATGGTTTAGAGCCCATTTGACCCCGTTGACTCAACAAGTTACTATTATGAATACAATTTTGTTGGTTCAAAATGCAAATTATTTTTATTAATAGAATTTGGGCAAGTTGTTGCCTATTTACAATGCCCCTAGCATCCCAGGAAGGCTTATTTGCTGAAAAATAGAAAGTATATAAGGTAGTTTTCAGGTGAAGTAGCGGCATAGCGATTCGCTGTTCCATTCTCTAGGAATTTGGATTCCGTCGATGGTTGTCAATTTAAAAGTTCCATCCCTTAGCTTTTGATTAATCACATACAACCCTCCCCAGTTTGGATCAAAGGCTCCCGGCATGGGATGGATTCGTTTGAGGACAAGATCTCCCACTTCGATGGTATTGTTGTGAACATTGGAGTTGAAGTATAATGCAACCCTTTTTTGGTGGGCGGCGATATTCAACTCGGCTTCTTCCCTCCTTTCATCAATTATATCTAGTGATTCGAGTAGGAGCTACTCGTTTTTCTTTTGATTAAAGTTTTGCCTTCGGTGAGAGGGGACTTCTAGTTCGACAAGAATCATTGCTTCTGAGCCATATGCCAAGGCAAACGGAGTGTGTCCAGTTGCCGCTTTTTGAGTTGTCCTATAAGCCTATAGTGTGAGTGGAAGTTCATCAACCCAGTTCCTTTTTTCTTTAGTTAGTCGCTTTTTGATAGTGGACTTGATGATCTTTTTCATTGCTTCCGCTTGCCCGTTTTCTTACGGATGAGCAACTGTGGAAAAGCTCTTCTTAATTCGGAAGCGTTTGTAGAAGTATTTGAACTCAGCGCTTTCGAATTGGGTCCCGTTATCAGTGATGATTTTTTATAGTGTACCAAACTTGCAAATAATGTTTTTAGTAACAAAATTAATGACTTTCTTTGTAGTAATGGTGGCCGGCATTTCCGTTTCGGCCCATTTCATGAAATAGTCAATAGCAACTATAGCATATTTGGCCTTCTATAGCTATTGGCAATACACCGATCAAGTCGATTCCACATATTGCAAATGGCCACGGGCTGACCATCTGTGTTAATTCTGTTGAGCGAGTTCTTTTAATTTTGCCGAATCTTGGCCAACGATCACATCGTTTGGCATAGTCTGCTGCATCGTGGTTTATTATCGGCTAAAAATATCTATACCGAAGAACTTTCTTTGCAAGGATTTGCCCCCAATACCTAGTATGGCCTCTGCATTCGCCTTCGTGCACTTCCTTCAGGATCTGTCAAGCTTCGTCATTGGTTACGCATCTAAGAAGGGGGCTTGAGAATCTTCTTCGGTAAAGTATCACATCTTGTATTACGAATCGCGGCACTTTTCGAAAAAGATTTTTCCGTTGATTCCAGTCAGTTGGAAGGGTCCTTGTAAGTAAGTAGCCCTTGATTGGCATCATCCATGTTTCTGATTTGGCGGTGGTCTCGAGAACCAAGTCGACATCAATTTCGTCTATACTCGGGGCAGTCAGAGTCTCAACCGGGACTAATCCCAACGAATGAGCTTCTCCGGAGCTTGCCAGTTTAGCTAAGTAGTCAGCCTTGGTGTTTTGCTCTCATGGAATGTGAGTTATGGTATAATGTTCGATGTCGCTCAACAAACCTGGCACCTTAGATAGATACGGGGGCAAGGTTCGACCCCTGTGCCTGTACTCACCTTTTACTTGGAAAACGACTAGCAAGGAGTCGTTGTAGATGTTGACGGACTTTATTCTGAGTTCTTTCACAACTTTTAGCCCTGCTATTAATGCTTCATATTCTGCTTCTTTATTTATTGCAGGAAACTCCAAGTGTAAGGCATAGAAAATGGCTCATCCTTCGGGGGTTTCAAGCACTACCCCCACCCCCGAACAGAGGTTGTTAGATGCGGAATCAACAAAGAGTTTCCATTGCGTCTCTACTTCCGACGGTGTTTCTTCTTCGTCATCTCGTATGGTAAACTCGGCGATGAAATCTGCCAGTGCTTGCCCATTAATAGCCTTTCCTGGATGGTAAGAATATCATATTGGCTCAGTTCGATGTTCCACTTGAGAAGTCGTCCGGAAGTTTCAGGTCGGCATATTATTTGTTTTAGAGGCTGATCGGTTAGTACTTTGATTAGATGTGCTTGGAAATATGGTTGTAGCTTCCTAGATGCGATCAGGAGGCAGTACGCTAGCTTTGAGTAATTTTTCTCGGCTCCAGTAATCTTATTGCTAATGTAATATATGAGGCGTTGGATTTTCGCTTCTTCATGCACAAGGGCTGCACTTATCGCATGAGGTGAGATTGGTAGGTGAATGAATAGGTCCTCTCCATCCATTGGCTTTGACAGTATTAGTGGGGCTTCCATGTGTCCCAGCAATTCTTCAAACACAATTTGACATGCCACACTTTATTCAAAGTTTTTCTTTCCTTTCTTTAATGCATCAAAGAACGGTATGCACTTGTCGGTGGCTTTCGAGATAAATCGGCTTAAAGCTGCAACCTTTCCATTCAAGCTTTCCAATTCTTTCTTGTTCTATGGGGCTTGGACTTCTCGTAGAGCCGTTATTTGCTCTGGATTTGGTCCAATGCCCCTGGCACTTACGATGAATCCTAAGAACTTTTCGAAGGCTACTCCGAAGTTACATTTATGTGGATTAAGTTTCATTCCATACTTTCGAAGTATTCAAACAGTTCAGCGAGATTATCTAGGTGATTGATAGCTACTTGCGATTTGACCAACATGTTGTCCATGTAAACCTCCATGGTTTTCCCAATTCGGCGCTTGAACATGGTATTTACCAACCTTTGATAAGTTTCCCCAGCATTCTTTAGACTGAATGGCATGACTCTATAGCAGTACAGTCCTAGATCGGTGATGAAGCCGGTGTTCTCTTGATCAGATTCGTGCATCAGGATCTGGTTGTACCTTGAGTATGCATCCATGAATGATAGCAGTTCATGTCCCACCGTTCCATCCACAAGCTGCTTTATTCTGGGTCGGGGGAAGCTATCTTTTGGGCAAGCTATATTTAAGTCCGAGTAGTCGATGTAGGTTCGCCACTTCCCATTGGACTTTTTGACTAAGACTGGGTTAGATACCCATTAAGGATAAGTTGCGTCATGGATAAAGTCGTTGGCTATTAGCTTGTCCACCTCTTCTCTTAACACCTTGGACCATTCAGGACGCAAGTTGCGCCTCTTTTGCTTTACTGGTGTGAACTTGGGGTCAATGTTGAGCACGTGGCATGCGATTTCTAGTGACACCACACACATATCGGATTGTGTCCATGTGAATGCATCCAAGGCGCGAAGAAATTTAATAAGCTCCAACTGAATCTTGTTTCCAAGGTGCGATCCAATTTTCCAGACTCTTGTTGGGTTGTCCATATCGTTTGGGATAGATACCATCAATTCTGCCATTGCTGCCCGATCCTTCCTTCAACTCTTCTTTCTAGGCTCCAAAACATTATCGAATCGGCTATGGTCCTCGAGCTAGGGGCGGCTCGGTTGTTACTATTCAGAAGGTTCACGAATGTGGAGAGTTCTCCCCACATCCTTCCCCTTTTGCCTTCATTTAGATTCACGTAACTCTACAATGTAACATTCTCTAGCGGTGCATTGATCTCCTTTGAACACCCTGATTCCGTTTGCAATTGGGAACTTCATGGTAAGGCATCATTCGACTGGTGCGATTTTGATATCAGCTAAGGCAAGTCCTCCTAAGAAAGCATTATACGTAGAAGTTTTGTTCACAATTACGAAGGTTTGAATGAGGGTAACTCTTCGATCACCCTCTTCAAGCCGCACTAGCAAGTCAATCGTCCCTATAGGTTGTTTGAGTTTGCCAGTAAACCCTTGAATTTTTATTTGGCATGTAGACACGCTTTTCATGCCGACCTTCATTTATCAAAGGTACATTTGAAAAGTATATTGACAGAATTGCTGCTATTGACAAATACTCATCGGACCAAAGCAACTTCGATTCCTACTTACCATAGGATCAAGAGTTGGAGCTTCGATTCCTTTCGTATTTTGGTTTTTGAATACAATATCATCATTCAAAGTTTTCTGCTACTTTGTTGGAGCCCCATCTTCTATTGTGAGACATGATTCCTTCGGAGCATGCTTTAATGAACTTTCATACCGCTCCATCTCTCCCTAACTTCTCTATGAAGGATGTGGGCCTCCAGATATCGTTCCAATAATGAGTCTCTAGTCAGTTCGCTTTGATCCGTCTTCACTGGATTCGACTTGGTTTCTTTGATTCCTAGGGCCTTGAGGAGCCGCGGGCTGGTCAGGATTATGTGGTTTTCTCATGTATTGCTGAAGCTTGTTCTCCTGAATCAGCACTTCAATCAAGTTCTTTAGGTGGTGGCATTCATTGTATTGTGACCGTGTGTCTCATGGAAGCGGCAGAACTTCCCTGAGCTCTTCTGTTGTTCGATTGCTTCCTTCTTAGAGGTTTTTTTATATTCCTCAGTCCCTTGTGTCCCGAGATAAATGTTTTCTGGAGTTTCGTTGAGAGTGGTGTAATCTTCAGACCTGAAGCCTTAAGGCATTTATTGTTTCCATTTTTCTTATTGGAGTTCTGAGTCTTTCTTTTCTGATTTCCATCTTTCCTTGTATTCCTTCCGCAGTTCCAAAAGCATTTGTATTCCCATTCATTGCCCCGTCACTTTGCTCGACGTTCATCGGTTGCATGCCAGTAGACTTCCTTTCTAGCTACTGCGCCTCCTCCAATCTCAAGTATTGACTTGCTTTACGATTGAAATCCTTCAATGTAGTGGGTTGCTTCATCTTGATCTACTTTTTGAACTCAGTTTTGGGATGAATGGCTCAGACCAAAGCCATGAAAACAATGTCCTCATTTGGATTGCTAACCTCTGTCACTACGGCATTGAACCAGTTCATGAAAGACTTCAACGATTCATTTCGTCTCTGGAATAGTCCGGATAGGGTCATCACATCTTTAAGTTACGCAATATGGAGCCTGAACTGATCGAGGAATCTTGTGGCAAGATGGATTTTGGCAGAAGCCTACTGAACAACATGGAATCGATTCCCTCAAGGAAAATGGGAAAATATCTACACCGAACAGCTTATGAGCATTTGCTCCATCCATGTACCAACTATTCTTGTACAAATGGGGTTTTGGGTCCTTCATCCCATCATAGGATGGAATAGTTAGCATCGTGAACTTTTTGGGATACCGCTCATTCAACATCTCATCAGTGAAGGGAGTTCGACTCGGTGCGGATCCCCGTCCATCATCTCTTCTATTTTTATTTTCATCCATTAATCGCTTAAGTCCATCAATTACTTAACCATATCCGCGATAAATGCCTCTGATGTCTGGTAGTCCTAGGGACGGCTGTTAGTCACTACATCAAGTGTTTGGCTTTGCAAATGTTCTTGGCAAGTGGGTTGAAGCCTAAGCTCTCCCGTCTTTGGGAGAATCACTCCCTCGGGAAGTCGTTGGCTTACAGTTGGTCTGACTAGGGCGGTTTTAACATTTCTAGCATTATCGAACGCATTGGCATTCTCTTCCAACTTATCATCATTAAATTGTTCTCCATCTTCTGAGCCGAAGAGGTCCACGGCTATATCCTCTCGTGGGGTTTTCACCCCTCGGCTCAAGTTTAAAGTTGGTTTCCTTGCGGTGAACGGAGTACTTGTATTTCCTTCTGCGTTGATACCCATAGTTTTTGTTGTCACCCTTTTCTATGGCTGCTTCCCGTTCCTTTTGTTTACGCCAGAAATAGAAGAATTTTCTTGCTCTATAGCAGCTGCGGGTTCGCCCATAGTTCTTGGAGTAGGATTTGACTACTAGGTTAAGAGAGCATTGAGCTTATCCATCAGAGCTCTCTGACTGCTTTCCATTTTTTAGTTGATTTCGTCAACCATTTTGTTCAACTCGTCTCTTGTAACGACTTTGCGTTGATTGGAGGATGCTGGCACTTGATCTCTTACATTGGCACCATTTACCTCAGTTTGATGATGATTCATATCTTCTACATCTAGTACTGCCCCTATGGACCTTCCAAAGGAAGTTCTCTTCCTTCCCGGAGCCAATGATTCCAAGCAACGGTTTTTCAAGCAAAGATTGAGGATCTAACTTCTGGACCTGTCTGATCGAAAGTAGATAGCTAGATCTAGACCCTAAGTTGGGTTTTTAATGAAAGAACAAAATATTAATCCAAAAAATGGATCAACAACCTGGATTGAGTGTGAAAACACCAGCCCTGTTCTTACAGAGCAATGATATAGAGAATGAATGTAAAAAGATCAGAAATAGAAAGAAGACAAGAAGATTTTTATTGTGGTTCGGCTGTTAATTAAGCCTACGTCCACTTTATAGTTTTTATTACTCACTAATTACTGTTACAAAATTGAATGGATTACAAAGCTTTTAAATATCCTTAGTTAGATCAAGTCCCCAACCCTAGAGTTCACTGGAGAATCTCAGTGAACTCTTTAGATAACTGTGGTGAGGAAGGAGAGGCATGAAGAAAGCTTTCTACAGAGTTTCAGCAACCAGTCCAGAAGGTCTCATTTATGTTGCAGATAGGAGAGCAATTATAGAGGTTAGAGAGCTATTTGACCAAGCTTGTTCGCCAACTACTTGCAGATGATCACAGGAAGGTACACTAGAGCTTGCCTCACAACCTGAGTCAAAACCATGGATCGCTAGCGATCCATAGTGTATGCTCGAATGCGAGCCATCCTCTTAGAATTTACTCTCTGCCTTGCTTCGTATGAATCGTAGTGATTCTATGAGGTTGTATCGATCGTTGGCGATCCATAGTGTATCGATCGCTGGCGATCCATAGTGTATGGATCGCTGGTGATCCATACATTTAGCCTATTTTTGGACTTTGGTGTCTGGAGTGTCTTCGTCATCTTGTGTCGATGTTGTTCATGTAGTCTTTTTGCACATTGCCTTGTTTTGATGATGGTTTATTTACTAGTTGTATTTAGTTGATGATTTGGCTAGACAGATGCTTGTCTTTTGATTTAACCAACTCAAAATCTTATCAAATTAGTCATTGCTTCTATAACATGGATTGAATCATGATATAAGAGACTTGACAAACTCCTGAGTTAACACCATGGATCGCCAATGATCCTTAGGCCATGAATCTCTAGCGATCCATCTCCTTAGTGTATTTTTTTATTCTTTTTCCCTGGCCTCCTTTGGTTTCTTGTTCTAGTCCATTTGGTTGGTTATTGAGCTATCTTGACTCGATTAAGTTGTTCCGACTTCTCTTGGATCCTGTATGGTTAAAAACCCAAATAACATCTTTCCTTTTCAACTCTATTTTAACTAAGAAAATATTTTCTTCATTCCCCTTATGATTCTTCCTCCTTAATTAAAAGGAGAAGAGAAAGAAACAACTGCCATATATGGATTTATTAAAAGTAATTAATTAGATATTTTAGACCGAAAGTCATTAAATTGCCAAATTCTAATTTGGTTTCTTTTAATATTTAAGGACAACATAGACATCATCCATAAATTTTAAATAGGTTCAATATAAATCATTAACTTTCGATGCTCTTTATTCTCAATGTTACCAATAATTAGATTGTGTGTTGAAGAACAAAAGAACCAAAAATAAACCTGTTTATTAAACAGAAAATCATAAATAGGTTTAATAAAGTTAAGATTGTTCTTTGAGAAGTAACTAATTAACAAAATGAAATCACCATCTATATTCTAATTATGTATATAGATTTATGATTTAAACATATTTTATAAAAATAACAAAATAAAATAAATTCTACAAATTAATTCTTACTTATATATGGGGACAATAGAGAATAAAATATTATATAGTTATCTTTAGGGATAATAGATGACATTTCAAGGAAAAGTGAAATCCTACAATGATCAAAGATTTTTTGTAGATATGGTATTTAAAAAATGAATAAAACATAGAGAAAGAAAATATCAAGTGAACTGATAGGGAAATAGAGTAAAATGTTATCAAAGTAAAAAAAACATACCACTATATTGTTTGACCCTTTCTGATGATTTAATTTCAAATTCAAATTTGATGTCATTTTGAGTTCTCATGGAACTTGAGATGAAAAAGACAGTATAATGAAATATAGAAATAAAGAGAGTGGAGATTTTATTTCTAACTAGAGAAAATAAACTCTTTCTTATGGACGGTTTTAACTTCAGTTAGAAGTAAAACCGAATTAAATACAATGAATAAAAACAATAAATGGGATAGTCAAAGAGGCATGCTGTTACAAATAAATATATTGAAACTTGTTAAATGAGAAACTTTAGAGGTGTAAACAAGAAATATACAGATGAATCAACATGAGGATTTTAATTCTTAAATTATGAGAAAAATACAAAAAGATTAGGAGAGATCTAACATCAACACGCGCACACATAAATTAAGAATGTTAAATTAAAATGCATTATATAAACTAATCCTTACTTATCTGTAGGACAAAGGAAGAATAATGTAAACTCAAAGTATGTTGTACTTTGGTACTAAAATATTATATGGACCTTACCATTCAAGATAATAAACACAACTTCAAGGAAACATGAAGGTCTGCAATGATTCAAAGAGAATTCTCTATAAATATGGAATATATAAAATGAACTATATGTAGAGTGAAAATAAAAATCTGGTGAATGAGTGGGAAAGAGAGTTTAATATCATCAAAGTTTAAACCTTCCATAATATTATATGGTCCATTTTGATGATTTAATTGTTCAATTGAAATTTGATATCATTTTGAGTTATTGCAGAGCTTGAGATTAAAGAGAACTATAATGAAAGATGGAACTAAGGAGAATATATATTTACTTTTAATGATCGTAAAGAAATTTTGCCTATGTTTAAAGTTCATAGATATATAAAATAGATTTGAACAAAAAGAGTAAAACCAAAAAATAGGAATGTTGAATAGACATGTTATTAAGGTTGAGTATATTATACCTTGTTAAATGAGAAATTTCAAAGCGTTAATGTTTGAATATACGCATGAATCATAAAGAAATAAGGATTTAAATTGTAAATGTATGTGATAAAAAGAAAAAGAATTAGGATAATCCAATATTAAAACATATAGGCATATGTGCATACATATATACATATATGTATACATATCTACATACATACATATATATATACATATACATATACATATACATACATCTATATATATATAATTAGATTACATGAAGTTTATGGTTGAATTACAAAAACAATTATGATAAAATTATAGGTCTTAAACTAAGTATGTGTTTATAGACTTCTTGGTTGTTTTACTTTTGATTTCCCTTAATTGTTATTATTGTTCTAATAAGTTTTTATTCAAGGAACTTGTTAAAAACTTTATATTTTAAAAAACAGAACAAACGAAATTTGAATAAAGATCATACTTATCAATGTAGCTAGAAATTATAAAACAGTACAACATGAGATTTGATTTAGAATGTAGTTTATATGTAAAGTTTATATGTTGCAGGAGACCTTATAGAAAAATAAATATTTTTAAATGAATTAAGTGATTCTAAAATTTATTGGATAAAATAAGGTTAACCAGGTTCAAACCAAGGCGCTTAAGCGTAAACTAAACCAAGGCATATAAGGTTATTATTAAGATAATAAGATGTAAGAGTGGCTAGCAGGAATTGAACTTGTGACCTTCTTCTTAACGTACTCAATCAAGGAGAGTTGAATACTTAAATTCTAAAATTATGAGAAAAAAATTAAAAAATTGCAAGTGAGATTCAACTTTAAGGAATATAGTATAAGATTAACAAGAAGAAGGGTTTTATTTAGATACATTTCACTTTATTTTTCCCTCTTTTAATATAAACACTTCAATTCAATTTACAACAAAACATCTCTTTTGTTTATTTTCCTTTCTTTAAAAATAAAAAATATTAATTCTCTCATTTAATTCCAAAATCCATAATTTAAAACAACTTTTTTGGTTTTCGAGAAACCTTTATTCAAACTCATCGATTGTCACGTACGGAAATTTTCGACTTTTGAAAATTCGACATCGATACTCACTTTATCGACTGCCGAGAAATCGAGTGCCGGAAACTCCAATAGTGAGGGTTTTAGAAAGGAGAAATAGGTAGAAGAAGAAGAAAAGAAGAAAAGAGAAAGAAGAAACAACAGAGAACAAGAGCAGAACAGAAAAACAATATCAGAATCTTACACATCGCAGCGAAACAATATATAATAGATAAACACTAGTCTTTTAAAACAAAGAACTATATCAGTTTATACATACATCAATCATCAGAGTCAATATACAACAATGGACAGTTATATAACTTGTCCTCATACAGAATACACAGCGGAATAAATACTATCAGATACAAATATTACGTCTCGTCATCCAGCTTATCTCCAAGCTCCAGAATATCCAGAATATCCTGATAATATAACTCTAGGCTGCCCGTGTGGAAATTGGTGGGCACCCAGAGTTTAGAAGGGAACAAAAAACTCCGAGTCAGTCATGGTGACTGGTGTGAGATCGTAAAACAGTTATTCTTTAAAATAATCAACAGAAAAATTTTAAAGTAAATTCGCAATGCTTTTGGAAAATGAAACTACCATAAGACCTCCCACCACACACACAATGCAAACGCAGACTTGGAGGAGATTTCTTCTTATGTTAGTCAAAGATGCTTACTACGCAAAATCAAATCATTTTGGATATTATTATTAGTGCATAGTGTAGAAAACATTTCGAAAGTAGAATATAAATCTTAGCCAGCATAGGTACCATTATATTATGCCTGCTATAGCTGCCTCCTGAGGAGACAGGTTATACAATTGAAATCGTAAAGGCTCGTATTGTTTCTTTGGATTTCCAACAAATGGTCAGGCTAAGGAACTTCCTTTTCCACGATGGGTACGTCCCTGGAATAGACGACCCGAGAACCTAACCGGATCTCTGCCAACACAAGGCCGGGTTACCTCTGCAAAAATAGGTAACTACTGATACGCGTATGCCATCCCCCGATCGTCACCGATCTTCCCGAGGATCCCCGATTTCCAACAAACCACATGGATAATAATAATGCAGTAACCACAGAGGTTAAGTATCTGGGCTCCATACCATGATACCACCTTTATCCAGAAGGAATGACATACACTAAGGGGCGCTACTCCCTAGAACCTTGCCGCATCCTTCCTGTTTCGACCATTTCCGGGGTGTGAGGCTCGATGAAGTCTCGTCCACAAAGCTACGCTTTCTCAAAAAGCCCTGCTTCGGGTCAAACAAAATGATCAACCTATGATCACAAAGATATAAGATCAAACAAATGATCATATCACAAATGATCAAACACTGATCATTTCACAGCAACACTCAGTATGCCACGTTACCAAATTGGGATATATCGCTGATAAATTTCAACTACATAACCTCTGAGCTCGTACGTCTCAGAGAAGGGTGTTAAGCTAAGAGAATAAATTCTCCGCCACCAACAGAAATGTATTTGAAAGAAATCAGCTTTATATCTCAAATTGTAACGTCAGACACACAATCCATACAAGTCTGTTCCGGGATCGAACAGAACCGAAGGCACTTCTCACGAAGCCCTTGCATATCCGGATAAATTTCTAATCACGTCCAGACTTCCCGTCACTAAGGGTGATAAAACCTCTAAATCGAAGATCAGTCGATGTAGAGTAACTCGACGGTAATCCTTCCGTTTTCAAAAATATCCGGTCTTCAACACCGGTCTTCAAATGCGATTCATAACGACGTATCACATATTCGGAATGGGTTATATGACCCCATGGTCCTTTCCCGGCTAACCCGAATAGTGAGCGCTTATTCAAAAATAAGTGTGGCATTCAAATTCATCCAATTCACAACAAATACCATATTCAAGGTAATTATTGATAGTCGGTTATTTAACTATCAATAAAGATGCGCAACAACATCAGATTCCAAATAATTTTCCAAATTATTTAATCTTCCAAAATATCTTTTACTAGATATAAAATTTCCACACTTAACCATTTGAAAACAGATTTCAAATACACTTTTCAATTTATCTTTAAAAGATAAAATCTCTAAACAGTTCACTTCATATTGGAAAAGCATTTCCATACTTATTTAAAAATAAGTAATTCACAAATCATTTATTTTCAACACTTAGAAAATATTCGATATACTTAAATCAAAATTAAGTATATATCTCATTCTTTAAGGAAATAATTCTTTAAACACATTTTATTTGAGTCAAAACGAATGTTACGTAAAACATCGTTACGACGACTCAAAATCACTAGTATAGGGATTCGAAATTTAGATAGATATATAAATCCCAATACTATATAAACATTTCCTTTCGGAAATCATTTACTATAACAACAGTGTTATAGTCCATCATTTCCTTATTTTCTCGAGACATCTATTTCAACAATAAATGTTGAAATCTATGTTTTGATACTTAACACGTTTTAAAACATCTTTTAAAACAATTAACTTCATTTCAAATATCACTTTCCCAAAACCATATCCATTTTACTTAACAATATATTCACTGTCCAAAATCGTGAATATACTTCACTAATTACATTTCACTATTTTCTACACGTTTTATTTCAATAATAATTCGCTATCCAAAATCGCGAATATATCTCTTTTAATAATCATCTATATTTAATTGACCAAATTAAATCCAATATTCGAAAAATAAATTATTCGACTTCTAAATTCCATTTATTAACTTCTATGCTTTACTTATCAAAATAAGTGATTTCGGAATTTATAACCAACTTTTATAAATTCCAATTCCATTTATAAAAATTTCAATACCAAATCAATTTCAATATTGATTTCTAAATTTATTTGCACTACCAAAATAAATTCCTTATTTTTCTCAAAGTATTCAATATTCTGTTTTTAAATAGATTCTTCAAATTTTTGAAATCATTTTACATTGATTTCCCAAACTATTTCAATTTACCCATTAAAAATTCTAATTGGATTTCCAACTTATCTTCTTTTAAATAAATTCCTTTTTAAGAAAATAAATTTTAATCGTTTCTTTCAATCTATTTAAAAATCCAAATTTTAAATTAAATTCTTCAATTTATAATCACTGTTTTATGAAATCCATTTATTTAACATTTTCACTTGATTCTGGAATTAATTCAATAAGATTTCAAAAATCAGCCTTTATTCTTTTAAATTCTTTTCTTCAAATTTATTCAATTTCTAAAATTAAATTCACTTAGAAATTTCTATTTTGATTTCAAAAATTCAATTTCATTTAATTTTGGAATCCAATGATATCAAACATCCATTCAGCTAAATTTTAGCTTTCAAACAATTTCCAGACATCAATTCAATAACATCAATAATCATTCACAGATTCATATCATAGTAGAAATAAATTCAATCAATGTGAGGGGTCCAGTTGGATCCCTCCAACCTGTTTCCCTGCATCCAAAGACATTAGCACAATACCAATTCCGCTCCAGTACGGAATTATCGCGGTATATGGGTTTTATAAAAATCCGCTTACTAACGGCGCAATAGGGTCTCATCCGCTATACGAGGCGGGAATCAATCAATCCAATATATACATATGCCAATATGTATATATTGCTATATATAATAGATATATCCTACTATATCTAATATCACAATCAATAGCAATCAACACGATCAATAACTGCAATTCAAAATATATTTTTGAGTGAGAAAAATCTCACCTTAGCTTTTTATTTTGCAATCCATTTCCAAATCCAGATTTATTTTTCTTCGTTGTATTCGACCTTGTATAAACAATTATACAATCTATCAATATTCGAATTAAATCGAACTTTTAAATTATCGTTCTATTTATTTACTCAGCCAAAATTTTATAACTGTAAACTTCCATTTACATAAACTGTAAACATTTATTTTTCTGAAATAAATCTTTTGTTTTACACTTGAATATTCTGCAGTGAATAAAAGTTTAACTTTCTGTTTTACTGTATAAGTGCAAATACGCATATTATTATTTTGAAACCACATATATTTTAAAATTACCTTACTGTAATATTTCCTTTTTCTTTTGAAACTCATGTACACTTATAAATTAAAATCTATGTACACTTTAAAATAAATCTTTGCAGATTCCAAATTCAGTTTTATGTATATACATATATACTTGACAGCATTGTACATCTATTTTTACCAAATTCTATAACATTCTAAATTTTAAAACTTTATCTGTATATATGTATTTTCACTGTTTATCTATGTATCTTAAATTAAAATAGGTATGTATATATATATATATAAATTTGACAAAAGAATTTTAAAGTAAATGTCTTACTACAATCAGAGAAACCCAGACCAGACGCCATCGCGAATTCCATCGACCACCCACCATCAGTTCGCGAGCACCACTGCCACAACTGCTCTCCACCGCCGCGCTCCTTCCTCGGTGCCACCTGACGTAGTCACTGCCGAGCTCGCCATCGATATTTGCCAGCGCTCTCCTTCCAATTCGCGACTCTGACGAACTCGCGCATGTCGCCTATGGCCACCCAACTCCACGAGCCGCCACCACCGATTCACTTCGCGAAACCCCACGCGTGCTCGCCATCGAGCGTACTGCTACTCCGACCTTCGCGACCCAATCGAGCACGCCATCGTTACACCCACACGAATCCCCTTTCGTTCGCGACTTCGAAACCCTCCCCAGAAATTGAACGCGAATCCCCACCTCGACTGCAAGCGTTGCCGCTACGGTCCTTGCCGACTTGATTTCGAACAGGGTTTGAATGGTTTTTTTTTCTTTTTAACTGGTCGCGATTCCCATTTGAAACAAAGGAAGGCACGCGAGATTTTTCGAATTGGGAATGGAATGAGGAAGACGCGATGCTGTTATATATTCCCTTTTGTTTTCTGAAGGAAGCCATAGGGATGTACGCGATTTGGTTTCAGTCGCCATTGATTTGTTTTGAACGAGAGAATTTTCTTTTGAACGAAGGGTTGAACGAAAGAAGGCGTGAATTAAGGCTGAAAGAAGGGAGAAGACAGGGTTACGTGACCTCTGGCTGAAACAAAGGGAGAACGTGTTTGCATTACCCCTACAGTATTTTGATTTGAGGCCAAAAGTGTTAATGTTGATCAACTTTAAATTTTGAATTTAAATTGATTTCGGTTTAAGTCCAACGCGTTTATGTGTCGTACACTCGCATAACAACTCCGAACGATACGAAATTTGAAATCCGGTAATAATTCGATATTACGGACCCAATGAAACTGGTTTCGTCGAATCCCGAGACTGTTTGAAAAATGACTATTTTTAAATATCGATTTGAACAATTTAATTTCAAAACTGAACAGAACAGTTTAAATTTCAATACTGAAGCTCCTGTTATCTTCAGTATTATCAATACGAATTTTAAAAGCTTTCGAACTATTTTTCTTCAGCTTAAAATTGAAGATTCAAATTTTTATTCGACTATCAACAGATTAAATCCTATAATTTAATCGCAAATTCAAAGTTATATTCGGGATTCAAATTAAATCGTCGTTCAAATATTTAAAATGAATTAAATATTCTCAATTTAATTTGTTCAAAATTCTGGGTCGTTACAGACTTCCCCCCTTAAAAGAATTTCGTCCTCGAAATTACAAGTTAGAAAGAAAAAGCCCTTAACTTGTCTACTATTTTCACAATCCAATGGTTTTATTAAATTTATCAAAACAAATCTTTCTACTAAAGATTCGTTATCTATTCAACTAAATTTCCAACTCTAATTATAAGTTTCCAAACAACATTGTTTATTTTCAATTCCAATTTAAATTCGAATTCAAATTTAAACTTTCAAAATTTCTCAAAAAATTTCTAACACTCTAAATTTCCGAAAAATTTCGCCAGCGTCTCCTTTGCGCGGCTAATACGGTACGACTACAAAACGTCCCTACGGACTCTCAGATTTCAAAAAGAAAAAGAAAAAGCCAAGCGGCTAGACCAGAAATCATCAAATTTCATATTATAATTCAAATACGTACCTTTTGTCGAGCAATTCAAATTATCTGTGAAATCAAAATTCCAATTCCTTTTATAACACCTGTATATCCTACTAGCCATAATATCTAGTTACATATCCAAACATGTTGCAAATTTCACTACAAAAATTTCCAATATAAATCGCTTATACATTTTTTTCTTCACTATTGAAGTTATATCCATTATCTTCAATTTTACATTTCAACTTTTAATTGAATTCAATTTCACATTTCAATTTCTCATTTGAGTTAAATTTACCATTCAATTCAATTTGAATTCTATTTATCTTCCGAATATTGAATTTATCAATTATCTTTAGTTCACTTCAAACTAATCTCAAAACTTCATTTTATTTCACACAATTCAATTTTGTTTTCAATATTCAGTTTAAATTCTAGTTCACTTCTTTTGTTCAATCATCAGATTTGTGTTTCAATTTACCACTTTGGTTAAATCTACTTGCATTTCAACTAGATTTCAATTCATTTTAAATTTAATTCGTTCAAACCTTATTCATTTGGTCCATATTTAATTAGCTTCACTTACTAATTTTCTTTTTAATACTTCACTTTATTTTTCACAAATCTAAATTCAATTCAGTCTTACTTACTTACAAATTCGAAATGAATTTCAACATTTTATCTTACTTTCATTCAAAATTTATTCACTTATACTTTCTTTAATTTTAACTTCATTCTTTAAGTTAAATTTATTCTATCAAGATTCAATTTGTATAAGTTATCAACTTGATAATATTTCATAAATATGGTATTCCAAAGTCTTACTAACATTTCAAAAATCATTTTGAAAACAATTCAAATTATCCTTTGAATTCCAAAAACCAAACCCAAATTTTTCAAACAACTTCCATTTAAAACAATTTGGCAGCAATTCCTCTTTTGGAAACCCGAAAATGAACACCGGTGATGTCGCGATCATCATCGGAATTATTTTCCAACGACCGAAAAGAGTTTAGAGCTTTCATTTCTCCAAAATACCTTTCAAAACCTTTGAAATTCATTTTCAAATCAAAAATGATTTAACTTTCCAAATCTCCAAAATTTTCAAATTCTTTTCAAAACATTTCCAAAAACTTCTCTGGAATTCCGTTTCAAATTACAATTCACATTTATAATTTATATTCTTTAAATTTCATTTGTATATGGATTTATTTCTTAACTTTGGAGTTACGATTTCAATTTCTTATTCAGTTTCAATAGTAATGATAACATTTCAATATCATCACTTTCCTAACAACCAAGCATCCATATACTATTATATTTCATAGAAAATTATTTCTTTTTTCAATATAAAAATAGTTTTGGGCAAAATTATTTCATTTACCCCATTTTAAAACAATACTGTGTCAGTTTGTCTTGTTTAAGAGTTTAGAAACCCCTATCGATTTCAGTTAGCTAGACTGCACCGACCAGAATCTATAAACAATCAACCGATAAGTCAACACAATACAAAACAATTTTATATTCACTAACAAATACGCGCTCATATCTATTATTACACTCAAACTCATTCTAGAGTATTACTGACTCTATCTCTAATGAGTAACACCCAACAGAGCAGGGTTGTCGCTTAACCATATGCTCTGATACCACGCTGTCACGTACGGAAATTTTCGACTTTCGAAAATTCGACATCGATACTCACTTTATCGACTGCCGAGAAATCGAGTGCCGGAAACTCCAATAGTGAGGGTTTTAGAAAGGAGAAATAGGTAGAAGAAGGAGAAAAGAAGAAAAGAGAAAGAAGAAACAACAGAGAACAAGAGCAGAACAGAAAAACAATATCAGAATCTTACACATCGCAGCGGAACAATATATAATAGATAAACACTAGTCTTTTAAAACAAAGAACTATATCAGTTTATAAATACATCAATCGTCAGAGTCAATATACAACAATGGACAGTTATATAACTTGTCCTCATACAGAATACACAGCGGAATAAATACTATCAGATACAAATATTACGTCTCGTCATCCAGCTTATCTCCAAGCTCCAGAATATCCAGAATATCCTGATAATATAACTCTAGGCTGCCCGTGTGGAAATTGGTGGGCACCCAGAGTTTAGAAGGGAACAATAAACTCTGAGTCAGTCATGGTGACTGGTGTGAGATCGTAAAACAGTTATTCTTTAAAATAATCAACAGAAAAATTTTAAAGTAAATTCGCAATGCTTTTGGAAAATGAAACTACCATAAGACCTCCCACCACACACACAATGCAAACGCAGACTTGGAGGAGATTTCTTCTTATGTTAGTCAAAGATGCTTACTACGCAAAATCAAATCATTTTGGATATTATTATTAGTGCATAGTGTAGAAAACATTTCGAAAGTAGAATATAAATCTTAGCCAGCATAGGTACCATTTTATTATGCCTGCTATAGCTGCCTCCTGAGGAGACAGGTTATACAATTGAAATCGTAAAGGCTCGTATTGTTTCTTTGGATTTCCAACAAATGGTCAGGCTAAGGAACTTCCTTTTCCACGATGGGTACGTCCCTGGAATAGACGACCCGAGAACCTAACCGGATCTCTGCCAACACAAGGCCGGGTTACCTCTGCAAAAATAGGTAACTACTGACACGCGTATGCCATCCCCCGATCGTCACCGATCTTCCCGAGGATCCCCGATTTCCAACAAACCACATAGATAATAATAATGCAGTAACCACAGAGGTTAAGTATCTGGGCTCCATACCATGATACCACCTTTATCCAGAAGGAATGACATACACTAAGGGGCGCTACTCCCTAGAACCTTGTCGCATCCTTCCTGTTTCGACCATTTTCGGGGTGTGAGGCTCGATGAAGTCTCGTCCACAAAGCTACGCTTTCTCAAAAAGCCCTGCTTCGGGTCAAACAAAATGATCAACCTATGATCACAAAGATATAAGATCAAACAAATGATCATATCACAAATGATCAAACACTGATCATTTCACAGCAACACTCAGTATGCCACGTTACCAAATTGGGATATATCGCTGATAAATTTCAACTACATAACCTCTGAGCTCGTACGTCTCAGAGAAGGGTGTTAAGCTAAGAGAATAAATTCTCCGCCACCAACAGAAATGTATTTGAAAGAAATCAGCTTTATATCTCAAATTGTAACGTTAGACACACAATCCATACAAGTCTGTTCCGGGATCGAACAGAACCGAAGGCACTTCTCACGAAGCCCTTGCATATCCGGATAAATTTCTAATCACGTCCAGACTTCCCGTCACTAAGGGTGATAAAACCTCTAAATCAAAGATCAGTCGATGTAGAGTAACTCGACGGTAATCCTTCCGTTTTCAAAAATATCCGGTCTTCAACACCGGTCTTCAAATGCGATTCATAACGACGTATCACATATTTGGAATGGGTTATACGACCCCATGGTCCTTTCCCGGCTAACCCGAATAGTGAGCGCTTATTCAAAAATAAGTGTGGCATTCAAATTCATCCAATTCACAACAAATACCATATTCAAGGTAATTATTGATAGTCGGTTATTTAACTATCAATAAAGATGCGCAACAACATCAGATTCCAAATAATTTTCCAAATTATTTAATCTTCCAAAATATCTTTTACTAGATATAAAATTTCCACACTTAACCATTTGAAAACAGATTTCAAATACACTTTTCAATTTATCTTTAAAAGATAAAATCTCTAAACAGTTCACTTCATATTGGAAAAGCATTTCCATACTTATTTAAAAATAAGTAATTCACAAATCATTTATTTTCAACACTTAGAAAATATTCGATATACTTAAATCAAAATTAAGTATATATCTCATTCTTTAAGGAAATAATTCTTTAAACACATTTTATTTGAGTCAAAACGAATGTTACGTAAAACATCGTTACGACGACTCAAAATCACTAGTATAGGGATTCGAAATTTAGATAGATATATAAATCCCAATACTATATAAACATTTCCTTTCGGAAATCATTTACTATAACAACAGTGTTATAGTCCATCATTTCCTTATTTTCTCGAGACGTCTATTTCAACAATAAATGTTGAAATCTATGTTTCGATACTTAACACGTTTTAAAACATCTTTTAAAACAATTAACTTCATTTCAAATATCACTTTCCCAAAACCATATCCATTTTACTTAACAATATATTCACTGTCCAAAATCGTGAATATACTTCACTAATTACATTTCACTATTTTCTACACGTTTTATTTCAATAATAATTCGCTATCCAAAATCGCGAATATATCTCTTTTAATAATCATCTATATTTAATTGACCAAATTAAATCCAATATTCGAAAAATAAATTATTCGACTTCTAAATTCCATTTATTAACTTCTATGCTTTACTTATCAAAATAAGTGATTTCGGAATTTATAACCAACTTTTATAAATTCCAATTCCATTTATAAAAATTTCAATACCAAATCAATTTCAATATTGATTTCTAAATTTATTTGCACTACCAAAATAAATTCCTTATTTTTCTCAAAGTATTCAATATTCTGTTTTTAAATAGATTCTTCAAATTTTTGAAATCATTTTACATTGATTTCCCAAACTATTTCAATTTACCCATTAAAAATTCTAATTGGATTTCCAACTTATCTTCTTTTAAATAAATTCCTTTTTAAGAAAATAAATTTTAATCGTTTCTTTCAATCTATTTAAAAATCCAAATTTTAAATTAAATTCTTCAATTTATAATCACTGTTTTATGAAATCCATTTATTTAACATTTTCACTTGATTCTGGAATTAATTCAATAAGATTTCAAAAATCAGCCTTTATTCTTTTAAATTCTTTTCTTCAAATTTATTCAATTTCTAAAATTAAATTCACTTAGAAATTTCTATTTTGATTTCAAAAATTCAATTTCATTTAATTTTGGAATCCAATGATATCAAACATCCATTCAGCTAAATTTTAGCTTTCAAACAATTTCCAGACATCAATTCAATAACATCAATAATCATTCACAGATTCATATCACAGTAGAAATAAATTCAATCAATGTGAGGGGTCCAGTTGGATCCCTCCAACCTGTTTTCCTGCATCCAAAGACGTTAGCACAATACCAATTCCGCTCCAGTACGGAATTATCGCGGTATATGGGTTTTATAAAAATCCGCTTACTAACGGCGCAATAGGGTCTCATCCGCTATACGAGGCGGGAATCAATCAATCCAATATATACATATGCCAATATGTATATATTGCTATATATAATAGATATATCCTACTATATCTAATATCACAATCAATAGCAATCAACACGATCAATAACTGCAATTCAAAATATATTTTTGAGTGAGAAAAATCTCACCTTAGCCTTTTATTTTGCAATCCATTTCCAAATCCAGATTTATTTTTCTTCGTTGTATTCGACCTTGTATAAACAATTATACAATCTATCAATATTCGAATTAAATCGAACTTTTAAATTATCGTTCTATTTATTTACTCAGCCAAAATTTTATAACTGTAAACTTCCATTTACATAAACTGTAAACATTTATTTTTCTGAAATAAATCTTTTGTTTTACACTTGAATATTCTGCAGTGAATTAAAGTTTAACTTTCTGTTTTACTGTATAAGTGCAAATACGCATATTATTATTTTGAAACCACATATATTTTAAAATTACCTTACTGTAATATTTCATTTTTCTTTTGAAACTCATGTACACTTATAAATTAAAATCTATGTACACTTTAAAATAAATCTTTGCAGATTCCAAATTCAGTTTTATGTATATACATATATACTTAACAGCATTGTACATCTATTTTTACCAAATTCTATAACATTCTAAATTTTAAAACTTTATCTGTATATATGTATTTTCACTGTTTATCTATGTATCTTAAATTAAAATAGGTATGTATATATATATATAAATTTGACAAAAGAATTTTAAAGTAAATGTCTTACTGCAATCAGAGAAACCCAGACCAGACGCCATCGCGAATTCCATCGACCACCCACCATCAGTTCGCGAGCACCACTGCCACAACTGCTCTCCACCGCTGCGCTCCTTCCTCGGTGCCACCTGACGTAGTCACTGCCGAGCTCGCCATCGACATTTGCCAGCGCTCTCCTTCCAATTCGCGACTCTGACGAACTCGCGCATGTCGCCTATGGCCACCCAACTCCACGAGCCGCCACCACCGATTCACTTCACGAAACCCCACGCGTGCTCGCCATCGAGCGTACTGCTACTCCGACCTTCGCGACCCAATCGAGCACGCCATCGTTACACCCACACGAATCCCCTTTCGTTCGCGACTTCGAAACCCTCCCTAGAAATTGAACGCGAATCCCCACCTCGACTGCAAGCGTTGCCGCTACGGTCCTTGCCGACTTGATTTCGAACAGGGTTTGAATGGTTTTTTTTTCTTTTTAACTGGTCGCGATTCCCATTTGAAACAAAGGAAGGCACGCGAGATTTTTCGAATTGGGAATGGAATGAGGAAGACGCGATGCTGTTATATATTCCCTTTTGTTTTCTGAAGGAAGCCATAGGGATGTACGCGATTTGGTTTCAGTCGCCATTGATTTGTTTTGAACAAGAGAATTTTCTTTTGAACGAAGGGTTGAACGAAAGAAGGCGTGAATTAAGGCTGAAAGAAGGGAGAAGACAGGGTTACGTGATCTTTGGCTGAAACAAAGGGAGAACGTGTTTGCATTACCCCTACAGTATTTTGATTTGAGGCCAAAAGTGTTAATGTTGATCAACTTTAAATTTTGAATTTAAATTGATTTCGGTTTAAGTCCAACGCGTTTATGTGTCGTACACTCGCATAACAACTCCGAACGATACGAAATTTGAAATCCGGTAATAATTCGATATTACGGACCCAATGAAACTGGTTTCGTCGAATCCCGAGACTGTTTGAAAAATGACTATTTTTAAATATCGATTCGAACAATTTAATTTCAAAACTGAACAGAACAGTTTAAATTTCAATACTGAAGCTCCTTTTATCTTCAGTATTATCAATACGAATTTTAAAAGCTTTCGAACTATTTTTCTTCAGCTTAAAATTGAAGATTCAAATTTTTATTCGACTATCAACAGATTAAATCCTATAATTTAATCGCAAATTCAAAGTTATATTCGGGATTCAAATTAAATCGTCGTTCAAATATTTAAAATGAATTAAATATTCTCAATTTAATTTGTTCAAAATTCTGGGTCGTTACATCGATACAATTAAAATCACTAAAATCCTTTCATTTCCAATTTCTACTTAAGTACTATATAGCTACTACAAAAAATTTATGTTTCTCAAATACCTTTAAAACACCAAAATAGAAGGACATTGTAAATCCAAAAATATTTCCAAACCTAAATATTTAATTTTAAAATCATTATTTAAAATCCTCATTTATGTTGGAATCCTTTTAAAATTATTGTTGAAAAGTAATCCATCAAACTAACATTATACCTTACATAATACATCCCTAAAATAATTTGATAATCAAACACAATAATATATTACCTCCAAAAACCCACTAATGAATATATTTAAAACCCATAAATGATAATTTCCGTTCGATAAATAAATTGCATTCATCATAAAATTGCCTCAATATTTTTTTTATAAACTTCCCCTCTATTAATTCAAATAAAACTAACTTATTACCATAAAAATTAGATTTCAAATATAATTACATAAATACCCTTTAAATATTTTTATAATCAACAAACAAAGATTTATATCTTCAGAAATCACTTAATAGTAAAAACCAGAACTCATCATTTACTCGATAAATTTTATTCACAAAATCCTCAAAATTATTCCACTTGTATATTTTTCCAAAATCATCCCTCTTTCGAACTTTCCATTAGTTGCAAATAATATCAATATTAATTAAGAACAGCACTCCAAAATTCGTTATTAATTTTCAAAATAATTTATCAATTTAAAAATAGTTTATTTATTTCAAATCTTCATCTTTTAATTTATTACCTCGTTTTTGATCAATTTCAAGTATTATGTTCAACCAATTCCATCATCAAATTCAATCAGTATTCCCACACAACATAACTGAACCAAAGCACAACACTCTTTCAACCAATACCATCCATTAACAATCAATTTCATCCAATCAATCTATATCAACCAAAAAAATCAAACAATAAATGGAACAAACACTCATAAAACCATATAATATATACATAGATGTGAGTTTAGCAACTTACTAGAATGATGCTTGAATTCCAAGTCGGCGACTACCCATGGCACATCACCATCATGGTGTGGCCAAACTCGCATGGCCACATTTACCCAACTCCATCCTGAACCCCTAAAATCGCAGCTTCCAACACCAACACTCACATGCATGCATTCTTTAGTTGCTAGCCTTTATGAACACAGTTCTACCCATCGCGACTTCACCAGGCCATACAATAGCTCTAGGTCATGGCTTCCATCTCAAGCACAAGCTCCCTTCGTCAATGCTCTAGAGTCACCAGTCGCCAACAATGCCTCCACCAGGTCGCGATGCATCATTGGCTGCCTGCCGCCACCCCCACAACGATCGCGTACACACCTCCACCTTACTCGTCGGTGATGCTACTAAGCATCCACCCTCTTTGCATGATTAATTTTTTTTCTTTTGATGGTCACGATTTCTAATTTGAAGGGCTAGGGATGAAAATGAAATTGAGGGAGTACGGGTTTCAAAAAGAGGGAGGAAGTAGGGGGTTTTCCAAAAGCAAGGAGAGAAAGAAAATGGGTTTAGGCCTTGTTGATTTTGAGATAGATTTTAATTTTCTACTTTACCCAATTATGTTATCATCTTTACATTTAAACTATTCTCATTAATTTGTTATTAAATTCCCAATCTAATTTAATTAAATTTATATGTTACTTTATAAAACATTTATACTTACAACTGCATAAATTGATTAAAACATTTTATTTAATTTCAATATGTTATTTGAATAGAATTTACTAATTTAATTCAATTTATGAGATATAAATATTTCACTAAATAGAATTTAATTAACTAAAAGTTAATTTTTAAAATATTAATTATCACAGTTCAAATTTGAACACTTTTATTTTAATTAAATTTATTTATTTCTACGGAGCAAAAAGCAAGGCTGTTACAAACTTCCTCCCTTAAGAAAATTGTGCCCTTGCATTTTCTTATAAGGAAACATCATATACAACTCATTTCCTGAACTTTCTTCGTTTCAACGATCTTCTATCAAACTTAAACTACTTAATCCTCCAAGTGGCTCTTACACTACAACTCATTTTATCGTATGCTATAATTTTAAAATATTCAAATAACGACTTTCTATTCTTCGCAAATGAAAATTTCCTGAAAAAACTTACAAGTGCCGAGTTCTCAGAAAATTTTGACAGAGTCTCTTTTATACGGAGAGTGTTTTGAAAAATTAAAACATAATATATCATAATATATATATAAGTCCCAACATGGGGCATCCCAAGACATGGGGAAACAAGATGATATCGTAATATATTCCGATATAGCGTAAAACATACTTTTATTAGCGTTTAAGCAAGCTATTTTGCTTTTAGGCGAGCTTGCACCAAACACAACCAAGATATCCATCTTCATGAATCTAATATCAACTCATATAACTCATATCGAATCATATTGAAAAGCATAAAGTAAAATTACGTTCATATAACTAAGCAACAAAGTTACATTTTCATTTTCAGCAACCTTGCACCTAGGTTTTAAGTATCAAAAGTGTAAAATTATTTGATGCTTCGAGTAGCGAAGTTGTAGAGTCATGAATTATGTTTCCAATACATCTTTTGGATCATAAAATTACAAAATACACCAAGAGTTATAATTGATTTACTTGAAAGTATTAATTCAGGAGTGAAATTAAAAACATAGGCCCACTTCTTATAAACTCAATTTTTACCTAGCAAACAATAAAATTTTACAGAATTCCCAAAACAAGATTTGTTTGTTATTGTCTTAGCTTTAAAACAAGTATAAGATCATTGAAAGTGGTTTGAAAATTATGGCCAAAAGCACCACCGTTCAAAAATTGATGTTCGGGGCAAAATTTTGATTCGATTTTAAAATAGATTTTAGCATTAGCAAACTTCAAAATTTTGGAAAGTGTTAAACATAAAATTTGTCACTTATGCAAATGTCTTACCAATGAAATAATAATCGACAAAATCAGATCAAATAATCACAAATCATGATAATATTAGTAAGGATTATAATTTCTTCTTTTTTTCCTACTTCCAAATATACTACCATTATTTCAAAATTTTCCAATACTTTGAAACTAACTTTTCAAAATCTTCATCGAATCCTTCTTAACCCATTTAAAATTACTTCCTTTCAAACATATTTTCAGAATAAGTTCTATTATTCTGTAATACTATCCATTTCTAAATTTCTTCTGAAACAATTCGACTCTTTACTTACTTTATAATAATGTATTAATTTCAAAAATTATTTCTCGATTGAAGGCTGATGTTCATATAGTCATATATCACTAGCGTCATATTACAAATACATTCACAACATTCATCCAAGTCACAAACCACATATAACATGTAAAACGTCCAACCATAACATAATAAACAATACTAATTTCAATTTTAAGCATATCTACAAATTTAGCGGTAATGTCACGCCTCAAATTTCTAGTAGTTTACTTTGCAAATGGCTGTAGTGTTGACCGTGTAATCAACATTGCCTTGCCATTGAGTTCAACTATCCAGTATTGCTCGATAGTTGCAATCATCACATCAAATATCTGTACTTAAAAAAATATCTTTATTATTTTTCAAAACAATTTATTACTCATCATAATAGTAATCGCTCTCATACACACACATACATACTCGCACTCATACGCACTCATACACACACATAATAGTAATCACACATACATACATACATACATATATATATATATATATATATGTATGCACCCAAGTCAAAACAATTTCTAAAACTTCAAAATATTATACAATTTTCATATCTCAAACTTTACTAAATAACCATCTCAAAATAATATTTCTCTTTCCTAAATTTTTTTCCTTTTTTTAAATCTTCATTTATTTTTTTCAAAACATAGCTCAAATGCTTCTTTACAATATTGTTTTCTTTCCAAAACACCTCTCTCAAATATATTACTCATACTATTCCTCAAATTATATACTTCTTTTAAAAAAATTCTTCATCCTCTAAAACATTTCGCCCATTTCAAAATATTCTCAATATCACTCTAATCTCTTTAGAATAATGATTATAACTTTCCTAGAAATTTTATTTCAAACATTGGTTTTTAATATAGCACAAAATATATTATTTCTCCTAAAATAATACATCACTTTCGAAAATCTTGTGTCAATTTATCTCGTTCTAGCATTTAGGAATCCCTATATATAATGTTGGCCAAACGGATCGACCAGAATTCTTAGAGCACTTAATGAACAAACTAACACGAAATTGGATTCAAAAATTTCTTCAAATGAATATATTTAAATGCTTTCATATACTTTAAATAACTTAACTTTTGATAAAACATTTATTAGCTTCTTATAAAATTTATTCCAAACAAAATATATAAACATCATAACCAAAACAATTTTTTTACAAAATCAAAACATATGCTTGCTTATATTAAAACATATATAAATAATCTACGGGAGTACAATAAAAATTACTCTAGTTGCAAAACTCCAAACATCACTAATCGTCATTCCTTAAAATAAACAAATATTCATCTTTATGTTCATTTTAATCACATTTTAAGTTTTTCATAAAATAGAGTGTTTATGCTATGTAAAAATAATTTCCATTATCCCTTGCGGTAATAGTGCAGCCGAAGACATGGCTGGGTTCAAATCATCAAAACTCATATGGGATAATAACTTGAGTGATAGTTTCTACCGAACATCGCACTCAAGACGAATCCCTCAAACCAAGCATCATCAATCAATGTAATCATACAAGGACATCCAAACATCAATCATCCAATCAAAACAACCAAATAATCAAGACACTTATTGGAAAGTGATCTATATACTTACACTGCACCATTCTATTCACTATTGAATCTTCTTACGCATCTCTTCTCATCATAATTTAAAATCATGAAGCATTCGATATAGGATTCGAATTAGGGTCTTTTACAACTTCCTTTACCAAGCAACTCAATTCTAATTTTAATTCCATGCAGAGGTCTAATCTACTTCATCAATGCCAATACCATTGGTCGGATAATTTACTCTGACCTCTTCAATCTCTATTTATTCCTCTACATCTTATACAGAGACTTACATTCAGAAAAGGGTAGAAGAAATATATTATTAAATAATAAGAAAAATACAAATATGTCCCCAGATGATTACTAGGGTAATCATCATATTTCATATTATCATTTAAGTTAAATGTGTAATACCACATAATTTTAACGATAATTAATTGAGAAGAAATTAATTAATAATTTGTAATGTTGAAAAATAGAATTTTTACAAACTTCAGAATTTGGCTAAGTAACTTGCACCATTGGGTTTATGGTTATTTTCTGACCAACTTTCACATTTAAAGTTTTCTTATTAGTATTCAAAGGAAAAAGTTATTAACATTTGAAGTTTTAGGTTTGAAAATTATTATATATGTATTTAAGGAAATAAGAATAATTAACTAACAATAAACTGTAGTTAAAGTTAACAGATAGTTAACGTTAGCTTAAATGTTAAGAAAGTGATAATGGAAAGGAAATTATATCGGTGGTTTAATAAAGGAATAAAACAAACAAAATCAAATGACGATGATTAATTAACGTGTAGTACAAGCCACAGGTTGACCATAATGCACCCAAGTCGATCGGTGGCAGTCAACCCAAGGCAATAAGCGATCGACCATTGGTTGTGTCAATACGGCAGTAACATGTGGCCAAACTACTTGGATTTAATATGGTTTAATCTAACGGCTAACATTCATTTGAACCTCTATAAATGTGGACCTAAACCCTCACTTCCAAACTCGTATTTTTAGAGCGATGATGGAGCTCTACATCCTCTTCTCTACCATACTCTAATTTTAGAAATAGTTCTAATTTATACATATATATAATTAGAAATTCATAGAAGATGATTGAGGAAGAGAATAGGGTCAAATCAAATCGCCAAAGCCAAGGTAAATTGTAAATTCGAATAAAAAATATAAATCAAATTCCAAATCTTTTTTCTAATTTAGATATATAATAAATCTATATATGCTTATGGTGTATAAATCTAAATAGGTAGAAAAGACTATCAAACTGGAATAATAGGGATTAGATCTGGAGAATTGGAAGGCTAAAAAGGTGAGTAGGAAAATATATGTTTTTATATAATATATAATTTATATCATTGAAGATAAGTTCATGTATGCCTAAAATGTAAATTGGAGTTGTAGGTAAAATTTATATATGTGAAATAAAATTATAAACCCTGCCAACATATTCTATTACTGAAAAATCGAATTATATATTGAATATATGTAAATCTAAAAAATATTAAGTATTAATTGTCCCTAAAATAGGTATATGTGATTGTTCCAGATTTGTAGATTTAAAATGACTTATGCAAGTAAAGAAATGTAAATTGAGTTATCAATAAATTATAGAGATTTAAGTAGTATTTTAAGTTATTGAATTATCTGGCGCATCGCAATGTAAATTTCTATAGATTATCGAGTTTCAGATTTATAAATAAAATTGTAGTGGTTAAAATAACAATGAATACACCTAAAAAATAGTTGCATAAAATAAGGATAATTACTGTATTCTGTACTATCTACTTCAATAACTATGAAAAGATAATTCCTTGTAATTTTAAATGTAACACAGATTCCCTTTTTGGATAAGACATAGAAATTTATAATGTTAAGCATTCCATTTGGGAGAAACACAATTCCAATGCATTAAAATATAGAAATCTCTAAGGATAATTTTAAAGAATGATAAATGTGATAAAATAGTCTAGGAAAAGAATATGTGTAGTACAAGTAAAACAAAAGTGAAATAAAAGAGATAAAAAGATAGACAAGTAATAATTTAAAATAAAAAGGGTACATATAGTCTTGTAAAATAAGGTAAAGAATTAAAAATTGAAAAGGAATAAAACAAGAAAGTAAAATTACGATGGTAAGGAAAAGTAAATGAGAAAAGATATTTAAAAGAAATTGGTACATTACCATAAATTAAATAAGATGTAAACACTAAGAAAAGTAAAGAAATATTATTAATAGTGAACTATAGAGGCATAGTAATTAAATTATAAGAATGAACAAAGATACATACATACATACATACATACATACATATATATATATTAACATATATATATATATATATATAGACACACACGTAGCCTCAAGTATGTGTTTTACGACGGGTGTGAATTATATAAGTATATATGTAACACCCTGCATTTTTAGATAATTAAATAACCAAATAATGATGAACAGTGAAAATAAACATTTTTGTAATTGTTAGAATACGGCCTCGAAACATATACCAATGTGTTCGTGGCGATTTTCTGATCAATTTCCATATATAACTTTTTGAAATTCGGGTTAATACGAAGAAGTTACGAGAGAAACCAAAATCAGGAAAAAGAAAAAAATTATAATAAAATAGCATGGGTCGACCAATAGGTTGACCCAAGGCACCTAGGTCGACCCTAGGGTCGACCTTCAAAGCACATAGGTCCACCCGCATTATGTCATGGATGACAATTCGTCCAGGTACGTACCAAACTCTTCAAATTTGATTTTTGCGCGATCTGGAGCGTTTTTTTTCAAATCCAACAAATCACAACAGGCCTATGATGTAGTGACTCTAAATTCAGTACAAAAATCTGACGGTTTGAGATCCCCAAGCTACACTATAAATAGGACCCTAGACCTAGCTATTTTCTCACAATCAGATTTTCTCCAAATTGGGTTCGTTGCCTGATGCTGGACCCTAAATAGAAAATATTTCTAGGGGGAAGATCTTCTCAATAAAAATATTAGACACCTTAGAAGGGGATCCAAGAAGGCCATGGAGCAGAGCTAAGACCATGGTGCAAAGCTAAGGACGACATGTCAGTGGATTTAAATTATATAACTTTTACATTTATGATATATTATCGTTAGATTCCCGTTAAATAATTTAATTTAGCATTTATTTTAGGAATTAGTTCTGCTAATTAGTTAAGTTGAAACTGTAAATTCTATAAGAGAGCTTATATTTAATTATTATTTATATGGAAAAGCAAGATAGGAATCCAATTAAATATGAATAATATTAGGCTTAACAGTTATAGAGAATGGCATAAGCCTGAAAGTAAGAAATTTATAGTAAATTATGCTAAACGGGAGAAATAAATTAAAAAAGGGAAAATTTAATAACTTGATTTGAATGTTAGTGATATATTAGTTGGTTGGTTTAGAAAAAAGAATACATTTCCATAGTTTAATATTGTAAGAATAACGATAAACGTAATTGCAAAAATAAAAGAAAGAAAAAGGAAATTAGTGTAAAATAGAAACATTTCTGTATTTTGCATTATCCAATAATTAAAGAGACAATAAAAGAAATATCTTGCCATTACAAGTTATTGTTTATAGCATTATTTAGTATTAAAATATGGAAATGGATTTTTAGCACAGTTTTTGTAACCAAACCAAATAGAATAGAACTACTTCCTAGAATAAAAGAGAATAAAGTGAAGAGTTAAAGAAATTAAAGAAGAAATCAAGTTAGTTATTTGACAAGACTAGAAACAATAAACAGAAATGTGTCTAGATCTACTTTTACTGCGTAGATAGCAGAATAAAAGCAAAGCAGTTATTATGATAAGTAAATTTGTGATAGTCGGATGTAGTCCCAAGCCAAGATTGTCATATAATATAAGAGAACAAAAGAGAATTCAATATCATAATAAAAGAAGACAGACTAGAATAGAAAAGTGACACATGCAATTATATTTATAACAAGTAGATTATAAAAGAATATAGAAGTAACAATTGTAAGTATAATTATAACATATGTTATAATTAGAGATAACAGAAAAGGCTTATTTTAAAACTTACACTAAGTTAATAAGCAAACATAGAAGAAAGGCCCATACCAACAACATTCCCTTTCAGTGAGGAACTGATGGTCTCACAATAGTTAGGTGAGGCTGGGACACGCTTATGTTGATTAGGGTAAATAAGTAGCCAACAGAATTAGAAAAGTAAACTAAATGCATAATAAAAGATAAGACGTAGGGTCTAATAAAATGGTAAGATGCGTTTGGAGCAGCCTAAAGGATGAAGAGCCTAACGAAGCAGTTCATCACAAATTTTTAGCACAAAAATAGCACGTCCAACTTAGTTAATTTGGGCTAGAAGGAACTATGAGACTTCAACAGGACGTGAGAGTACTCTAGGATGGCCCTTCGGGTAGGACTAATGAAGCTGCACCCCTAAAGGCATGTCTGTAGGTGTTCCATCAAGAGAGTATGCCTTGACTGCTTTTGCATTGCAGGCCTAACGAAGCGGACCTTTGTAGGCAGTCAAAAGGTTGATAAATGGAGTAGGATATTCGTATAACACCGTACTCTGACTTGCGAGTAGGTTTTAGTGGGCAGGACCCAAAAGGATAGTCGCATGCGGAGATCAAGCCATCATCAATCAAGAACGAGTTCGGGAAAGACTAGAGTTAAACCAACAAGCCAATGATTCTTTCACTATCGAGACATTGGATGAGGGGCGCAGCCAATTGGATGTTTAGATTGTTTGTAGTAGGGCACAGCCACTTAGCTCTTTAGAAGTCTTTTGATTAGTTGAGGGGTGGGTGCGTGGGGCAATAGCCACGATGAGAAAAGAGATAGACCAAGTAGTATATCTGTATTGTAGGCCTAACGAAGCTGTCTTTTACAGATATAGAAAATCCATGACTGAGTTCCATACAAGGTAGACCTTGTTGGCGGGATTCAAGGAGTAGATAGAACGATTACGTATAGTCCTCAAGATACGCACTGGGTAGTACATTATGGATGTCCGAGCTTTAATATAGGCTAGTGCGGATGTAGTTTTATGTTTTCATAGTAGACGATGGAAAATCTGTATTGTCGACCTCACGAAGCTTTCCTTTACAGATGTAGTTATAGAACGCTCTAGGAGCAAGACGATGGAGTCCTTTTCGTACGGAAGGTACTATGGGTAGTACCTAGGACCGATGCGGTCATTGGGTATGTAGCTACATATATATTTGTTATTTGGTTTTAATGTACTAGGGAGTAGATGGGTACGATTCACGCACAGATGCAAGAGTATTATAAACCCAATAAACCTAACATAACAGAAAATGGAAATAAGACGGTTTATGTATAATTTGTTCATTCACTAGAACTTTAGTTCTGATCCCCTCCTCATACATCCCACTGGTTAGGTAGATGGTAGAGACTTTCCAGCTTTGAGACACTTGTTTAGAAAGTGTTATTATCTTGGTGAGTATTTACTTACTATTCTATTTTAGTCAGTTCTGCTTTGTGACATTTACTTGAGCTCTGATATATATGTCTTTGCCTATTTTCAGGATACCAGATACCCAACTCGGGCTTTAGTGGGCTTGGGTTTTAGCATTTTTGCAAAAAATCCGCACCCACTGGAATTCGGGTTGTTACAATATAAATAATTTAAATGGAAAAGAATGACATAGTCATTAGAATGGGTTGGAGTGCAAGGTCAGTAGTGTTACACAATAGAAGTCTGCCCACCACAAGGGACAACCAACAATAGTGTATACATTATACTGATGTAGAACATATCCAACTGTAGAACCCGTGGAATATATACGCCTGCATATATGTAAAGAAATACCCTCAATAGAGTCCGCTTTGATAAATGAAGAGGAAGGTATTGCCTTGATTGCATTAGGAAATCTAGATAGGATGGTGAGCGGCTTAAAAAGCTATGTCTTGAGTGCGTCATCGATCCAGTGCGATCAACAAAAAAGACAAGGTTACACCTAACGGATTACGCTTCCTATAAGGTAGGTCTCGTTAGCTAATGCACCACCACTGTTGTTTGCTAGTTTGGTTGTTAGGGAAAGGCTAGTTAACCCATAAAAGAGTCCTTTCAAAAACAAATAGGGTAGTCTGAGGCGCTGAGTCCTCTGTAATCAATTGGAAGCATATAAGTAGTAAATCCCCAAGGCAAGATAAAATACGGCTAAGCTATTGTGATGTAATATTATTACTACGAGATGCACGACAGAGTATAAACTACCATTAAGACATGGATATGGATGAAGACGATGAGACACACCAGCGAGTTGACATTTTAGGTTCCCCTCCCTAATGCATAATTGTACAGGTAGTCCTAATATGAGATATAGTTCCATACGGATGTGATATTGCGTTGACAATGGATCTTGATGTAGTGCTAGATTACGGATACTAGAAAGGAAAGCATCTTGGTCTAAAGGGGGACTATGGTACTATACATATGTATGTATGTAGCTATGGTCTACTTCGGGTAGATAGGGTGTATCACATGCGTACGTCAAGTCGAAACGACTAAGTAAAATTAAAAAACGATATGTAATGGAAGAAAATCAGCATAAACTAGTGTTATGTGTAAAATGGATAATTCACCATTCATCAGAACATTGTTCTGACCCCCTCCTCATTACAATCTACAGGATAGATTTAGAGGTACAAGTACTGGTGCAAGATGGTAATAGTAGAAGGATGGGTTTCCTTAAGCATGCTCGGCATTGGTAAGGACACTAGATATTTAAAGTTTCAATCTTGGTCAGTAACTATATGATTTATTATACTTTACTATTCTTCTATGAGTTATATCGTTAGTGCTCTGATATGCATTTATTTGTTTGTGTGCAGAATACCAAACTAACTATCCATATCTTGGTCGATTTGTATTTCCGATTTAGTGACAATTCAGGCATATTAGGGTGCGAGTTGCTACATTTCGCAACAAAGTTTAGCTTCGTTGATCTTGAAAAATTAGGAAACATTGAGTGAACATATTTGTATTTTGCATATAAATATAAATATACTATACACCAAATCCTATAAATTTCGACTATAGAGTAGTGAAACCATATACTGAAATATGGATATAAGTTGATTTTGAGTTGGAACAATGGATGAAGTTGAAGATGTACATCTACCCCGATTACTCCATGGGAAATATGACGTATGGAAGACATTGACTTAAAAGAGCATGGTTGTAGCATATAGATGTTCCCTGAAGCTGGATAGTACGTGACCCCATAGTTGGACTCTCGATAGCCCAATGATTGTAGATCATCATATGATGCCTATTGATGATGTATAGAAGGTCCAGATAAGGAAAAAGTAAGAGTCTATATGTTGTAAATATCCAGAATTAGTTGAGTTCCCAAAGGATGGTGCACAGTAATCACTCCAAGATGATAGCCAAATTTTAATATTTGGAAAAGAAGAAAAGTCCAAAAGAAGGGACAATAAAAATTCACTCTGAGTCCGACCTAGTATAGAAGAATTTAATATAAAAGTTGAAATGATTTTAATATAAAATTTGGAGGAAATATAGAAATAATATATTTAAAATAATTTTCAAAGGAATTATCTAAAGGTAGAAAAGCCCTATTGTTGAAAAGTAAGTAAATATTAAATTTTCAAAAAAAAACATAGATAACTATGTTGTGTTAAATAAAAGTTTTAGTATAAAATTTAAAATTAGTTGGACCAAAAAACAACAGTAAATGAGTTTTAATAAAAGGTTAATTCTTTCAATAAAAAACTAGTATAACATATATAGCTCGTTAAATTTTTAAGATGAAAATTTTTAAGTTCAAAAATTCCTTTTATGGGTGGAAACTAGGAAGGATGCAAGATTTAAATGAGGTAAAAAGAAAGGAAAAGAAGATTAGAACCCAAAAATAAAGCAGTGGGCGAATGCGCTGTAATGGTTCAACTAAGAAGACAGTAATCAACTGGAATAAGGGCAATTTAGGTTGAGGAAGGTTGAATGGTAATAACATTATAAAATATAAATCAGAACAATGTTAGGGATTTATATAAAATAGCGATACTAATTAGAAATTACATTAGGTGATTATATTGAAATAATGCTAATAATCCAATTAGAAGCAATTTTGGAAATTAAAAGAAAAACAAAGAAAAATGGACATTTTCCATTATTTTGCAGATTTATTGTAAATATCTTTTAAAAATCCCTCTCATATGATATTAGAGGCTCCGCCAAGGATTGGTAGTGGAGATAGTATAGGTGATAAGAAAATGATAGAGTGAGAGTTGTTCTCATTTACTCCAGTTTTTATTATTTAAAAATTGTAAAGGATGTTTAGAAATACTTTAAAGTATATGTATAAAAAGGAAAAAAATGATTTGAGTTAACAATCCAAATTTTTAAGGAGTAAAATTGAAAAGGTCTTTAAAAGAAAATGAACTTTTAAACTTTTAATTGTAGCTTTAAAAAGTTAAGACACTAAGTTATAATTTTAAGTGCTAAAATGTTTATATGTTGTACTTATAAAGATAAAAAAATATGGGATTAAATGGTTCAAATTTTTTAAGTTTTTGAAGAAAATTTACGAAGACCAAACCAAAATTTTATTATGGAATAAATAGAAAAGAATACTTAGGTAAGATAGGGTAAAAAGAAAGGTTATTAATAAGATAGCGATGACTACTCATAGAGTAGCAGTAAGGAATCCACGTAGTGTGTAAGGAACATTGCTGAGAACCTAGAAATATTTGATTAGACATGTGTGCAACCATGAGAAGAACCCGTAAAAGAATGATAAATAGTATTAAAGTATACTTCTACGAGTACGATGGTAGTAAAGAAATTAAATACCAAGATTTAAGAATACCATCAAGTGATTTGGATTAAAGGAAGATGAAAATAGAGGGTAATGAGATGGCAAACACACATAGAGGACGTTGGTAGACTCAAATTTAATGAAGGCATGATAGAGGGTGGAAAAAATTTCCATAATTGGGTGCAGTAATGAATAGAAGTTATTCATCAAAAGTCATAACGAAAAGTAAGATACGTGGGTTAGAGAATAATAGCACGGTTTGAAAGATCCATTTAATTACTAGTAAGAAATGATAGGGCTACAACATTATTAGTCAATTGATGTTGAAGGACAACTTGTAGCAATAGTTTCTTGGAGATTTGGGTTGTAAGCATTAGATGTTTCCATTATGTAAAAACACGTATGATATTTATGGAAATATTCCTTTTTATATGTATTATGTGTGGACCGCGATATTATGAGGAAAACAATAAGACAAAGAAATTTCAAGAAAGATGCTTAACTAATGCAAAAGTGAAGAAAATATTAAAAGACTGGAAGTATAAAATAAATTAAGGAAATCTATTTAATTAGCTAATAAAGTAAAAGAAATGAGATTTAAATCCAAAGAAATAGAAATTTTTTGGGAAGTAAATGTTGGCAAGCAAAGGACATGAGAAAAGTTGTTGCGAAGCCATGGGTCAATGTCCCTGTACCTTGAAAGCAAAATTTACGAATGAAGATGTGTGCCAGTTGCTATTATTAATAAATGGAAATGTTTTGGAATTTAAACTTACATCGTAAATAGACGTTGTCCATTGTGGATGTCAAACTGCTGACTAAACCCCGATTTCATGCGGTGTGGTATAATTTATTTTGAAATATATATATATATATATAATTTTAGAAAATAAAATATCTTTATGAAAAGTTTTTGAAAAAAAAATTTGTGATGAAAATTTCAATCAAATTTTTTTACTGATATTTCAAAAAGTTTATATAAAAAGATTTTTGAGCAGAAAAGAAAGGAACTTTCTAATTTATGGAATGCCACATACTTGACATGGGGGAATAGTTGATAGGTTAGCAAGTATAGATTTACTGTGCAGCAAAAGTGACAGTAAAATAAAATATAGTTAGATACAAGGAAAAAACTGTTTTAATTATGGAGTCACTTTCTTCATATCAGGTCAGTAGGTGAACTAAACTGGTTTTGAAATAATTTTGTTTTAATATTTTGAAGTTTTAAAATAAAAATCACTTATGTGGACTGTACTTGGAAAAGTTTGAAGAGAATTGGGGATAAAAGAGAAGGTTCCAAGATACAGTGGAAAATGGTACATAAGAGAATGATGGGAATATGGAATCCACCATCTAAACCCTTTTCTGGCATAAGAATATAGGTTTAGAAAACTGAATTTTTCTAAAATTGGGACTTTAGTAACAGTGTGCTGGGATTTTCGATGGTAAGAATTAGATGAAAGATTTGTTAAACTATATTTCCATTCGAAAAAGTATGTAAAAATTTGGATGTAAAACAGATTTTCTGATTTTTCAAATTTACATATATATAAAATGCCAGTATATTTACGTTGTCTGCACCATATTTGCAAAACTATTTTAAAAAAGATGCATTCAATAGGAGGCACAGATTTAGAGTTTCTCAGTGTGCATATCATATATGTTGTGATACACCGTGCACTTGTACGCGATCGTTTGCAAAATTAGTTGCACACTAATTGAATAAATAGTTTAGAATGGTTGTATGTTATGTAACATTGTTCGGTCCTTCAGGAAATTTGAGGACGAAATTCTTATGATGGGGTAAAATGTAATACCCCATAATTTTAACGATAATTAATTAAAAGAAATTAATTAATAATTACTATAGAATTTTTACAAACATCAAAATTTGGCTGCAAAAATTACAGAATTTGGCTCGTGGTAATTTTCTAATCAACTTTCATATATAAAATTTTCTGATCGGAGTTCAAACAAAAAAGTTATTAACATTCTAAGTTTTAGAATCGTAAATAATTATATATATAATTAAGGAAATAAAAGTAATTAACTAACATTAATTACTATTCGTTAAAGTTAATGGACAGTTAACATTAGCTTAAATGTTAAGAAAGTGACAATGGAAAGGAAATTATATCGGTGATTAATTAAAGGAATAAAACAAACAAAATCAAACGCTGTTGATTAATTAACGCATAAAACATGGCACGGGTTGACCCATAATGAACCCAGGTCGACAGGTAGCATTCGACCCAAGGCAATAAGCAGTCAACTGTTGGTTATGTCAAAATGGCAGTAACATGTGGCCAAACGGCCCGGATTTAATACAGTTTAATCTAATGGTTGGCATTGATTTAAACCCCTACAAGTATAGACTTAGATCCTAACTTCCAAACTCGTATTTCGGAGTGATGATGGAGCTCTACCATTTTCTCTTCTCCTCCAAACTCTAAGTTCCTAGAAATAGTTCTAACTTATACGTATATACAATTAGAAATTTGTAGATGATGATTGAGGAAGAGAGTAGGGTGAAATCAAATTGCCAAAGCCAAGGTAAATTGTAAATCTGGATCTAAAATATATATCAAATTCCATATCTCTTTTCTAATCAAGATCTCCGATAAATTTGTATATGCTTGCGGTGTATAATCCAAATAGGAGAAAAGGGAGTCAAACTAGATTAATAGGGACTAGATCTGGACATTTGGGAAGCTGAAAAGGTGAGTGAGAAATTATATATTTTTATATATTGCTAGATTTATATCGTTGTAGGTTTTTTCCTATATGCATAAAATGTAAATTAGAGTTGTAGCCTAAATTTGTGTACGTGAAATAAAATTATATACTCTACATATGTATCCTATTGCTAATAAATTGAATTGCATATTGCATATATGTAAATTTGGTATATATTAAGTATTAATAGTCCTTGAAACTTATGGTATATGTGATGGTTCCAAATTTGTAATTTAAAATGACTTATGCAAGTAATGAAATGTAAATTGAGTTAACAAAAAATTGTATGGATTTAAGTAGTATTTTAATTTGTTGGATTATATGGCATGTTGCAACGTTAATTTCTGTAGATTATCAAGTTTCAGATTTATAAATAGAAGTGCAGCGATTGAAATTAGAAGAAATACAGCTAAAAAGAAGGAGATGTATAAACTAAGGATAATTGCCATATTTTGTACTATTTATTTCAATAACTATGAAAAATAATTTCCGGTAGTTTTAAACGTGACACAAATTCCCTTTTTGGAAAAAATATGGAAATTACAAATCAAGGGTAGGAGCTGTACATGGGTTGAGTGCCTCATCGGTCCTGCGTGGTCAATGGGAAACATAGGGTTACACTTAACAGACTACGCATCCCACTAGGGTAGGTGTAACATCCCCTACTTGGAGGCCCAAAACTAACAGATATGGATGCTGCAGTTATCCATAGTTATTAATCCTCAACGACCAAATATGGTAATGTTAGATACATTGATATAACAGAAACACATGGATATGGAAAAAATTTAAAAATCATAAAACAACTTTCACATTCCATTTCAAATCATTTCTAAATTCATTACATAATCCCATATTCGAGAACCACTTTTAGAGAAAATATAATTATTACAACAGACGCATGGAGCGACATGTGAAGATGCCTCATTGGATGATCAGAGTATATATAACTAGACAATTAAACAACTTTGCCTTTACAACAAAACACAGCGGAATCAAAATAGAAAAGAACTCCTACTGCCTAGCTTGCCTCCTGCATGTCTTTGGAAGCTTATTCGTCTAAAGAGGTACCTGAAAACCTCAAATTTCAAACTACTCAAAATCAATTGAGTACCGAGAGTATAAGGGGAAAACATAAATATCGAGTCACATAAAGCCTGGTATGAATAATAACCTACCATCTCAAACCATTTAAATATCTAGTGAAACCACGCCGCTTAGCGGAACGGGTTTTCCTCTCACTATTATCTTATCCAAAACTTTATAAAAACAATATACTATGCTCCTGCACCCACAATAGTTAAAACATAGTAATTCAAAATATTATGATGATATGCAAACAAGTAAATCAATCCTGGATTACCCATCCCCATTCATTTTGACTATTTGTCTCAGTTATAGTTTCTTGGGTCACTATTAGCCTATTAGTTTTCATGTCCTTATTAATAACCTGTTTAAATTTTGGACTCTCTTTCCAGTTTCATAGTTTTCATGAGATCGCTAAGAACCTCCTGGCCCTTGCCAATAACTTTATTGTCTAATGGGTTCTCCATAAACGTATTGGTATCTCCAATGACTTCCCTCATACTATAGTTTTAATGGGTTGACTAGGAACCTATTGACTTCTGACTTAATCCGGATATAGTTTTCATGGGTTCACTACAAACCTATTGACCCTTGCCAATAACTCTTTCTATACATAGTTTTAATGGGTTTACTATGAATCTATCAATCTGACAACTTCTTTAATTAGTATTTAGGCATCCTATATTCTGGTCGACCTTACCTCCGGGATGCAATTCTACTCATTCAGGAGTTAACTCAATTTATATTCACTACTGGGCCAACCTAACTGGTTAACCTACCCTTTCTCCCCAAAATACAATTATGGGTCCATTTAAAGTGAATATATATATATATACACACACACAGATATATATATATATTAGAAGAAGCAAACACAATAACACAATAACACCAACACCTGTGGTTTATTATCCTTGAAATCATTTTCATATGAAACATGGTTAATCCCTTTAACCTATTATTTTATCAAGGAAAGCTTCTTCAAAAACTCCATACTTAAAAGTCATTTTAAAACTCTTCTATTTATGCCATTGTTTTTCCTTTAAAAATGAAAAATGAGATTGGGTTCTTTATTTTGAAAACTAAGGCTTTCGAAAGCTTAAACTTTTACTTTCAAAACCATTGGATAACCTCCTTCGAAAGCATTCTAATCTTCTTTTCAAAACACTAAGCATATGCCTTTTGAGACACTTTAAAACATCTCTTTCAAAACCCTCAAAACATACCTTTTGAAAGTATTAAAGTATTACTTATTAACTCTTAGAATCATAACTTCAAAACCATTGGAAGTACTCCTTTCGAAATCATTTGAAAGTATCCCTTTCAAAACCATTTGGTTATTCTAAAAATATCTTTTGGGCCAAATTGAATATAAACAAAAGTATCTCTTTCGAAAATATTAACCATCATGTAAAAGAATTTGGGAAAAACCAATGGTTTCGGAACCATCTGTTTGAAGGCTTAATTCATTTAAGTAAAACATTTGAAGAATAGTTTCAAAATCCCTTTCAAAACCATTGCCTTTGAAACCATTAAACCCTTTCGAAAGCTTTAGGAAGTGGGTTATTGTTTTTATTAACAAAATCTACCTTTTGATCTAGTTGATGACCTCAATTCATTCGAAAGGCATAAGGACGGTGGTAGGGTTTCGACTTAATTGAAACTACCCTTTCGAAAGCATTGAATTAAAACAAGGCAACTCATTCAAAAGCATTCTTTTCGAAACAAAAAGGAAGCAACATTTTCAAAAGCCATTTAAATGGGTTTTGATCCCTTTGAAAGCATTCTTTTGAAAACAAGGCAAGCGCATATATTTGGAGAGTAAAACAAAGGCTTCGACCCCTTCGAAAGAATTTGTTTCGACACCATACCTTTTTCCTTTCTCCAATCCACTACGTACCAACTTATTGATACCTTATGTATTGGATTCGACTTGGTTGAGGCGGAAGTACAGGGTTGAAAGGTAGCATCTAAAAGAGGCGAAACATAATTTCATGGTAAAGACTATTTTAATGCCCTTTTTAAGTAATTGCTTTCTTACTATCCTGCCTATTTGTAAACATTTAATTGGTTGCCATAAACTTCTCAAATTCTTTCCTAAAAATTGCCGCAATTATTTCTGATCTAAAATAAAAATAGTTTAACAAATAAGCCCTTCCTTAAGCAAAACAAATAAAACATTTAAGTCTTCCATCTAAAATAATTGTACTTCCATAGTAAATTATTTAGGAAAACTCCCAAAAATCATAGAAATTCACTTTTATTATGTTATCTAACATAAAAAAATTCCAGACCCAATTTCTTTCATATAATAGCCAAAATAATTTTAAACCTAATTCATTCATTTCTTCCTTCAAAAATTCATAATAAATTTTCCATAATTTGGAAAATTACAGAAAATTAAACCCATCTCCAAATTCATATTTTACATAAAACATAAGTTTCTCATGGCATTCGAAATCCAAAATAAACTATTTTAGCCTTAATACCATATATAACCTTTATCAAACTTGTTTGAATATAACATATCATGGAATCCAAGCATATCATCATCGATAATCATCATAATGGATTCAAAATTAAGCCCGAAATCAAATGATAAGGAATTCACCTTGATTAGGATAAGGAATTTGAGATTTGATCCTTGATTAGTCCCTTAGCTTGATTCCCTAGCTTTAATTTGATTTATTCCCTTTTCTTCCCTAGGTAATGGCAGGCTAGAGCTTTAGGTTTTACGTTTTTATGTTTTGCAAAATGAACATGAAAAGGAAATAAAACAAGAATTTTAAGGGTGATAGGATCATGATGGCGACATTTCCTGTAATACCCTTGTGTTAATTGTTTTCTTATTAATTAAGATATGAAACCTATCGTAGCCTATTCTTTTAAAATAAAATTTAATTAAGCTCGGCCTTTAAATAAATTTTCAAATCTCAATTCCCTTATCACTTTAGTATTTACATTATTCTATTTAATTTATCAAATTAAATCTCCAAATAATGTTATTAAAAATTAAGGTCATATAGGCTCCCCTCCTTAAAGAATTTCGTCCCCGAAATTTAGTAAGAACAAAAGGCTAAACATAGCAGTCATCTGTAATAGCTCCTAACAACCATACTAGCCTACCTGACTATCAACAATCTATATAAATCTGATATAAAACATACCATCATAGTAGATCAGGATAAGTATCTCTATTCCTGTCTTCTGTCTCCCAAGTACAGTCCTTTTCATTATCGCACCACTGAACTTTTACCAACTTGACTATCTTGTTCCTTACCTTTTCTTATCTCTAGCCACAAGCCGAACTGGTTGTCTCACAAGAGTCAAATTCGGTTCTACTATCAAATCATCCAACCCCGTCGGAGGAATAGTAGTCTCTGGATCATGCACATACTTACGAAGATCAAACACATTAAACACATTATGGACACCTGCATACTTCTCGGCAACTCTACTCTGTACTCGAGCTTTCCGGTCCTCTCTATAATTTGGAACGGACCAACATATCTCGATGCTAGTTTCCCTGACTTTCCAAATGGCACCACACCCTTCATCGATGATACCTTGATGAAAACCCTATCTCCAACTGAGAATTCAAGGTCTTTACGCCTCTTATATGCGTAACTCTTCTATCTAGATTGAGCTTCCTTCATCCTTTCTCATATCAACTCAATTTTCTTTGTTGCCTCTCTACCAGATTTGGACCTAAGACTAATCTGTCTCCAGTCTCCAACCAACATGTTGGTGATTTGCATGACCTTCCATACAAAGCTTCAAAAGTTGTTATTCCTATACTAGTCTGATAGTTATTATTATAGGAAAACTCCACTGAATGTAGGTGATCTTCCCAAGGTCTACCAAAATCCAATACATAAGCTCTCGATAAATCCTCAACTACCTTATTGACTCTCTCTGTCTACCCATCCATTTGAGGGTGATACTCAGTACTCATCTTGAGCTTGGTACCTAATACATCATGTAGACTCTTCCAAGATTCACTAGTGAACAAAGCGTCTCTGTCACTGACTATACTACTAGGAACTCCATGCGGTCTAACTATGTTCTTCATGAACAACTTAGCTAAAACAGGTGTTGCCCTGGTTGGCTTAACTGGAATGAAATGGGAACTCTTTGTGAACCTGTCCATTATGATCCACATACTTTCATTTCCTCTAGATGACCTTGGCAATTCGTCTATAAAATCCATGGATATCGAATCCCATTTCCAAACTGGCACCTCCAAAGATTGAAGCAACCCACTAGGCTTCTAATGTTCGGCCTTCACTTGTTGACAGTTTACACACTGCCTAACCCACAAGCCAACATCCTTCTTCATAACTTCCCAATAAAAGCTCCTCTTCATATCTTGATACATCTTGATCCGTCCAGGATGAATCGTAAAATTGGATTGATGACATTCTCCAAGAACTTCTTTCCTTAAGTCCTCAACATTCGGAACACACAACCGTCCCTTCTTTCTCAACCATCCTCTCTAGTCAAGACTAAAATCTCTTGGATCATTGATCTATAATCCTACCTCAAGCCTTCTAATTCTCTCAGCTAATAATGGGTCCTCTTTCTGCTTAGAAGCAATCCTTTTGATCAACATCGATTTAACTTCTAAACATGACAACATGGCGGTGCTCTAACTAGAACTAGCAGCCGATCTTAGCTGCACACTACATGTAGTCAAACCTTCTAAATCCTTCCATTCTGCTAACATAGCTAACACCATATTTTGATGTCTTCTGCTAAGAACATCGGCTATCTTATTTCCATTCCCAGGAGTGTAGTCTATACCAAAATCATAAGCAGCTAAAATCTCCAGCCACGTCTGTTGTCTCATATTCAACTTCTTCTAAGAGAATAAGTACCTTAAAGACTAATAATCTGTGGATAGCTCAAATCTCTCCCTTAAGAGATAATGTCTCCATATCTTCAATGCAAAGATCACCGCAGCCAGCTCCAAATCATGAGTAGGATATCTTGCTTCACGCGGTCTAAGCTATCGTGAAGCATAGGAAATAACTTTGTCCTTCTACATCAATACAACTCCTAATCTAGTTCCGCATGCATCGGTATACACCACCAACCCTTGGTTTCCATCTGGAACTACTAACACAGGTGCATTGGTCAACAAATGCTTTAACTTAAGGAATGCTTCCTCACATTTGTCGAACGAGACAAACTTCACATCCTTCCTAGTTAACTTGGTCAAAGGTACAGCTATACACAAGAAATCCTTGATGAATCTCCGGTAATAGCCAGCAAGTCCATGAAAACTTCTAATATCAGTCACCGTCTCTGGTCTCTTCCAATTATTAACAGCTTCGATCTTATCTGGATCGACTGACAAGCTTTTTCTAAAACCACGTGACCAAAAAACATAACCTCTTTCTTCAAAAATTACACTTGAAAAACTTCACTTTCAGCTAATGCGGCCTCAACATCTCAAGCACTACTCTAAGATGATCTTCATGCTCTCTTTCATCCTTAGAGTATACTAAAATGTCATCTATAAATACCAACACGAACCTATCCAAGTTCTCTCGAAAAAACTCGGTTCATCAAATCCACGAAGAGAGCTGGCGCATTAGTTAACCCGAATGGAATTACTAACCACTCATATGAACGTCCTTAGTTCAAAATGATGTCAATGGGATATAGTCCTCTACCACTCTTGACTGATGGAAACCTATCGCTAAATCTGACAAGGAAAACACTCTAGCTCCACACAACTGATCAAATAGATCGTCAATTATCGGCAAAGGATACTTATTCTTAATCGTTCTCTCGTTCAACTTACGATAGTCGATACACATCCTCAACGACCCATCCGGTTTTTTCACAAACACCATGGCCGCTCCTCAAGGCGAACTGCTTGGTCTAATAAAATTTCTTCCTTCTAGATCCACTAGTCGTACCTTCAATTCCTTCATCTCTGTCGGTGTCATCCTGCTAGGTGGTCTACTGATAGGATCAGCTCCTGGCACAAGATCTGTCCAAAATTCAACAGCTCGTTTCGATGGTAGTGATGTGCACGTAAATGTGCATATATTTACATCCATATTTTATCTCTTTTTATTTAAATAAACATCATATTTGGACATTTGTACATGTTAAAACCAAAATTCAATTATTTTCAAACCATCATATTTTCATCTTCATTCAAGGGCAAAATGGTCATTTTTGTGCATGTGTAAATTTGAGAATTTTTACTTGGACATTTTTGATGATTTTTATAGGAATTTGGAGGCATATGGAAGAGGCTTATATGAAGATACATGCATGCACAAGGAAATACAAAGGAATGAAGAGGAAATAATTCAAGTTCAAGATCATGGAGGACCTCATCCACTTACCTAAATGTACAATTAGGAGCTAATGGACAACTAAGTAGAGGTTAAAGCTTCATGCACATCAAATGATGGATTAATTAGTGGCTAATGGTTACTTGGTGGCCACACTTCCTAAAGGACATTTTGGGAAGCCCCCTAAAAATGGAATTAGGGTTTTATGCATGTATAAATAACCCTCTTATGTAGATGAAAATATCTTCTACTCTTTCATTTTACTTAGGAAATTAAGAGATCGAATTGTAAGCTCAATGTTACATGAAATAAAAAATGGCTTCCAAGCCACTTTCTTCTCTCTTTTCTACATGCTTTTCTTTGTTTTATTGTTAATGTTTATTTCTATGCTCTCTTTCTCTTTATGTTCATAGCTTAGATTTACATTTATGCACTAGTCTAATCAATTTTCTTCTAGTAGTTAATCTTCTTTTTCTTTGTTTATTCTCTACTTTCTTTCATTTTCAATGTTGAAACTTACATGTGTTGTTTTGATAACACAAATGAGTAGCTAAAACCCCTCTATTTAGGGGTATGAAGCTCTCAAATATTATGTAATTTCAACATTTTTTATGATTTATGATCTCTTTGTTTGTGCTTCATGAAAGTGAATTTTGATGCAAGTTTATACAAGTGGGTTTGATAGCTTATATTGCTTATGCAAATGAGCTATTATTGTTCAACATAAACACAATTTGCATCATCATTTGCTAATCCATTTTTGATTGTAAAATTAAAGTAAAAATGAAATTTGATGATCTATATTACTAGTTACAATAGTAAATAGATCATACTTAAAGTAGCTTTTGCTTTGGCTTCATTTTCATGAGAATTATAAGTGGTTTATTTGTTGTATTATAGAGTTATGTGTTTGAGTTATGTTAATTAATAACATAAACAAACCATACTTATGATAAATACAATGATATTTCACTTAATATCAAAGCTAGAGATCACAAATTGTTTATTTGTTGATTTACAAAAATATGAGAGTGGATTTGACTCTAAATTGTTCTCTACTTCAATAGTTTTTAAATCAAATTTTAATTCTAGTTTTAGCTTCATTTTATTTCTAATTAACAATTTCTTCTCCATTTGGTCTAATTTGATTGAATAGAATTTTAAACTCTAACAATTCCTTGCGGACCGACCCGTACTTCAATAGTACGCCGTGTGCTTGCGGTTATTTTAATTTATAATTTTTTGGCAAATTTCTAATCCGATAGAAATTTTGTCGATTAACAAGTTTTTGGCGCCGTTGTCGGGGAATAGTTTTTTATTTTAATTTTCTATTCTTCGAATTAGTTTGTTTGATTTTTTGTGTGTTTTTGTTTTGTGTGTGTGTGTTGTTGTGTGATTTTAGCATTCAATTTGTTGTGTTGTTCTCTTTTCATTTTCCATTTGCATTTCTATAAAATAACATCCACAATTTCTTTTCAAAAAAAATTCATTTCATGTTGCAATTTACATTTCAAATTTACAATATTTCATAACTTCTCTGTTCATACAATATTTTGTTCTTTTTTTTACAACTTCACTACTACCATACTTAGTCACCAGACTCTGACAGCAACCTGACCCATCAACCTACCATCACTGCCCAAACCAGTCCTTCCTACAGTAGCTTCAACACTGCCTTCAACAAACAACACTCTATACACCACAACCAAATCCAACATCAATACATACCACCAGTTCTATCTACTGCTGCCAACCCATCATCTAAAACCCACCTGAACTGCCTTCATCTCCACCCCCTAACTGCTTCTACACCAATTCAACTTCCACCCAAATCCATCTCCATCTAAACTCCACTGCATACACACTGCACAGCTTGCTACAACCCATTGTTGCCTCCTTAAAATCTTTCTAACAACTATAGCCAAATCATATCCCCTGCCACAATTTTCAATCAAGTAACCCCGTCATACCAAACAACCATCTCCATATCTTCCCTAAACATTACAACTGCAACACTTCAAATTCTGCTAACATCATAGCAGTCCCTCCATACCACATTCAAACCACAAAACACTTGCTTCTCCTTGATCATCCCCATACACGACTTCATAGCAAAACTGCAATTCTACCACTCATAAACAACACAAACATCCATTCCATTGAATTTCAAACCAATCCCCACTTCCAACCATCTCCTTACTCCTTGCAACTGACATTTCCGACCACCAACAAACTGTGCAACATCACATCACTGTGCACATCTCAGTGAACAACCTTTCGAAACAACCTACATCTCAACGAACAACTCACAGCCACCACTCCACTGTGCTGCATTACATCACCATCATCATTAACCAAACTACATCACACTCAAACATCTCCACACTTCAACCACCATTCCATAACTACAACCTGAACCACAGCCATCACCAGTTCATACATCACAGTACCAAAACTACATCACTTGTCACTTCCCATCAACACCCACTTCATCCACTACCTTCATCTCTTCACCTACAATTGCATCAACTCCATCGAAACAGTCAACTGCCCTACCTACCTCATCATTCATCTGCTGTTCTTCCTGCCGCACCTGTCCCCATATCATACACACAACAAACCATTTCCTTGCCAACACTGACATACACTTACATACAAAATTCAACTCAACAAACACCTCACAGTTCAACTTCACAAGACTTCAATCCATAACTACTACCATATCATACAGACACCTCACTTCCCATACCATCTAACTAGCTCCTCAACTTCATCAACGTACATACTTCTATCACTTCTCCAGAAATACAACCACTACCATTCAACAATCCCATACATCACCTTGCAACTACAAGAGCAACATCCACCATTCCTTCATTTACCAGCCAACTCCTCTGTCACCAAGTACTTACAATCACCTTCGCCTCCTCAACCAATCGCGACAACCCATCATCGAATAGCCACCACCATCGCAACTTCGTCAACATCGAACATCGCGAATTCGCAAGACCCAAATCCCCACTATCATCAACCGCAACTCCTTCCCCCTAACTACAACCAAACTGCTATTCTCCGCTTCCTTTCCACTCCTAAAATCGAGAACCATGATCAGATCGTCGAACCCCAAATTGGAACTTCTACACATCAAACCCAGCCTGACCACCAAATCGCCTTACCAAACAAACCACGCCAAACAACCACGCCGTCAACGCTAATCCCAAGTCATGAGTTGACTTCGATTTTGGATCGCAAGTTAATTTTGATTTTGGATTTTGTGAAAATTTATAAATTTCGGCTAGATAAATTTAAACGATAATGTGGTTTTGCAAATTAAATGAATATTTGGGCCGGGTTCCTTTGGTTCGGTGAAGTTACTCTTTTAATTTGTTAATGTGTTTTGTGTGTTTTTAATTTGTTTTTAACCCTTTTAAGTTCCATCCGTAAATTCAAAAAAAGGGGAAAAACAAGCTTCACTTGTTTAATTTTCATTTTTTCATTTGTTTTCACTTGTTTCAGTTTTCATTTATTTTACTTTCATTTGTTTTGTTTTTCTCTTGTTTTACTTTCTTCTTTGATAAAAAAATATTTGTATATATATCTTGTTTTAAATTTTCAGGTTGCCAAAGCAGATAGGTAAAAAAACAGTTGTCGCTCTGCTTGCCAAATAAACTGCTTGCTAAAAATCGCTGCTAAAAAAAATTTGCTAAATAATCTACACGTCCTGGTATCATGCCATTTTCCCTTGTTTTTAATGAATTGCATTGTTGGTTGCTTGCATTTGCATTTCTTTTAAAAAAAATTCAACATCCAAAAACAAAAACAAACTTCATTTTAGTTGCATTGTAAATTCACTTTTAATTTTTGTTTTGCATTCATCTCATCTTGTTTTATTTTCTAAGGGCAATACCCCAATTCACATAAGATGAGGGATTTGATCACCCTTTCCTTAGCCTACAAACGCATTTCTTCATAGAATTTGACTAATAATAAAGGTTAGACATTGGACTTAAGGGTGTCGCGAGCTCATCTAGGGCTTAATTGTATCTTCACAATTGTTTTCTTTAAACAATTTTATTTCTTGTTGTCTAGGCTACGGTAGAGTAATAACCAGTTATAAAAATTACGGTGATTCGTAAATATTATACTGGTTGTTCCTCTGAAGGTACTTAAACCTTCGGTTGCATTGCTACGGTGGTTCATGGTGCACCGATAACCCCTACCCGTTACCTGGCTGAGAAATATTTTTGTTGATTTAAAACAAAGTGTGATTATACAATTTTGGGTTAGGAGCTACTAAGGACAAAAAATCTGTAATTAAGTCCTTTGCATTCATTTAGTTGCATTAGTTCATGCATATATAAAAAAACAACAAAAAATAAAAAATCCAAAATCCAAAAAAATTGTAAATTTTACTTAACTTAGTTTTTAATCCAAAAAAATCCTTTTTTTCCTTTCCTTTGAAAATTTTCAATCGAAAACAAAAATCCAAATATATATATATATATATATAATCTTTTCAAAAAGAAAAAAAAAATTAAAAATTCAAAAACAAAAAAAAATTGAAAATTCAAAAACAAAAACAAAATTCAAATTTCCATTTTCTGAAAAAAAACAAAAATCCTTTTGGTAAATATTTGAAAATTCAAAAACAAAAAAAAATTACAAAAAAAACCATATAAAAATTTGAAAAGACAAAAACAAACAAAAATCAAACTTCTACTTTGAAAATAAATTTCACTTGGTAAATATTTTTCTTCGTTAAAAAAAACAAAAAACAAAAACAATTTTTTACTTCATTTTTCAAATCTTCTTTCATTCTCTAAACTCGTTTCTAACTTTTTTCTCTTCTCGACTTTCACTTGTGCATGAGTACTTGGACTCGTGACACAACAATAAATCGTTGGACTCGCGACTCGACAACAAATCGTTTAACTCGAACAGACGATACTCCTGAAATGGCGAACGAGAACGCCCCTCGAACTCTCATAGATAGAATCTTTCCCGATAGAGTTTATATTCCATCTTGCATCACGTTACCCGCCCTTACGGGTTACCATTTCGAAATTCACTCGAACCATATTGCCACGCTTCCAAAATTTGGCATTCGAGCACGATGACCCATACATCTTTTTGACTAAATTCGAACAAGTTTGTGCAACCATAAAATTCCAACAACTTTCTGATGACGGAATCAAACTTCGATTAATCCCATTTGCTCTTACGGATTATGCTAAAAAATGGTTGTACAGTTGACCATCGAACTCAATTAAAAGTTGGGAAGAATTCGTAAAAGCTTTCTTAAAAAAATTCTACCCCTTGGAAAAAACGAGTAGAATACGAAACGAAATTGTAAATTTTCATAAATTCAAGGGGGAACCATTCGAAAAATATTTTGAAAGATACAAAGAGCTTTTGATAAAATGTCCACACCATAACTTCGAAAAATGGACGATTTTCCAAATCTTATACGATGGACTCGAAAATAGATTACGAACCATGCTCGAATCAATGTGCCAAGGTAACTTTCTTGCCCAACATCAAGACGATGCTTGGCAATTTCTTGAAAACCTCGTTGAAAAATCATCCTAATGTGAACGATCGAATGAAAAATCAATTTACTCACGATCGAGTGCACACTCGATAGGATCTTCTTTTGCTTTGGAAGCCAAAATCGATGCAATGATTAAAAAATTTGATAATGTTTTCTCATCGAATAAAATGAACCAAGCTTCCCAACCAATGTGTTATAAATGCAACGATCCTAATCATATAGCCGATCAGTGTCCCAATTCTGTCGAACAAATCAATGCTTTCATTAAAGCCAAAAATGACCCGTTTTCTCCAACGTACAACCCTGGTTGGAGAAATCATCCGAATTTTGTGTGGAACCAAAACAATCCCAACACGAATACAATTCGTCCCAATTTTCAAGCATTCTCGAATAATGCTTCAAATCCTCCCTTTCAGCCCAATAATTTTCAACCAAATTTTGCGGGTCCGTCCCATAATCAACCACAACAATCAAATTTTCAACCAAATTCTGCTCATCCTCCCCAAGATGATAAACGTTTAACTTCGCTTGAGAAAACTCTTGAAACGTTGGCTAAAGCAACTACTCAAAGCCTTCAATCAAACAGCAATTTGCAAAATTTATTGACTTCATATATGCAAAACACAAACCAATCAATTGTAAAACTCGAAATGCAAATGAGTCAATTAGCCACGTCTGTAAGTGAACGCGAACGAGGAACATTCCCAAGCCAGCCCTTTCCAAATCCCAGAAATCAAAACCCAAATTCAAATCAAGCCCATGTTGTTCAAGATAGCAACGTCACCCAATTGAATGCTATCACAACTTTACGTTCTGGTAAACAAATCGATAATGAAGTCGTTAACCCAAACGATTTACCAGAAACCTCACTCGACTCTTCAAACGAATCGGAATAGAACATGGAGCCAAACGTTGAATCGAATGCCAATCAAAATTCTTCTTCTTCTACTTGAGTAGACCCGCCTACTGAGTATCGGGTTCCATTTCCACATCGTCTCCGATCCAAGAAACACTCGGACCAAATGGAAATGATGTTGGAAATTTTTAAACAAGTGAAAGTTAACATCCCGCTTCTTGACATCGTTCAATAGGTCCCCACTTACGCGAAAATTCTTAAGGACTTGTGTACCCAAAAGAGACACACTCAAGTGCCCAAAATAGTCTTCTTAGCAGCTAGTTTGAGCGAAGTCTTGTCCCAATCCATGCCCGTTAAATACAAAGATCCCGGCTGCCTTATGATTTCATGTACAATTGGAGACAAGACAATTAACAAATGTTTAATAGACTTAGGTGCAAGTGTCAACTTGATTCCATACTCCATGTACGAACAATTAGGTTTAGGTGAGCTCAAACCCACAAAAGTTATGCTTCAATTCGCCAATCGTTCCATTAAGAAGCCCGTGGGAGAAATCGAAGACGTGCTCATTCGAGTAGGGCAATTCATATTCCCCGTTGACTTCATCGTTCTCGAAACACAACCCGTGGCAAATCCCGCGAGTCAAATTCCATTGATTTTAGGCCGACCGTTCTTAGCCACCTCAAATGCCTTAATCAATTATCGTAACGGTTCAATGAAAATCTCTTTAGAAATATGACCTTGGATCTCAACATTTTCAATCTTGAAAATCAATCAAACAAACCTCGTGACCAATGTTGGAAGTTAGTGCTATTCACGAATTCTTCGAAAACAAGACACTTGACCTTAACGACGAACGCGAAGCCAAGTATGAAAAATCGTTTCACGAAATTCCCAACCAAATTGAATACACTCTTCCCTTTGAATCGCTTCCTGTTGAGTCTGAGTCTCAACCCAACTCTTTGATCGAAAAACTTTCGAAGTTGGACCTCAAACCACTTCCCGATCACCTTAAGTACGCATACTTAGGTGAAAACGAAACTTGTCCTCTCATAATTTCTAACGATCTTTCTCTCGACCAAGAAGCTTCTCTTCTCTCTATTCTTTTGAAAAATAAGGAAGCGATTAGATGGTCGATTACCGATATAAAGGGAATTAGTCCTGCTCTTGTTCAACATCGCATCCATTTAATCGACGATGCCAAGCCAGTTCGTGACGCGCAACGAAGGCTTAATCCAAAAATGAAAGATGTGGTGCATGATGAAATTCTTAAACTTCTCGACGGAATCATTTACCCAATCTCTGATAGTTCATGGGTTAGCCCAATTCACGTTGTACCGAAAAAGTCTAGGCTAACCATTGTCAAGAATGATTCAAATGAACTTATTCCAACTTGTACTCAAACGGGTTGGCGTGTTTGCATTGACTATCGAAAAATAAATGCCGCAACACGAAAAGATCACTTCCCTCTTCCTTTCATTGACCAAATGCTCGAACGTTTAGCCGACCACGAATTTTACTGCTTCCTTGATGGTTATTTCGGCTATAACCAAGTTCCCATCGCTCCCGAAGATCAAGAGAAAACGACTTTCCCGTGTCCATTCGGTACCTTTGCTTATCGACGTATGCCATTCGGACTTTGTAACGCTCCTGCGACTTTCCAACGATGCATGGTTGGAATCTTTTCCGACATGATTGAATGCTTTCTAGAAATTTTATGGACGATTTCTCTATCTTAGGCTTTTCTTTTTCCCAATGATTACATCATCTCGAGTTGGTTCTAAATCGATGTAAAGAAAAACATTTGACTTTGAATTGGGAAAATTCCATTTTATGGTCAAACAAGGCATAGTCCTTGGATATATCATCTCAAATAAAGGCATTGAGGTAGATAAAGCGAAAAGCGATGTAATTGCAAATCTACCCATTCCCAAATCTGTTAAGGACATTTGATCATTTCTAGGACACGTTGGCTTTTACCGACGCTTTATGAAAGACTTTAGCAAAATCACTTGACCATTGACAACTCTTCTCGTAAAAGATGTTCCATTCGATTTCAACTCTAATTGTATCTCTTCCTTAGAATGTCTTAAGAAGGAACTCATTTCTGCTCCAATCATTTGCGCACCAAATTGGGATCTTCCATTTGAAATAATGTTTGATGCTTCGAACTTTGCCGTTGGTGCTGTCTTAGGACAACGCATCAACAAGATCCTTCACGTCATTTACTACGCAAGTATGACTTTGAACGATGCTCAACTCAACTACACAATAACCGAAAAAGAGCTTCTAGCTGTCGTTTTTGCGCTCGAAAAGTTTCGACCTTACTTGATAGGCTCACACGTTACTGTGTACACAGACCACTCTGCGCTTCGATATCTCTTCGCTACAAAGGATGCTAAATCCCGTCTGATTCGTTGGATCCTTTTAATTTCAGAATTTGACCTTACAATTAAAGACAAAAAAGGATCTGATAACGTCATAGCCGATCACTTGTCTCATCTTCCGAACGCACCATCCTCTTTGCCAATCAATGAAAACTTCCCCAATGAACAACTTCTTTCAATTTCTATCGACCCATGGTACGCTGATATAGTGAACTAGTTAGTCACTAAAGAAACTCCCTCATCTTGGTCCAAATGGGACCAATGCAAATTCATGTCCCAAGTGAAATATTTCTGTTGGGACGATCCATACTTGTTCAAATATTGTCCTGACCAAATCATTCGACATTGCAATCCGTATAATGAGATAAGGAGTGTTCTTTCGTTTTGCCACGACGAAGCGTGCGGTGGACATTTCAGTCCTCAAAAAACTGCAGAAAAAGTGCTTCAGTGTGGATTCTATTGACCTTCTCTTTTCAAAGACTCATTCGAATTTTGCAAAACTTGCGATCGATGTCAAATGCTTGGACGAATTTCTCGATGAGATATGATGCCTCTAAACCTCATTCTTACGATCGAAATCTTTGATGTTTGGTGTATCGACTTTATGGGACCTTTTCCCAATTCTTTTGGAAACTTATATATCCTTCTTGCTATCGATTACGTTTCAAAATGGGTCGAAGCTGTTCCTTGCAAAACCAACGACCATAGAATTGTTGTGAAATTTCTTAAAGAAAACATCTTCTGGAGGTTCGGCACTCCACTCACAATAATCAGCGATAACGGGACCTATTTTTGCAACCGTTCTTTTGAAACTTTAATGAATAAATACTCAATAACCCACAAGTTATCCACTCCATATCATCCTCAGACTTGTGGCCAAGTTGAAGTTTCAAATCGACAAATAAAACAAATCTTGGAAACACTGTTAATAAAAATCGAAAAGATTGGTCTCAGAAATTAACCGACGTGCTTTGGGCTTACCGTACTGCTTTTAAAACTAACCTTGGGATGTCCCCATTTCGTTTAGTTTACGGTAAAGCTTGCCATTTACCTGTTGAAATCGAACACAAAACGATGTGGGCAATTAAGAACTTAAACTTTGATCTTGAGAAAGCTGGCGAAAACTGAAAACTACAACTCAACGAACTAGAAGAACTTAGGAACGACGCGTATGAAAACGAGAAAATTTACAAAGAAAGAGCCAAAGTTTTTCATGACAAGTCAATCCTATGGAAAACGTTTTTGCCTAACCAAAAAGTTCTTTTATATGACTCAAGACTTCATTTATTCCCTAGGAAACTTAAATCGAGATGGACCGGACCATTTGTGGTACGAACTGTTTTTCCACATGGTGTCGTAGAAATAGAAAACCCCAGGGATGGATTGATTTTCAAAGTCAACGGTCATCGTTTGAAACCTTTCTTGGAATTGCCCGGTAACCAAGAGGAGGAGCTCATGATTCTTTATGAGCCAAGCTACGTCTAGTAACAATGTTAACCCTCTTTTGTAAATATATACATAGTTTTTCCCGTTACACTCATTATATCATGCATCGACTATAGGGACACAGTCAAAATTAAGTGTGGGGGGGGAGTCTCATTTTCATTTTTCAAGTTTCATGGCATTTTTTTGAATTTTCATTTTCTTTTAACTTAAAAAAAATATCTCAAAATCTCAAAAACATTTTCTTTTTAGCATTTTGATTTATTTTTGAAGAAACACTATGGGATAAGTATAAGTTATGGTTAGTAAATTGAAATTTTTGAAAATTTATTTGTCTTAACAAAAATAAAAATGGAGTTTGATTACAAATAACAATGGTTTAACTAGTATATAGGAATGTTCATATGTGTTAATTATGAAGTATGTTCTAATTGGAAATCTTTGTTTAAAAAAAGTGGTAAATTTAAAGTAAAGGATATAGCATTTTTATCTTCTAAGTTAAATGGTACTAAGATGATTTTGAAAAACTCTCTCTTTCTAAAAAAAATAGAAAAAAATATATATATATATATATATATAAGTAAAATAAAAAACATTTGTATATATGTATATATATTTTTAACACCTAGAGTCATGTGCTCACACTCGTGTGTTCACTCGCCATGCTCTGTACCCTTCTCACGTAAGCCTGAAAGGCAGTGCATGATCGGTATATCTGGCCTCGGTTTATCCGAGTTACGTGTATGTATATAAAAAAAAATTAATAACGCCTATAGTCGATAAGTGTTCACACTTGTGTGTTCACTCGCCACGCTCTGTATTCTCCTCACATCAGTCCGTAAGGCAGTGCACGGGTAATATATCTGGCCTCAGTATACCTAAGTTAAACATATGTAAATATTATTAAAATCAATGAAATTTTCAAGTAAGAGAGAGTAAGAAGTTGAAATCCAAGCACCATTTTAACTTGTTTGATTTAACTTGTTATTGAAAGGAAATGAGAATACCACTTTGACAAGCTTTGATAATCAACTAAGGATTTATTTCATAGTTACACTTTGTTATCAACCGAAACAACAAGTTAAACTATAGTCTATTTGTTACGATAACTTCGTTTTTATTGGAAGTTTTGACGAGTAAATGACATAAATTTTCAAGACAATGACCAAAGCCTATATTTAACTTATGTGTGTCGAATTGAAAATGAATCCTTCATTTGTAAATATTTTCAAAAATTTTGTGGGTAGTATCCGCTGAAAACCCTCACGAGACAACAGTCGTCCTACTGGGGACACCCAGAGGTTTAACGGCTTGTTGCATACGCTCAATGCAATCGTGCTCCCTACGAAAACGGATTTATCTTAGTTTTCCTTTATTCGAGGATGAATAAAAAGATAAGTGTGGAGGTATTTGATGTGCACGTAAATGTGCATATATTTACATCCATATTTTATCTCTTTTTATTTAAATAAACATCATATTTGGGCATTTGTACATGTTAAAACCAAAATTCAATTATTTTCAAACCATCATATTTTCATCTTCATTCATGGGCAAAATGGTCATTTTTGTGCATGTGTAAATTTGAGAATTTTTACTTGGACATTTTTGATGATTTTTATAGGAATTAGGATGCATATGGAAGAGACTTATATGAAGATACATGCATGAACAAGGAAATACAAAGGAATGAAGAGTTAATAATTCAAGTTCAAGATCATGGAGGACCCTACCCACTTGCCTAAATGTACAATTAGGAGCTAATGGACAACTAAGTGGAGGTTAAAGCTTCAGGCACATCAAATGATGGATTAATTAGTGGCTAATGGTTACTTGGTGGCCACACTTCCTAAAGGGCATTTTGGGAAGGCCCCTAAAAATGGAATTAGGGTTTTATGCATGTATAAATAACCCTCTTATGTAGATGAACATATCTTCCACTCTTTCATTTTACTTAGGAAATTAAGAGATCGAATTGTACGCTCAATGTTACATGAAATAAAAATGGCTTACAAGCCTCTTTCTTCTCTCTTTTCTACATGCTTTTCTTTGTTTTATTGTTAATGTTTATTTCTATGCTCTCTTTCTCTTAATGTTCATAGCTTAGATTTACATTTATGCACTAGTCTAATCAATTTTCTTCTAGTAGTTAATCTTCTTTTTCTTTGTTTATTCTCTACATTCTTTCATTTTCAATGTTGAAACTTACATGTGTTGATTTGATGACACAAATGAGTAGCTAAACTCCCTCAATTTAGGGGTAATGAAGCTCTCAAATATTATGTAATTTCAACATTTTTTATGATTTATGATCTCTTTGTTTGTCCTTCATGAAAGTTAATTTTGTTGCAAGTTTATACAAGTGGATTTGATAGCTTATATTGCTTATGCAAATGAGCTATTCTTGTTCAACATAAACACAATTTGCATCATCATTTGCTAATCCATTTTTTATTATGAAATTAAAGTAAAAATGAAATTTGATGATCTATATTACTAGTTACAATAGTAAATAGATCATACTTAAAATAGCTTTTGCTTTGGCTTCATTTTCATGAGAATTATAAGTGGTTTATTTGTTGTATTATAGTTTAATGGTTTGAGTTATGTTAATTAATAACATAAACAAACCATACTTATGATAAATACAACGATATTTCACTTAATATCAAAGCTAGAGATCATAAATTGTTTGTTTGTTGATTTAAAAAAAATATGAGAGTAGATTTGCCTCTAAATTGTTCTCTAGTTCAATAGTTTTTAAATCAAATTTTAATTCTAGTTTTAGCTTCATTTTATTTCTATTTAACAATTTCTTCTCCATTTGGTCTAATTTGATTGAATAGATTTTTAAACTCTAACAATTCCCTATGGATCGACCCGTACTCGCCACGTACTTCAATAGTACGTCATGCACTTGCGATTATTTTAATTTGAATTTTTTCGGAAAATTTCTAGTCTGATAGAAATTTTGTCGATTAACAGGTAGTCTTGTAACCGGCTCAAAAACATCTGCAATTTCTCTTGCTATCTAAACTTGACTTAACTCCTCTTCCACTTCCATAGCACTTAACAAGGCACAAACACTCCAATCAGAATTATCCACTAAGAATATGATTCGGTTATGATTATTAGGGCGCCTTAGTGATATTTCCCTATCTTGGCAAAATATCCTTGCCTCATACTTTCCCAACCAATCCATACCAAAAATGATTCCAAATTCTACGAATCAAAAACATACAGACTACATGCAAACTTATGATCTAACAAATCAAGTTCTAACTGGTCACATCTAATCCCTAGAGTTGCATACACTCCTATAGGACTCGCAACCCTTAAGGAAGTAATTAGGTATATGGATTCTAAGCATAACCTATCAACCAAACACTGAGATATAAATAAATGTGATGCACCAGTATCAAATAGTACCCTAACGGGTATACTCTGAATCAAAAGCGCACCTTCCATCACAGTCTTCCCTTTTTCAGCTGCAGTTGGCCTAGCAGATAATGGTCCAACATCAAAGACCTTTCTTCTATCCGCCTTGACTAGTTCCGGACACTGATTCTTATAATGCCCAACCTGGTCATAGTTGAAGCACTTCACATTCTTCTTTCTTGTAGCTTTCTTCCCCTTGCCTGACCGGCACTCATGAGCATAATGACCTTTCTTTTCACACTTGATGCAAACTAAATTAGCTTTAGCCTTCTTGACAGCTTCTCCCTTCGGGGCACCCTTCTTCTTAAAGAACTTCCTCTTCATTCCCTAAGAACCATCAGTTTCAACCGGCTTTTCCTTCTTATAAATAGCAAGCATTTCCTTATGTCGGATTTCCATCTTCACAACTACATTACAAAGATCACGGAGATGTGGCAGGGTTGCCCTATCAAGCTTGGGCCTCAATCCCAAATAAACTTCTCATTCCTCCTTATGACGGTGTCTATGGTAGCATAACTATATCAGGACAACTCATCAAACTTAGTAGCATACTCAATTACCAACCTCTCTCCCTGCACCAAATCCATAAACTTTCTCAACAATGATGACTTAGCACCTTCAGACAAAAACCTCTACTTAAATCTCCTTCAAAACTCTACCCAAGTCAACTCTTTCGCAGGAACTTTGGTCGTAACGCTATTCCACCAATGGAGGGCTACCCCCTGCAACTGCCTAGAGGCCAGTCTCCTCTTATGTTCATCATTCAATCCCAAATCAACGAAGATTCTCTCACAATGCAACAGCCAATTCTCAACTTCTATGGCATTCTCCGTCCCACAAATGGCTTCCCACCAATACTGGTGTAGTCTCTACTTAACCTAGCATAATTTTTTCTAATTAGAGCCACATGATTAGCTCCTCCAACATTCCTAGCAACTCCAGCAGCTGCTCCGGCTTACATCAAGTTGACGAAGAACTGATACATTATCCCCATATCACCTGGTGGACCAGCACCCACATTTGCATCTGTATTTTGGTTAGCATTAGCATGTCGACCCAGGTTCCTCTTGGTATTAGTTCGAACCTTTCCATTTGTTATGGTGCTTCCTCCATCGAGATTTCCTCTTCCGTTTCCTGCCTCCTTATCTACTTTCTTGTAAATCTGCATATGAGCCATAGTAAGATACAAAAGAAAGATCTAAGAGAGAGGGGAATACATACTTATATATAAATATACCAAATACAAATACATTACTATAGCGTTAACCCAAACCCTGATCTTATTTTCTTATTCATTGGATTATGTTTTGAAAAATCTCTTAGGTCTAAATTTCTTTTAAGTTTTCATAAACCTATGCTTTGATACTAATTTGTAACATCCCCCACTAGGAGGCCCAAAAATAACGGCTAAAGATGTTGCATTCATCCATAGTTATTAATCCTCGGCGACCAAATACAAATGTTAGATACATTAATATAACAAAAACACATGGATATGAAAAAAAATTAAAAATCATAAAACAACTTTCACATTCTGTTTCAAAATTTCTACATTCATTACATAATCCTATATTCGAGAACCTCGTTCAAAGAAAATATAATTATTACAACATACGTCAAGAGCGACATGTGAGGATGCCCACTTGGATGATCAAAGTATATATAACTAGACAATTAAACAACTTTCCTTTACAACAAAACACAGCGAAATCAATATAGAAAAGAACTCCTACTAGCTAGCTTGCCTCCTACACGTCTTCGGAAGCTTATTCGTCTAAAGAGGCTCCTGAAAACCTCAACTCTCAAACTACTCAAAATTAATTGAGTACCCATGATTTTAAGGGAAAAACATAAACTTTGAGTCAAACATAAAGCCTGGTATGAATAATAACCTACCATCGCAAACCATTTAGATATCTAGTGAGACCACGCCGCTTAGCTGAATGGGTTTTCCCCTCACTAGTATCTTATCCAAAACTTTATAAAAACCATATACTGTGTTCCTGCATCCGCAATGGTTAAAACATAGTAATTCAAAATATTATGATGATATGCAAACAAGTAAATTAATTCTGGATTACCCATCCCCATTCATTGTGACTATGTGTCTCAGTTATAGTTTCTTGGATCACTATTAACCTATTAGTTTTCATGGGCTTACTAATAACCTATTTAAAACTTTTGACTCCATGTTCGGTTACATAGTTTTTATGGGATCACTAAAAACCTACTGGCCCCTACCAATAACTTTATTGTTTCATGGGTTCTCCCTAAACCTATTGGTATTTCCACCAACTTCCCTCGTATCCTAGTTTTCATGGGTTGACTAGGAACCTATTGACTTCTGTCAATAATTTAATCCGGATATAGTTTTCATGGGTTCACTACAAACTATTGGCCGCTGTCAATAACTCTTTCTAAACATAGCTTCTATAGGTTTACTATGAACCTGTCTATCTCACACCTTCTTTAATTAGTATTTAGGCATTTCTGGTTTACCTGACCTCCTAGATGCAATTCTACTCATTCAGGAGTTAACTTAATTTATATTCACTACTAGGTCAACCTAACTGGTTAATCTGCCCTTTCTCCCTAAAATACAGTTATAGGGCCACTTAAAGTGAACATATATATATATATGTATGTATGTATGTATGTATGTATGTATGTATGTATGTATGTATGTATGTATATGTATGTATGTATGTATTTGAAGAAGCAAACATAATAACACAATAACACCAATACCTGCTATTTAATATCCTTGAAATTGTTTTCATATGAAACATGGTTAATCCCTTTAACCTATTATTTTATCAAGGAAATCTTCTTCAAAAATTGCATACTTAAAATTCATTTTAAAACTCTTTTATTTATGCCATGGTTTTTCTTTTAAAAATGACATTGGGTTCTTTGTTTTGAAAACTAAGGCTTTCGAAACCCTAAACTTTTACTTTCAAAACAATTTGATTACCTCCTTCGAAAGCATCTAATCTTCTTTTCAAAACACTAAACATATGCTTTTCGAGACACTTTAAAACATCTCTTTCGAAACCATCAAAACATACCTTTCGAAAGTATTAAAGTATTACTTATTAACTCTTAGAAGCATAGCTTCGAAACCATTGAAAGTACCCCTTTTGAAACATTTGAAAGTACCCCTTTTGAAACCATTGGGTTTATTCTAAAAATATCTTCTAGGTCAAAGTGAATATAACTAAAGTAGTGTTTTCGAAACCATTAACCTTCATATAAAAGAGTTTGGGGGAAACTGATGGCTTCGGAACTATCCTTTCGTAGGCTTAAACCATTTATGTAAAACATTTAAAGGATAGCTACAAACCCCTTTCGAAACCATGGCCTTCAAAAACATTAAAAGACCCTTTTGAAAGCTTTAGGAAGTGGCTTATTACATTTATAAACAAAAGCTACCTTTCAATCTAATTGATGACTTCAATCCATGCGAAAGACATAAGATTGGTAGCAGGGTTTTGACTTGGTTTGAAACTACCCCTTTTGAAAGCATTGAATTAAAACAAGGCAACTCATTAGAAAGCATTCTTTTCGAAACAAAAAGGCAGCAACATTTCCAAAAGCTATTTAAATGGGTTTCGACCCCTTTGAAAGAATCCTTTTGAAAAAAAGGGAAGCGCATATCTATGGAGTGTCAAACAAAGGCTTCGACCCCTTCAAAAGCATTGGTTTCAACATCATACCTTCCGCCTTTCTCCAATCCAATATGTACCAACTTATTGATATCTTGTGTATTGGATTCGACTTGGTTGGTTTCGACTTGGTTAAGACAGAAGTCCAGGGTCGAAAGTTAGCATCTAAAAGAGGCGAAACATAATTTCTGGGTAAAGACTATTTTAATGCCCTTTTTAAGTAATTGCTTTTTAACTAACCCGCGTATTTGTAAAATAAATATTTATATTTTACATAGCTTGGAAAATTACAGAAAATTAAACCCGTCTCCAAATTTATATTTTACATAACATATTAATTCCACATAGCATTCGAAATCCAAAATAAATGATTTTAGCCTTAAAACCACATATTACATTTATCAAACTTGTTTGAATATAACATATCATGGAATCCAAGCATATCATCATCGATAATCATCATAATGGATTCAAAATTAAGCCCGAAATCAAATGATTGTTAAAAACAAAAATAGAGATGGTTTTGATTATTATTAACCTTGGTTAGGATAAGGAATTTGAGATTTGATCCTTGATTATTCCCCTAGCTTGATTCCTTAGCTTTATTTTGATTTTTCCCCTTTTCTTCTCTAGGTAATGGCCAGCTTGAGCTTTAGGTTTTACATTTTTGTGTTTTGCAAGATGAACATGAAAAGGAAATGAAATGAGAACTTTAAGGGTAATAGGATCATAATGGCGGCAATTCCTATAATACGCTTGTGTTAATTTTTTTCTTATTAATTAACATATGAAACCTATCATAGCCCATTCTTTTAAAATAAAATTTAATTAAGCTCGGCCTCTAAATAAATATTCAAATCTCAATCCTCTTATCACTATAATATTTACATTATTCTATTTAATTTATCTAATTAAATATCCTGAATAATGTTATTAAAAATTAGGGGTGTTACAGTAGGTCCCGTTAGGTAATGCACTGACATAGTTGTTTGCTAGTTTGCTTGTTAGGGAAGGCTAGTTAACCCATAAAAGAGTTCTTTCAAAAGTGAATGGGGTAGTCCGAGGAGTTGAGTCCTCTATAATTAATAGGAAGCAAACAAATAGTAAATCCCCGAGGCAAGATAGATATGGCTAAGCTATTATAATGCTTGTATTAGGCACTACGAGATGCATAATGAGGCGTAAACTACCGATGAGAAGTGGACACGGATGAAGACAATGAGACACACCGACGAGTTGACATTTTAAGTTACTCTCCCTAATGCTTAGTTGTGTAGGTAGTTGTAATACGAGATGTAGTTCCGTACATACGTGATATTGTGTGGATGATGGATCTTGACATGGAACCAGATTACGGATACTAATGGGGATGGTATCTTCATCTAAAGGAGAGCCATGTACAAATATACATACATACATATATGTATGTATGTATATATGCATATATGTATGAATGTATGTGTGAGTGTGTGTGTGTGTATGTATGTACATATGTAGTTATGGTCTATTTCGGGTAGATAGGGCAAATCGTACGCGTACGTCGAGATGACTATGTAAAATTAAACGACATAACATGTAACGGAAGACAATCGACATAAACTACTATTATGTGTAAATTGTATAATTCACCTGTCACCAGAAAATTCTTTTGACCCACTCCTCATTATAACCCACATGATAGCTTTAGAGGTACGAGGACTGGTGCAGAGCGAGAATAGTAGAAGAAAATGTTTTTTAAGCATGCTCGCCACTAACAAGGACGCTAGATATTGGAAGTGTCAATCTTAGTCAGTAACTATATGATATTATATTTTACTATTCCATTGTGAGTGATAACGATAGTGCTTTGATATCCATTTATTTGTTTATTTGCAAGATACCAAACCAACGATCCATATCTTGGTGGACTTAGGTTTCCGATTTAACAAAATTTGGGCCCACTGGAGTGCGTGTTGTTAAAAATTGATAATCTACGAGACATCCGAGAGAGGGGCTCTAAGTCTCATCTAAGGTTAGGACTTATGTCTCATGTACATTGTATTATTCTAAACCCACTTCGATACCAAAAATGTAACACCCCACCTCTATACTTATATTACCCACGAGTATTACTGAGTAATAATGTCGAGTAACAAAGAGGATGAGGCAACATGGATGATACACACGTGAATATTCCCTTAAACCAAAACTGAATATGTCTTATAATATAAAAAACCACTCACCTTGACGTAAACAGTCTCTGTAAAAAGCAATAAATACATGTGGTTCTCGAGGATAGAACAATACACAATATAAAAGAATAGAGATCACTGAGCTATCAACGTTGTGATGACCCACACTTCTGACCTCTGGGAATGACACATATACATCCACAGTATTCATGTGTTGTTTTCCAAGCATCTAAAAGGCGAGTTATCATGGGGTAAAATAAAAGAATAGAATAGAAAATCTCACAATGGAGCTATTAATTATAATATATGTAACTACCCACTATTTTGGACCATTCAAATCGACAATAAATCCATACATGTCGAACTTGAATAATACAAAACAATAGATTGTAAATAAATTTGGAGCAAATAAAACCAATCACAGAATCACAGACACAGAATATCAGAATAACTCAGAGCGGAAATAAAAATACATAGTGGTTCATGAAGCCACTACAATACAAAGTCTTAAAATAGATACAAAATACCATAGTCTGAAAGACAGATACAACAGAAAACTGAATACATAAGTTCACAAATACATAAGCAAAGCCGAATAGGGAATAACTGAAATGGAAAGACAACTAGATAGACAGATAAACTCCAGAAATCTCTAGCTCCAGAAGGTGAATCCAAAGCTGTAATACTCAAGCTGACCCGAGCGTAAAGCAAAAACACAAACACTCGAGTCAGGACATACATACTTATACAATGTAAACCAACTCAAGTGAATTGTAATAGAAATGCACAAGTAACTTAAACAATGCTTGGGATCGCCTATTCTTTAAGGATTCGTTAAACTATCTACTATGTAGTAATATACGCTATTATAATAATGTCTAAAGTAAAGTAAACTATTAAAATAGCGTTAAGGCGTTACCTATATCCCCCTTAACACATTTTTATATATTTCCATGGTCTATACAGTACCGTAATCTCCCCTTTACTGGGCGTCGTCAGAGGGCACTCCATAGGTATGGTACAAAACAAACTCGTAAAAGGCGCGCTAGGGTAGGTGACACGGCACAACTAGGCAATGCAAGAGTAGATATACCAATTACGCATCCGGACTGGTGGAAACGCATAGCAGCCACTACCGCCCACCTCGAGCCACACTCCCAAAAATCAAAGGGTGCACCCAATCAATCACAAAGTAATAGAATGGTATCGAAGAAGTGTGTCCGATCAGAGGAGCTACCTCATTGCCCCGGAATCGCTCCTGTTTTAGCCATCTTATGCCAACTCACGGGAGTCGGGTCCACGTATATACCTCAATAGGATCGTCGCCACCATCCTACTTCATTCTGGAATCTCCACCGCATACACAGTTGTTAAAGTGGTTTTCGGTATCGACAGAGAGTATGTCCATATATGATCCCGGTCTCTTTAACAACCAATTGTTATTATAACCCGTGGTTATAAATTTTAAAAAAAATGGTTTATGTTCCAAATCAAAATAATTCATTTAAACCATTCAAATATGAAGTCACTATATTTTCAAATCAAATATTCAATTACCCGAATTATAGCATTTTCTGAGTTCATTCATTTAATTACAAGATTTCAAAACATTGTATTTTCAGAAACAGCAGCTCTTATAAAGTGTTACGGTAGATATAGTAGTATTTCAAAACATTGTCAATTTCAAAAACAGCAGCATTTATAAACTGTTATAATAGGTATATTAGTTTCAAAACAGTTCAGCTTTAGAAACAGCAGCACTTACAAAGTGCCACGGTAAGTATTTTAGTATTTCAGAACTTAGTTTAAATTTCAGAAACAGTAGCATTTATAAACTGTTACAGTAGGTATAATAGTTTCAAACAGTTTAGCATTAGAAACAACAACATTTATAAAATGTTACACTAGGTATAATAGTTTCAAAACAGTTCAGCTTTAGAAACAGCAACATTTCTGAAATGCTACAATTACTGTTATAAGTTTATTTTAACAATTTAAAACAATATATTTCAACTTTTTTTCAGTTTTAACTTATCAAACATATATCCCTTTTCAAAATTATTTATTTGGATATCATTTCACTTATGATTTAAATAAAATAACATTTATAAATAAAATATCTAAATTAAACAATAATTCATTTATTAAGTCAAAATTACATTTAAATTTCTTAACTTTTAATTTAACAAACAACTAGATATTTTATTTACTTTTAAAAATATCTGTTTCATAAATAAAATATTTTATAATAAGTCAAACTTAAATTTTCATTTGAACTAAATTTTCCAATTATCAAAATAAGTCAAAATATAAGGTGCATTTTTAACCATTTATTTACTTTACATTTTAACTTACAAAATCACTAAAGCTTTATTTAGATCATTTAATTCCAAATTTAAGTTAAAATATCATATTTTTACATTTGAAAACACTTAATAATTTTTTAGAAAAATATATAAAATAACCACGGGTCTATATAATATTTTCTAACCTAGGTCAAGTGATACGGATAATATATCATTTCAATCAGAAATTTAAAAGAAAAATCCGAGTTCTATCATTTCAAACCCGCAATCCCAAGTCAAATAAAAATAAAAATCGCTTAAGCCTATCATTTCATCTCATAATGACTTTTCCTTATTCTAAATTCCGTTCGGGTATGTATCATTTCAAGCCATAGTGATTCTATTCTAATAGGGAACTTGCAGTGTGAGAAACAGAAATAAATAAACAGTAAAACATATAATATGATGTCAGGCGATGTAACAGGTATATAAATAGGTTATATCATTATATAATGTCAGATAGCAGGTAGATGTGAACATATAACATAGCATATCGACTACTACAATTCAAATGGTATTGTTTCACATTTATATAAGTACGGTTTGTCGAGAGTGATTAACTCACCTTTTAAAGCTAGAGATTACGAAGTAGAGACACACAACAAACACTGAAAGGCACGACAAAGCACGAACTAGATTCGAGGAGAAGTAGCACCCAAGTCCAAATCTTGTAAACAAATAATTATCAAAAACATAAGTATATGATTCAACACTGTAAAATATGAATTAAACAATGAAAGGTATGAATCAAAATAGGATAAAATGGCTTGACCAAGTCCATTGGGCTCGGCTACATCACATGTAGGCTCAGCCACACCCCTTTATGGTTCGGCCATGATGTGTTTGAGGCATGAAGGCTCGGCTATGGATCATGTACACACGGCTATTGGCAATGTAACAACCCGTATTTTTAACACTTTAAAAATACGAATTAAAATAAAAAAATTTGGATATAAATCCGAAGGAAATAAAATTTTGTGTTGTTAAATGTGAATTACAAGTTAAAATACAAAACTGAATTCTGAAATAACTTATTTGTAAATTAAATAAAGATGTTAACTTGTAATTGAACGTAAGTAAAGATTTAAATTTGAATGTAACAAGTAATTGAATTGAATTGAATTTGATTGTAAACAACGAAATAAATAAAATGTTACATTTAATATTGAAGTTATAATATTGAAATCAACGTAAATGAATGTAATTTAATATTACTGTGAATTTAAATAAGGTGGTAGTTGAAGAAAATGAAAGTAAATGAATTATAAACTATTGATAATAATGTATAAGTAAATGGTTGATTCAATAATGAAAGTGTAAATCGAAATAAAAGAATTCAATTGGAATTAAATAACTTGAATTTGAATTACAATAAAATTGAACGCTGAATCTACTATAATCTTTTATATTGGATTTATAATGGAAAACTGCATTGTAAAAGATTGTTAATTACTGTGAAATTAAAAATGGAATTTGTGAACAATTGAAATTTGATTTAAAAGTTAATAATTTAAAATTGGGAATTTTATATTGAAATTAAACAGTCGAATAATTTATTTTTCGAATATTGGATTTAATTAGACAATTAAATCGATAATTTAATAAGTTAAATTTCAGAAATAATTGAAATCGAGTTGAATATGATTGAAAATAATTTGTAAAATTTTATCTTATCATATTGGAGTTATAGTAATGTTATAGAACTTTTAAAATTGAATTTAAAGTTAATTTGTGAAAATTGAATATTTTAATATTTAATTATCGACTGAAAAATAGCCATTTTTCGAACAGTCTCAGAATTGAACGAAACTAGTTCCATTAGATCCGTAATAGTTTGTTATTATCGGATTTCAATTTTTGTAGCAATCGGAGTTATCATTTGACCGTGGCAGCTCGAAACGCATCGAATTGTTTTTAATATTAATTCGGCGAGAGAAAATAGTCATTTTTCAAAAAGTCTCGGATTTCGACGAAACCAGTTTCATCGGATCCGTAATGTGATATTATTGTATGGTTTTAAATTTCGTGTCAATTGGATGTACCGTTTGTCCGGGGCAAGCCAAAACGCATCAAAATCGGTTTAAATCGGTTTAATTTAAAACTGATCGTTTTTCTCCGTAACTCGCACAGATGACCGAATTAGCCTCCGAAACCTATTCCATTGTGTCCGGAACGTGGGGTAAACCCTAGAAACGCCAGCCGGCACGCTTCGTTTGGAGTTCGGAAAATTTCGGGTGAATAGTGTTTTGCAATTTTCTATAAAAGGCCCTCCATTTCACAATTTGCAAACAAAGGCTAGGGTTTCAAGCCAGCCGCCACTTATACTTCAATGGCCAGAAATGCACGAATCTTCTCCCCTCAATTACTCAAAATCCGTCGATAATTAGAGAAAACTTCCAACACGAAAGTTGTAGAGCACGACGAGAGCTTCAAATCCATACGGAGATGATCGAAAACGGAGCTTCGAGTCAACGGGAAATCGAGCACGAAGGGGCTGCGTTTTTCACGCAATTCGAGGCAGAGAAGGAGGCCGAGCTTCAAGCTATTCCAGGTGAAGGTGGAGTAAGGCGGTGGCTTCGAAGTGGTGTAACCTGATCGTCTTCAAGTTGCTCGGTTTGGTCGTGAAAATTCATGGAGTAAAGGCGGCTATGGGTTTGTGTTGTACGTATTTATCACGTTGAAGAGGAAGATGAAGGGGCGGTCCAGATCTGAAGCAAGCAAGATTGAACGGCCAGAATCTGATCTGGTATAAAAAAAAAAAAAAAAAATTTTTTTTATATATATATATTTGTATACAAACTTTGAAAATTCATATCTTTTTCATACGAGGTCGAAAACGCGTGAAACTTTTTGCGTTGGAATCGTGGCGACGAGCTCTACATCATGGAATTGATTTGGAGACATTTGAAGCTAACTAAAATTTTAGGTTAAATCGAACGTCGTTCGATTTGATTTAAAATTGAAAATCAAGGTGAGTGTTTATACGCTCACAATTGACTAAAATAATTTATGGTAGTTAAATTTGATATTGTGAAGTGATATGAATTTTATTTGTCATTGTTTGATAAAAATTTAATTGTCATATAGTTTGTCATTTGAATTCACCGTTGAAAATTAAATTGACAGTCAAATTGAAATTAAAATTGAATTGCGATTAAATTACCTGACATTGATAATTATGAAATTGCCATGAATTGTATTGTCTATTGGATGATTTATTTCGATGGATGCTATTGGTTGATATCTAAATGTTTGGATGTTTATTTGCTTATATGTATCCTGTTATACATACATATGACACTGTGATTGGTTTAAGTAATATATATTCATCCCTGACATTTAATTGAAATAACTAACCACTTGGCCATAGGTTAGAGAATTATATACGGACACCGGGTTGGTTAAATTAAATGATTTTAAAAGTTGTTTTGAAATTATTTAAATGAATTGATTTAAGAATAAAAATCCAATTTATGGAAATTGAATTATTTTGAATTGGAGCTTGAAATGTTGGAATTTAAACTTGATAAACGAAATTGTTTAATTAATCGAAGTTTAGATTTTTAAGAAAAATTGAAATATGGCGTAAAGTTTCGAAAGTCGATTTGTTTTAAAAGATTGGACTTTTAATCGAACTCTGAATATTTCTAAGAAAATTTATATGAAATGATATTTCAAGTTTGAGTTTGGAAGTGAAAATTAATTTGAAATTAAGATTTAATTAATTTGGAATTAAATTGAAATTTAAATAAATTTGTGAATTGAACTAAATTGAAACTATTGAATTAAATTTGAAGATAAAATTGATTTGAATAGGATTTGAACTGAAATTGATTTGGAATGTAATACTTAAATGAATTCTTGAAATCCGAATGTTAATCTAAGTTTATTGAATTGGAATTGTTCCAGAAATTAAGTAAACTACTTAATACGGATGTTTAATTTGAAGAATATTCTAATTTGAATACGAAATGGTTTTAAAGCGAATCTTATATTCTTATATAAATATATGAACTGTTTTGAAATGTGAAATATTTAAAGTTTCGAAATATATTGGAAGTAAAATTGTTTATTTTGTGGTTCAAATATGTATTTGAAATTGATAATTTGAAATGGTTTATTGAGAAGCTGAATCGAGTTGAAATTGATGATTTGAGATTTGATTAAATTTTAAATTTTGAAATTCGAGTTTATGTGAAATCGAAATGAGATTTTGAGGCGAAAAGTGATTTTGAAATCGAAATGAGATTTTGAGGCGAAAAGTGATTTTTAAATCAAAATGAGATTTTGTGGCGAAAAGTGATTTTGAAATCGAAATGAGATTTTGAGGCGAAAAGTGATTTTTAAATCAAAATGAGATTTTGTGGCGAAAAGTGATTTTGAAATCGAAATGAGATTTTGAGGCGAAAAATGATTTTGAAATCGAAATGAGATATTGAGGCGAAAAATGATTTTGAAACGGAACCTTACATCTTGAATGGATATGATGATATTTGAAATGGATTTGATTTTGAAGCGAATATGATATTTTGATATCAATTATGAATCGATTTGAAAATGTAAAAGATCGAACCGGTGTGAAAAATATAACGTAGTTATTAAAGAGACCGGGATCGGATATGGACATACTCTCTGTCGATACCGAAAACCACTTTAATAACTAATACACGTGGAGTGTTGATCCAGAATGAAGTGGATGGTTTTGGTGAACGTGTTGATTTGAAGAAAGAGAACGATTTTGGATGACCCCTGACATGACTAAAACAGGAGCCGCGCCGGGCCATTGAGGATCGTCATCTCTAGCGGACACACTCCTTCGATACCATGTCTATTACTTTTGTGATTCGATTTGGGTGCACCCCGCGATTTGGGAGTGTTGTTTCGCGGTGTTGGGGTAGTAGCTGCTATGCCCAACATCAGTCCGGATCACGCAACTACTAGTATCCTAGTTGGTATTGCCTCATGTACCTTGTCATACTGATTATCCTATTCGCGACCACTACGATTTTGGTTTGTACCTTTAGTATATGGATTGCCCTCTGGTGACTTCCGGTTTTGGGGAAACTACGGTCTTGTATATGCTCTTGGGAATATAAACTGTGTTAAGGGTGGAATGGGCCATGGCTTAACGCTATTTTAATACTTTTACTTTAATGTAGACATATTATAATAGCGTATTGTACTACATAGTAGATAGTTTAACGGATCCTTGAGAGATGGAAAATCCCGTAACATCTCTTAAGTTATTGCACTCACGTTGACACTGGACAGGAGATGTCAAACCCCGTAAACATCTCTGACGCCGTCACACTCATATTTTCTTATTCGATTTGACTTACATGAGATATTTTAGTCCTGACTCGAGTGTTTTGTCTTTTCATTACGCTCGGGTCAGCCTGAGCATTTCAGATAAGGTTGAAGATCTATTTTGGAGGACGAAGACGGAGTTTGGTATTACATCATTTGTATTCTACTACTATATTATTTTTTCCGCTGCATTATTGTATTATCTCTGATATGTATGTAACTGTGATTTATGATGTATAATAATAATCAAATTTATTTATTTAACAGCTTCATGAACTGTTATTTTATTATTATATCTTGTTCCTTCCGCTGCAAGATTCTGAGTTTGCTTCTGTTCTTTCTTTCCTTTTCTTATTTAACCCCAATAACCATCTGCCTTTTTGAACGGTTTGAGTTGGACATGTGTGGATTATTGTCGACTTGAACGGTCAAAAATGCGGGTCGTTATAGTTGGTATCAGAGCTTTGGTTTAGATTACCTTGGCTCTAGTGGGGAATAACTCATTGAAATAGGGTTAAACCTTACGAATGAGTTTGAGTGTATATGAGAGAGCGTATTTGTAATTTTGATATAAAAATGATTTTATATTGTGTTAATTTGTTCCGTTGAGTATTTATGAATTCTGGTTGGTACTTGGGACGCCAAGGCATCGATAGGAATTTCTAAACACTCGAATAGGACAGATTGACATAATATTGTTTTAGATTATATTTTATATATAAAAGAATTATCTTGAAAATTTATAAATTTTGATTGTATTGGTTGTTAGGAGATGATAATATTAGATTATCATCGTTTATTGTTGATTAGTCAATATTTCTAACTATTGACTAATGGATGATTTTAAGGAATGAAACTTGTAAATATGACTAACAATGAATATAAATGGTAAATAAAATAAAATAAAAATGAATTTAAATTAAGATGGAGAATTTAAATTCCGGTGTTTTGAAAATTTATTATCAAAAATTTGAAATGTATAATATAAGTATTATATGATAGTATATTCGATTAGAAATTGTTTTCAAAGGATTTTCAAATGAAGTAAGTGTTATACTCCCCTCTTGACACTAGAAAATGATTCCGGTGATGAGTGCACGCATCATCGACTTTATTTTCGAGAATCCAAGTGGGGGAGATCACTTAATAGTTTTTCTAAACCCTGTTTTGATTAAAATTGAATTTTATTTTATATTCTCTATAGTATGACTTGATATATATTAATATAAGTATATATTATTTCAAAACTTGATTTGAAATGAAACCGGGATTGGAATTCTTGAGTTCTTTAATAATTAATGATTTTTCTTTTAATGGTTGAAATGAATTAATACTTGAATCATTACGGAACTTCTGAATTGCGAAATGAGAAATGAACCTAAGAGCTAAGTGGAATATCAATTGAAGTAGAAATCCTTAGAATTAGGAAATTATGAATTTAAAATAAAATTGAAACTGTAAAACTCGCATAGTATTAAATTTCATTCTATAGCATAGATATAACTTACCAAATCATTTAAGAAGTTCAAAAATGTTATATGAATTGTTAATTGGATAATATACAAGTATAGGTTTGAATAATGAAATATGCATTTAATTAATGGTTTGCAAATATAAATAAAATTGTTAGTAAATAATTGGAATTTAAATTAACATTTAAAGGTGATTCACAATTATGTTAATATAAAATGGAAATACTATATGTGAATGTAAATGTGAAATTAAATTATAGTGAAATTTAAGTAATGACTTAAGAATTAATTAATTGAAAATTCAACTTTGAATGAAAAGAGGTTGTATGTTGTTTAACTACATTCTATTTGCATAACTATAACTTACCAAATACTTAAAAAGTTTAAAATGCTAATAAGGATAAGTAGAGGAATAATATACCAGTGTGAGAGTGAATAATAAAATGTGAAGATCTATTGATAGTTGTAAATATAAAGGAAATTTAAGTTGTAAAATGAATTAAATTTAAAATTAATTAAATATAGAATTAGTAAATGGAAACTAATTAAATTTGAATAAAACTAAATGTCAATAAACTTGGAAGTGTATGAAATTAAAATTTTGACTTGGAAATGTATAATTGATTTATTATAGATTTGGATGGAGGTTAATGTTGATATGCATTGGTTGTTAGATGGATGTTAATTGATTAAGTATGATTCATTTTGTTAATAAATTGAATAAATGGAATATAAATTTAAATAATTAAATTCAATTTGAAGTAAGGTGATGTTGGATATAATTGTATTCAATTTAATTTGAAGAAAAATTGCCTTGAGTTAAATGTGGATGTAATAAAGTGAATAAACCGGAAAACAAATTTAATGTAAACTTATTTCATAAAAATATAAAAGAAATTAACAACTTTGTGTTAATGCTTGATTTTCCGGAAACTTTAAATTGGATAGTTTGTATTTGTAATAACAAACAAATGTGGAAATCTAAAATTGTCCGGTATGTGCTGAAACTAAAAGTACCATAACTTTTAAATAAATAATCGGAATTTGATGATCTTGGACTTTTCGGAAAGCTTAGAATCTGTAGCACGACTTTTGTTTAGAGTGTCTTGAGAAATTCCTTCATCTACTAGGTTAAAAACTTGAATGTTACTCGCTGTCCTGTGTAAAAATAAGTAAAATCAGTAGCATATACCCTTAGTATTTTCGCCATAACTTTTTACTGGTGTATCGGATTTTGACGATCTTGCCCTTTCTGGAAAGCTTAGAACTTAAGATAAAACTTTTGTTTTAAATGTCTTGTGTTTTTCTGTCATTTAGAAGGTCAAAAACGTGAGGGAACGTCGCTGACCTGCGCAATTCATTGCCAGGCTGAGGCGTATCTATTTAGTAAAACAGTCGTAACTTTTGAATGGAAGGTCCGAATTCAATGATTTTGGACATTCCGGAAAGCCTGAAACGAATGCAACAACTTTTGTTTAGATTCCATTGTCAAATTTTATCGTTTAGGTGACCAAAAACCGAGATTCATTTGCTGTCCTGGAATTGGAATTTCAGTTTTGAAGCTAAACATGTTATATTTATGTTGTTTATGCTAAGTATATCGATCTATCTTTATATGCATGGTTCTAACTTGGTTATTGAGCATTTTAGTAGGTAGCAAAGGGGTTGCGCTTCGCTGTGGAGCTCGCTTCTGCGCTAAATGCAAAATGTAAGTTAAAATGCTAATAAACGCTTAATAAAAGGTACGTTCTCAGATTACGGTTTATGTTGTGGTATATTATTGTGTTCCCCATGTTTTGGGATGCCTCATTCTTGTAATGAGATGTATATCATGCAATTATTACCACTGTGAAATTTTTCGGTCCTAGCCGCGCAAAGGAGGTGCTGCCGAAATTTTTCAAAAATCCGGGAGTTAGAAAATTTTGAGGTTTTAAAAAAATCCTATAACAAAATTTTGCAAATAAGTCGAATATTTTGAATGAATTATATCTAAATGATGGTTTCCCCTTCTCCGTTCCTTTTCGAGGACGAAAAGTTTTAAGTGGGGGAGAATGTAACAACCCGTATTTTTAACACTTTAAAAATACGAATTAAAATAAAAAAATTTGGATATAAATCCGAAGGAAATAAAATTTTGTGTTGTTAAATGTGAATTACAAGTTAAAATACAAAACTGAATTCTGAAATAACTTATTTGTAAATTAAATAAAGATGTTAACTTGTAATTGAACGTAAGTAAAGATTTAAATTTGAATGTAACAAGTAATTGAATTGAATTGAATTTGATTGTAAACAACGAAATAAATAAAATGTTACATTTAATATTGAAGTTATAATATTGAAATCAACGTAAATGAATGTAATTTAATATTACTGTGAATTTAAATAAGGTGGTAGTTGAAGAAAATGAATTATAAACTATTGATAATAATGTATAAGTAAATGGTTGATTCAATAATGAAAGTGTAAATCGAAATAAAAGAATTCAATTGGAATTAAATAACTTGAATTTGAATTACAATAAAATTGAACGCTGAATCTACTATAATCTTTTATATTGGATTTATAATGGAAAACTGCATTGTAAAAGATTGTTAATTACTGTGAAATTAAAAATGGAATTTGTGAACAATTGAAATTTGATTTAAAAGTTAATAATTTAAAATTGGGAATTTTATATTGAAATTAAACAGTCGAATAATTTATTTTTCGAATATTGGATTTAATTAGACAATTAAATCGATAATTTAATAAGTTAAATTTCAGAAATAATTGAAATCGAGTTGAATATGATTGAAAATAATTTGTAAAATTTTATCTTATCATATTGGAGTTATAGTAATGTTATAGAACTTTTAAAATTGAATTTAAAGTTAATTTGTGAAAATTGAATATTTTAATATTTAATTATCGACTGAAAAATAGCCATTTTTCGAACAGTCTCAGAATTGAACGAAACTAGTTCCATTAGATCCGTAATAGTTTGTTATTATCGGATTTCAATTTTTGTAGCAATCGGAGTTATCATTTGACCGTGGCAGCTCGAAACGCATCGAATTGTTTTTAATATTAATTCGGCGAGAGAAAATAGTCATTTTTCAAAAAGTCTCGGATTTCGACGAAACCAGTTTCATCGGATCCGTAATGTGATATTATTGTATGGTTTTAAATTTCGTGTCAATTGGATGTACCGTTTGTCCGGGGCAAGCCAAAACGCATCAAAATCGGTTTAAATCGGTTTAATTTAAAACTGATCGTTTTTCTCCGTAACTCGCACAGATGACCGAATTAGCCTCCGAAACCTATTCCATTGTGTCCGGAACGTGGGGTAAACCCTAGAAACGCCAGCCGGCACGCTTCGTTTGGAGTTCGGAAAATTTCGGGTGAATAGTGTTTTGCAATTTTCTATAAAAGGCCCTCCATTTCACAATTTGCAAACAAAGGCTAGGGTTTCAAGCCAGCCGCCACTTATACTTCAATGGCCAGAAATGCACGAATCTTCTCCCCTCAATTACTCAAAATCCGTCGATAATTAGAGAAAACTTCCAACACGAAAGTTGTAGAGCACGACGAGAGCTTCAAATCCATACGGAGATGATCGAAAACGGAGCTTCGAGTCAACGGGAAATCGAGCACGAAGGGGCTGCGTTTTTCACGCAATTCGAGGCAGAGGAGGAGGCCGAGCTTCAAGCTATTCCAGGTGAAGGTGGAGTAAGGCGGTGGCTTCGAAGTGGTGTAACCTGATCGTCTTCAAGTTGCTCGGTTTGGTCGTGAAAATTCATGGAGTAAAGGCGGCTATGGGTTTGTGTTGTACGTATTTATCACGTTGAAGAGGAAGATGAAGGGGCGGTCCAGATCTGAAACAAGCAAGATTGAACGGCCAGAATCTGATCTGGTATAAAAAAAAAAAAAAAAATTTTTTTTTATATATATATATTTGTATACAAACTTTGAAAATTCATATCTTTTTCATACGAGGTCGAAAACGCGTGAAACTTTTTGCGTTGGAATCGTGGCGACGAGCTCTACATCATGGAATTGATTTGGAGACATTTGAAGCTAACTAAAATTTTAGGTTAAATCGAACGTCGTTCGATTTGATTTAAAATTGAAAATCAAGGTGAGTGTTTATACGCTCACAATTGACTAAAATAATTTATGGTAGTTAAATTTGATATTGTGAAGTGATATGAATTTTATTTGTCATTGTTTGATAAAAATTTAATTGTCATATAGTTTGTCATTTGAATTCACCGTTGAAAATTAAATTGACAGTCAAATTGAAATTAAAATTGAATTGCGATTAAATTACCTGACATTGATAATTATGAAATTGCCATGAATTTTATTGTCTATTGGATGATTTATTTCGATGGATGCTATTGGTTGATATCTAAATGTTTGGATGTTTATTTGCTTATATGTATCCTGTTATACATACATATGACACTGTGATTGGTTTAAGTAATATATATTCATCCCTGACATTTAATTGAAATAACTAACCACTTGGCCATAGGTTAGAGAATTATATACGGACACCGGGTTGGTTAAATTAAATGATTTTAAAAGTTGTTTTGAAATTATTTAAATGAATTGATTTAAGAATAAAAATCCAATTTATGGAAATTGAATTATTTTGAATTGGAGCTTGAAATGTTGGAATTTAAACTTGATAAACGAAATTGTTTAATTAATCGAAGTTTAGATTTTTAAGAAAAATTGAAATATGGCGTAAAGTTTCGAAAGTCGATTTGTTTTAAAAGATTGGACTTTTAATCGAACTCTGAATATTTCTAAGAAAATTTATATGAAATGATATTTCAAGTTTGAGTTTGGAAGTGAAAATTAATTTGAAATTAAGATTTAATTAATTTGGAATTAAATTGAAATTTAAATAAATTTGTGAATTGAACTAAATTGAAACTATTGAATTAAATTTGAAGATAAAATTGATTTGAATAGGATTTGAACTGAAATTGATTTGGAATGTAATACTTAAATGAATTCTTGAAATCCGAATGTTAATCTAAGTTTATTGAATTGGAATTGTTCCAGAAATTAAGTAAACTACTTAATACGGATGTTTAATTTGAAGAATATTCTAATTTGAATACGAAATGGTTTTAAAGCGAATCTTATATTCTTATATAAATATATGAACTGTTTTGAAATGTGAAATATTTAAAGTTTCGAAATATATTGGAAGTAAAATTGTTTATTTTGTGGTTCAAATATGTATTTGAAATTGATAATTTGAAATGGTTTATTGAGAAGCTGAATCGAGTTGAAATTGATGATTTGAGATTTGATTAAATTTTAAATTTTGAAATTCGAGTTTATGTGAAATCGAAATGAGATTTTGAGGCGAAAAGTGATTTTGAAATCGAAATGAGATTTTGAGGCGAAAAGTGATTTTTAAATCAAAATGAGATTTTGTGGCGAAAAGTGATTTTGAAATCGAAATGAGATTTTGAGGCGAAAAGTGATTTTTAAATCAAAATGAGATTTTGTGGCGAAAAGTGATTTTGAAATCGAAATGAGATTTTGAGGCGAAAAATGATTTTGAAATCGAAATGAGATATTGAGGCGAAAAATGATTTTGAAACGGAACCTTACATCTTGAATGGATATGATGATATTTGAAATGGATTTGATTTTGAAGCGAATATGATATTTTGATATCAATTATGAATCGATTTGAAAATGTAAAAGATCGAACCGGTGTGAAAAATATAACGTAGTTATTAAAGAGACCGGGATCGGATATGGACATACTCTCTGTCGATACCGAAAACCACTTTAATAACTAATACACGTGGAGTGTTGATCCAGAATGAAGTGGATGGTTTTGGTGAACGTGTTGATTTGAAGAAAGAGAACGATTTTGGATGACCCCTGACATGACTAAAACAGGAGCCGCGCCGGGCCATTGAGGATCGCCATCTCTAGCGGACACACTCCTTCGATACCATGTCTATTACTTTTGTGATTCGATTTGGGTGCACCCCGCGATTTGGGAGTGTTGTTTCGCGGTGTTGGGGTAGTAGCTGCTATGCCCAACATCAGTCCGGATCACGCAACTACTAGTATCCTAGTTGGTATTGCCTCATGTACCTTGTCATACTGATTATCCTATTCGCGACCACTACGATTTTGGTTTGTACCTTTAGTATATGGATTGCCCTCTGGTGACTTCCGGTTTTGGGGAAACTACGGTCTTGTATATGCTCTTGGGAATATAAACTGTGTTAAGGGTGGAATGGGCCATGGCTTAACGCTATTTTAATACTTTTACTTTAATGTAGACATATTATAATAGCGTATTGTACTACATAGTAGATAGTTTAACGGATCCTTGAGAGATGGAAAATCCCGTAACATCTCTTAAGTTATTGCACTCACGTTGACACTGGACAGGAGATGTCAAACCCCGTAAACATCTCTGACGCCGTCACACTCATATTTTCTTATTCGATTTGACTTACATGAGATATTTTAGTCCTGACTCGAGTGTTTTGTCTTTTCATTACGCTCGGGTCAGCCTGAGCATTTCAGATAAGGTTGAAGATCTATTTTGGAGGACGAAGACGGAGTTTGGTATTACATCATTTGTATTCTACTACTATATTATTTTTTCCGCTGCATTATTGTATTATCTCTGATATGTATGTAACTGTGATTTATGATGTATAATAATAATCAAATTTATTTATTTAACAGCTTCATGAACTGTTATTTTATTATTATATCTTGTTCCTTCCGCTGCAAGATTCTGAGTTTGCTTCTGTTCTTTCTTTCCTTTTCTTATTTAACCCCAATAACCATCTGCCTTTTTGAACGGTTTGAGTTGGACATGTGTGGATTATTGTCGACTTGAACGGTCAAAAATGCGGGTCGTTATAGGCAATGGAATATGAAGAGTGGTAAGTTATGAATCATGGAAGGTAAAAAGGCAAGGCAAAGAGGGGTCACAAGCACACCATGGTTCAGCCTAATGGTCTAGCATGGCTAAGCCATGTTTGTTTAGGTCAAGGCAATATCTCAATTCACGGCTTGGGGTGGTGTATATCAAGGCATGGCAAAGAAGTGGTGGTGTTTTATGTTGTGGCCGAGGCTAATAGAAGAGGAAGGTGAATAAGGAAGGCTCGGCTAGGTGTCGTTTGCTTTGTGGTGATGGATCTTGATCTAGGGGTCACGACCAAGGGCATGGGATGGTGATGAGGAGTGGTGGCTGATCATAGGTGGAGGTGGAGAGGAGTGGTGGTCGGCAATAGAGGTGGAGGCCGAGCATATGCCTTGAAAGCCAAGGGAAACAAAAGAAAAAATGAAAGAAGAAAATGGTAAAGAAGAAGAGGAGGCCATGACTTACTGAAACCTTTTTTTTCATGAATGAGAATGAGGAGTTGAGAAACTTTTTGTACGAGATTTGATAATGAAATGCACGGCCAAACAAGTAATGAATGGCTAGGGTATTGATTGAGTTGTTAGGCAAATGAAAAGGCATGAATTAAAACATGTAACCTATGTCTCTTCAAATTTACAAGCCATTTAGAAATAGATAATCAATCAAAAATCCCATAAATAAAATAATAGTCAAAACACAATAAAATAGAAAATAAAAATAGAGAAATGGACTTAGGAAAAATAGAAAATAAATATAGAAAATAATTGCGTGTAAAACGCTGTATTTTATCCGATTTTAAAAATATAAATCAGAATTTAACGAAACGAAAAGCAGAACTGATATCAGAATCATATCCAGCTTTAAATAAAAAGATTAAAATTCTAAAATTTAAAGTTAAAATTTTCAAATGAAAGTCAAAGTTTGACCAAAGTTGATCAAAATATAAAATTTTCAGAAAATGTTTATTTTATTATATTTGGAAAATAAATTATCAAGAAATTCCAAAATTACATTGGAAAATTCCAAAAATTCAATTAAATGATTTAGAAATCAAAGTTTTCAAATAAATTAATTTTAAAAATATTTGTTAAAATTAATGGATTGTTACACTCTCTCCCACTCAAAGCTTTTCGTCCTCGAAAGGGAACGAGACAAGGAGAAACAAAGAAAGATAGGATAAGAATAGCAAATAGTACCTGAAACAAACAATTCCGAATTCGAAGCACGAATGCTCTCCTCCGTCTCCAAGGTACAATACCGGTCATCAGTACTCCACTGCACTTTGACCAAATTGACAGATTTCCTTCTTAGATGCTTCGTACCTCGATCAAAAATACGAAGTGGCTTCCTCTCGATAGTCACATTAGGCTCAATATCTTAACTCTCAAGATCATAAGGCTGAACAATAAGGATGGATCATGAAGATACTGACAAAGATGTGAAACATGGAATACATTATGCACTCCAGAAAACTTCTCAGGCAAATCCAAACGATAAACTAGAGAACCAATCCTCTCCAAAATGCGGAAAGGACCAATGAACCTAGGAGCAAGCTTCCCTCTACGACCAAAACGAATGACATTCCTTAAGGGAGAAACCTTAAGGAAAACTAGATCACCAACAACAAACTCTAAACTCCTCCTACACTGATCTGCATACTTCTTCTGCCTATCCTGAGCACTCCTCATCTTCCTCTTAATCTCCTCAACTCTCTCAGAAGCCTCAAGAATCATATCAGGACCAAGAACCAAACGATTACCGGATTCAATCCAGCAAGAAGGAGATCTGCAAGGTCGTCCGTAAAGAGCAGCAAACGGAGACATTTCGATACTAGCCTGAATGCAAAAGATGAAATGAGCTAGATAAAAGATTAAGAAAAGGTTCAAATAAAAGATTGAGATTATACCTGATAACTATTGTTATAGGTGAATTCGACAAGATGGAGATGATCTTCCCAAGATCCTCCATAATCAAGAACATAAGCACGAAGAAGATCCTCTAGAATCTGATTTACTCTTTCCGTTTGGCCGTCGGTCTGTGGATGGTAAGCAGTGCTCAGATTCAGATGAGTACCTAAAGATTCCTGAAAAGCTTTCCAAAACTGACTGGTAAAGATGGGATCACGATCACAAACAATACTGACAGGAACACCATGGAGACGAACAATCTCCCTCATATAGATCTCAAACAAACTAGAAGCAGAACGGGTAGACTTGACCGGAATGAAATGAGCTTCCTTGGTCAATCTATCCACAACAACCCAAATACCTTCATTACCCCTCCTAGTCCTTGGTAATCCATCAATAAAATCCATAGAGACCTATTCCCACTTCCAGTTGGGAACCTCAAGGGGCTGTAACAAACCAGGGGTCTTCTGATGATCGGCCTTGACTTACTGACAAGTCGCACACCTACTAACAAAAATGGAGATATCTCGCTTCATACCCTTCCACCAATACAACTTCTTCATATCCTGATACATCTTCGTCACACCCGGATGAATAGAAAGTCTAGATCAATAGTTCTCCCGAAGAAACTCCTGTCTCAATCCATCAACATTCGGGACACAAATTTGATTATTAGTCCTCAAAATACCTCTATCATCGATCTGAGCTCCACTACCATCAAGACTACTACCACCAACCCTCCTACAGACACTCTCCTTAATAAGCCTAAGCATCCGATCCTCATCTTGCTTAGCCATGATACGATCCATAAGAGGAGAAGAAACAACAAGTTGACACAACATCGCCTTCTTTCGACTCAAAGCATCTGCCACAACATTAGCTTTCCTAGGCGTATAGTTGATGTCGAGGTTATAAGAAGCAAGGAACTCTAGCCACCTAACTTGTCTCTGATTCAAATCCTTCTGGGTGAAAATATATCTCAAAGACTGATGATCCGTAAAAAGTTCAAACTTAGTTTCCAAAAGATGATGCCTCCAAAGCTTCCAAGAAAAAACCACAGCAAGCAATTCCAAATCATGAGCAGCATAATTGGCTTCATGGGTCTTCAACTGACGACTGGCATAAGCAATGACCTTCCCATCCTGCATCAGAACAGCTCCCAAACCTTCACGACAAGCATTAGTGTATACCGTTAATCCCTCATTTCCATTTGGAACGGTAAGAACTGGTGCGGAAGTAAGCTTGTGCTTTAACTCATTGAATGCAGCTTTACACTTATCATTCCATATAAACTTAGCATTTTTACGAGTCAAAGCAGTGAGAGGTGCAGCAATCTAAGCAAAATTCTCAATGAATCTCCGATAATAACCGGCAAGGCCTAGAAAACTACGGATATCAGATGGAGTCCTAGGAGTTTCCCAATCCTGAAATAGGATAGGAAAAATAAGAACCACAAAGAAGATAGAATAATTAGATTACAAAAGAAAGATGAGAAAAAGGAAGGTAGACTTACATTGATCACAGCGATCTTGACTGGATCAATAGAAACTCCATTACTAGAAACAATGTCCAAGAAATCGTACTTCATCTTTCCAAAAATGGCATTTAGAGAATTTAGCTTTCAACTGATGACTCCTAAGAGTCCCCTGAACAAAGCTCAAATGAGATTCTTGCTCTTCCTCGGTCTTAGAAAAGACCAGGATATCATCAACAAAGACAAGCACAAACTTGTTATGCACATCACGAAAGACACGATTCATCAAATCAACAAAGAAAGTAGGGGCATTAGTCAAACCAAAAGGCATGACTAACCATTCATAGAAACCATTCTCAGTATGGAAAGCAGTCTTGGGAATACTTTCCTCAGTAACTCTGAGCTGGTGAAAACCTGTGGCAAGATCAAGCTGAGAGAAAACAGTAGCACTATAAAGCTGATCGAACAAATCATTAATGCGAGGCATCGGATATCTATTCCTCATAGTGAGCTTGTTCAGCTCCCTATAATCAACACACGTCCTCAGAGAACCATCAGACTTAGTGACAAAAACCACAGCTGCTCCCCATTCGGAATGGCTAGGTCTAATCGGACTTTTGGAGAATAAGTCCCCAATTTGCTTCCTTAACTCAACCTTCTCACGGGGTGCCATTCTTCTGGGAGGAAGAACTACGGGTCAAGCTCCAGGAATAAGATTAATAGGAAATCAATTTCCCGCTTAGGAGGTAAAGAAGAAATTTCACCAAATACATCGGGATAGAGCTTAACCATATGGGTTGAATCAAGATCAACATGAGAAGAATCCAGAGAATAAATAAAGCTGCCAGCATAATCATGAGGCATACGGCACTGAATTACCAAAGGATTACCCCGATCATCAACAAGAGAAACATTCGAGATTTACAAGAGATAAAAGCATCATGCCTCTTAAGCCAATCACCTCCAAGCAACAAATCAAAAGCATCGAAACCAAGAACATCGAAATCAACACTAAAACGATGATCAAAATAAAGAAGTTTCACTTGCTTACAAATCCTATTAAGGTTCACGGGACCACCAATAGGATTAGAAACATATAAAGATTCAACAGCATACATAGGAGAAAAGAGATGCTCAAACTTATCACAAAGATTCACAAATATAAAACTATGCGAAGCTCCAGTATCAAATAAAACACGAATAGGATGATTAAATAAAGAAAAGGTGCCCTGGAGAGTACCTTGATTATCACCAGGAGCAGGAGCAGGTGCAGGTGGAGCAGGAGATGAAGCAGAGGTAACATCAAAAATACCAGACGGCTTGCCCTTCTGATATAAAGGACAATCTTTCTTGAAATGACCAGGCTGTAGACAGACATGATAGAGATTGTTCTTGGTATCCTAAGGTAGAGGAAAAGCAGCACCAACTAAAGTAGGGCAACTATTTGCATAGTGTCCCTTCTGATCACACTTGAAACAGGTAATGGAAGATAGGTCGACAGGCTGCCTCTGAGAAGGAGAAGATGAAGATCCCAAACCCGTATTCTTGAGCCAATTCTTCTTCTGCTGGAGGAAATTTGGCTTTCTCTTCTTAGAGTTAGCAGAGAAAGACTGAGATGAAGGAGAACGAGCAACAGCCGGACCCTTAGAAGTAGGGTTCTCATAACGAATAGCCATATCCATAAGCTCGGTGAAAGTGCCATGAACATGAGAAATGAGACGATCATAATACTCAGGACGAGCACCAGCAATGAACTTCTCATTCTTCTTAAGTTGGGTGTCAATGAGGCTAGGACCAAACTTGGAAAGTTCATTGAACTTTCGCTCATACTTAGAAAAGGACATGGTACCCTGCTTGAGATCCATAAACTCACGATAAAGCTGAGATTTCACTGCTTCGGGCATCCATTTTGCCACAAAAGCCTCCCTGTAAAAGAGATAGATAAGCTTAAGATAGATTTCAAGAGAAAAAAGCTGAACAGAACACAAGACAACACAAGAAGAAGATACCTAAACTGATCCCAAGAAATGTCAGCCTTAGCAGTGTTAGTCGTAACAGACTCCCACCAATCCAAGGCTGCTTCCTTCAATTGCCAAGCTGCCAACTGACGCTTCTGCACATCAGTAATCTCCAAACTAGTAAAAATCCTCTCAAGACTCCTCAACCACTGTTGAGCCTCTACGATGCTCTCAGATCCAGTAAACATGGTACCACCAAGCTGAGCGAATTCCTTGCAAAGAGTAGTGAACCTGATGGGTGTAACAGGCTCGGGAACTGGGGCAATACCATGACCCCTACCTCTGGCATTCCTATGTTTCATCCTAAAAAATCAAGAATGAATTTTAGGACAAAGGTAAAACAGGAAGACAAAGATAAAATTCAACTAGAACGGAAATCCTAATCAACGAATTCAAATAAACAAGGTGAATTCGAAAGGAATGAAGTTAAGAAAATGGGATTTTAAACAAGAAAAATTTATATCCAAATTAATCTTTTAAAGTTTTTTAAAATCATTTGAAAAACATTTATACTTAAAAATACGTTCTCTCACAAAGAAATGATTCTAAGATTGATTTCACTCATTCTATGGTATTTCTACCCCATCTCTAATGAGTTTTTGCTCCATAGGCTAAGGTTTGCCAAACACCTCGGCTCTGATAATAAATGTAACTACCCACTATTTTGGACCATTCAAATCGACAATAAATCCATACATGTCGAACTTGAATAATACAAAACAATAGATTGTAAATAAATTTGGAGCAAATAAAACCAATCACAGAATCACAGACACAGAATATCAGAATAACTCAGAGCGGAAATAAAAATACATAGTGGTTCATGAAGCCACTACAATACAAAGTCTCAAAACAGATACAAAATTCCATAGTCTGAAAAACAGATACAACAGAAGACTGAATACATAAGTTCACAAATACATAAGCAAAGCCGAATAGGGAATAACTGAAATGGAAAGACAACTAGATAGACAGATAAACTCCAGAAATCTCTAGCTCCAGAAGGTGAATCCAAAGCTGTAATACTCAAGCTGACCCGAGCGTAAAGCAAAAACACAAACACTCGAGTCAGGACATACATACTTATACAATGTAAACCAACTCAAGTGAACTGTAATAGAAATGCACAAGTAACTTAAAGATTGCTTGGGATTGCCCATTCTTTAAGGATCCGTTAAACTATCTACTATGTAGTAATATACGCTATTATAATAATGTCTAAAGTAAAGTAAACTATTAAAATAGCGTTAAGGCATTACCTATATCCCCCTTAACACATTTTTATATATTCCCATAGTCTATACAGTACCGTAATCTCCCCCGTACTGGGCGTCGTCAGAGGGAACTCCATAGGTAGGATACAAAACAAACTCGTAAAAGGCGGCTAGGGTAGGTGACACAGCACAACTAGGCAATGCCAGGGTAGATATACCAATTACGCATCCGGACTGGTGGAAACGCATAGCAGCCACTACCGCCCACCTCGAGCCACATTCCCAAAAATCAAAGGGTGCACCCAATCAATCACAAAGTAATAGAATGGTATCGAAGAAGTGTGTCCGATCGGAGGAGCTACCTCATTGGCCCTGAATCGCTCCTGTTTTAGCCACCTTATGCCAACTCATGGGAGTCGGGTCCACGTATATACCTCAATAGTATCGTCGCCACCATCCTACTTCATTCTGGAATCTCCACCGCGTACACAGTTGTTAAAGTGGTTTTCGGTATCGACAGAGAGTACGTCCATATCTGATCCTGGTCTCTTTAACAACCAATCGTTATTATAACCCGTAGTTATAAATTTAAAAAAAGGTTTATATTCCAAATCAAAATAATTCATTTAAACCATTCAAATATGAAGTCACTATATTTTCAAATCAAATATTCAATTTCCCGAATTATAGCATTTTCTGAGTTCATTCATTTAATTACAAGATTTTAGAACATTGTATTTTCAGAAACAGCAGCACTTATAAAGTGTTACGGTAGATATAGTAGTATTTCAAAACATTGACAATTTCAAAAACAGTAGCATTTATAAACTGTTACAGTAGGTATATTAGTTTCAAAACAGTTCAGCTTTAAAAACAGCAGCACTTACAAAGTGCCACAGTAAGTATTTTAGTACTTTAGAACTTAGTTTAGATTTCAGAAACAACAGCATTTATAAACTGTTACAGTAGGTATAATAGTTTCAAACAGTTCAGCTTTAGAAACAACAGCATTTATAAATTGTTACACTAGGTATAATAGTTTCAAAACAGTTCAGCTTTAGAAACAACAACATTTCTGAAACGCTACAATTACCGTTATAAGTTTATTTTAACAAATTAAAATAATATATTTCAACTTTTCTCATTTTTAACTTATCAAACATATATCACTTTTCAAAATTATTTATTTGGATATCATTTCACTTATGATTTAAATAAAATAACATTTATAAATAAAATATCTAAATTAAACCATAATTCATTTATTAAGTCAAAATTACATTTAAATTTCTTAACTTTTAGTTTAACAAACAACTAGATATTTTATTTACTTTTAAAAATATCTGTTTCATAAATAAAATATTTTATAATAAGTCAAACTTAAATTTTCATTTGAACTAAATTTTCCAATTATCAAAATAAGTCAAAATTTAAGGTGGATTTTTAACCATTTATTTACTTTACATTTTAACTTACAAAATCACTAAAGCTTTATTTAGATCATTTAAATCCAACTTTAAGTTAAAATATCATATTTTTACATTTGAAAATACTTAATAATTTTTCAAAAAAATATATAAAATAACCACAGGTCTGTATAATATTTTCTAACCTAGGTCAAGTGATACGGATAATATATCATTTCAATTCATAATTTAAAAGAAAAATCCGAGTTCTATCATTTCAAACCCGCAATCCCAAGTCAAATAAAAATAAAAATCGCTTGAGCCTATCATTTCAGCTCATAATGACTTTTCTTTATTCTAAAGTCCGTTCGGGTATGTATCATTTCAACCCATAGTGATTCTATTCTAACAGGGAACTTGCAGTGTGAGAAACAGAAATAAATGAACAGTAAAACATATAATATGATGTCGGGTGATGTAACAGGTATATAAGCAGGTTATATCATTATATAATGTCAGATAGCAGGTAGATGTGAACATATAACATAGCATATCGACTACTACAATTCAAATGGCATTGTTTCACATTTATATAAGTACGGTTTGTCACGAGTGATTAACTCACCTTTTAAAGCTAGAGATTACGAAGTAGAGACACAAAACAAACACTGAAAGGCACGACAAAGCACGAACTAGATTCGAGGAGAAGTAGCACCCAAGTCCAAATCTTGTAAACAAATAATTATCAAAAACATAAGTATATGATTCAACACTGTAAAATATGAATTAAACAATGAAAGGTATGAATCAAAATAGGATAAAATGGCTTGACCAAGTCCATTGGGCTCGGCTACATCACATGTAGGCTCAGCCACACCCCTATATGGTTCGGCCATGATGTGTTTGAGGCATGAAGGCTCGGCTATGGATCATGTACACACGGCTATGGCAATGGATTATGAAGAGTGGTAAGTTATGAATCATGGAAGGTAAAAAGGCAAGGCAAAGAGGGGTCACAAGCACACCATGGTTCAGCCTAATGGTCTAGCATGGCTCAGCCATGTTTGTTTGGGTTAAGGAAATATCTCAACACGGCTTGGGGTGGTGTATATCAAGGCATGGCAAAGAAGTGGTGGTGTTTTATGTTGTGGACGAGGCTAATAGAAGAGGAAGGTGAATAAGGAAGGCTCGGCTAGGTGTCGTTTGCTTTGTGGTAATGGATCTTGATCTAGGGGTCACGACCAAGGGCATGGGATGGTGAGGAGGAGTGGTGGCCGATCATAGATGGAGGTGGAGAGGAGTGGTGGTCGGCAATAGAGGTGGAGGCCGAGCATATGCCTTGAAAGCCAAGGGAAACAAAAGAAAAAATGAAAGAAGAAAATGGTAAAGAAGAAGAGGAGGCCATGACTTACTGAAACCTTTTTTTTCATGAATGAGAATGAGGAGTTGAGAAACTTTTTGTATGAGATTTGATAATGAAATGCACGGCCAAACAAGTAATGAATGGCTAGGGTATTGATTGAGTTGTTAGGCAAATGAAAAGGCATGAATTAAAACATGTAACCTATGTCTCTTCAAATTTCCAAGCCATTTAGAAATAGATAATCAATCAAAAATCCCATAAATAAAATAACAGTCAAAACACAATAAAATAGAAAATAAAAATATAGAAATGGACTTAGGAAAAATTGAAAATAAATATAGAAAATAATTGCGTGTAAAACGCTGTATTTTATCCGATTTTAAAAATATAAATCAGAATTTAATGAAACGAAAAGCAGAACGGTTATCAGAATCATATCCAGCTTCAAATAAAAAGATTAAAATTCTAAAATTTAAAGTTAAAATTTTCAAATGAAAGTCAAAGTTTGACCAAAGTTGACCAAACTATAAACTTTTCAGAAAATGTTTATTTTATTATATTTGGAAAATAAATTATCAAGAAATTCCAAAATTACATTGGAAAATTCCAAAAATTCAATTAAATGATTTAGAAATCAAAGTTTTCAAATAAATTAATTTTAAAAATATTTGTTAAAATTTATGGATTGTTACAGTATAACAATATGATAATGTATAAGGTTACTCCTTAACATGTAGTTATCGGGGTTACATCAAAATACTACCATCAGCCTAGGTAGTTATACACCCTGCCTTTACACTTGTTGATATAAAATATACATACATAAATGCACATAATAGAAAAAATAGATAGCCTGATAGATAAGGAGCATCCTGCTCGTCCAACATCTTCAAAAGAGCCCAACGAAATCTGAGACTTTAGATACATGCCAGATACAAGCGCCTTCGATTCGCATAACACTTCTGTTGATTCTGCACTTCCTTTATCTTTCTTCTAATATTAGCTACCTTCTCATTAGCTTTTAAGATCATGTTGGGTCCAAGAAAATGTCTATCTCCAGATTCAACCCAACACGAAGCAGAACGGTAAGGAAGACAATAAAGAGCTCTGAAAGTGGCCATACCAATGCTTTCCTGATAGCTGCTGTTGTAAGTGAATTCGACTAAGGGTAAAGGATCTTCCTAAAGAACCTTCGATGTCGAGAATGCATACCCACTATATATATTCCAAGATTTGGTTCACTCTCTCTATCTGCCCGTCTGTCTAGGTATGGCAAGCGTACTCATACTTAGCTTAGTCCCTAAAATAGTTTGCAGTCCCTCCCATAACCTGCTAGTGAATATCTAGTCTCAGTTGCTTACAATACTACAAGGAATACCATAAAGTCTTACAATCTCCTTCAGATACAAACTAGCCAAACTTATAGCAATCCTAGTCAACTTAACAGAAATGAAATGGGCACTCTTAGTCAGTTGGTCGAATATAACCCAAATGCCTTCATTTCCACTTTTTGCCCTAGGAATCCCATCAATAAAGTCCATATAGATCTTTACCCACTTCCACTTTAGGATCTCAAGTGGCTAAAGCTGTTTAGCTATCTTTTGCTAGTTACTTTTAATATGTTAGTAGTTTGTACACTGACTCATAAAGATTGAGATGTCCCACTTCATCCCCTTTCACCAAAATACCCTCTTTATATCTTTGAACATCGTGGTTACTCCAGGATGGAAAGATAACTTTGAATGGTGCATTCGACTAACACTTCTTGCCTAATTCCATTAACATTTGGAACACATATACGCCCATTCATTTTCAATACACTCCAGGGATCAATCTCAAAGCTAGAAACAAAACCTTCTTGAACATCCTTCTTAAGTCGAGCCAAAATAGGATTTGCCTCTTGACTAGATGTTATCCTCTCCATCAATACTGGCTTAAATTCTAAGTTTGCAACCATTTCTACATTTCCACTGAATGCATTTACAATAGCATTTGCTTTTCCAGGGGTATAAAGAATCTCTAGATCATAGGAAGTTAGAAACTCCAACCATCTCTATTGCCTCAAATTTAAATCTTTCTAGATAAAGATGTATTTTAAGGATTTGTTGTTTTGTGTATAACTCAAACTTTTCACCAGAAGATAATGCCTCCACTTCTTTAGTGTAAGACAACAAACAAAAGCTCCAAATCGTGTGTAGCATAATTTTTCTCATGTGGCTTTAGCTGTCGACTCGCATAGGCATTAACTTTCTCGTGGTACATCAGAACTGCTCCCAACCCGATACCACAAGCGTTCGTATACGTGATTAAACCTTTGCTTCCATATGGAATGCTTAAAACTAGAGCGTTATTCAATTTCTCCTTCGATTCATTGAATGCTTGATCACGCTTAGGCATCCACACAAACTTAACATATTTCTTTGTTAACTTTGTTAGATGAGAAGCAATCTTTGAGAAGTCTTTGATGATCCTTCGGTAAAAACTAGGCAATCCTAAGAAGTCACATTTTCGAGCTTCTTCCCTTCTAGAACTGCAATAACTTTAGCTAGGTCAACTGATATGCCTCTCTTAAAACAACATGCCCTACAATCTTAACTTCGAGTCTCCATAAATAGCACTTAGAAAACTTGGCTTTTAACACATGGCTCCTTAAGGTATTGAGTATGACACAGAGATGATATTTGCGCTTCTCCACCATCTTTGAATAGAAAAGAATGTCATCAATAAAGATGAGGACGAATTTATTAAGAACATCTCGAAATACCTAATTTATTAAGTCCACAAAATAAGCGGGTGCATTATTCAGGCCAAACAACATGAGTAACCACTCATAGAAATGTTTTGGAGTCCTAAAAGTTGTTAAGGGCACACTGTCCTCTACTACCCTTAACTGGTGGAAACCACGGGCAAGATCTAATTGAGAAAATATCCATGTGCTGTGGAGCTAGTCAAACATATCATCGATCCTTGATAGAGGATATCTGTAACATACCACTATTTTGGACCATTCAAATCGACAATAAATCCACACATGTCGGACTTGAATACTTCAAAACAGTGGACTGTCAAGAAAATTTAGAGAAAATAAAATCAAACACAGAATCACAGACACAGAATATGAGAAACTCGCAGCGGAAATAAAATACCATAGTAGTTCATGAAGCTACTATAAACATACTCTCAAACATATACAAATCTCATAGTCTAAAATGATACAATAGAAATCAGGATACATAAGTCAATTATACAGAGACAATACTGAATAGGAAATAACTGGAATAGAAATCGATGAACCGATAGACAAATAAGCTCCAACAAATCTCTAGCTCCAGAAGGTGAATCCAAAGCTGTGATTCTCAGGCTGACCCGAGCGTAAAGTAAAACACAAACACTCGAGTCAGGACATACATTACTTATACAATGTAAACCAACTCAAGTGAACTGTAATAGCAATGCACAATAACTTAAAGGATGCTTGGGATCACCCATCCTTTAAGGAACCGTCAAACCATCAATTAAGTAGTAATAAACACTATCATAGAAATATCCATATTAAAGTAAACAATGCAAGTAACAGTGTAAATGTGACTAGGGTAGCGTAGAGCTGCAGTAACCGCTCACCTCTAGCCACACTCTCAAATTAAAGGTGTGCATCCAAATAAATCACAAGAAAATAAAATGGCTTATAGAGAAGTGTACCCATGGTTATAGATTTCAAAATGGTTTATAATTTCGAATTAAAATCATTCATTTAAACCATTAAAAGTGAAGTCATTATACCTTCAACTCAAATATTAAATTCCCAAAAAATTTAACCTTTTCGAAGCTCATTTATTCATTTAAATACATTAAAACATTAAAATTCCAGCTTTCACAGCACTTAGAAAGTGTCACGGTAAGTTACATTTGAAGACAATTAAGTTCAGCAAAGACAGCATTTAAAAACTGCTGTAGTAGTTCAGTTATAACTAAAAATCTTGTTTCAGCCAATTACAGCACTTAACAAGTGCTACAATAGCTCTGTTATTTGTTTCAGGTTTTAAATTTTGTTTCTACGACTACAGCACTTACAAAATGCTGTAATAGCTCTTAGTTCATTTTAGCCTTTTTGTTCATTTCTGCAACTAAAGCACTCACAAAGTGCTACAGATTCACTTTAGTTCAGATTTTAGTTATTATTCAGAAACGATAGCATTTCTGAAGTGCTACTAAAAGAATTTCCAGATTTACACTAAAATTTTAGAAATAATTAAACTTCAACTTAAACCATTTTAATTGTATAAAAATCATATTTTTCCACTTTAAAATGGTCATTTAAATACTCTTCAACTTATGATTTTTATTAAGTAAATTCCACAAATAAATATCAAATTTATCATTACTTCACTTATTAAATTCAAGTGTACAATTTTCCTATTCTTTACATTCACTTAACACTTTAATTTAATTTATCATTTCACAGTAAAAACTAAATTTCCATTTTATTTTCTTTTACTTAAACTTCCATTTTTAAAACCAAATCTCACAATTCCAAGTCAAGTTAAATTCCAAATTACCATTTTAAGCATTGATTTGTTTAACATTTTATATTCATAGAAAAATCAATAACACTTTAATAAATCATTTTAAATTCAAATTAAATCAAAATGTCATAATTTACATTTTTTAAATACTTAAAAATATCCAGAAAAATATATAGAATAACCATGGGTCTGTATATTATTTTCTAACCTAAGTCAAGTGATATGGATAATATATCATTTCAATACGTAATTTACAAAGCAAAATCTGGGTTCTATCATTTCAAACCTGCAATCCCAAGTTAATAACAATAAATAAAAATTGCTCAGGCCTATCATTTCAGCCCATAATGATTTTTTCCTATTCTAAAGTCCGTTCGGGTATGTATCATTTCAACCAATAGTGATTCTATTCTACAGGGAACTTGCAGTGTGAGAAACAGAAATAAATAAACAGTATAACAGAATATAACATAGCAGATGATGTGACAGGTTTATAACAGGGTTTGTCGTCATAAAATACATATCACAGGCAGGTATAACATGATATAACAGTTCTACATATTCACTTGTTGTCACTTCACAAATTCTATAAGTATGAATGTCAATCGTGAATAACTCACCTTTTAAGAGCTAAAGATCCAAATTTTAAAACACAAATCCAAATTTCACAAAGCACGAAAAAACACGATTCAGACTTGAGTAAAAAGGAGAGCCAAGATGTTAATCTTGTATACAAAAATAAAATAAAGTAACATAAATATATATTTATAATACAAGGATTAAATTGAAACAAATGGAAATAGTTTTAGCCAAATAACATCACCAAGCTTTTAATCGATTTTTGCTTGACCAAAACTCACATATGCTCGACCATAAATGCTTTAGGCTCGGCCATGACATGTTTTAAGGTGCGAAAGGGTCTAGTTTGGACTTAGAATGGCACGGCTAAAAAGGAATGGGAAGAGTTTTTGAGTTACAAGTGGAGGAAGGTTAAAAGTCAAGGCCACAAAGGAAGGTTTGGTTCCATCTAGGCTCGGCCAAAGGTCAAGTGGGTTCGACCATGGCTCACTACAGGTCAGGTCAGATCTGAAACAAGGCTAGGGTGATGGTCATGTGCTGGTGGTGGAGCTAAGGGGTGGTGGCCGTGGTCAGAATGAAGGTGGTGGTGGAATACATGGCTCGGCTACACATTGATTTGGATTTTTCAAAGTTTTTGAGGTGTTGGCTTCATCTAGGTGGTCACGGCCACTACTGGTCAGAGGAGGAGGAGGTCAGGCTATGGATGGTGATGAGGAGGAAGTGGTGTGATGGTCGGTGAAGGTGGTGAAGGGGTTAGGCCGAGCAACATATGTGAAGAGATCAAGCAAAACAAGCAAAAATCAAGGGAAAATGAAGTGGAAAAGTAGAAAAAATGAAGAAGCCATGACTTACATTTTTCAGGAATAGATGGCCGAAAATTTGTGAAGATGTTGAGAAGTATTCACGTGAAGAAGTAATTAAAAACTCACAGCCACAAATGTAGAAAAGAACGGCCAAAGAAATTGAAAAGTCTAGGCAATGAAAAGTCATAAGTTTTAAAAGCTTTTGTCTCTTTGAATTTCCAATTTCATTTATACAAACAAAAAAATAGAAAAACAAGTAAATAAATAAAAGACACACAAAATAAAGTGGAAAAGAAAATAAATAATTAGTCTTAGGAAAAATAGGAAAATAAATAAAGAAAATAGTATATTTTATTGAAACTAGAATTAAAATTGTAAACCAAAAATACAACTAGTAAAGGAAATTCCAAACACAACAAAAATTTACACAATTTAATTCAAAACCCAAAAGAAAATAAAGGATGGCAAATAAAATAGAATATGAAAAATACAGTGCAGATAAATTTCTACGTATAAAATGCTGAATTTATCAAATTCTAAAAAGTTTAAAACGGAATTCATTGAAACGAAAACAGAACAGATATCAAAACCAATTACTACTTCAAAGGAAAAGATTAAAATTTAAAATTTAAAATTTCAATTTAAGTCACAGTTTGAAACAATATAACATTTCCAGAAAATCACTATTTAATTGTATTTGGAAAAATAAAATAGAAACAAAATCCAAATATCTTGGAAAAATTCAAAACGTCAATTTAAAATTATTTAAAAAACAAAGTTTCAAAATAAAATTTAATTTAAAAATATTTTTTAAAATTATGGGTTGTTACACTCTCCCCTACTCAAATCTTTTCGTCCTCGAAAAGGAAGAAGACAGGAAATAGGAATAGCTAGCAGGAAAAATAAGAGAATAGGAATAGCAAGTAGGAAAAATGGTGAATCGGGATAGCTAGGAGTGAAAATAGGTCGAAAGACAAGGATGAGCCATTAATTTAAAACCATATAAATTCAATTATAATTCTTTAATATTTAGTAACTTAGTTAAATCCATTTATTATATCCATAAAAGTCTTTTAAATTCAAATTGTCAGTAAAAAGGTAAACAATATTTAAAAAACTTTAAAATCTTTTAGAAAGGCAAAATAACTGATCAAAATATCCTTTATATAACACTTTATCAAAATACTTTTATAACTCGATGTCTTAACAAGTTTATCCTCGTTCCTGTGGACTCTGGCAGTGTGTTGATCAGGCACAAAGCTAGAATTCTCCAGGTACTTAGTAGACTTGTTTCAACACCCAGTGAAAATACTGGAAAACTTAAAAAAAAAGATATGGAAAGTACAATCCAAACAAAACAACCAAAACCTTTGTCTAACCATGGATTGCAGATACACAATGATTACGCCTGGATCCCCCAGGAAACAATCCATATCCGTAAGCTTTCTCAGCCCTGCGAATTACGCCATGATGACTAGTAGACCGCAGATACACAATGATTACGCCTGGATGCCCCAGGAAACAATCTGTATCCGTAAGCTATCTTAGCCCTGTGGATTTCGCTACTAAATACGATCTACATAGATCACAGGATACATAATGGTTACACTTGGATCCCCCAGGAAACAATCCGTACCCCTAGGCCATCTCAGCAAGGCGAATTATGCTATGCAGTCGTGCTCGTAAGACCATGGAGATCGCCATGGAATTCGATGAACACTCGAGTATCATATCTGGAAAACCAAATCAGAGAATAATATCGATAGAATGAATTCACAATGTGGCCACAAAGCGGATATCAAGCAGAAGGCAATTTCCATATCTTTACTTCGAAAATATGTATCATATAGTACCTTTTTAAATCACTTTCAAATATTGTACTTATATAAAGTCCATTATATATAAGATTTTATTTCAAATCAAATACCTTTCCAAAATCAAAAGTATATCAAATCACACTTATATAGACTTCAATTATATAAGATTTCACTTTTCAAATTGAGTACCTTTTCAAATCCATAGTTTTCGAATCAACATCATACTTATACAAATCAATTTTTATATGAGTTCGATAACTCCCAAATCAAGTATTTAGTAACACTAGGTTCTTCGATTTGTTTCAATATCAGTTCAGTTTCAAAATCATATACAATCCCACCAAATTATTTCTTCTCAATTTAAATATCTTCAGTTTTAAAGTTTCCAAAATAATAGGTTTGGAGAATAATCCAAGTTTCTAAATCAATATAATTTAAGTCAAACAATTTATTTCCAAAATCAATGGTTTTCAACATCATCTTATATTTACAAAAGGTCTATCTTATATCAGGATCAAAATTTTCCAAAATCAATTACGCTGCATGAAGAGCCATATGGAATTGAACATCTTTGCTTTATAAAAGATTTTTGAATTTAGAATAGTTTTGTTTACAAAATAGTTTGTATGTAAAATAGAATAAAATAGTTTGTTTAAGAAGAATAAAAGAAAAATAGTTTTGAAAAATGGTTTTAAATTGATAGTAGTTTTTCATAAAAGAAAAATTCCAATTAAATTACAAAGATATCCAACCCAACAACTTCCAATTTCAGCGTCAAGTATATCAATGATATTAGAATATAAGATGTACGTATGTCATCATTTCGCAACATTACATTTGATCGCTCGCTTGATCACACAAGTTCGCTTTCGAACTAGTATTGTCCATTCGACCTCCCTAATGCGGACTTCAATATGGTTTCTCAACTAGAAACCATCAGTCCCTTGCATAGCCATATACTATGATAGAGAATTCTAGAATCAAGCCCAAAATCCATATCAAATATTCGCCATCAAGAATCAAATGAAAAATCCTAACACGAAATGGTGTAATTCACCTCGAACTTGTGTACTCAAACCTGGATCAAATTAATTATGCGAATAAAACAACATACGTACAACTTATGTATCTATTCCAACTAGTTAAATATATAGTTTCAAAGATGTTACTAAGTTAAAACATTTAAACTAAATTTTATTCAAAATATTTTTAAAAACTAAATTTCATATTAGTATAATTCAAAATAGTCTTATTCATTTACTTAACAAAACAGTTTCAAACTTATTTAAATCATATTACTACATACTTTAAACATACATACCAAACTTATATACTTTATACTTTTCAAAATTACTTAGCTTTGAAAAGTTAACCTTGATTTGGAAGTGCTCGAACCTTCAAAATGGTCGAAGAAATCATATTTCAATCCAAGAGTTGGAAATCACCAACAAATCAGTAAATCAATTACAAAAGATAGGGTCATATCAAATCAAATCCAAAACTCAAGGACTGAACACCGGCTCATTTCAAATTGTTCAAATATATATACATATATCTTTCGAATATTACATCACACTTCGGAATTTGAAATCAAAATTAGTTTCACAAGTCACCCGCATAACAAAACTACCGAAGTGGCCTCTCCCCCACTCTGAAACTCGAAAATCAATTTCGATGATGCATGCATTCATCATCGAGATTATTTTCCAGTGACATAAGTGGGTTCTGGACTTCTATTTTCTCAAACTTCTTTTGAAATTTCTTCGAAATCATTTGAAACTCATTAAAATCATTTGAATCATTTCATATTCGGAAAATACTTTCAAATCATATTATTTTTTATTTCAAAATCTTAAACCAATTTCAAAATGCCGGAGTTCAATCACTCAAATTCACATTCAAAATCCTTCAGTTATAAGTCATTTTATATGAAACCATTTCTTATAAAATTTTCAAAATTTCAGATCCTTTTGAAACTTCAAATTCTCATTTTAAAAGGGTATATAATCCTTATCGAAAACATTTCTCTTTTATATAAAATATGGTCATCCTTATCAAAATAACAAACCCGATGAATACACAATTTTCAAAAGAAAATCAACCACAAATTTTCCAAGGGATGATTCAAGGGAGGATTTCAAAACAAAACATAGATTCAAATTTAGAGGGACTCTAATCAAATAGAATTCTGATTCGAAGATAAGCTCGAACAAAGATGAGATAATTAAATTACCAATTAGAAGATGGATAAGCTTATATAAATCACGGGCGACCTTAACCGGTCAACCGTGACATCGGGAATATAATCGGTGCGAAAATCTAAGGCAAATCGACCTTCGATCGCTAGAGATAGAATCCAGGTATAGCAGAAGATAGAAAACATCGTAAACCGAGGATACATAAATCTTCGGTGAATCAATGCCAATTATAAGGGAGTTTCACCCTTTTACAAATCATTCAAAGATTTGTGGGATCACTGATCTTTATAGAGGTCATTCAAAGTGGGGTTATGCAATGCTCCAAAATCAAAAGAATACAGATAGGGGAGACAGGAATGGATTTCAGAACAAGTGGGAGCATTCCAAAGTTCAAAGGAATCCAAATCGATAGGAATCCCAACCAAGATTAGAGATATACAACCTATATTAATACAAAAGAATTCCCATTCATAATTTGGAAAAGACTCAAATTCATATCATACGAAAAACAGAAGCATAAATCTCTTTAGTTGGACAACTTCAGCTAAGCAAAAGATATAACAGAGTTCACCTAATGCAACCTAATAAACTACTGATTTTGCCCTACCCAAAATAGATTTCTATCAACAATGAATCTAGATCAAACAAGTTAGAAGTTCAAAATTTAAGAGGATCCTAATCAAAGAAATTACTAACTAGGTGGATACGAAAGGAATGAAGTTTAGAAAAATTTTACTTTCAAAGCAAGAAAATTTATATCAAAATAATCTTTGAAAATTCTTTAAAATCATTTGAAAATCATTTTATACTTCGAAAATACATTCTCTCACAAAGAAATGATTTTAAGATTGATTTCACTCATTCTAGGGTATTTCTACCCTATCTCTAATGAGTTTTTGCTCCGCAGGCTAAGGTTTGCCTAAAACCTGGCTCTGATACCAAATGTAACATCCCACTATTTTGGAACATTCAAATCGACAATAAATCCACACATGTCGGACTTGAATACTTCAAAACAGTGGATTGTCAAGAAAATTTGGAGCAAATAAAATCAAACATAGAATCACAAACACAAAATATTAGAAACTCGCAGCGGAAATAAAATACCATAGTAGTTCATGAAGCTACTATAAACATACTCTCAAACATATACAAAATCTCATAGTCTAAAATGATACAATAGAAATCAGGATACATAAGTCAATAATACAGAGACAATACTGAATAGGAAATAACTGGAATAGAAATCGATAAACCGATAGACAAATAAGCTCCAACAAATCTCTAGCTCCAGAAGGTGAATCCAAAGCTGTGATTCTCAGGCTGACCCGAGCGTAAAGTAAAACACAAACACTCGAGTCAGGACATACATACTTATACAATGTAAACCAACTCAAGTGAACTATAATAGCAATGCACAATAACTTAAAGGATGCTTGGGATCACCCATCCTTTAAGGATCCTTCAAACCATCAATTAAGTAGTAATAAACATTATCATAGAAATATCCATATTAAAGTAAACAATGCAAATAACAGTGTAAATGTGACTAGGGTAGCGTAGAGCTGCAGTAACCGCTCACCTCTAGCCAGACTCTCAAATTAAAGTTGTGCATCTAAATAAATCACAAGGAAATAAAATGGCATACAGAGAAGTGTACCTGTGGTTATAGATTTCAAAATGGTTTATAATTTCGAATTAAAATCATTCATTTAAACCATTAAAAGTGAAGTCATTATACCTTCAAATCAAATATTAAATTCCCAAAAAATTTAACCTTTTCCGAGCTCATTTATTCACTTAAATACATTAAAACATTAAAATTCCAGCTTTCACAGCACTTAGAAAGTGCTGCGGTAAGTTACATTTGAAAACAATTAAGTTGAGCAAAGACAGCATTTAAAAACTGCTGTGGTAGTTCAATTATAACTAAAAATCTTATTTCAGCCAACCGCAGCACTTAACAATTGCTACAATAGCTCTGTTATTAGTATCAGGTTTTAAATTTTGCTTCTGTGACTACAGCACTTACAAAGTGCTGTAATAGCCCTTAGTTCATTTTAGCTTTTTTGTTCATTTCTGCAACTACAGCACTCACAAAGTGCTACAGATTCACTTTAGTTTAGATTTTAGTTATTATTCAGAAACGATAGCATTTCTGAAGTGCTACTAAAAGAATTTCCAGATTTACACTAAAATTTCAGAAATAATTAAACTTCAATTTAAACCATTTTAATTGTATAAAAAAATCATATTTTTCCACTTTAAAATGGTCATTTAAATACCCTTCAACTTATGATTTTTATAAAGTAAATTCCACAAATAAATATCAAATTTTTCATTACTTCACTTATTAAATTCAAGTGTACAATTTTCCTATTCTTTACATTCACTTAACACTTTAATTTAATTTATCATTTCACAATTAAAACTAAATTTCCATTTTATTTTCTTTTACTTAAACTTCCATTTTTAAAATCAAATCTCACAATTCCAAGTCAAGTTAAATTCCAAATTACCATTTTAAGCATTGATTTGTTTAACATTTTATATTCATAGAAAAATCAATAACACTTTAATAAATCATTTTAAATTCAAATTAAATCAAAATGTCATAATTTACATTTTTAAAATACTTAAAAATATCCAAAAAAATATATAGAATAACCACGGGTCTGTATATTATTTTCTAACCTAAGTCAAGTGATACGGATAATATATCATTTCAATCTGTAATTTACAAAGCAAAATCCGGGTTTTATCATTTCAAACCCGCAATCCCAAGTTAATAACAATAAATAAAATTCACTCAGGCCTATCATTTCACCCCATAACGATTTTTCCCTATTCTAAAGTCCATTCGGATATGTATCATTTCAACCCATAGTGATTCTATTCTACAGGGAACTTGCAGTTTGAGAAACAAAAATAAATAAACAGTATAACAGAATATAACATAGCAGATGATGTGACAGGTTTATAACAGGGTTTGTCATCATAAAATACATATCACGGGTAGGTATAACATGATATAACAGTTCTACATATTCACTTGTTGTCACTTCACAAATTCTATAAGTATGAATGTCAATCGTGAATAACTCACCTTTTAAGAACTAGAGATCCAAATTTTAAAACACAAATCCATATTCCGTAAAGCACGAAAAAGCACGATTCAGAATTGAGTAAAAAGGAGAACAAAGATGTTAATCTTGTATACAAAAATAAAATAAAGTAATATAAATATATATTTATAATACAAGGATTAAATTGAAATAAATGGAAATAGAATTAGACAAATAACATCACCAAGCTTTTAATCGATTTTTGCTTGACAAAAACTCACATATGCTCGGCCATACATGCTTTAGGCTCGGCCATGACATGTTTTAAGGTGCAAAAGGGTCTGGTTTGGACTTAGAATGGCACGGCTACAAAGGAATGGGAAGAGTTTTTGAGTTACAAGTGGAGGAAGGTTAAAAGTCAAGGCCACAAAGGAAGGTTTGGTTGCATCTAGGCTCGACCAAAGGTCAAGTGGGTTCGGCCATGGCTCACTACAGGTCAGGTCAGATCTAAAACAAGGCTAGGGTGATGGTCACGTGCTAGTGGTGGAGCTAAGGGGTGGTGGCCGTGGTCAAAATGAAGGTGGTGGTGGAATACATGGCTCGGCTACACATTGATTTGGAGTTTTCAAAGTTTTTGAGGTGTTGGCTTCATCTAGGTGGTCACGGCCACTACTGTTCAGAGGAGGAGGAGGTCAGGCCATGGATGGTGATGAGGAGGAAGTGGTGTGGTGGTCGGTGAAGGTGGTGAAGGGGTTAGGCCGAGCAACATATGTGAAGAGATTAAGCAAAACAAGCAAAAATCAAGGGAAAATGAAGAGGAAAAGTAGTACAAATGAAGAAGCCATGACTTACATTTTTCAGGAATAGATGGCCGAAAATTTGTGAAGATGTTGAGAAGTTTTCACGTGAAGAAGTAATTAAAAACTCACGGCCACAAATGTAGAAAAGAACGGCCAAAGAAATTGGAAATTCTAGGCAATGAAAAGTCACAAGTTTTAAAAGATATTGTCTCTTTGAATTTCCAATTTCATTTATACAAACAAAAAAATAGAAAAACAAGTAAATAAATAAAATACACACAAAATAAAGTGGAAAAGAAAATAAATAATTAGTCTTAGGAAAAATAGGAAAATAAATAAAGAAAATAGTATATTTTATTGAAACTAGAATTAAAATTGTAAACCAAAAATACAACTAGTAAAGGAAATTCCAAACACAACAAAAATTCACACAATTTAATTCAAAACCTAAAACAAAATAAAGGATGGAAAATAAAATAGAAAATGAAAAATAAAGTGCAGATAAAATTATGCATATAAAATGCTGAATTTATCAAATTCTAAAAAGTTTAAAACGGAATTCAATGAATCGAAAACAGAATAGATATCAAAACCAATTACTGCTTCAAAGGAGAAGATTAAAATTTCAATTTTAAAATTTCAATTTAAGTCACAATTTGACAAAATATAACATTTCCTAAAAATCAATATTTAATTGTATTTGGAAAAATAAAATAGAAACAAAATCCAAAATATCTTGGAAAAAACCCAAACTTCAATTTAAAATTATTTAAAAATCAAAGTTTCAAAATAAAAATTAATTTAAAAATATTTATTAAAATTATGGGTTGTTACAATATCTATTCTTAATAGTCCTCTTGTTTAACTTTTGGTAGTCTACACGTAACATTAGAAAACCATCTTCCTTTTTGACAAAGACGACTAGCGATCCCTAACTTGAGGTACAACATCCTATCAAACCCTTTTGCAATAAGTTAGATGTTCGACCTTCTAACACCCTCTTCTTTTTTGGAGCCAACCTTTACGGGGGTTGTACAATAGATTTGGTTCCTGGAATCAAATCAATACGGAACTCCACTTCACGTGAGGCAGTAAACCTTGTACTTCATCAAAAATATCAGTGAAATCTCGAACAACCGGTATATCCCTAAGCTCCTCTTTAACTACTTCGAGTGAATAGAGAAAACTACTTCTTGACTTTTTAGGCTCTTCACAACAAATATCAATGCTTCTTCCTAACATTCCCAACAACATTCCAAACCCCATGAACCCAAAGATAAACAAATCAGGGAGAAAGAGATGATTTCGACAAGAAATAGGTACATTTAGACACTTAGTGTCAAGATTTGTCAGACCCCTAATTGGGTTCGATACATAAAGAGGATTACTTAAAATAACATACTTTAGGTTTAATCTGTTCATTAGGTTATACGAAATAAAACTATGGGTAGCACCTGTATCAAATAATACTCTTACAGGAATATCAACAATGGATAATGTATCTTGCAACACCTGCTTTCCCTTTTGACCTGAAGAAGTGGATGGTATCTTTTCTATAACATAAACCTATCCTTGAGACCCCTTCTTTGGGAAAGGGCATTCATTCTTCATGCGTCCCATTGGACTGCGGTTGTAACCGGTGGCAGTTGGGCAATGAGTTGAGAAATGGCACATATTGTTGCATTTGAAATAAGTAATATTAGCCAAGAGCAGCTTCATCTATGCTAGAACCCCACCTTCGAATTTCTTTCCCGCCCACTACTTCTTTCCCTTAAATTTACACTTAAAATTTGGCTTACCTCCAATTGGTATAACTAATAAAGGCTTTGCACTGACCGTTGGCACTATCCTATAATGACTTGGAATTTTATCACTTTGATTTGTGAATATTTAATTTATTTTTAATATTCAATTTATGGATTTTATAACTCAAATAAATCCCTTTTCAGTAATAATTTGTGATGGTGAAATTATTTTCAAAATTTGTTTAAACAATAATTAGTTTGAAGGAAAATCAAAAATATGAATGGAAATCATTTTTCAGATTTTCAAGTTTTCATCGTCTAATAGTTGTTGAAAATGTTGTATGCACTTTAGTGTGTGTGTGTGTGTGTATAGACACATACACACATATATATACAAATAACATAGGTAAGGGTTAAGATAATATATTGTATATATTTATTTAATAAGTAAAAGGGAATGAGATGTGACTTTTTATCCAAAATTTTAAATAAAAATAAAATAAGAAGGTAATGTCACATTACAACACATCATAGTACATGGAAATGAGAAATATGATGGACAAAAGGGGGTTCTTGGTTGTTGCGTGTGGAAGAAGGGATGGAGGGAGGTGCTGATGAGGTGGCATAATATGGGTGGAGGGTATAGAACTAAGGGTTAAAGGGTAATTTACCTTACTCCATTTTATAAAAAACCTTTTTCCTTTTTTTCCATTCTCATTTTTCTTTTCAATTCTCATTTTAAAACTCCATCTTCTTTTTCTAAGCTCTAAAACATTTTAATAGATTCAAAAAAAATTAAAATTAAAAAATCCTATCTTTTCTATTTTTAAATCCCTAAACCAAGCTTAAATATACCTCTTACCTCCTCAACTCCTTCTTTCTTTCAAAACAATCCCAAACCCACCTCCTCTTGGCTAGGCCAAGTCTAAACACCCCTAGACCTAACCCATATTCCACTTTCCAAGTTTTAAAAATCAAGTTTTGAGAAGAAAATGCTATGTTTCGGGTGACGGTGGGAAGTTGGCAGTAGTTTGTCTTGGATTTGAGTGGTTTGGTGAATAAAGCTCACACCTTTAAACAAGTTTTAAACTTTATTATGTGCTAAACTTTGCTGATGGTTAAAAAAAAGGTTGTTTTGTGCTTTACATGTATGTGTCTATATTAGATGTTGATTATAGACTTGAAAATAAAGCAGAAAGTAATGTATGGTTGGAAAATTGTATTTTTACATGTTGTATGATGTTATAGCATGTATATGTATGTTTGTTCTCATGTATGTGATGTTGTATGCTAAAAAAATTAACACTTGACTTGTGTTGTTGTGACATTGAGATCCCTTGGAATTAACTTGTTTTATTTTCTAGAAATTTTTTAATAAAAGTTTCCGAAACTTTTACTTTTAGTTTCCAAAAGCAATATACTTTGGTTGTAAAGTAAGTTAAGAAAAAGTAGGGGCTTGAAGTGTATTGGATATGTAAACTAATTTTGAAATTATGGCATAGATAGCTATAGTCACTACGGATGCAGTTCGTAAACGAACTCTTTTTGAAAACTGAAAGTGTTTTTCACTCTAAATATTTTGAGAAGTATTTCAAAAACATACTATAAGTATAAAAGGGTAATTATTACTTATTGATTAAGTAAAGTGTTTAATGATTATTTAAAATTTTTAATTAAGTAAAGATGATTAGTACCTAATCACTAATTAAGTGAAGGAAATTAGTAATTAATTGTTAATTAAGTAAGATAATTATAATCAGTTAATTAAGTAAGGGTTAATTAATTGTTAATTAAGTAAAGGTTAATTATTTAATTAATTATTATTTAAGTAAGGTTTAATTATTAATTAACTATTAATTAATCAAGTTTTAATTATTAATTAATTATTAATCAGGCAGCGTTAATTACTAACTAATTATTAGTTAAGTTAAGATTCAATTAAGATTTAAATAGGAATTAATTAATATTTAATTATTATTTAATAAAGGTTCTATTTTTAATTCTTTCATTTTTAAGTATTGGTATGTTTAAAAAGCAGCTTTCCGTTTCAAAGAATGGTTTAAATACAGGAATTCTCTTTGTCTATGCCTTTAGGTAGCTAAGCAAATATGATAAGTTATACTAAAATGTTGAATTACACAATAATGTGGTCGAATTTATTTATCCTTTGTTGGACATCTATTAGAAGAAATAAAAATTTGATATTTGGGATATGTCATTTTAACATAGCAAGTGAAAAATTTTTATTGGAAAATATGAAAGTATGTTAGGTTGTGAAATTGCAAATTAAAATTTAAAATCAGTTAATTTGATGAAAATCTAATATTTTTGAAATCTGAATATTTTTATATAATAAAAATGTAAATCATTTTTTGAGTGTGACGTCATATTTCATTTCACAAAATTTGGACTGCTCTAGCTCCGTTTATCTTATTTTCGGCGATTTGGCAACAGTTTGGCAGCGAAAATCGAGTTTTGATAGGATGATCGTATCACTCATATCTGTGTACTACACTATTCGTCTCGTCATGCTGATCTACGTAGTATATTCATTTGTGCATTTCGGTGTTCGGTATGTGGCGAAATCTGCGAAACGATTTGTCATATCGGTTCCATATCTGGGCCTTTTTGGTTTCTATGACCTTTCATTTATCCACCATATAAACAATACAGCCACTTACTTTTAATTTTTCCCTGAATTCACGTATTGACTTTCAACATTCCATTGGTTCAATAAATATTTGTTGTTGTCCCTACATTTCCATTTCTGGTTCATTTCTCTTGCTCCTTCCTCTCTTCGTTTTGCCATTCCTTTTTAAAGAAAAATATATATGTACAAAACTTATTCACCTGAGAAGGTAAGCATTTCATATCTGTTTTATAGTAAGTTTGTGTATATTTCAATAAAAAATTTATTTATAACTTATCAGTTGTCTTCATTTTGCATTGTTCTCTTTGCTGCTCCATACCCTGCTTGGCCTCAACCCTCCTCTGCAGTTCCTCCCATCACCACGCACAACCGGCTGCCAACTAGCCTCTGCCTTTAACCAATTCCATCTCCATGCTGAGGCCACCCTGATCCACCCATCCTGTCGCGTCGACCATCCACTTCCGGCCACCATAACCAAAGCCTTCAATCGCCGATCCTCTCCTTCGCCGCAGCCACTCATCTACCCATTCGCCCTTCCTGTCATCTCCACAAACTAGCCCTAGCACCAAGCCCAGACCCTCCACCATCAGCCCGCTCTTCCACCGCCATGAGCCCATGCGCCATAACCCACTTGAGCGACTCGGAGCAACGCACCACCACCAAACTCCTCCGCAGCCTCCTACCCACTACAGACCCAAGCACAAACCCACAACCACCACCTGACCCTTGTCGAACCATCCAGCGGCCCTAGCAACCCACCACAGCCAAGCAACACCCTCCCTGGCCGAGCACAGCGCCCACCACCACCAAGTGCACCTTCGAGCGGCCTCTTCTTCCAGTCAGCAAGCTTATACTCTTCTTTTAAAATAAAAAAAGGAAAAGTTTATATGTTGCATATATGTGGCCTATATATAGTCATCGGCTAAAAGTTATATATATTGCATATATATATATATATATATTTGTTCCTTTTGTAAAAAAACAAATATATTCATATATATATATATATCACACATATGTGTATATATTTGTTTTCATCGAATTCTCGAGCTAAATCTGCTTTTGTGCTTGACGCAGAGCTTTGACATGTCGTGTTTGTATTCGTGTTCGTATCAGCGTCCATTGATTTTCAATCCCATTGTTTTCTCTAGCCTCGAAAGGCGAGCGATCACTCCCCATTGACATTCATATGCTAGTAAATTTAATTCACATGAAATGATGATTGAAATATGTTTTAAAATTGAATTGTTTATTAAATTGTTGAATATGACATGTTTATATTTTAAATTTTTCACTTATGTAAATTGACACCATAACATGTTGAATAACTATTATATTAAATTGTTAATGATTATATATGCTTGTAATTGATATGTTATGCTATTTTAAATTATTATGCTATTGTGCTCACATTGCAAATTCCTTGTTAATTTAGGAAATCCCTATAGGTTGAAATGATACATACTCAAACTAGGGAAAATCATTATGGGTTGAAATGATAAAACCAAGCGATTTTATTTGATTTTGAAATTTTGGGATTTTGGGTTGAAATGATATATACCCGTAAATATTAAATTATTACAGATTGAAATGATAAATATTCGTATCACTTGATCAGGGGATAGAAAATTTTATACGAACACCGTTGGTCTATTTTAAATGATTTCCAAATTTTTGAGAAAAGAAATATATGTATTTATATTTTAAAATATAATAGAAAGGTTTTATTTTAATTTTAATATGTGTATAAATTTAGATGTTTTGAATTACATGTTTTGGAAATTTTAAAATTATAAGTTAAGTTTTAAAATGTAAATTATTAAATTTTACTTATAACATTATTATGTTTAAAATATATAAAATAAGATTTAAATTAGATTTAAAAAAATGTTTAATTTAATTTAATTTAATAACATTTTATTTAACTAATATATATAATATGTTTAAAAAATTTATTTTAAAATTTATATTAATATTTTGAAAATAGATTTTGCAATAACTTTAAATGAATTAAGGTTGGAAAGGAAAGTTGAAATTGATTTGTAATATAATTTTTTTGAGAATTTAATTTAAATAAGAATTGATTAAACTCATTAATTTTGAGATTTTAAATATATGATTTTATAACTTAAATTGATTTGATTAAAGGTGATTAAATGATCATATAAATAAAAATTGAAATTTAATATTTAATTTTGATTTAAATTTGAAATTTGAGATTTTAGTTAAATGTTTATAAAAAGTGATTAAGTAAATGTTTTCAAAATTAAATATAATTGAAGTTAGATATTTAATTTTGATTTGAAAATTGTGATTTGAGATTCAATTTAAATGTTTATAAAAGTGATTTCTATAAAAATGACCACGGTGTGAAATAAGCGTTTGGTTGTTAAGGAGACCGGGATCAGATATTGTCATACTCTCTGCCAATACCGAAAACCACTTTAACAACTGTGTACATAGTGGATATTCCAGAACGAAGTAGGATGGTTTGACGAACGTCTATATGAGGTATGAACGCAGCCTTGACTCCCTCGAGTCAGCTTGATATGGCTAAAACAGGAGCTATACCGGGCCAAGTGGGGTCGCTACCCCTATATAGCATATTTCTTCGAAACTGTATCTATTAGTTTTGGTGATTTGATTTTTGGTGTGCACCAATTTGATTGGGAGTGTGTCTCGAGGTGGGCGGTAGTAGCTGCTATGCGTTACCACCAGTCCGGGAATGCAAAACGGTAGTACCCTACCCTAGGCATTGCCTCGCGTGCCTTGTCATATGCCTTATCGCGCCCATTACGAGTTTGATTTGTGTCATACCTATGGAGTGCTCCCTGATAGCCCACCGGTTTGGTGGAGTTTACAGTACTATATAGACTATGGCATTTATATAAAATGTGTTAAGGGGGATATGGGTAACGCCTTAACGTTATTTTAATAGTTTACTTTACTGTAGACATTATATATGTAGCGTATTGTACTATGTATGTAGATAGTTTAACGGATCCTTAAAGGATGGAATCCCAACATTCTTTAAGTTATGTTACATTTCACTTGACATTTCACTTGAGTTTGATTTACTTGCATAAGAATGTTAACCTGACTCGAGTGTTTTGTGTTTTGCTTTATGCTCGGGTCAGCTGGAGTGTCACAACATTTGAGACTCACCTTTGGAACTTGGAGTTTAATTAGAGATCTATCTGTTATCTATTCAGCTTTGCAGTTATTTCAGTTATTTCTAGTTATTTCTTTTCAAACTTGTCATTTGCTTTGTACTAGAGACTTCTATGTATTTGGGATTCTGTTGTATTTTGTTTTGGACTCTGATATCAGTAGTAGCTTCATGAACTACTATTTATCTTTTCCACTGCTTATTGTTGTAAAATTCTGTGTGTGATTATGTGATTGATTTATCTACTGTATATATATATGCTAAGTTTTGCCAATTATAAATTAACAATCTGTTATTTTGAGCAATTCCAGTCTGACATGTTTGGATTATTGTCGATCTGAATGGTTTGAAATAACGGGTCGTTACAGTTGGTATCAGAGCTCTGGTTTACGCAAACTTTGCATACAGAGTAAAAACTCATTAAAAATAGGGTTGCAATACCCTAGAATGAGTCGAATTAATCATCGAATCATATTCGTTCGTGCCTAAAATTCTTATTTAGGATTCCTCTTTGATTTGGATTTTCTTTGAATTTTGGATCTTTACCTTTGTTCTAAAATCTGTTCCTGTCTTTTCCAGATGAGTAACCATTGGAATGTTCGTGGTAAGGGTCTTGGAAATGCACCCGCACCACCTGTTGATCCCGTTCCACCTGCTAAGCCTATGTAGTTTACCACTCTTTGTAAGGAGTACTCTCAGCTTGGAGGTACTAAGTTCACTGGTGTAGAGAGTATTATCGAGGCTCAGCAGTGGCCGAAAAGATTAGAGAGAATTTTCACTGGACTTGAGCTCACTGATGCTCAGATGCGTCAGTTAGCTACTTGGAAGTTGCAGGAGTGCACCCAGGATTGGTGGGAATCTATTACCTCTCAGACTGTCGAGGCTAATATCACCTGGCAGCAGTTCAGGTGAGATCTTTAGTTGTTCTTTTGCTAGGTTATCTCTGTTGAATCTATTTCTTTGAAATTTATCTCTTTGGACTTTATCTTATCTTGGATCCATCTTTTCAGGAATGCTTTTATGGCTAAATGGATTCCCGAAGCTGGGAAATCTCAGTTGTATAGGTAATTTATGGATCTTGAGCAAGGGGACATGACTTTTGTAGAGTATGAGTGGAAGTTCAATAACTATCTAAGTTTGGATCCTGCTTAATAGACACCCCACTCAAAAAGAATGAGAAGTTTATCCATGGTGCTTGCCTAGAATATTATGACCGTTTGATTAGTCATTTTCACGGCACCTTCACTTCTCTTATGGATATGGCCACTAGATTCGGGAACCCTAATTCCAAGGGGAAGCAGGCAATGTTAGCATCTCAGGGTAACTCCAGTGGTTCGAAGAAGAGGAAGCGCAACTTTCATCAGCAGAAGAAGAATTGGTAGAATTCTTAAGGTCTTGGCTTTTCTTCTCAGAAGCGATCTCTTGACTTATCTTCCATCCCTTGTTTCAAGTGCGACCATAAGGGTCACTATGCCAACAGCTGTCCATCTTCTGCTGGAGCTGCTATTCATCCTCCAGCATAGGCAACCAAAAACAACCTTTGCCACCTTTGTTTGCAGCCTGCCCATTTCTAGAGGGACTGTCCCACTTAGCATAAATCAAGACATCTGGAGTCTTTGCTATGACCTCTTCCACTCCTCCTTTTGCCACTGATACCTAAGGTACTCTTCAGGGTACCTTTACTTTGCATGATTTTCTTGTTCGCGTTCTTTTTGATACTGGTTCATCGCATAGTTTTATTTCGGTTGATCTTTGTGATAAATTTGAGCATGTCTTACATCCTCACTTGGCAACTTCATCATTATGTGTGACTAATCCCATCGGCGGTCCTGCCAACCTTAGTATGATTTGTAAAGGAGTGAAATTCCTTTACAATTTGCACAGATTCACTGGAGATTTCTATGTCCTCGGTTTTGATGCATTTGATATCTTACTTGATGGTGATTGGTTAAAGCGATATGATGCTGTTATTTCTTGCGAAGCTCGAACCATTTCTCTAGTAGACGACTAGGGTAATTCTCTTGTGATCGAATGTCAAATGCTTTAAGATTATGCAGGCAGTTTTATCTTTTCACTCGATGCTCAGCCTAGTGATCTTGACTCCACCCCTTTTGTCCAACTATTTCCGGATGTTTTTGATGAAGTCACTTCCCTTCCTCCTAAGCAGGAAATTGAATTCCGCATCGATCTCATTCCTGGAGCTCGACCAGTTGTTCTTCCTCCTAGATGGATGGCACCTAGAAAGAAAGCCGAGTTAAAGAAGCAGATTGAAGACTTGTTCTCTAAGGGTTTGATTAGGCAGAGTTTTTCTGAATGGGGAGTAGCTGTGGTCTTTGACACTAAATCTGATGGTTCTTTGAGGATGTGTGTTGATTATAGAGAGCTGAACAAGCTTATTCTTAAGAAACGGTATCCTATGCCTTATATCAATGATATGTTCGATCGGCTCTATAGAGCCAAGGTATTGCTTGATCTTGCTACCGGATTTCACCAGCTTCGTGTAGCTGAGGAGAGGATTCCTAAGACATCTTTTCGAATAGAGAATGGTTTCTATGAATGGTTAGTCATGTCCTTTGGATTAACCAATGCTCCTGCATTCTTCGTTGATCTCATGAATCGCGTTTTCCGCAATGTTCTCAACAAGTTTGTCTTAGTTTTCAATGATGATATTCTCGTCTTTTCTAAGTAAGAGAAGGAGCATGAATCTCAAATAGGCTATGTTCTGGAAACTCTTAGGAGACATCAGTTGAAAGCAAAGTTTTCTAAATGCCATTTTTGGAGGAACGAAGTCTGATTCCTTGGGCACATTGTTTCTGAGAATGGAGTCTTGGTTGACTCGGTTAAGGTCGCTGCGATTAATGTAAGTCTATCCACCTTTCTTCTTTTATAATTCAATTATCTTATCCATCTTTGAACTTATCTGCCTTATTCTATTTCCAGGATTGGGAGACACCTAAGACTCCATCCGACATTCGTAGCTTTTTGGGCCTTGTCGGTTATTATCAGAGATTCATTGAGAATTTTACTTGAATAGCTGCACCTCTCACCGCTTTGACTCATAAGAATGCTAAGTTTGTTTGGAGTGATAAGTGTGAAGAAACATTTAATGAGTTGAAGCAAAAGCTTACCTCTGCTCCTATTCTCACCGTTCCGAATAGGAGTGAAGAATTATCGCTTTATACCAATGCTAGTCGAGAAGGGTTGGGTGTTGTCTTAATGCAGGATAGGAAGGTCATTGCTTATGCCAGTCGTCAGTTGAAGCCCCCAACTATGCCACTCATGATTTGGAATTTCTTGCTGTTGTGTTTGCTTTGAAGTTGTGGAGGCACCACCTTTTGGGAACCAAGTTTGAGCCCTTTACGGATCATCAGTCCCTTAAGTATATTTTCACTCAAAAGGATTTAAACTAGAGGCAGTTAGATGGCTCGAGTTCTTAGCATCTTATGACCTCAACATCAACTACATTCCCGGGAAAGCCAATGTTGTGGCTGATGCCTTAAGTCAGAAGAGAGCCATGTTGTATCAGATTGTAGCTTCTCCATCTCTTATGGATCGTATTGCAACTAAGCATGATGAAGATGAGATGCTTAAGCTCATGAAGGAGAATATTCGGAATAGGGAAGGTGATAACCAGAGTAAATTAGGAGCACAGATTGATCAGAATGGAGTTTTGAGGATTAATAACCGAATTTGTGTTCTGAATGTTGATGGTTTGAGGCAAGAGGTTCTTAGGGAGAATCATCAGTCCAGACTCTCTATCCATCCAGGTGTCACAAAGATGTTTCAAAATATGAAGAGGCTGTATTGGTGGAGTGATATGAAGCGGGATATCTCCATTTATGTTAGTAGATGTTCCACTTGTCAACAGGTCAAGGCCGATCACTAGAAGACTGCTGGATTGCTGCAACCCCTTGAGATTCCCATTTGGAAGTGGGATCAGGTTTCTATGGATTTTATTGGCCGAGGGCTAGAAGGGGTAATGAGAGTATTTGGGTAGTTGTCGATCGATTGACCAAATCTGCTCATTTTATTTTAGTCAAGTCAAATCGAACTGCTTCAAGCTTAGCTGAGATTTATATGAGGGAGATTGTTCGTCTCCATGGTGTTCCTTCTAGCATTGTTTATGATCGTGACCCTATCTTTACCAGCCAGTTCTAGAAAGCTTTTCAGGAGGCTTTGAGTACTCGTTTGAACCTTAGTAGTGCTTACCATCCCTAGACTGATGGTCAGACAGAAAGGGTAAATCAGATTCTGGAAGATCTTCTTCGTGCCTGTGTTCTTGATTATGGAGGATCTTAGGAAGGTCATCTCCATCTCGTTGAATTCACCTATAATAACAATTATTAGGTATAACTCTTATTTGAATTTTCAATCATCTTAAGCTTCAATCAATTAATCATATTCTTTTGAATTCAAGCAAGTATCGAGATGTCTCAAATTTCCGCTCTTTATGGACGATCTTGCAAATCTCCGCTGGATTGAATCCGGTGATCATTTAGTTCTTTGACCTGAGATGATTCTGGAAGCATCCGAGAAGGTTGAGGAGATTAGAAGGAAGATGAGGATTGCTCAGGATAGACAGAAGAAGTATGCTGATAGACGGAGAAGGGATTTGGAATTCTCAGTGGGTGATCAGGTCTTTCTCAAGATTTCGCCACTGAAGAATGTAGTTCGTTTTGGTCGGAGAGGTAAGCTTACTCCTAGATCCATTCGTCCTTTCCGCATCTTGGAAAGGATTTGTCCTTCGCCTTATAGAGTTAATTTGCCGGAGAAGCTATCGGGTGTGCACAACGTGTTTCACGTATCTCACCTCCATAAGTATCTCCATGATCCACCTTGATTGTTCAGCCAGCTTTATTAGAGAATTTGGACGTAGAGCCAAATCTCACTATCGAGAGGAAGCCACTTCATATTGTCGATAGAAGTACAAAGCAGCTTTGAAGGAAATATGTCGGTTTGGTCAAGGTACAGTGGAGTACAGGTGATCAGGATTGCACCTGGGAGACTAAGGAATCCATGCGTGCTTCGAATCCTAAATTATTTGTCTTGGGTACTATTCGTCTGAATTTATCTTATCTTTCTGTCTGTTTCTATTCTCCTATCTCGTTCCTTTTCGGGGATGAAATGCTTTGAGTGGGGGAGAGTGTAACGACCCAAAAATTTTAAACGATTTAAATAACATAATTAACTAAATTTTTCATGAAAATTAAATAATAAATTTTAGAAATGAAAATTTGATATTTGGATACGTCTATTTTAAAATAGCAAGTGGCGAATTTTTATTGGAAAATATGAAAGTTTGTTTGGTTGTGAAATTTCAAATTTAAAATTTAAAATCATTTGATTTGATGAAAAATTTATATGTTTGAAATCTAAATATTTTTATATTATAAAAATGTAAATCATTTTCTAAGTGTGACGTCATATTTCGTTTCACCAAATTTGGAATACTCTAGCTCCGTTTATCTTATTTTCGGCGATTTAGCATCAGTTTGGCAGCGAAAATCGAGTTTTAATAGGATGGTCGTATCGCTCATATCTATGTACCACTCTATTCGTCTCGTCGTGCTGATCTCCACAGTATATTTATTTGTGCATTTCTGTGTCCGGTACGCGGTGAAATCTGCAAAACAATTTGCTATATCGGTTCCGTATCTGGGCCTTTTAGGTTTCTATGACCTTTCATTTATCCACCGTATAAACCATACAGCCACTTGCTTTTAATTTTTCCCTGAATTCACGTATTGACTTTCAACATTCCATTGGTTCAATATATATTTCTGTTGTCCCTTCATTTCCATTTCTGGTTCATTTCTCTTGCTCCTTCCTCTCTTCGTTCTGCCATTCCTTTAAAAATTAGAAAAATATATGTATACAAAACCTATTCACCTGAGAAGGTAAGCATTTCGTATCTATTTTATAGTAAGTTTGTGTATATTTCAATAAGAAAAATCTAATATATAACTTATCAGTTGTCTTCATTTTGCATTGCTCTCTCTACTGCTCCATAACCTGCTCGGCCTCAACCCTCCTCTTTGCTTCCTCCCATCACCACGCATAACCAGCCACTAACTAGCCTCTACCTTTAACCAATTCCATCTCCATGCCGAGACCACCTAGATCCACCCATCCCTCCACGCCGACCATCCACTTCCGGCCACCACAACCAAAGCCTTCAGCCGCCGATCCTCTCCTTTGCCGTAGCCACTCATCCACTCATTCGCCTTTCCTGTCATCTCCACGAACCAGCCCTACCACTAAGCCCAGGCCCTCCACCAGCAGCCCGCCCTTCCACCGCTATGAGTCCATGCGCCATAACCCACCTGAGCGCCTCCGAGCAACGCACCACCACCAAACTCCTCCACAGCCTCCTACCCACTGCAGACCCGAGCATAAACCCACATCCACCGCCTAACCATTGTCAAACCATTCAGCAGCCCTAGCAACCCACCATATCCACGCAACACCCTCCCTGGATAAGCAAAGTGCCCACCATCACCAAGTGCACCTTTTCAAGCAGCCTCTTCTTCCACTCAGCAAGCTTCTACTCTTCTTGTAAAAAAAGGAAAAGTTTATATGTTGCATATATGTGGCCTATATATAGTTGTCGGCTAAAAGTTATATATGTTGCATATATATATACACACACACATATTTGTTCCTTCTATAAAAAATAAATGTGTATATATATATCACACATATGTATATATATTTGTTTTCATTGAATTCTCGAGCTAAATTTTATTTTGTGCTTGTCGAAGATCTTTGACGTGTCGTGTCTGTATCCGTGTGCGTATCCGTGTCCATTGCTTCTCAATCCCATTGTTTTCTCTAGCCTCGAAAGGCGAGCGATCACTCACCATTGACATTCATATGCTAGTAAATTTAATTCACATGAAATGACGATTGAAATATTTTGTTAAAATTGAATTGTTATTTATTAAATTGTTGAATATGACATGTTCATATTTTAAAATTTTCACTTATGTAAATTGACACCATAACATGTTGAATAACTATTATATTAAATTGTTAATGATTATATATGCTTATAATTGATATATTATGCTATTTTAAATTATTATGCTATTATTCTCACACTGTAAGTTCCCTGTTAATTTAGGAAATCCCTATGGGTTGAAATGATACATACCTGAGTGATATTTTAGATTAGGGAAAATCGTTATGGGTTGAAATGATAAACCCAAGCGATTTTATTTGATTTTCAAATTTGGGGATTGCGGGTTGAAATGATATATACCCATAAATATTAAATTATTACGGATTAAAATAATAAATATCTTTATCACTTGACCATAGGATAGAAAATTTTATATGAACTCCGTTAGTCTATTTTTAAATGATTGCCAAATTTTTTAGAAAAGAAATTTATGTGTTTTGACTTTAAAATATAATATAAAGGTTTTATTTTTATTTTAATATGTGTATAAATTAGATTTTTTTGAATTATATGTTTTGGAAATTTTAAAATTATAAGTTAAGTTTAAAATGTAAATTATAAAGTTTTACTTATAACTTTATTATTTTTAAAATATATAAAATAAGATTTAAATTAGATTTAATAAAAAGGTTTAATTTAATTTAATTTAATAAAATTTAATTTAACTAATATATATAATATGTTTAAAAAATTTATTTTAAAATTTATATTAATATTTTGAAAATAAATTTTGTAATAACTTTAAATGAATTAAGGTTGGAAAGGAATGTTGAAATTGATTTGTAATATAATTTGTTTGAGAATTTAATTTAAATAAGAATTGATTAAACCCATTAATTTTGAGAATTTAAATACATGTTTTTATAACTTGATAAATTGATTTGATTAAAGGTAATTAAATGAACATATAAATAAAAATTGAAATTTAATATTTAATTTTGATTTAAATTTAAAATTTGAGATTTTAGTTAAATGTTTATAAAAAGTGATTAAGTAAATGTTTTTAAAATTAAATATAATTGAAGTTAGATATTTAATTTTGATTTGAAAATTGTGATTTGAGATTCAATTTAAATGTTTATAAAAGTGATTTCTATAAAAATGACCACGGTGTGAAATAAGCGTTTGGTTGTTAAAGAGACTAGGATCAGATATTATCATACTCTCTGCTAATATTAAAAACCAAGTTAACAACTGTGTACGTGGTGGAGATTCCAAAATGAAGTAGGATGGTTTGACGAACGTCTATATGAGGTATGAACGCAACCCTGACTCCCTCGAGTCAGCTTGATATGGCTAAAATAGGAGTTATACCGGGCCAAGTAGGGTCGCTCCCTCTATAGAGCACATTTCTTCGAAATCGTATCTATTACTTTTTGTGATTTTATTTTTGGTGTGCACGACTTTGATTGGGAGTGTGTCTCAAGGTAGGATGTAGTAGCTGCTATGTGTTACCACCAGTCCAGGAGTGCAAAACGGTAGTATCCTACCCTGGGCATTGCCTCGCGTGCCTTGTCATGTGCCTTATCGCGCCCATTACGAGTTTGATTTGTGTTGTACCTATGGAGTGCTTCCTGATAGTCCACCTGTTTGGTGGAGTTTACAGTACTGTATAGACTACGACATTTATATAAAATGTGTTAAGGGGATATAAGTAATGCATTAATGCTATTTTAATAGTTTACTTTACTGTAGACATTATATATGTAGCGTATTGTACTATGTATGTAAATAGTTTAACGGATCCTTAAAGGATGGAATCCCAACATTCTTTAAGTTATATTGCATTTCACTTGACATTTCACTTTAGTTTGATTTACTTGCATAAGAAAGTTAATCCTGACTCGAGTGTTTTTTGTTTTGCTTTATGCTCGGGTTAGCCTGAGTGTCACAGCATTTGAGACTCGCCTTTAGAGCTTGGAGTTTAATTGGAGATCTATCTATTATCTATTCAGCTTTGATGTTATTTCAGTTATTTCCAGTTATTTCTTTTCAGACTTGTCATTTGCTTTGTACTAAAGACTTCTATGTATTTGGGATTTTGTTGTATTTTGTTTTAGATTCTGATGTATTTGTGGTAGCTTCATGAACTACTATTTATCTTTTCTGCTGCTTATTGATGTAAAACTCTATGTCTGTGATTCTGTGATTTATTTCTCTACTATATATGCTAAGTTTTGCCAATTATAAATTAACAATCTTTTGTTTTGAGCAATTCAAATCTGACATGTGTGTATTATTATCGATTTGAATGGTTCAAAATAATGGGTCGTTACACTTTGGTTGTAAAGTAAGTTAAGAAAAAGTAGGGGCTTGAAGGGTATTGGATATTTTAACTAATTTTGAAATTGTGGTATAGATAGTGATAGTCGCTAAGGATGTAGTTCATAAACGAACTCTTTTTGAAAACTGAAAGTGTTTTTCACTTTAAATATTTTGAGAAGTATTTCAAAAACATACTATAAGTACCAAAAGGTAATCATTACTTATTGATTAAGTAAAGTGTTTAATGATTATTTAAAATTTTTAATTAAGTAAAGATGATTAGTACTTAATCACTAACTAAGTGAAGGAAATTGTAATTAATTGTTAATTAAGTAAGATAATTATAATCAGTTAATTAAGTAAGGGTTAATTAATTATTAGTTAATTATTTAATTAATTATTATTCAAGTAAAGTTTAATTATTAATTAACTGTTATTTAACCAAGTTTTAATTATTAATTAATTATTAATCAGGCAGGATTAGTTACTAATTTATTATTAGTTAAGTTAAGATTCGATTAAGATTTAAATAGGACTTAATTAAGATTTAATTATTATTTAATAAAGGTTTTATTTTTAGTTCTTTTATTTTTAAGTATCGGTATGTTTAAAAAGCAGCTTTTTGTTTCGAAGAAAGGTTTAAATACAAGAAATCCTCTTTGTCTATGCCTTTAGGTAGCTAAGTAAATATAATAATTTATGCTAAAATGTTGAATTACACAATAATGTGGTTGAATTTATTTATCCTTTGTTGGACATCTGTTAGTAGAATAAAACACTGTTCTTCTATAATTAAATTGAATAGATTATTGATGATATCTGTTTAGCAAAATAAATGCCCATTCTGCAATTATATTACTTTGGACATTTACACATATGCTAGATAATTAATATGTGGACTAATTAATATTGGATAAGTGATGGATTAGCTAGTGATTACTAATTGATTTTTATTCATCTATATGTTAACTTATGTAAATAACGGTTGTGTGACCTAAAAGGTCAAATTGAATTAAGTGATAATTTGATTTAGTACCATATTGGTCGCTAAGCCTCTTTCCGAATTTGTAAGGTTATGGATTTAAAATAATTTAAATTGTATAACAATTTGAGATTAAGTGTTATAAATGATGTATTAAAGTAAGTTTGTTATTTATTTATTAATGAGTTTTTAAAGTTAATTAATTACTCAATTATGATGTTTAAAGGAGATCAATTAATTAAATAAAGGAATTCATAAATGATAATTTGTTTATAAATGGGAATTTACTTAATAAAACGATTTAATTAAAGGAGATTTCAAATGATATTTTATATAGGATTTTTATAAAGGAGTTATAAAGGAATATTAATAAAAGAGTTTTATAAATAGAAGGGGATTTTGTAAAATCATTTTAGAGATTTATAAAATAAGTTTTTTAAATTAAATTGGAGATATATAAAAGTATTTATAAATATGAAACGGGCTGATAAAAGGGAATTTTATAAAAGGAATGAGATTCGATTTTAATAATTAATCCTTTTTTATTATGGTGGTATGGAAACATTCTTTTAATACTTAACACCAAAGATAGTGGTTTGATTCATTGTAAGTAATGTTTTAAATGATATTTGTTTTGGCCCATTTAAGTATAAATTTCGAAAATATGAAATCTTCCTTAAGTTTTATAAATATACTTATACCGTTGAGATAAGTATATGGAAATATTTTCTATGGATTGAAAGTATACTGTTTTGCAATATACTTATATCGGTGAGATAATTTTATGAATGTTTTTCCAAGTATTGAAAAGAGTATAAACAATTTATGAAAATATCTTTTGCGAAGGTATTTTGATTCAAATAATTTCAAAGAGATTATAATATAAGATTAATTAATAGAGGCTTAGTGGATACCACATGGAATTAAATCTATGTTCGATTGTTAGTTTATTTGATAGTTAAATAACCGACTATCATATCCGGACCAATTTTTAACTCTGTAAATATCTAGGAGAAAACATGAGAATAATACGGTATAGTTATCCTCAAGGATGTTATACTGTATGTATAAACTCGTGTGTTCTTTTAGAACAAATGATAAAGAAATCCGTCCACCTAAACGATCAGGAGGTGATCCCTACTCTTATGTATTACCTGTTTGTTTTCGAAAGAACCGAAGTTGGGTTTAACGGAATCTATTGAATGTTGGTTCGAAGAGACCAGGATCAGATAAATATGAATTATCCAAAAACCACTTCAAACCAACTCAAGCTTTCGAATTGAAGACATCTTAAATATGATTGGGATCGAAGACGGAGCTCAATGAAGTGCAAGGGTTACTTACTACTAATCCTGAGGGTGATTCCAAAAAGGATGTAGTAGAAGTAGTGTCTTCGGTTTTTTCTTATCTTGAACAACTTATATGGACGAATGTTGGCATTGCATTGTCACTTGGAGGGTAGTATTAACATTTCGAGTGGGATTGCTATCTAAAAGGTAAAAGTTAACCTCAAGCCTCATTAACCAGGAATGACTTAAACATGGGATATGCTTCTGGGCTATGTGGTTTGCTATCAGTGGGGTATGTCTTCACCCTTCTATATATATATATTTGATTGTGCATGATATCTCTTAGGAAAGGGTTGCAAAGAAACTAGGATGGTGACATACTCGGTATTATCCAGTAAGGGATTGGCCGATTCTGATTCGCAGGGATGGAAAGGTTTTCGACATCAGTACATTTTCTAGAGTGTACTGTGGCAGGTGGTGCCCAAGTAGCCTTGTTATTTTCTAGAATCCATTATTTAATAAGCGCCGTACGGACTTAGTTGTGCCCAATTATGCTGGAACATAAGATGCACGCATTTCAGCTATATTCATAATTTACTTTAAACCCTAGACATTAATAAAAATATCATAGGGTTTTCTATAGAAATGTTTTAGTTATTGTAAGGTAAAAATATGTCTGTTTTTATATGTGGCGTGGTCTTACGAGATACCTTTATTTTGAAAGGTTTTATCAAACACTTAGAATCCATTTGATTTGGTTACTCATGCTGGTTTTACCAGACTGATATGGACGTTATTTTTCTTTTAATTCTTAGGTCAGCCCAAGCATATTTTCCAGATTTAACCAGACACATAGAGTCGTAGGAAATGAGCTAGATGCCCTCAAGAAGTACACCTTTATTTTCTTTTATCTTCCACTGTTTGTTTCTTATCTATATTTATCTGCAATTGTAAGGACTGGTTGTTATAAGTGTCCAAGGGTTGATGATAGGATAATTGTACTCGGATTAATGTACATATATAAAAAATTTCTTTTTATAAAGTTCATTGATATATTATAAATTACTCGTTACGTTGTGAGATTCTGTTCTGTCTTTTCTTTTCTTTCATCCTAACGACCTGTCTTTCTGACTCTTGGATGTTAGACACGCGAGTACCATGGATTTATTAGTGTCGTGTTCTGAGTATCGAAAAGACGGGTAGCTACACGCGATATCATAGATGAAGGTTAAGAGAGAACCTTAGCCCTATCGAGGTAAACTCGGTAAGGATAGGGCAAGTGACACCCTAGAATGAGTTTGAATATATATATAAGAGGGCGTACTTTTTAGTGCTATAAAAATGTTTTATATTGTGTTGATTGATCTATTGAGTGGTTTATGGGTTCTGATCAATATGAGTTGCAACCGATATCGATAGGGATCTCTAAACGCTTGAATAAGTCCAACTAATACGGTATTGTTTTAAATTGGTAAATGAAATAAATTTTCCTAGGAGTATATTTATATATAAAGGGATAATTTTCAAAAAATTATGTAGTTATTGTTAGGAATTGATAATATTTAATTATTATCATTTAGGATTTGATTGGTCATGCTCATTCAGTTTTGAGCACTGGCTATAGTTTTTTCATTTATAAATAATTACACATTTTTTAATAGGTTAGGTAGATACAAATCGTGGGAACACTGAAAAAAGAACATCTTGTGATTTTCAAATGTTTTATAGAAAAAGGTGGTAATATTTTTACTTGAAAATATTTTTTAAGTATAAATATTTTGAAAAGAAATTTTTAAGTAAGGAGTATTTTCTTTGGACTGGTTCGAGAAATAAGTCTCGATTGGTTTTGTAATGATCTAAATAATCTTCTAAATGACAGTCAAATGTTTAGTTAGACAATGTTGTAGATCACTTAGTAAATTATTCTCTTTATCATTGTGTGATCAAACAAGTTCGAATTCGAACAAACCTAAAGAAAGTTGGAAATTGATATTGGTTAAAACTATTTGTTTAAAAATATGCAAACTATTGTTTCAAAAAGGTAATTTTGAAATAGAAGAAATAGTTTTATGTTAACTGGTTCGGGTGGCCCGAAAATAACTGAAAATAAGAAAGAGATGTGTTCGGATGGTAAAAGTTTCTTTTAAGTATTATCCCTCTTGGTCAGGGAATATATGATAATATTTTTGTAGTACCTAGTTCCTTAGTATAATTTTAGGGTTATACAAGCTATATGTACACATGTTCTATGGTTAAATATATAGTTTCATTTCAAAAACAATTTTGGAATATAAAAAGAAGCCCGATATTTGTATCTTGAGTTTACTTAGGGGAAATAAATTCAAATTGGGAATGTTTGAAACAGATATCGGTATATACTCTCAGGATGTAGTATGGTAATATACAAATTAAACTTAAGATTAGTTTCTATGATATGTTTTCAAAAATAATTTTATTAGAAAAAGACTGGTATAAGTGGGAACTAATAAAATAAGTACGTAAGTTGAACATGGCTATGTAAGGAGAATGGAGGTTTCGAATCAAGAAGTCTTATTGGAGTCCACACTAGTGAATCGAATGAGTGATGCTAGTTCGGAAGAGACGTTATGTATTCAAGTAGAGATCGAATCAGATTTTGCATATGGATGATCTATGAATGTCATAGGGACTTATGAATAGTATTGGGTTGTAATGATACGCCTTTCTTACACCTAAAGACGACACTTAATACCTCCTTGGTATTCGTGTGCCAATAGTTTATTGTGTCCGAAAGATAGGTCATTTAGGGTAAAGAAAGAAGAAGATAGAACAGAACCTCTCAAAAAAATGATAAGTAACATATAATATATAAATCTAGTCTTTACAAAAGAAATAACTTTATTATAAACAATCATCATAGTACACTATCCTATTATCAACCTGGACAGTTATAACAGACTGTCCTTATAAATGCTAATAAATTCAACAATCAATACAATGGAAAAATAAAGAAATATGTAGATATGTCTTGGGCATCCAGCTCGTCTCATGAACTCGAAAGCATGTGAAGCTAATCTAGAAAATATGCTCGCTCTGATCCGAGCGTTAAAATAAATAACACCCGGATATTCTAGTAGTACCAGCATGAGAAAACTCAAGTAATGAGGTGAACATATAATAATTCTCTAAGACCCTGCCGCTAATGCAGAATGGGTTTTTACCTCACAAGATCAACATCCGTAGATGAAGAAATGGGAAACAAATTAGAACAACAATCCAAACAAGAATAAATGAGCACAGATAAGGTAAAATCTAAACTTAACGAATGAACACAAATAATTAAACATCGAGAAGAACATTAGTCGCTTCTTGGTGCAATTAAGGAAGGAGTTAATTTAAAAACTTGGAACAAAAGGAAAGAATAGGGAAATTTTTCAACAAATGACTAGGAGGGTGCTCCCCCTTACCGAAATTATACCTCTAAAAATATAATTGAGAACTCTGATGGCTCTCGAAAACCTCCAAGCCAGACCCCGCCAACAGTTACCGAGTACCCGAGTATTTCACATCTCAGTGTGCAACACCGAATCCAATCTAGAGTGGATATGAAAATACCCTAATAGGAGAAACCCCACATATCATGGCCCTCAATCGCTCTTTGGGTTTAGTCATTTTCAACAAAGGATAATAAAGCTCAAAAGAGCAACAAATCATTTTTATGGTGACTATACACTCTGAAGAAAGCTGAACCGATATTTAATAAATCAACTAAGGGGGATAGTTAAAATGACCGCATATGGAAATTAAATTTCATATTCTTACCATTACTCATCGATTCCAAACAAGTGTTATCCCTTGATTGAAGATGAAGCTGGGCAACTTGAGGTAATGCTACCTCTAGGCATTGCCTTGACTACATTTTTAACTTTCAAGATAGAAACGAGTCCAAGCCTCGACGTTTGGTGTTAAGAATATGACTAAATCCCTTCCATATAAGTGATATAGGATTATGAAAACTAATTTTCCATAACTAAACCCAACTTTACTTTTAAAGCCAAACATGTGCTGGGGTTTCACATTAAAAGTATTAACTTTAAACAACTTTATCAAAATGATTGGTTAACTTTAAACTAAAATTTATTACTTCAATATCATTATTTAAAACGATCAATGAACTTTTAAAACAATGGTTAATTATTTCATATAGCTTTATTTAAAATAATAAATTAGCTTTAATCTTAATTCATTACTTCAAAACAACAATATTTAAAAAGATTAATTAACTTTAATCATCCTTGTTTAAATGATTAATTAGCTTTGAACTTTTATTATTAAAATAATTAATTAACCTTTGAAACCTCATTATTAAAATGGTTAATTAATATTAATCTCATTATTATTTAAGTAATTAATTATCTTAAAACATCATTATTAAAATGATTGATCAGTTTAAAACAACAATATTAAAATAATTGATTGATTTTTAAATCATTATTATTAAAATTATCAATTACTTTTGAAACATTATTATCAAAATAATTAATTTATTTTAACCCATCTTTATTTAAATAATTAATTATCTTTGTAAAATCCATGCACAAGATTTAACAAAATACTTCTAAGGGGATACCATTTTCTTTCAAATATCAAATAACATAAGTATGGGTATTAGTGCTAAAGTAAATAACAGCTTTACAACATAAGACCAACACTTGTAAAATAAGTACATAACATAAAGGTGAATACAAATACAAATACAAAGGCAAATAAAAGCTATAAAAATAAAGAGAATATCTCTTAATTTTTATGAATTTAGTGGCACACAACTAAATGTCCGAACCAATATAATAACAGAACGGGAATTTATTCTACTAAATGGATGTCCAAATAATCTATTCAATTAAGTTATAAAAAACAGGGATTTATTCTGCTAAACAGATGTCATTTATAAAGCATTCATAATTATAAGGCTAACTTAATGGCACAGACAAGAGATCCCTGGTTTACAAATAAATTTACATTTAAAATCGAATTTATGGTTAGGCTTCACATTACAAATATTAACTTTAAACAACTTTATTAAAATGGTTCATTAATTTTTGAACACCATTATAAAAATAATTTAACAACCTAAAACATCCTTATTAAATTGATTAATTATCTTTAATTATCATTAATAAGAATGATTAACTCTCTCTATACTTTGTTAATTAGTTTGATTAATTAACTTTAAATATCCTTAATTAATAAGGATTTATCACTTTTAAAAGCATCCTTAATTAAATTAATTAATAAAAATTAAACATCATTAATTAAAAATGATTAATTAATTTAAAACATCATTAAAGAAAATCTTAATCAAATTTAAACTAATTAATTAACTTCAAAAGTCATTAATTGAAAAGGGTTAATTAATTTTAAACACAATTAATTAAAATGATAAATTAACTTTAACCAATCATTATTAAATAATTAATTAACTTTAAACTTCATTAGATAAAATGATTAATTAATTTTAAATATCACTAACAAAGTAATTAATTAAATTTAAACTCATTGTTATTAAGTTAATTAATTAACCTTAATCCTCATTAATTAAAATGATTACTTAAATTTAAAAATCATTATTAAAATATTTAATTAATTTCAAACTCATCATTATATAAAAACTTAACTAACATTGTAAAACAATACCCAAACTCGAGAATAAACCAAAAGGTTTTAAAAGGGTGGTATATTCCAAATGTGCCGATATAGCAATAGTCGCTATACGGACACTTCGATAACTAAATATAATGTCATATCGATTTTCATCTAAGCATCACATCGAATAACAAAAGTATGACATATATATAGGAGCAAATGATATTCATAAAATGAAGAGAACATAACTTATATCACTAACTTAAACTTTTTCAAACTAGTTTTCAGATCGCTTACTAACTTTACTTCAAACTTCAAGTCATACAATATCCAAGCAATATGCATATATACATCAATATCCAACAAGTAACTGGCAAGCATATTTATGAACAATAATAAAACTAAAAACTTAAGTTTAGAAAGGTGAGATTTCACTCACCTTAAGCTATCCAACCTATACTAGAACTTCACCACTTTTTTGACCATCTAGCTCCTAGCTTTAGCTTATGGAAAGACAAGATTTTGGTGACTATATGCCACAAATGTGTTTAGACATGGGACTATCTAGGTTTGTTCTTGAAAGAAAGAGGGATTTCGGATTATCATTGAATTCACAAAAATCAAACCCAAAAATGGGTCATCTTGACCAACTGATTTCTGGATAAGTTACTTATGGAAATTGGAAAAGTTGTCTAAGGTAAAATTCTTGGAAATTCTCTTCTCTGCAATTTAAAAAAATAACAACTTAAATTGGATCAGTACTGAGGGAGATTGGTCAAAAGAAGAAGAGGTATTTTCGGACTTGAAAATCTAGGTCCGAAAATAAGTCTGAAAAAAAAATGAGATTTGGACATGTTGTAACGACCCAAAATTTTACCACTTTAACGGGAGATATTTAATTTATTTTAAAATTCAAATATGGATTATTTTCAACAAATAATCAATTTTTGTGAAATGAATGATATAATGAACCTATTTTGGAGAAATATTCATAAAAATATTTTCTTTGGAAATATATCGATAAAATGGCCGAAAACCATTTTATCGATGAACGGCTCTATAATAATAAAACATCGCACGATACATACACTTATGTGGCAGTAGTTCTTCATTTGAGATCTTCGATGCAAGGACTTCTAGCTACTAAGCCTAGGGATGATTCCTGATAGGATGTGGTAGGAGAGTTCCTTTGAATTCATCCTATTCCTAGACAACATATATGGACGAATGTTTTGACATTGCATTTCTAATTACATTGATTGATCTCTATGAACAATGTTTGACAACATATATGGACGAAGGCAACTTCTCTTAGCTTAACACCCTTTCTTGAGACGTACGAGCTCAGGAGTTATACGTTTGTTGAAATCAGTTGTGTGATTATAATTTGACAATGTGGCATTCAAAATGGAATGTGCTATATGAAAGGTAATTGTTACCTCGGGCCTCATCACCAAGTAATGGTTTAAACAGGGTACATTGTAAGGCTATATGGTTCACAACCATTAGAGTATGGTCATCACCTTTTTAGATAACCCTCTATATTTTGGGTATGTTGTGTATGCTAAAGAGTATTCAGATTGGTCGGTAACGACCGGGGTGATGTCATATTCGGTTTCTATCCAGGCCATGTCTGAGTGCCAAATAGGGATAGACCGGTCTTGCTAGATGCGAAGGATTGTTTATGTATCCATGGTCCATTCTTCTAGAGATGTACTGGATGGAAGGTAGTCCCTTACCTGCCATTGTATAGAAATACATTCTCCGAACGAGCCTTGTATGAGTTTTGTTTGTAAAGCCTAACATAACGGGAATTTAATAATGGTAACAATTTAGGCTAGGATTAATAAGTTTACTTGCAAATGTTTTCAAAAGAATGTCATCAAAAATAATATAAATGGTTTGGCAGAGCAAATGTTTTGGTTATCATAAGGAAAAAACATGTTCCATATTTGTGACGCCCCACCTCAATACTCACGCTAGCCAAGGACACTACTGGGTAATGTCGTCGACTAGCATGAAGAATGAGGCTGTTGAGGAGCGACCATCTATGTAATTGCTTTGTGCGAGTACCGATATGTCAGAAAATATAACTTACATTTCGTTTCAAGAGGAAATCCGACATATCAAATATAAACTCAAAGCTACCACACAGTGGCTAAGTGGCCTTCGGAAACAAGTATACAAATAAACATAACACAAATCAGTCACAGACATTCATATCACAAAGGCGGAATCAGATATGAATATATCACATAAAAGTGTACATCAAAGTAGAGGTCAATCTAGATCCACTACATTACAAAAGAATAGATGCAAGTGCTAGAAAAAAGAATAATTATACATCAAGGAGTCTCTATCTCTAATGTATATTAACAAAAACTACAAAACTGTGTAGTTAGACAAAAGTCAGAAGATGGTACCAGATAAGGAGTCAAGCAGAAGCACCTGTAACATCTCGGTCTGACCCAAGTATTATTTAATAAGAAAATAATAAACGGATCAGTCTAGCTATAATTATCATATATAAAATGAGATATAAGAAGAGATATAACAAAAACGTATGATAACCAAAATGTCAAACTGTGACAAATATACTTTAGACAACAACAAAATCATACAATATCTCAAGAATCTCAAAGCACCAAAAAGAATGTCATATTCTTTATTTTATTCACCAAACCTCAAATATTGACAAACATATCATTGCCAATCACAAAAAGAGGTGAAACACAAATTCTAGATATCATCAACTAGAAATCCAGAAATCACAAAGGGGGGAGGCCTATCACAAACGGGAGCATGAAAACTCACCAATACGTATATCACAAACGGAACGTTATTCCATGGTTGCTAACCATAAATTTTGAGCCGAAGCTCCACAAACGGCCCGAAGACCAGGGTCGCTACCCCACCAAATTTGAGCCGAAGCTCCACAAATGGGGGTTTTAATCCCCACACAAACAAATAGACATCGCACATCGCTAGTCTAAATCACAAAATGATCATCATCGATCAATAAAAGTGTGAATTACACTAAGCCAGTAAATATAAGAGTTTAGCTTCATGTCCCATAACCACTAGCTTAACTTAAATATTTACGAACTAATTGTAGATTTCCACTCGAAAATTGTCACAAGAGTTCAGTCGAACAAGTCCAAGAATTAACCGACGAAGTAAACGCAAGCGTTTCATAACACTTGTTTTACTAAGTCGTTTAATTAGATTTCTCACACGAATGAGGTAAAGGTTTGTATATACTAATAGACTGGAAAATGGTTTTAAAAACGAGATTTGTTATTAAAATAGAGTGGAAATCGTTTTGATGAAAGAGTTTGAGAATTTACTACTAGTATTGAAACCTTTGCATTTTAAAGTGACAAATCAAAGAAATGATTGTAGAAACAATCAATCACCGACATCCACATTCAACGACGTGAATTAATACCATAAAAATTGATACTGAATCCATTAAAATGGATATTCCCAAAAATCCCGAAAAGGAAGTCATCAAAGTTGATATAAAAGATAACAACAAATCGGATCAACACGAATCGATTAAAATTGGAAACCCACATAAAATAGGCAAATTGGGCCGAGACAAGCAGATTCAGACGTCTGAAATGAATAATTCAGACGTCTGAACTTGAAGCTCTGGGCAATATTTTGCCTAGGCCAATAATGGCCAAATCATATCGGAAGCGATCGGATGAGTGACAATTGCTAGGGGTTGACGCCAAACGACTACCCAACCCTAAAGACTCACCAATACTCTCCGACCAACATGTCCAAACATCCATATAAGGATTTTCATAGATTTTGATTTCAAAACACCAAAATTGGAATATTCATCAAACCAATTCAATTCAAAAGCAAATGGACAAGAAATAGATGTTAGGAATTAATACCTAACACTATCAAAGATATAGACCTAGATGTGAGTTCAAAAACTCACATTTTAAACCAAACACAAATGATAAGCTCTAGAACAAGCAATAGATTAATCTCTCTTCAACAATCCCTCAAGAACTTCAATCTATAATCAAAGATGAAGTTTTCTCTAAGTTAAGGTATTAGGAATTTCTGAGAATTTGAAGAGGGATTGAGATGGAGAAGATAAAGAGGATGCTTACCTAAGCTTTTCCTTGATTTCTAGCTTGAAGTTGATAATTCCTAAGAGAATTAGGGCTTAGGAATTTCTAATTTCTTTTATATTCCCCCATTTTTCTTTTAGCTTGAGTGTTAGGAAATAATAGAGTGAATGAAGAAGAGTTGGATGAAGGGTTAGGTTATTAGAAGGTTGATGGGCTGAAACCAAAACCTAAAGCCCTAGTTGAAAACTTCAAAATTTTATCCAACTCAAAACATATCGATGTTTATACTCAAAAAGATTGCAAACACCATTTCGGACTCAATGGAAGTGGTCTCGAGTCCAAATTGTTGGATCTCAATTTCAATCTTCATTCAGATGTCTGAAATTTCCAATTCAGACGTCTGAATCTGGAAAAATAGATGTTGTCTAGTACAATATTCAGATGTCTGAATCATCCATTTCAGACGTCTGAAAATGGCAATTTTAGCCTATATCCTTTCTGGATTGACTCGAACAATTTCAGACGTCTAAACGAACCATTTCATACGTCTGAAATCCTATTTGAATGTGTTTTCAAATAGGCTCTTCCAAATAGCACTATCCCCATAAACTTTTCTCTAATTCAACTGTTCTTCTACGATTAGTGACTTTTTCAGACAAAAAATCCGACTAAAGATGCTATATTTAAATTAAAAGACTTAAATATATGAATCGTGAAATATGCGGGTTGTTACAGACTCCCCTCCTTAAAGAAATTGCGTCCTCGCAATAATTATGGAGAATTTAAAGAGTAACAACTATAAAAGGATATCAATACAAAGAGAAGAAAATTTAAAATAAGAAGTTCACCTTAATGAGCACGACAGAGTAAGTCCGGATGTGTTCGCTCGATGAATTCTCTAGATTCCCAAGAGGAACATTTTTATTTTGAAGGCGTTTAACCTCCGAAGTAATGATAAGGATAGGATGTTGCTCATAAGTCAAATTATGCGAAACTTCAATTTCTTCAGTAACACCGGGCTCAAGAACAGAATCGGAATCTCGAAGGCATTTCTGTAGTTAAGAGACATGGAATACGTCATGAATAGCAGAAAATTGAGCCAGTAACAAAAGGCGATAAGCCACGGAACCAATGCGTTCGGTGATGGGAAATGGGCCAATAAATTGAGGTGCTAATTTTCCCGATCGACTGAAAAATACCACACCCTTCATAGGTGAAACACGAATAAACACAAAATCTCCCATAGAATTCTAATTTCCTTCTTTGATTATCGGCATAGGATTTTTGTCTACTTTGAGCTTCTTTCATCCAATGACGAATAAGGTCAATCTTTTCTGTGGCATCCCGAATAAAATCTAGGCCTAAAACCAGCTTCTCACCGACTTCAAGCCAACACGAAGGAGATCGGCATGGCCTTCCGTATAGTGCCTCGAAAGGTGCCATACCAATACTAGATTAGAAGCTATTATTATAGGAAAATTCAACAAGAGAAATATGATCTTCCCAACTTCCACCAAAATCAAGAACACATGCACGAAGAAGATCTTCAAGAGTTTGATTCACACGCTCGATTTGTCCATCGGACTGAGGATGATAAGCGGTGCTAAAATTAAGCTTTGTTCCCAAAGCTTTTTGAAGACCTTTCCAAAATCCACTAGTAAACAATGGATCACGATTGCTAACAATAGAAGTAGGAACTCCATGCAATCTAACAATTTCCTTGACAAAGAGTTTAGCCAAAATAGATATGGTCCGATTGGACCGAACGGGAAGAAAATGGGCGGATTTTGTAAGTCTATCTACTATCACCCATAGGCTACCATGGCTCGAACGAGAATGGGGAAGACCGTCAATAAAGTCCATGGAAATTAGATACCACTTCCATATTGGAATTCCCAAAGGTTGCAATAACCCACCGGGCCTTTGATGCTCGACCTTTACGAGTTGGCAAGTCATGCAACGCTTAATAAAGTTAGCAATATCAGATTTCATTCCATCCCAATAATAAAGTCGCTTCATGTCTGCGTACATTTTACTACTACCAGGATGAATGGTAAATTTAGAATGATGAGAATCTTCTAATATATCTTTACGAAGATCAATAATATTTGACATAATAAGTCTACCAAATTTTCGAATACCGCCTCGAGCATCAATATCAAAGTCTTTCAAACCTTCAATATCAATTTTATCCCTACAACTTTGGCTAAGAAGAACCAATTCGGGATCATGCTTTTGAGCTTCAAGAATGCGGTCTAAAAGAGAAGGATGTGCCTCAAGGCTACACAAAACAAGAGATGAACATAAATCGGATTCGTGATCTCGAATCTCACAAGTGGACAAAGTCTCGAGATCATTCCATTCGGATACCATCATGGAAACAACCGCTTGTTGCTTACGACTAAGGGCATCGGCAACACGATTCCCCTTTCCGGGAGTATAAAGAATATCAAGACCATAAGATGCAAGAAACTTGAGCCAACGTTGTTGATGCAAGTTAAGTTCCTTTTGAGAAAATAAATACTTCAAAGATTTATGATCGGTGTAGAGAAAAATTTCTCTCCCAAAAGATAATGACGCCAAATTCTAAGGGCGAAAACAATAGCCGCGAGCTCTAAATCATGAGTGGCATATCTAGTTTTGGCAGGCTTTAATTGCCTAGAAGCATAAGCAATAACACGTTCCCTTTGCATGAGAACGGCACCCAAACCAACACGACTAGCATCGGTATAAACAATAAAATCTTGGTTCCCATCGGGAATCACAAGAATAGGAGCATCGAAAAGGAGTTCTTTTAATTTTTGAAATGAAGCTTCACATTTGTCTGACCAAATGTATTTAACTCCCTTCTTTGTCAAATTAGTAAGAGGTACGGAAATCTTAGAAAAGTCTTTGATGAACCGACAGTAATAGCCCGCCAATCCGAGAAAGTTACGAATTTCCGTCACACTCTCCGGTCTCTTCCAATTTTGAATCGCTTCAATCTTTGAAGGATCCACGGAAATTCCGGATTCAGAAATAATATGCCCCAAAAATTTCACACGAGATTGCCAAAAGTGGTATTTAGAAAATTTTGCTTTTAATTGGTTGCTCCTAAGAGTTTCCAACACATCCAAAGATGATTTTCATGCTCTTCCTCGGTTCTAGAATAAATAAGAATATCATCTATAAAGATGAGAACAAATCGATCGAGGAAGTCTTTGAAAACTCGATTCATAAGTTCGACGAAATAAGCTGGAGCATTCGTCAAGCCAAATGGCATAACAAGCCATTCATAAGATCCATAACGTGTACGAAACGATGTCAAAGGAATGTTATCCTCTGCAATACGGAGCTGATGAAAACCGGTTGCTAAGTTGATCGAATAAATTATCAATCCGAGGTAAGGGATATTTATTCTTAATGGTGAGGTCATTAAGCTTGCGGTAGTCAACGCAAAGCCTAAGTGTACCATCAGATTTCTTCACAAAAATAGCTGAAGCTCCCCATGGAGAGGAACTAGAACGAACAAACTGTTTTGCTTCCAATTCAGATAATTGTTTACGCATCTCCTCATTTTTCTTATTGGACATACGATAAGGAGGACGAGTAATAGGTTGAGCTCCAGGGATTAGATTAATTCTGAATTCAATTGCTTGCTTAGGGGGTAATCCTAGAACGGGCTCAAATATGTCGAGAAATTCACGAACAATGTGAATGAGAGAAATAACATCTTCCTCATCATCATTTTCGTCATCATGAGGATTTAGAGAATACAAGGATGCTTTCGAATTAGAATCTGAATCTTTCAGAACTAGAGAAATCTGCTTAAAGATTGAGGATGCCGAAGATAAATAGTCCGCTCAGGACATAGGATATGGGCTTCATAACGGTTAAGCCAATCCATTCCCAAAATCATTGTGAAACCTAAATAACGCATAACATGCAAATCGGCACGGAAAGAGTAATCACATAAAATAATTTCAACATCTTTACAAAGTAAACTGAGTGTTGCAGATCCACCAACTGGATTCGCAATCCTTAATGAAGTCATCAAGCCAATAACATTCAAAGCAAAGCATCTACAAGTTCTTTTGATATAAAAGAGTGAGATGCACCTGTATCAAAAAGAACTCGAATAGGAAGATCACGAAATATAATGATGCCATCAAGGATAGAATGAGAAATACCTTGACCATGAGAAGTGTTAGCAGGGGCTTGTAAAACATTTAGCTTGCCCTCCTTCTTGCCTTGAAGTTTGGGACACGAAGATATAGTATGACCCGAACTCTTGCAATAGCGGCAAGAAAGAGACTTCGGACACTTGTTTGCATAATGGTCCTTAGAACCAGAATTGTAACATTCTCCATGACGAGAGTTAGGAGTATTTGCTATCGGTGTTGCTTGCTTTCCCTTCTTGTTGGGATTAGGCTTGAATTTAAAAGGTCTCTTCTTGTTGATGTTTTATTTGACCTCGGCATCACTATCTTTATCAGCCTCTTCGAGTCGAAGAGAAATATCAACAAGCTGATCAAAAGAAACTTCTAATTTCAGAATTAAATGCTTTTTGAGGCTCTTGTTCAAGCCATAAACAAATCTCTGGTTTTTCTTCAATAGGGTATTAATATACTCGACCCCATATTTAGATAGAGATTCGAAAGAAGCGACGTAGTCCATCATGGAAGATTCTCCTTGAACAAGGTTGATAAAGCACCGAGCTAAAGTTACTTTTTCAGCCTCCGGCATAAACTTTAATTCGAATCTTTCCCGGAATTGCTCCCAAGTAAGATCTGCTTCACTAATTTCAGAGATCAAAAGCTCGTACCAGTCTAATGCTCTTTCTTGGAGCATGCTAGAAGCCACTTAGACTCGATGGAGACCAATAAGATTCATGCGAGAAAAGATGCGATCGCATGTTCGAAGCCAAGCCTGGACTTCTATAACGCTCTCGGAACCTTTGAATGGCTTTCCAACCAAACTAGTGTAATCACTGCACAAGCGTGCAAACCCAAATTTTGGATGGGTGGGCTCTGGAGTGGGTCCGACAGCTTGAGCATTTCTTACAAGATCTAGAAGTTGCTGAGCAAACATAAATACTCCATCTTGGGGAGTAGCACTAGATTGACCGGCACTGGGACGGCCAGGTCTAACCATTTCTCTTCTTTAAGAAAGAAAGAAAAGAGAAAAAAGGTTAATCTCAGAATGAATATCAAACAAACTTTATTGATAAAACAAGGTATCATAAAAAGAAATAGGATAGAACGGGTTCAATGACTCGAATTAATCCTAAGGCACGACTCCTAAGAAAGACTTAGGACAATGATCCTTGCTAGATTATTCTACATTGTTCCGAAGTTTGGCTTTGATACCAAGCTGTGACGCCCCACCTATATACTCACACTAGCCAAGGACACTACTGGGTAATGTCGTCGACTAGCATGAAGAATGAGGCTGTTGAGGAACGACCATCTGTGCAATTGCTTTGTGCGAGTACCGATATGTCAGAAAATATAACTTACATTTCGTTTCAAGAGGAAATCCGACATATCAAATACAAACTCAAAGCTACCACACAGTGGCTAAGTGGCCTTCGGAAACAAGTATAGAAATAAACATAACACAAATCAGTCACAGACATTCATATCACAAAGGCGGAATAAGATATGAATATATCACATAAAAGTGTACATCAAAGTAGTGGTCAATCTAGATCCACTACATCACAAAAGAATAGATACAAGTGCTAGACAAAAGAATAATTATACATCAAGGAGTCTCTATCTCTAATGTATATTAACAAAAACTACAAAACTGTGTAGTTAGACAAAAGTCAGAAGATGGTCCCAGATAAGGAGTCAAGCAGAAGCACCTGTAACATCTCGGTCTGACCCGAGTATTATTTAATAAGAAAATAATAAACGGATCAGTCTAGCTATAATTATAATATATAAAATAAGATATAAGAAGAGATATAACAAAAACGTATGATAACAAAAATGTCAAACTGTGACAAATATACTTTAGACAACAACAAAATCATACAATATCTCAAGAATCTCAAAGCACCAAAAAGAATGTCATATTCTTTATTTTATTCACCAAACACCAAATATTCACAAACATATCATTGCCAATCACAAAAAGAGGTGAAACACAAATTCTAGAAATCATCAACTAGAAATCCAAAAATCACAAAGGGGGGGGGGGGGGGCCTATCACAAACGAGAGCATGAAAACTCACCAACACGTGTACCATAAATGGAACGCTATTCCATGGTTGCTAACCATAAATTTTGAGCCGAAGCTCCACAAACGGCCCGAAGACCATGGGTCGCTACCCCGCCAAATTTGAGCCGAAGCTCCACAAACGGGGTTTTTAATCCCCACACAAACAAATAGACATCGCACATCGCTAGTCTAAATCACAAAATGATCATCATCGATCAATAAAAGTGTGAATTACACTAAGCCAGTAAATATAAGAGTTTAGCTTCATGTCCCGTAACCACTAGCTTGACTTAAATATTTATGAACTAATTGTAGATTTCCACTCGAAAAATGTCACAAGAGTTCAGTCGAACAAGTCCAAGAATTAACCAACGAAGTAAACTCAAGCGTTTCATACCACTTGTTTTACTAAGCCTTTGAATTAGATTTCTCATACGAATGAGGTAAAGGTTTGTATATACTAATAGATTGGAAAATGGTTTTAAAAACGAGATTTGTTATTAAAATAGAGTTGAAATCGTTTTGATGAAAGAGTTTGAGAATTTACTACTAGTATTGAAACCTTTGCATTTTAAAGTGACATATCGAAGAAATGATTGTAGAAACAATCAATCACCGAAATCCACATTCAACGATGTGAATTAATACCATAAAAATCGATACCGAATCCATTAAAATGGATATTCCCAAAAATCCCGAAAAGGAAGTCGTCAAAGTTGATATAAAAGATAACAACAAATCGGATCAACACGAATCGATTAAAATTGGAAACCCACATAAAATAGGCAAATTGGGCCGAGACAAGCAGATTCAGATGTCTGAAATGAATAATTCAGACGTCTAAACCGGAAGCTCTGGGCAATATTTTGCCTAGGCCAATAATGGCCAAATCATATCGGAAGCGATCGGATGAGTGACAATTGCTAGGGGTTGACACCAAACGACTACCCAACCCTAAAGACTCACCAATACACTCCAACCAACATGTCCAAACATCCATATAAGGATTTTCATAGATTTTGATTTCAAAACACCAAAATTGGAATATTCATCAAACCAATTCAATTCAAAAGCAAATGGACAAGAATTAGATGTTAGGAATTAATACCTAACATTATCAAAGATCTAGACGTTGATGTGAGTTCAAAAACTCACCTTTTAAACCCAAACACAAATGATAAGCTCTAGAACAAGCAATAGGTTAATCTCTCTTCAACAATCCCTCAAGAACTTCAATCTATAATCAAAGATGAAGTTTTCTCTAAGTTAAGATATTAGGAATTTCTTAGAATTTGAAGAGGGATTGAGATGGAGAAGATGAAGAGGATGCTTACGTAAGCTTTTCCTTGATTTCTAGCTTGAAGTTGATATTCCTAAGAGAATTAGGGCTTAGGAACTTCTAATTTCTTTTCTCTTCCCCCATTTTTCTTTTAGCTTGAGTGTTAGGAAATAATAGAGTGAATGAAGAAGAGTTGGATGAAGGGTTAGGTTATTAGAAGGTTAATGGGCTGAACCCAAAGCCCTAGTTGAAAACTTCGAAATTTTATCCAACTCAAAACATATCGATGTTTATACTCAAAAAGTTCGCAAACACCATTTCAGACTCAATGGAAGTGGTCTCGAGTCCAAATTGTTGGATCTCAATTTCAATCTTCATTCAGATGTCTGAAATTTCCAATTCAGACGTCTGAATCTGGAAAAACAGATGTTGTCTAGTACAATATTCAGACGTCTGAATCATCCATTTCAGACGTCTGAAAATGGCAATTTTAGCCTATTTCCTTTCTAGATTGACTCGAATAATTTCAGACGTCTGAACGAACCATTTCAGATGTCTGAAATCATGTTTGAATGTGTTTTCAAATAGGCTCTTCCAAATAGCACTATCCCCATAAACTTTTCTCTAATTCGACTGTTCTTCTACGAATAGTGACTTTTTCGGACAAAAAATCAGACTAACGATGCTATATTTAAATTAAAACATTTAAATATACGAATCATGAAATATGCGGGTTGTTATAATATTTATGTGCGGTGTAGTCTTATGAGATACCTTTGTTTTCAAGCATCGTATTTTGACACCAATCCCATGACTGATCCGAAGTTTATTTTTCTTTCCCTTAAACTCTTAATGCCCTAATTTTTTTGGGCAGCCTAGTAGTCAAGTCTAGCTAGAAGAAATCTCGAAGAGTTCACAGCATGGAGTTAGAAGATTTTTCTGAAGATTGTTATCCATTTCCACCATACTCGTGTGTTATTGAATTCTACATTTGCAAGGACATATATTTATAATTGTTCATGTTTAACTCTGATAAATGTATTAAATTTCCACTATGAAGATTATATGTTGAAATAATATATGTTATTCCATTCATGTGAGATTATGTTTTGTCTTTATTTTCTTTCTTACCCTTGAGAATCCGCCTCTACGGCACTTGGATTTGTGGTATGTGAATACCAAGGATGTGCTAGCGTTGATTTTCGAGGGTCGAAAAAACTGTTCCTAACACATGTCTATGCTCAAAATTTGAAGAAGTGGTACCTTGATAGTTATAACCACTGGAATTTTCTTTGGTTTGAAATAAAGAAAACCATAATTTGGATAAGGTATGAGAAAGGTATGATAGAAGGAACATGACGCAAAATTGAAGAAATGAAAGGGGCATTTATAAGTAAGAAACAATGTAAATTACTTTAATGCCTTTGGTCCTTTACCTTCCATCTCCTATTGCTACATCACCATGCCACCTCATGTTCATGTACCTCAGCCCACAAGCTTGTTCCCCCTTCCCTTTGCTTAGACAACATCTTTTAAATGCTATATGTATTTGTGTATGCTAATGTCTTTTCCATGTTTAAACATGTTTCATTTCACTTTTTACTTTTTTCATACATCCCTAAGTATATATACTTATGTATGTACCAATATATACACAATAACTCATTTATAAATGTGTATGTTATATTATAGAATAGATTTTCCAACGTTTTCGATAACTTTTAGTCGATGAAAAGTCAAAAATTCGAAAGAGAATTCCAATCACATTTTCGATTTTTCTTCGAACCGTATATTTTTGTAAACAAATTTAGAAAAACGTTTCACCATCATTATTTATTATTTAATAGAGTTTTATTTTAATTATAAAATCTATTGTTTGAATATTTATAATTAATCAAACATTCCCAAATTAAAGTGGTCAAATTCCAGGTCGTTACACGAGTATTTATATGAAATTTCACGGTCGAAATTCTTTTCACATGGAAGAATGTAATGACCAAAAATTTTATCACTTTGGTTTGTGAATATTTAATTTATTTTAAATATTCAACTTATGGATTTTATAACTCAAATAAACCCCTTTTTAATAATAACTAGTGATAGTGAAATTATTTTCAAAATTTGTCTATAAAAATAATTAAATCAAAGAAAAATCGAAAACGCGACTAGAAATCGTTTTTGGATTTTTGACTATTCATCATCTAAAAGTTGTTTGTGTACACTTTAGTATATATACACACATACATACACAAATAATATAGGTAAGGGAGACAACATATGGTATATATTTATTTACTTAAGTAAAAAAGAATGAGATGTGACTTTTTATCCAAAATTTTAAATAAAAATAAAATAAGAAGGTAATTTCACATTACAACACATCATAGTACATGGAAGTGAAAAATATGGTGGACAAAAGGAGGTCTTGGTTGTTGCATGTGGAAGAAGGATGGAGGGAGGTGGTGATGAGGTGGCACAATATGACTGGAGGGTATAAGACTAAGGGTTAAAGGGTAATTTACCTTACACCATTTTGTATAAAAGCTTTTTATTTTTTTTTCATTCTCATTTTTCATTTTCAATTCTCATTTTCAAACTCCATCTTCCTTTTCTAAGCTCTAAAACATTTAAATGGCTTCCAAAGTTTTTAAAATTCAAAAATCCAAACTATTACATTTTCAAATCCCTAAACCAAGTTTAAATATACCTCTTACCTCCTCAACACCTCCTTTATTTCAAAGACAAGCCAAAAATCATCTCCTCTAAGCTAGGCCAAGCCCAAAGACCCCTAGCCTAAACCCATATTCCACTTTCTAAGTTTTAAAAATCAAGTTTGAGAAGAAAATGTTAAGTTGCAAGTGACGGTGTGAAAGTTGTAGTAGTTTTTGATTTGGGTGGTTTGGTGAGTAAAGCTCACACCTTTAAAAAAGTTTTAACCCTTCTTTTGTGCTAAAATTTGTTGTTAGTTGTTGGTTGAAAATAGGTAGCTTTATGCTTTACATATATGTGTTTATATGAGATGTTGATTATAGACTTGAAAATAAAGTAGGAAGTTAAGTATGGTTGGAAAGTTGTGATTTTTACATGTTTTATGATGTTATAGCATGTATATGTATGTTTGTGCTCATGTATATGATGTTGTATGCTAAGAAAAGTTAGCACTTGACTTGTGTTAATGTGAAATTAAGATCCCTTAGATTTAACTTGTTTTATTTTTTAGAAAATGTTTTATAAAAGTTTCCAAAGCTTTTACTTTTAGTTTACAAAAAATTTATACTTTGGTTGCAAGGTAAGCTAAGAAAAATTAAGGGCTTGAAGAGTATTGGATATGTAAACTAATTTTGAAATTATGGTATCTATAGCGATAGTTATTATGGATGTCGTTCATAAACGGACTCTTTTTGAAAACTAAAAGTGTTTTTCACTTTAATTATTTTGAGAAGTATTTTAAAAACATACTATGAGTATAAAAAGGTAATTATTACTTATTAATCAAGCTAAGTATTTAATGATCATTTAAATTTATTAATTAAGTAACGATGATTAGTACTTAATCACTAATTAAGTGAAGGAAATTAGTACTTAATTATCAATTAAGTAAGATAATTATAATTAGTTAACTAAGTAAGGTTATTATCATTGCTTAAGCAAAAATTAATTAATTATTTAATTATTATTTAAATAAGGTTTAATTATTAATTAACTGTTAATTAATCAGGGTTTAGTTATTAAGTAATTATTAATCAAGCAGGGTTAATTATTAATTCATTATTAATTAAGTTAAGATTTAATTAAGATTTAACTAGTACTGAATAAAGGTTATATTTTTAGTTATCTTATTTCTAAGGATCGGTTTGTTTAAAAAGTGGCTTTCCTTTTCAAAGAATGGTTCAAATACAAAGGATTCTCTTTGTTTGTGCCCTTGGGTAGCTAAGCAAATATGATAAGTTATGCTAAAACGTTGAATTACATAGTAATGTGGTCAAAATTATTTATACTTTGCTGGACATCTATTAGCAGAATAAAACACAGTTCTGCAATAATTAAATTGAATAGACTATTGATGATATCTGTTTAGCAGAATAAATCCCCGTTCTGCTACTATATTAATTTGGACATTTAATCATATGCTAGCTAATTAATATGTGAATTAATTAATATTGGATAGGTGATGGATTAGCTAGTGATTGCTAACTGTTTTTTATTCACCTATATATTTACTTATGTAAATACCAGTTGTGTTACCTAAAAGGTCAAATTAAATTAAATGATAACTTGATTTAGTAGCATTATCGTCGCTCAACCTCTTTTCGAATTTGTAAAGTTATGGATTTAAAATAACTTAAATTTTATAACAATTTGAGGTTAAGTGTTTATAAATGATGTTTTAAAATAAGTTAGTTAATTATTTGTTAATGAGGTTTTAAAGTTAATTAATTATTAAAATATGATGTTTAAAGGAAATCAATTAATTAAATAAAGGTATTTAGAAATGATAATTTGTTAATAAAAGGGATTTTACTTAATACAAGGATTTATTTAAAGGAGATATCAAATGATATTTGGTAAATGATATTTTATAAAAGATTTTTATAAAGAAGTTACAAAGGAAGATTTATAAAAGAGTTATATAAATAGAAAAGGATTTTATAAAATCATTTTAGAGATTTATAAAATAAGTTTTATAAGTTAAATTGGAGATTTATAAAATATTTATAATTATGAAATGTGCTGATAAAAAGGAAATTTTATAAATGGAACGAGACTTGATTTTAATAATTAATCCTTCTTAATTATGGTGGTATGGAAACATTCTTTTCATATTTAATACTGAAGGATAGTGGTTTGGTTCATAGTAAGAATTGTTTTAAATGGTATTTGTTTTGCCCCATTTAAAAATAAATTTGGTAAAGAGGAAATATTCCTTAAGTTTTGTAAATATACTTATATCGTTGAGATAAGTACATGTATATATTTTCTAAGGATTGAAAGTATAATGTTATGTAATATACTTATACCTGTGAGACAAGTTTATGAATGTTTTTCCAAGTATTGAAAGGAGTATAAAGGATTTATGAAAAGATCTTTTGTGAAGGTATTTTGATTAAAATAATTTCAAAGAGTTTAAATTAATATAAGATTAATTAATAGAGCCTTAGTGGATCCCACATGGAATTAAATCTTTGTTTGATTGTTTTTTATTTGATAGTTAAATAACCAACTGTCAAATCTAGACCAATTCTTAACTCTAGAAATATCTAGTAGAAAACACGAGAATATATGGTACAGTTATCCTCGAGGATGTTATACTTTACATATAAACTTGTGTGTTCTTCTAGGACAAATGACAAGGAAATTGATCCACTAAAACAGTTATGAGGTGTTCCTCACTGCTATGTATTATTTGTTTATTTCTGAAAGAACTGAAGTTGTGTTTACCAGAATCTATCGAATATTGGTTCGAAGAGACCGGGATCAGGTAAGTATGAATTATCCAAAAACCACTTCGAACCAACTCAAGCATTCGAATTGAAGACATCTTAAAGATGATGGGATCGAAGATGGATCTCATTGAAGCGCAAGGGCTACTAATCCTTAGGGTGATTCCAAAAAGGACGTAGTAGAAGTAGTGCCTTTAGTTTGATCGTATCCTAGAAAACTTGTATGGATGAATGCTGGCATTACATTGTCGATTGGAGGGCAGCATTATCATTCCAAGTGGGATTGCTATCTAAAAGGTAAAACATAACCTCAAGCCTCATCAACCGGGAATAACCCAAACAGGGGATATGCTTTAGGCCTATATGGATTGCTATCAATAGGTTATGTCATCCCCCTTCAAGATATATATATATAGTTTTGGTTATGCATGAGAGCTCTCGGGAAAAGGTCACAAAGCAACCGGGGTGGTGACATATTCAGTACTATCCAGTAAGGGATAAGCCGGTCCTGATTCACAGCGGTTGAAAGGTTTTCGACATTGGTACATTTTCTAGAGATATACTATAGCAGGCGGTACCCCAGTAGTCTTATCATTGTATGGAATCCATTCTCCAATAAGCACCATATGGACTTAGTTGTACCCAACTAGCTGGAACGTGAGATGTAAGCATTCCACTATATTCATAATTTATTTTAAACCCTAGACATTATTAAAATATCATTGGATTTTCAATAGATATGTTTTAGTTACCGTAAGGTAAAAATCTGTCCATGTTTATGTGTGGTGTGGTCTTACAAGATACCTTTATTTTTAAGGTTTTATAAAACATTTAGGATCCATTTGATTGTGTTTCTCACGCTGGTTTTACCAGACTGTTTCGGGCGTTATTTTTCTTATAATTCTCGAATCAGCCCTAGCATATTTTCAGATTTAGTCGGACACTTGCAGCCGTAGGAGACGAGCTGGATGCCCCCAATATGTACATCTGTATTTTTATCTTCCGCTATTTGTTTCTTGTCAGTATTTATCAACAATTTTAAGGACATGTTGTTATAACTATCCAAGGGCTAATGATAGGATAATTATACTCTGATTGATGTATGTATATAAAAGTTTTCCTTTTGTAAAGTTTATTGAATATAATAGATTACACATCACATTGTAAGATTCTATTCTGCCTTTTCTTTTCTTTCATCCCAATGATCTGTCTTTTCCACTCTTAGATGTTTGGCATATGAATACAGCGGATGTATTGGTGGCGACTTCTAAGGATCGAAAAGCCGGGTTGTTACAACTCCCTTACAAACTCCTTCCTTAATATCGAAAGCTTCAAACATCAAAGCCATGCTATTAATGTTGGTAAACATACCTCTAAGATGATTAGTCATTTCACACTAGAAATTTGGTCGCATCGCATTCACAAACATTTCATTCTTTTTGAGCTATGTGTTTATCAATCCCGATCCAAAGCAGGACATGCATTAAACTTATGCTCATACTGCACCACCGTCATATCACTTTGCTTTAAATCCATGAAACTCCTAAACAGTCGAGTTCTTCCGGTTCTAGAATAAACCACGCTTCAAAAACTTACTTGAGCTATACCTAAGAAAAATCCTCCTCCGGAGTATTAGCTGTAACCAAATCCCACCAATCCATTACCTACTTTTGAAGTTGTCGCGATGCTAACAGCCGTTTCTCCACATCTTCCAAATGAAGATCTTCAAATATTCTCTCACAAGATCGAAGCCACGTCTGCACACCAAAAATGTCTTCAGTTAAAAAGATTGGTTTTGCCGTTCCAAAGTAGTAAACTTCTTACATAAAGCCGCAAAGTTCATAGGGGACTGAACTTGCACTACCACTTCCTCTACCAGATCTATAGCTAGTATAGTAGCATTTCTAGGTACCCTGCCACCGGTAACCATATTAGTTCCAGATCCTCTCCTTCCTCCTATTTTTGTATTCTTCTTCTACTGCTTGAACAGGTATCTTTAGAATAAAAAGAACAGGATTAATACGATTTAAGGAAAGAACACCAAAGGATCTAATAACATGTCTTTAGAGGATAAATAGTATTATTATAAAATTACACATATGCTCTCTCAAGAATAACTCATTCTAAGGCATCACTTACCCTATCTGTAATGAGTAACATGCCAATCAGACCAAGGTGTTTGCTTAACCAATGCTCTGATACCGATAGTGACGACTCACCTTTTTGATCTATGGAACGACACTTAATACATCCATGACATTCGTGTGTTTTTGCCCAAGCATCCTAAAGATGAGTTGTCGTGCGATAAAATAAAAGAATAGAAAATCTCATAACATAACTATTGATTCTAATATAACAATACGATAGTACATAAGGTTCCTCCTTAACATGGAGTTATCAGAGTTACGACAAAATACTACCATCAGCCAAGGCAGTTATACACCATCCCTTTACACTTGCTGATACAAAATACACATAATTCCATAAACATAATAGCGTAAATAGATAGCTAGATAGATAAGGAGCCTCATACTTATCCATCATCTTCAAAAGAGCTTAAAGAAATACGCTACTCTTGGACTACTCAAATATAAAGGATTACCCATGGGTTTAGGAAAACAAACAACTTGGGTCGGACAATAGTCTCGTATGAGTAAACTATAAACAAAGGGATAGAAATAAACAATAGTTTGTGAGACCACGTAGCTATATGCGGAACGGGTTTCCCCTTAAAAAACATCCAACCACAATTAATGGGTATAAGAAATTAAACATTGTGGGGGTGTGTAAGACACTTTCCGATGCAATTAAGAAAGAAATAAATTCAAGGGCTTGAATCACAAACAAGGAAAGAGAAATTTTCCAAAAATGACTAGGAGGGTGCACCCCCTTACCAAAAGTATACTTCTAGTAAATATACTTAAGAACTACAATGGATCTGGGAAAATGTACAAGTCGGACCCTACCAACCTTATTGAGTATCCGAGTATTTCACATCATCATGCACATACAACCGAATCCAATCAAGACTAGATGATAAGACACCCTGATGAGAGGAACCCCATATGGATTTGTGTCCACTCACACTTTGTTTTTAGTCATTTCCATCAAAGGATATCAACGCTCAAAATAAGCAACAAAGCGTCTTAGATTGACGATACACAAAGAAGATAGCGGAATTGATAGTCAATAAATCAATTATCGTAAACAATTAAAATGATCGCATATGGAAAGTAAATCTCATACCCTTACCACTACTCGTCGATTTCAAAATTGTACTATCCCTTGGTAAAAAATGAAGTCGGGCAAGTGAAGGTAGTGTTGCCTCTAAGCTTTGCCTTGACAACACTTTTAACCTTCGAGATAGAAATGAGTTTACATACCTTAACGTTTAGTGCTAAGAGTATGACTAAATCCTTTCCACATAAGCGATAAGTTTATAGAAATTAAATTTCTTATCCTTTCCATAACCGAATCAAACTATTAAAACTGAACTTGTGCTTGGATTTCGCATTACAAATATTAACTTTAAACAAAATTATTAAAAATGATTAATTAACTTTAAAAACGATTAATTACTCCAAATATCTTTATTTAAAATGATTAATTAACTTTAAACATTATTAATTACTCCAAATATGTTTATTTAAAATAACTAATTAACTATAAACATGATTAATTACTTCAAACGTCATTATTTAAAATGATTAATTAACTTTAATCATCATTATTGAAATGATTAATTAACTTTACAACTTCATTATTAAAATGATTAATTAATCTTTAAAACATCATTACTAAAATGATTAATTAACCTTAAACATCATTATTAAAATTATTAATTAATTTTAAACATCGTTATTAAAATGATTAATTAACCTTAAACATCATTACTAAAATGGTTAATTAATTTTAAACATCATCATTAACCAAAAAAATTCCTAAATCCCCAAGCACATGATCAACAGAAAGATTTTCAAAAGAGATGATATGTCAAAGTGGGGATATAACGATAGTCCCTATATGGACACTTCTATAAAATATTTTATATGTCATATGGATTCATCCAAACATCTCTTAAACATAAGCATATACATATATACGAATGTAAATGACATCCATACAACATGAAGAGAGCATCACTTGTAAATAATTACCTAAACATTTTGATTAAATCTCAAGTCATTCACATATATCATCCACTTCAAGCGAGAACCAAACTAAATGATAATTACTTTCCACATATATAAACACAAGCAAATAACATCTATTATTATCATAATAATAAATTTTTAAATTTGTCTTTTTAAAAGTCAGATTTACTCATAAAAATCCATGCAAATGCAAATCAAAGCTACTATAACCTAGCACCAACACCCGTATCCACTTTTCTTTTCAAAGACTTGATTTTTAGTGCCTTGAGAAGTGTAATTTGGCTTGGCCTAGGCATACATGGGCCAGGCCATGGCTTTGAGGAAGGAGTTTGGGTCATGTTTTGAAAGTTAAGGGAAGTAGAGGGGAAAATGAGTGTTTTTAACTAGTTTTTAAGGATTTAAAATGGAAAAGAAGATTTTTAACTTAGAAACTTTGAAAAACCCATGAAATAAAAGAGAAGCTTAGAATGGAAGAAATAAAAGTTTGAAAGTGAAGAGAATGAAAAATAAAATGAAAAATGAAGTTGCTTTTACAAAAAATTAAATTAGGAAATTACTTTTTTACCCTCCTTATCTTTTTGTTGCATCATCCTCTACCTACCTTACTCCACATACAATTTACAACCTCCCCCTCATTTCCATCATACCATCACTTCATATGACTTGATGTATCCTCACTTTGTACCAATTCCTTTTTAAATTTTAAAAGATAAGTCAAACTTACTTAATTTACTTAAGTATAAATTTAAAATTATTAAACACTAACTACTTCCTTAACTAATGTTATTTATATATATGTGTGTGTACATACTCTAGTGTACATAACAAGTTCCGACAACTTTTAGACGATGAAAATTCGAAAATCTGAAAAATGTCGCTCACATTTTTGTTTTTTCTCCGAAGTAATTGATTTTGTAAACCAAATTTTAAAACAACCTTGCAATCATTAGTTATTATTAAAAAAAGATTTATTTGAATTATAACATCCATTACTTAAATATCTAAAAATATATTAAATATTCAAATTCTAATTGATTAAATTACGGGTCATTACAAACACGGTGATAACAAATAATATAAAAGCTTGAGTGGGATATAAAATAGGTCAAACTCCTACTATCTCATAAATACACAATATATGTCCAGTATACAATACAATGTCTTACATACGGGAAATATCGTAATGTGAAGTGATATACAATAATACTATATCTTCCATTTATGCCTAACATCCACAAACTGGTCATTCCACCCTTGAACCCGAAATGTTTCAGACTGATTTAGGTATTATATAAAAAATAAACGGGTCAGGCTATGTCTAGATTCAAAGATGAGTACATAAATAAAATCTTAAAAGGGTAATAAATATACAACATTGCAAATAAATCCAACCAAGGAATAATAAAATATCCACAACACATTGAACAACATCCATAAAACATCCAACATTAAATCATCCATAAGACATTGAACACCATCACACACATCACACTTCAAGAATTCATCGCACATAACACACTTCACAAATCAAACATCCATCACACACATCGCATATCACACATATCACACATCACATACATCGCACATGTCGCACACATCGCCCACATCGCACACATTGCACACATCGTACACACCACACACCACAGATCAAATATCTATCGCATACATCACACATTATTCCATTCTTACTAATTTAATTATATTTGATTTATTCATTTTATTCTGTAGTTTTATTATTGCAACTGCCAGAAGCCGAATCAACACTTGAGCCTCTCCACTTACCAGATGTAAAGAGAGACTTTACTCATAAATTTTTACGACTGTTCTTGTCAGTCTTTAGCTGCACTATACATGCACATCAGTCCTCGCTTCCTCGCATCCCCATACCTTGCTTTCTATTATCAACCACCATCATTCTTTACTCCTCTTTCCAGTGGCCTATGTAGTAGATTGTGACGATGGGGCCATGTCGTCACGACCACCAAGGAGTGGCCCTATGGTCAATCAAGATAGGATGAGACTAGAAAACTTCTGGCTAACACATCTATAGAGAAATTTCACGTTGCACACCTCGATCCACTCAAGCAGATAATCAAATTTCGGCATAAAATTAAAATAAAGTAATATTATAATACATCTCACACGTCAAGTGAGAAATCTAAGTAATATTAATTAATATACGTGTATAATACAAAATAACTCATATATATACAAGTATTAAATACTTGGTCTTCAATGAATTACCTGACATCATATTAGTGTTAAGTAAATAAATATACTTCACTCGGACATCCCATACCATCTGATGAAATACAATTATCTACACATCACCCATAATTAATCAATGTTAAATAAATTTTCACTTCCCCTGTTAATTCACTCTTGCTTAATTTAAGTTCAATTCATTATTCTTCATTTTCATTACTTGATAGTTCAACACAACGAATAATTTAACTTCATCTCCATTATAGCAATCCAATCAAAAACTATCCATACACACATCAAATTATTATTTAATTAGTAATTAACAAGATGAAGGGTTTTATTTAAATACGTTTCACTTTATTTTTCCCTTTTTATGTAAAACCACTTCAATTCAATTTAAAAACCAAACACCTCTTTTATTTATTTTTCTCTCTTTAAAAATAAAATAAAAATATTAATTCACTCACTAGGCTCCAAAATCCAAATTTTAGAACAACTTATTTGGTTTTGAAGAAACCTTTATTCGAACTCATTGATATAATTAAAATCACTAAATCCTTTTATTAAACTGAAATTTGGTTCAACATTCAAAGTGTTTATACATGGAGGCATTTTCGAAGAAATTCCAATAATACCACTTGGTTTTATGATAATTCACAGGATTATTTGAAATACTATTCATAAGTTCAAAAGGTAAAATAGGCAAGTCCAAACAACTATAAGCTATAGGCTCAATTCATGTTCTTTTATTCAATCATGAACATGTTACGATATGTACAAATATGCAAATTATCTAATTGCATAGGCCCCTGTTTACAAATATATCGTCTACTCCCTAGTTATCATTTATGTAATTAGTTTGTCCTTGAGCTCTTAATAAAGAGAATTTGGAGAAGATCCTAATTGGAAAAAGTTATAAGAGTGAGAAAGAGGGTAAGGGCCCCTTTCCATGAAGGTGTGCATCTTTATTTGAAGTGGTTGGAAGGAGGTAGGCTTGTTTTCGTTGGTGTTGTGAGACTTTGATTGCTATCTTGGTGAGGGCTTCAACATGAATGCCTTTGAAGCTTTCTGAACGGAAATACACTAAATCCTCTTGAATTTGCTCTTGTGAATGATTTGAATCCCCTTTCTTTGCATGGGCTTTGATATTCCCATGGTATTGATGTTGTGCAACATTGATAATATGTAATATTCATGAAATGTGACATCGATTAACGTATGACACCTATTATTTTGTGGGCAACTTTCAAGATGGCAATCTCATAATAACCCTTTGATATTATTTTGTCTATTGATCTTTTATGATTTCCTTCCCATTTGTTGGCATTTGACGTTAATGAAGCATGATATGGATAAAGAGCTATATTGATTGAATGCGATAGGGAAGAAATGTGACATCAATGGAGTGTAGCATCAATGAAGGTGGCATTGAAAGAGTGTAGCATTGATGTGATGCGTTATGAATTAAATGCAACATTGATAACATGTGGCTTTGATAACATGCGGCATGAAATCTATGTAGCATTGATTATGTGCAGCATGGAATCTAGGTGGCATTAATTAAGTGCGGCATAGATGTTATACATCATGGAAGTAGTGTGGTATCATTATTAGTTGTGGGCCTTTGATATCAACCATTCCCTTACCTTAGCATCTGAAGCCTTGAATTGCGACATAAACCTTTAATTTTGATGTTGATTCCTTTGCTTGCCTCCCTTAGAAAATATATGGATAACATTTTCCCTCCTCCTTGTATAAAACAAGCTTTTTACACTTTATTATAAAACCAAGAATTTCGCCATCTTTTCTTATTCTTTACAAGATTTTCTTTTTAACCATGTTTTCCTAGAAATAATGATTTTATGGATGGAAACTAGGGAGTTATTTATGAATTATAATTTCTTGAATAGAAAACCAGAAAACCATCTTGAAATATAATAGGGGGAAGGACCAGAAACTCTTCTGGCAATATCATGAATAACCAAAAATCCACCAGATAGTAATAATTTCTTAATTTGGATGCTAGAAATCCATTCGGCAATAATAATCTATTGAATAAATACTCAAAAAATCATCTGGTGATAATAACTTTCGAATAGAAGACCAGAAATCTACCCAGAAATAATAATATAAGACCAGAAATACATCTGGCAATAATAGAAGACTAGAAAACCATCTGATAATAATAGAAGACCACAAAGCCATCCGATAATAACAGAAGACCAGAAAATTGATCTAGCAACAATGAGAATAGAAGACTAGAAACTCATCTAGCAATAATGGAAGACTAGAAAACCATCTGGCAATAATAATAGAAGAGCAAAAAATCCATCTAGCAATAATAGAAGACCAAAAAATCCATCTGGCAATAATAGAAGACCAGAAGATCCATCTGGCAATAAATGACCAAAACCTCCATCTGATAATTTAAGATTACTTTTGCCTTAAAGCACAATTACTTAATTTTTCTTTAGAGCACTACCGGCTATTTTTGATAGATTTTCCTCTAGAAGATTGTTTTTGCTTTAAAGCACTAATGGCTCATATTTGATAGATCTTCCAATGGAAGATTGCTTTTGATCCATTCTTTTAGATAGAGTGCGATTGACTTGATTGATTTCGTCCGGTGCTTTTGGTTAGCTATCTTAAGTAGAACCAATGACTTCACTGACCTTCCTCTAGGGGGCGCTTCATTCAGGCCTTATAGGTGGCACTAAAGGTTGGTCGGTGCTTTGGCCATGCCACTTTTAGGCTGGACCAAAGGCTTAGTCCATCCTCCCTCTAGGAGGCATCTTAAACAGGCCGTTTTCAGGCGGGAATAAGATTTTATTTTGACAGATCTTCCTCTAGAAGATTATGAGCGCTAATGGCTTATTTTTAAAAGATCTTTCTTTATAAGATTGTTTTGAAGCACTAAAGGATCATTTTTGACAAATCTTTCTCTAGAATATTGTTTTGATCTCAGCATGGATCAAATCCATTATCACCCTCTTAAGTGATAATTTAAGTCTTCCACTCTTTAGGAGATTCTTACTCTTTCCATGATTGATATGGTAGGTATTCTTGTTTTAACTTGTTTATTCATCCACTGTTGGGAAGTATGGTCTCAAATGTTCGACGTTCCATGTTCTTGCTTTTATGTTGCCATCGGGTTGGAATAATCGATAAGTCCCTGGCGGATTACTTTATGGATGGTAAGGGGTTCTTTCATGTTAGGCCCGAGAGGTCCATCCATTGGATTTTTAGTATTTTCCATATCCTCTCCAAGTACTAAATCTTCTTTTTGAAATGATCTTTCTCTCACAATGGAGTTGTAGTATTTAGATATCTTTCTTTGATATTCAACCATCTGTATAGCTGCTTCATTCCTTAATTCATTAATCAAGTCTAAAGATTCTCTTTTTAATTTTTGATTGGGATTAAATGCCTATGCTATCCTTCGATGGAAGAGTACTTTAACCTCAATTAGAAGCGAATCTATATATTCATATGTTAAACAAAAAATGAGATATGTCTCATTGCTGCTTTGGCAAAAGTTCTATAAGCCCATAGCACAAGAGGTAATTTTCCTACTCGATCCACTTCATGCTCGGAGATACTTTGTGACTCTGTTGATAATCTGAACATCATCTTATGATAGTAAATATTCTTGAACTCATGTGTAACGACCCGATATTTTCAACCATTCGCATCCGCACATGTCGGACTTGAATTGCTCAAAATACCGCGTTGTAAATAAAATTTGGCAAAATCTCAGAATATACAGTAAATAAATATAATCACAGATCACAGACACAAAGTAAAATACTGCAACGGAAGTAAAAGAAATAGTAGTTCATGAAGCTACTATATAAATATATCAGAGTTACATAAGATATAACAAAAGAAATAGAGGACAACAAAAGTCTCAATAAAATAACCAAGTACAAGCTGAGTAGGACAACAGACCTGAAGTAGATAGGACAAGACAAGCAGATAATCTCCAGCGATTCAAATCTCCAAGAGAGTGGAAACCCAAATCTGTGAATAACTCAGGCTGACCCGAGCGTAAAGCAAAACACAAAACACTCGAGTCAGGATAATATATACTTATATAATGTAAACCAACTCAAGTGAACTATAATAAAGGTACAAGTAACTTAAAGAATGCTTGGGATTACCCATTCTTTAAGGATCCGTTAAACTATTTACTATGTAGTAATATACGCTATATACAGTAGTGTCTAATTAGTAAAGTATAATCATATAAAAAATAGCGTTAAGGGGATGGTGAACCTTAACGCGGTCGGATCTTTAAACCAAAATCGTAGTGGGCTCGATATGGTAGGTGACACGGCACACTAGGCAATGCCAGGGTAGATATACCAATTACGCACATGGACTGATGGAAACGCATAGCAGCCACTACCGCTCCACCTCGAACAACACTTCCAAATCAAGGGTGCGCACCAAATCAATCACAAGTAATAGAATGGTATCGAAGAAGTGTGTCCGATAAGAGGTGCTACCTCACTGGTCCGAGATCGCTCCTGTTTTAGCCACCTTATGCCAACTCATGGGAGTTGGGTCCACGTATATACCTTAGGATCGTCGTCACCATCCTACTTCATTCTGGAAACTCCGCCGCGTACACAGTTGTCAAAGTGGTTTTCGGTATCGACAGAGAGTATGTCCATATCCGATCCCGGTCTCTTTAACAACCAATCGTTATTATAACCCGTGGTTATAATTTAAAATAGTTTATACTTCAAAATAGAATATCATTTCAAATCCAAATCTTTATCAAAATAAAGATTAAATCAATTCCAACCCATTTCAATATATTTAAAATATCATATCATTTCAAAACTTCATTTCAAATCATTTTAATATATCAAAATATCAAATCTTTCCAAACTTCATTTCAAATCATTTTAATATATCAAAATATCAAACCTTCCCAAAACTTCATTTCAAATCATTTTAATATATCAAAATATCATATCCTTTCAAACTTCATTTCAAATCATTTTAATGTATCAAAATATTACTTGAGTTCAAATCTAAATATTCAACTTTAAATACTTTTTAAATTTAAAGATATCATTCATTTATTATCATTTCAAGTCACCTTTTTAAATAGTTTATATTTCAATCAAAATAATTCATTTAAACCATTTAAAAGTGTAATTATTATACTTTCAAATCAAGTATTAAAATTTCCAAAGTTTCAATTCAATTCAATCATTTATTTCAATTAAATTTCCATAGACCATTTCAAATCTTATAAATTAATATAGATTTAATCCACAAAATAACTATTCAAATTATAAAATAAATTCCAAAGCTTTATTATCCTATATTTCATAAGTCCAATGTCTTTTAAATAGATTCAAATTACAAGTAAATCAAATATTTTTCATATTAATATAAACTTCAATTATTCATTCCAAGATTTAATATCATTTCAAATTCATTTCAAGATATCAAAATATCATTTCAAAACATCATTTATTTCATTTAAATTTAAATACCATTTAATCACATTTCAAAATAGTTGTATTTCCCAAATCAACTATTCCATTTAAATCATTTAAAGTCAATTCATTATATTTAATAATTAAATATTTTATTTCCAAAATTTAATCTTTTTCAAAGATCATTTATTCATTTGAATTTATTAAACAAAGAAAAATTCAACTCTCGCAGCACTTAGAAAATGCTACGAAATGTTATGTTTAAAAACAGTTCATTAACAAAAGACGGCATTTAAAATGCTGTGATATCTTAATTTAGTTTCAATTAAAATTTTAGTTAAATTTAACAACTATATCACTAACAAAGTGCTATAATAACCCTTAGTTCAAATTTGCTATTTGGTTCATTTAAAACAACTACAGCATTTTCCAATGTTGTAATTGTTTGCGCCAAAATTGGTCACAAACACCCAATTATCGTTGAAAGCACCAGTTCATAATCATAGATCACAAATATCAAATATGTAGAGAAATAAGTATGCAAATCACTCAGGAAACTTAATAAAAACAGTAAATGACACAGGATTTATAGTGGTTCGGCGATCTTGCCTACGTCCACCCTGAAGTTGATGATTTTATTGCTCGGTCATTGAAGAGTACAATTTCTTATGATGTAGTACAACTGATTTTATGATCTAAGTCTTAATCTAAGGTAGCAGTGGGGATTTGGAGTAAATCTGGCAGATTCTGGGCGCTCTTTAGCTCTTAAAATTGTCCGACCTCTTTTCTGAATGACCAGGGGCTCTATTTATAGGTGTAGGAGGCAGATATTTTGCCTAAAATCAGGGGAGACCGCTTCTGGCACGTGAGGGGGCCCACATGGTCAAAATCTGGAGATCCGGGCCCACTTTGGGATCGATTCGACCCTTGGTTCGAATCGATCAAGAAGGAGTCCAATCGAGCTGAAAATTGGTGTGGACATTCTTCATCATGTGTTTAAGCTTATGTGAAAATTTCGTAGCATTTGGACTTGTAGATCTCGAGTTATGATCGATTCAAAATTGCACTTCAGATGGACACCCTTGCTTCGAATCGATCCCTTCGACTCGATAGGGTCGAATCGATCGCCTGAGCATGTGCTTGGTGATGTGGCTCGCGTGTTTCTCGGGTCAACCCGTCTTTTTATCCGAGTTTTACTGGGTCGAATTCATCGTTTCAGGCGCTTCGACTTAGTGGACTCGAAGTGATGGATTCGAAGGAATGCTCCTTCGAATCGATCGAATGGGCGCCCTTCGGATCGATTCGACTGGTGGATACGAAGCTATCTTGACGGAGTGGGTTCGAAGGTCTTCAACATGGTTGATACGGGGTGAAACAACTTCGTGGACTCGAAGCATTATGCCTTGATGGATTCGAACATAGGGGTCGGCCCTGTTGGATTCGAACTAAGGTCTCGTGGATGGATTCGAACTGATGGATTCGAACGTCATTCCTACTTCATGGATTCGAACACAAGGCTGTCTACTCCATTTTCCGTTGGTGATATCTTGAGTGTACGAACTCGGATTGACCCGAAATTTGGAACATTGGCTCTCAGGACCCTACTTGACATGTCTTATCAATTGTAGCATAATCCGGGCTTGGACAAAATTCACTGATATCCATGGTGAAACAGTGTATAACGAACTTTTACGACGAACTGTCTTCAGTTTTCCAATCAACTTTTTGGTGTCACGGCCTTGCCAAAAGGCGGGATAACATTTGCCCCCCAAAACATGCCTTGTGCACTACAAGAAAATGTGGTTTTGACAGCATTAAAAGTCAGCGTTTCTGCCCTAACTGCTGACAAAAGTATTCTGAAAAATAAAATCTAGAATATTAAACGCTGTTTAAACTAAGCCATTCAATGCTGACATTTTTTCATTTCGCGGTTACTTTAGCCGCCTTCCTTTCTTTCTTTTCCTTTTACTTCTCGTAAAATCCCAATTCCTTCCATGGATTATTTTAAACCTAATCAAAATACCAAATACACATGAAATCTCCCATGAAATTTCGTTCATCCTCTGATTTTGCCTGCAATATCCAATTCAGTCGACCCCTAATGCCTCTTGAATTTGTACTTGGCAAACAGAAGTAAATGATCTAATTTTGAGTTCACTCAATAGTTAAGAGCACCATTCACTAAAAAATTCTCTGATGATTCTCTTCAATCACAAATTAGAGCGATCGGCTATGCCCAGTAAAGGTTTTTTCTTTTTTTTCTTCTTGCAGCTAATTGAACAACACCTAGATCTGTTTACTTATTTTGCGGTTCCTATTTGTGCTACAATATGCTGCTGATTTATGTAGATTTTAAAATGCTTCTTGAATTTTACCGATTCATATTCCATATTTCAATGTTCAGGAATTGGTGAAGAAGTATTCTGAGTTCATCAACTTCCCTATCTATCTTTGGGCAACAAAAGAGATTGATGTTGAAGTTCCAGCTGATGAAGATGAATCTACCGAGGAAGATGAAACATGTATGCATCTCATATTTAATATTTGTTCTTTTCTTCTAATATCCCTTTTCCTTTCTTTTTGGGTACATGGTCACAGAACCCAAATTAGAGCATATGCGGCAGTAGTGAATTTTCATATTAACAATTGTTAACTCTATATTGCAACATAGCCGAACCAACCTCAACTGAAGAGGAGGAGAAAGAAGAAGACGAGGAAGAAGAGAAAAAACCCAAAACAAAACCATCAAGGAAACAACCTATGAATGGGAGAGACTGAATGATGTCAAAGCTATATGGCTTCGCAGTCCAAAGGAGGTCACAGAAGATGAATACGTTAAATTCTATCATGCCATTGCTAAGGTATTTATTTAAACTCTCATAAGAAAATACTGTGCCCCAACAAACATAAGATTAATACCTTTGTATATGTACGTGTTCCAGGATTTTAGTGAGGATAAGCCATTAGCCTGGAGCCACTTCAATGCTGAAGGTGATGTAGAATTCAAGGCAATGCTCTTTATTCCCCCAAAGGCTCCTCATGATTTGTACGAGAGTTACTACAACACCAAAAAGTCCAACCTGAAATTGTTTGTCAGACGAGTCTTTATCTCTGATGAGTTTGATGAACTTCTTCCCAAGTACTTGAGCTTTTTAATGGTAATAGTTATAGAACTTCTATTATGTTGACATTGAAACTATTGACGTTCTTGTTGAAGTAGTTGGTTATTTGTGTTCTTAACCGTCGTTCCTTTTTTAGGGTCTTGTTGATTCTGATACACTGCCGCTTAACGTGTCAAGGGAAATGTTTCAGCAGCACAGTAGTCTTAAAACAATAAAGAAAAAATTGATTCGCAAGGCTCTTGATATGATCAGAAAAATTGCTGAGGAGGACCCTGATGAATCTGGCAACAAAGAGGAGACAGGTACAACGTGTTGCTATATCCTTGCATTTATTCTGTATCTCTGCTATTTCTCATGAAGTTTATGTAATCCTTACAAAAATCAGACACAGAAGTGAGAACGATGAGAAGAAGGGTAAGTATATTTGAAAACATATTAGTAAAACTTACATATGGTAAAAGATGATCTTATATTTGAATTTTTTGTTATAAAACATAAAATACTCTATGGTATTAACTCTATTTTTCATTTTCTATAGCAGTTGTCTTTACCTTGCACTGGCATAGTCTATTTCAGTTTTGTATTGTTTGCTTATTGTTATTTGCATTTATGACTGAAACAAAAATGGTTAAATATTTGTTTTGTTGGAGTCTGAAAGCAAATTTAAAACTCAACAAAGAATAACGAACAATTGAAACTCAGTATATAAAAATTTAAATGTTTGTTTTGTTGTTTTGTTTATAAAAATTTATTAAGTTTTAAAAAATTAAGTAAGTTTATAAAATTAACTAAGTTTATAAATATTAATTAAATTTTTAAAAAATAAAATAAGTTTATAAATATTAGTCAGGCTTTAAAATAATTAACTCAGTTTATAAAAAATAACTAATTTAACCAAGTTCTACAGAAAAATAAATTAATTAACTTCTTTTAATAAATAAATCTATAAAAATTACCCAAGTTTACTAAGTTTATAAAATTAACTAAATTTATAAAATTTTACTAAGTTGACTAAGTTTTATAAAAACTAAATAAGCTTATAATACTAAGTTTATAAAAATTAATTAATTTTTTTATAAATTTGCTTAATTTGTAAAAATTAACTAAGTTTTAAAATAATTAAACAGATTACTTAAGTTTTGTAAAAAAAGTAACTAAGTTGATTAAGTTTTAAAAAATTAACTATTTTTTAAAAAGACTAAATAAATTTATAAAAATAACTAAGTTAATAAAAATTAATTAAGTTTTAGATATAACCATATCTATAATTATTAATTAAGTTTTAAAATTTTAACTACATTTATACAAATAACAAAGTTTATAAAGTTAAACTAAGTTTTATAAAGTTAAACTAAGTTTTAAAATTTTAACTATATTTATACAAACAATACTTGCATGCCCACCACAACAAATAAGTAGAAAGAACCCCTTTCGAAGTTCATTCCTTATTTGAACATGGATAGGAATAAAATATAAAGAAAATAATGCTCCTGACTTCCTTTGAAAAGTGATGAATCCATCATTTTTATTATGTACTCAAGCCCTTATAAGAGGAGAAGAGACATGCAATCTCGAAAGCCTTGAAATAATAGGTGATACTGGAGGTGATGATAGTAAGTTCTAGTTCAACGTCAACCCAGTAAATCTATTTGGATCACCCGGTAATTGGATATAGGGTCCTGAAGGAGACTCTCTGAACCAGGTTGCATTTCTTGCAATTTTAGGAGCTTCACCACCCTTATATTGAACTTTTGACTTGTACACATATAGGATCAGCCCTTCCATTTTCTAGCAATTAATTCAAAAGAGTGTGAAATGTTAAATTTAATTCATGATTTTGTTATTACTTGAGGAAAAAAATTCGATAACTTGGCTTATAAATAGGATGAAGTTTGCATATATGATGTTTGAGTCGAATACCCAATGCAACTGATCATTATAGGCATAATTAAATATGGGTATGGGTTAGTACAGGAAAACATTAAGCTAATCTACTTTTAGTTGGTAACATGTTAGAAAGAAAGATTAATTCAACAAGAAACCACTACAAGAAAATATACTATTGACAGTAATACATGTCAGCGTTCAAAGTCTAATTGCTGTTATAGTTTTGATACAAAACAAAAAAACAAAAATAAAACGTTGAGAAAAGATAAAAACATTAAGGCGGGAAGCAAAAAAATAAGTGAAATCCTAAAATTTCATCTCCTTTGCCCTAAGCTATTTCATTTTATTTCCCCTTCTAACTGCAGCCTGCCTCCATTTCTCATTGTTTTCACTAAAAATCAACTCCAATCTCATCTTCACCCAATCGCAGTTCACCAAAGGTCCCCTAACCGTACCTCACTTAGCCTTCCTCTACTACTCTGTTGCCCAACTCTATCGGGACAAACAACGTCGCCACCTAATTCGATTGATTACTCCTCTGATGTCGATTAGATTGCTATATCGGGTAAGAATTCACTGATTTTTATCGGTTCTTATTTGGGAATTTGGTAATTTTTTGGTTGTTATTTGCACAAGGATTCTTTCTTTCAACTTTGCGTGAAACACATACTTTACATATGATCCTATTTAAAATGAACAAAAAGAATCAGCCAAAAATTTGATTGTTATCTCATGTAATATGAATTGACCTTGTTCAGAAAGTGTTTGATGTGTGGGAGTGCATAATTCATCATCTTTCATCCCTGTTGTATATTAGTTTCACCTTGTGTATTTTTTCTCTTGTACTTGATGCTTATTTTTGGTAAAATGCACAACTAATCAGAATGTCCTGACTTCTTCAGTTAAACATCTTATGCTTTAAACCATGCTTTAGTCTATATTTTTATTATCTGGCGGTTAATATAGGTACATTATTTGTGAGGAATTGTTTGTATCATGCAAACTTTTGGATGAGGACTAGTGCAAACTGTAATGGGAGTAGTATTTATATTGTAAATTTTATAATGGCAATCGATTCGGTTGAATCCTTCCTTTGGATTTTAAGTTGTGGTAAGAGTTAAATTGGCAGCTTGTAAATTTACTATGGTCTTTAACCTATTATTTTCAACAAGTATGAAGGGTGTATAAAAGATTAGAAGTCTTATAATGTACTCTAATCTTATCATTTAGTTTTCTATTATTTTACTGTACAATGTTATATAGATTTGAGCGTGGAATACTATGGTATTTGAAGACTGCTATATATTCATTAAGAGGTACAAATCCGTGTTTACTTAAAAAAAAACAGGCTGCATATATTTTATTTTTAATGTTGCTTATTGGCTATAGTTGTGGAAGACGGTAGAATAAAAACAATATAAATTATAAGGAGTGGGGCCTAAAAGCCCTAATTTACCAAAGTTTCTTCCCCCATTTAACCATATTTACCATATTTTATCAACATCGGAACACTCTTTTGATAATGTACACCGTCCTTATTTGTCCAAGTGAAACTATTGGAATTGGTGTTTTCTTAAAATCGTGTTTAATTACATTGACACACACTGGATGCGGGTTTTTTTCCAAAGTAAACTTGCTATTCATACTTGAGTCGTAGCATTCATGCATATTTGCATTTAGATAAAATCAATATAGCAGAGGAACAAGGACACGTTTTGGTGCAAAAGCACCATGGAAGCAGCTTGCAACCAATGCTGCTAGAAAACCAGCACCAAACACTGGAGGAGTGAAGAATCCCCTTCTCTACATATGAGTATTATTTGATGCCATGTTTGAGTATAAGTTTCTGATACTATCGTTTTTGTAATGCAGTGAAATTCATTAAGTATTAGAAGAGCACAAAGCTTTTGATCAGGACGCTTCCCTTCTAAACACTTGTAAGGGAAATTGCTCAGGACTTCAAGGTTATCATCAGCATCCTCGCTTTTCATATACAATTATAGTATATTGGGTGCTAGTTAGTTGATGATGATTTATTTTTGTATATTCTTATTATGATGCAGATTGGTCTATGTTTCCTAATCCATGTTGTGCTTGCTCTTTAAGAAACAGCAAAGGCATATCATATAGGACTATTTTAAGCTAGCAAACTGTATGCCATCTATACCAAGCACGTTACCATAATGCCCAAAGATAGTCATCTTACAAGGAGTATCCATGGTGAGAGGGCTTAGCATTAGCATTTTTTGTTAGTTACTTACCATGCAGTTTTTTAGATCACACATACTGAAAATATTTGCACATTCTAGTTTACTTATACTAAAAAAATTCTTTTTTTCATCCTTTTTTGTGTGTATTATATCTTTTGCACTAGTGACTTATTTTATGTTCTGGCAGGGTTCTATGTATGTAGAAACAATCAAAATGTGAGCTAATGAATCAACCCTATTGGAATTGGAATCCTAGGTTGAGTTAATGCATGCTCGATGTGGCCTCTTGATAGTTCTACGCTATATATCAACGAATTGGTCATACACTACTCCTCACATAAATCAAGTGTATTTTTATTTTTATTATTGCTTTGTTAATTTATCATAGTATGATGCCTTGTTGACTAATTTAATATTATGTTCAGGTAATTTTAGGACCAGTGAGTGTACTTAGGAGGCTACATGTCTGCATATTTTTAAGGCCTGCCTTAAAAAATCTCCTATTACAAAGGAGGTTGACTTAGTGACTCCAACCAAGTATACTCAAGGCTTCAGTGGTGCTGATATCACCAAAATTTGCCAATGTGCTTGCAAATATGTGATCAGAGAAGAATAGAAATCAGATTACCAAATGACATGATGGGATGGAGTAAAATCTTGTTACATATGCTGATATCATAAGGCATGCTTTATCAGACTATCATGAAATAAAATCTCATTACATTTGCAACCCTAGCCTACATTATGTTGCAATCAGGAAAGCATAGAAATCAGATGGCCATATGATGACATGATAGCATTCACATGTGCTTTAACCCTTTGATTTATGTCTAATTATTTCATTGATAACCTATTTTCAAGTATTTTGTCCACAAAATCTGCCTTCATATCAAAACGCACTAGTAAAACTTAGACATATACTGTAGAACACACTGAAGATACATGTATCTTTGATGGCTTATGAAATATAAAAGCTAAAATATATACTAACATGCGTACACCAAAAATTAAGCATAAAATACAATAGGCCATACTAAATAGAAGAATATACAGAAATGTAGGTCTCTGAAGTGACCAGCTAAAGAGACGATAACAAATACCTATGTACATGTGAGTATGTAAATATAATGTATAATATGAGTATAAAATCTGAGTCTGTGTATGATGTGATACTATAGTACCTACTGGACATGAATCTCAAGTGTATATATATAGTTATAATGCATAATATATGTTGGTCTACATCATCACTGTGCCATTCATACTAGCTAAGTTTACATGCACATTGTCTTGTTTGTGATCATGGTGTAATACACTAGCCGAGTATACATATTTTAATCCACATAGTATATGATATAAGAAATACTACACAATGACGGTGTAATACAGTAGCTGAGTTTATAGGCAAAGATGCTGCCACAAGTGTTGAAAGCTAGTATCATCGAAGGGAAAGGTGTACCAGCTTGAATGAACAGCAGGAGCTCGCTACAGTAGAACCTAAGCTAAAGCATATTGGAGCACTTCGACAGGGAGCTAACCTAAGCTGAAGCTAAGACGGGCATGAAAATTGTAGCAGTCCATCTAGTTCTCTAGGATCAGTAAGCCTAATCATTTGTTATTTTCATTGTTATGTTCTTTTATGTTGTACCTTTTCTTATTAATTTGTTTGCAAGTATTGTTGCCTAAGATATGCAATATAAACAATACTTTCCGACAAAGATCTTTGTATAATCATTTTTATTTCAAGCAACCGTGTTTCGGTGGCCTATGTATTTGACTCTTTCCCTATCAATATGTTGTTTGTTGTCCAATATCCGAAATTTCTCTTTTTCCACTAATTTAATACTTCTCTCTAGAATTGGATGCAATTGTTTGATGGGTGTAGATTCTCAAATCTAAACCATATAATTCCTAAATATCAAAAATGATTTATTTATTTATTTTTTTAAATAAATAACTTTTTATGAAGTTTTCACGCGTTCATAGAAACAACACATAATACAACTCATTTAGTGAGGTCAGATTTTATCCTAAATATAAATTGTTTTTCTTTTTCCTTAAAAAAAAGGATAAGTACGATAAAATGAAGATATTCTAAACGTTTTCTTTATGAACTTCTTAGGAAGAGAAGCGAATACTGAATGTTTTTTTACTGCAAAGAAGAGTATACTAGTGTAGTAGGCTACCCTTTTTTTAAAGACAAATATTGATACAAGTATAATATGATACAATCTGGAAATAGGAAAATCAATTTTACGTTTGAAATTATCAGCTAAATTTTGGTTTATTACGCTTTATCTTATATTTTACTTTTATTTCCGAATACAGTAAATCCTGCCTTGTTTGTTTGTTTGTAAATTTATAAAAGAATGTAAATCATTTCTTTAACAGATAAGTAAAGAAGTTCTGTATCTCTAGCTGCTATTACAGTGTTTTGGGCTGATCTTTCGTTCTTCTGTGGATTTTCATTTCTCGGTGGTTCTTTAGGTGTGTTTGCGGAGAAGACTATTCGAATGGAACATTTGAATGAGAAAGTTAAGTGAGAAATTGTGATTGAGGCTACGAAAGAGATATATGAGCGGAGTATTTGAGCAGAGTATCCGAAGGGGAGGATGGAGAGAGAAAAAAAATCAATGAATATTGATATTAACAGTCGGAAAAGACACCAACGTATCTTCCACCACGGTTCATCTTACGTGACTAGGCATACGTACAAAGCTGATAAATCCTTCATTGTCTTTGTTATCAGGGTCATGAAAATGAAGTTAAAAGTGTATCTTGGAGTGCTTTTGGGTCTCTGCTTGCAACATGTGGCCGCGATAAGTCTGTTTGGATCTGGGACATATAGCCTGGTAATGATTTTGAATGCGTTTCAGTACTATAGGGTCACACACAAGATGTAAAGATGGTTCAATGGCATCCATTTTATGATGTTCTTGTTTCTGTTAGTTACGACAATTCTATTAAAGTGCAATAATTTTTGCTGTTTTTATGTGGTTGAAGTACAGAAGTGTATTCAGGCTTATTTAATCGTGTCTAATGGTTTTGAAATACCCTTTATTTGTGCTATCAGGTATAGGTAGAGGATGGGGATAGTGGTGACTGACATTGTGTGAAAACATTAAAAGAAGCTAATAGGTTGTTTATAGAAAACTTCACTGTAAATTTGTCCAGTTTTTTCCAGCTGAAAGTAAGTTTGTCCAATGTATGTTTTTCTATTATAATTTGCAAAATGTAGAACAGTTTCTTGTGGGTCACAACCATCCTATCCTAGCCCTTGCAGTTGTTTCTCTTCGAGTAAGCCCTTAGGTTCTCCCCTATTATAATGTGTACTTCATACCCCTGTGTGTATTTGTAGCAGGTATTGGCTGGCAATTCTGTGGCTTTGTAGCAGGGAGGGAGATGATGGAATTGGTGGTATGGGAAGTGAATGGATGAAATGGAGTTGCTTATGATTGTGCAATAGGAATTGGTGGTGGACAGCAATGAGTTTGGGTAGAGGAGGATCTGTAGACAGAAAGAGGTAGTTTGAAGGAGATGTATGTGATATTTTGTAAGTGACTATTTTGGACAGAGGATGAGTTTGATAGTGTTACAGTTTGATACAGATAGGTTGGATTTTATGATGTGAAGTATGGATAATGAAGAGGAGTGGCAATATACTGCACGAATTGCTGTGGTTCTGATGGTTGTGAGAGTATTCAGGTGGGTTGAGAGTTTGCATTGTTGTGTGCACAGAAATGGATATGGGTATGTCAGTTGGAGGTTAAATATTGGGGATTTGGTTGTGGCTGCTGTAAAGTAGGGTAGTGAAGTATAGTTGTTGATGATGAAGATATGGGTTGTATGTTGTTGATGCTGTGGAGGTGGAACTATTGCAGTAAGATGGTGACAGAAGTGGTTTGAGGAGGTTTGGTTGCGGTGGTTGAAATGGGTTAGTTGTCGTATGAAGCAGGTTGTAGCACCGATGTGCACTGGTGAAGAGTGAGGTTGAAAGACAGTGTACTCTGGTGATTGGAAGTAAACGTGTCTTTGTTTAACAGAATTTGTGGCAACTTGGTTTACTTTGTTATTTTTGTTTATGGATATTATTGAAACTTGGTTTATGGATGTCTTTTGTTTATTAATATTCTCTTAACTAGTTTATGTAACCAATTAATAGTTATTAGAACCTGTTATATATACTAGTTGCTTGAATATGCTTAAAATATAGTTTTGGAATATTCAAAAATAGAGTGGAATATTAAAGCTGTTATATAAATAGAAGACAGCGTTTGATTAATGCTGTCAATGAAGAAACAACAGCGTTTAATTCGTGCTGTAATTATCTTGAAACTGTCAATAACAGCGTTTATTACATGCTGTCGAAATAGTTGATGATTCAATCACAGCGTTTTTAACATGCTGTCGAAATTGTTGATGATTCAGTAACAGCGTTTAGAAAAAGCTGTTGTAAACAGTTAAAGTAGAATTTGAACATCTTCGACAACTAAATTATAAACGCTGTTGAAACATAATACAGCATGTCTGAAAACGCTGTAAAAAGATTATTGACAGCTCGTAATAAACGCTGTCACAGAGATGTTTCAACAGCGTTTATAGAAAAGCTGTTGTAAGTTATGTATATACGACAGCATGTCGTTATACAGCGTTTGTAATAACGCTGTTGTATCATATTACAGCGTTTATCAAACGCTGTTAAAAGCCTTTTGTGGTGTAGTGGTGATAAGAAGGTGTGTTTTGAAATGCCATAAGCTGGATGTTCATATCATGTTGATGACCTGCAAAGGAATTAATAGTTTTATTTGACCGCGAATGACGATCGTTCGGGATCATATGTCATTTGAGGTGATATGTGACTGTTCGCGGTCAGGGTGCCGTTCGAGGCGAAATGTGACCGTTCGTGGTCGGGTGCCGTTCGTGGCGAATTGTGACCGTTCGAGGTTGGGTGCCGTTCGTGGCGAATTGTGACCGTTCGAGGTCGGGTGCCGTTCGTGGCGAATTGTGACCGTTCGAGGTCGGGTGCCGTTCGTGGCGAATTGTGACAGTTCGAGGTCGGGTGCCGTTCGTGGCGAATTGTGACCGTTCGAGGTCGGGTGCCGTTCGTGGCGAATTATGACCGTTCGAGGTCGGGTGCCGTTCGTGGCGAATTGAGTGTGCCCTGGGAGGGACTTAGTATCATCAATACCAGGTTTCACGTTCGAGTGAATTCCCGGATTGTTTGTTGCAACGGTTTATCGCCATCTCAGAGCATGCCTAGGGACCGTTCGCGATCCCGTACATGTGTAAGTGACTTAGTCGTTATGAAATCACAAGTAGCATTTTTCATTGAAAATAAGTCTTTAGCAGAAATGTTAAACAAAATCAAGTTCAAATATTCAAACCAAGATGAAACAAAAGCAAAGCAAGGATGTCAAAGTGTAAACTCCCACAACGATAGGGTTAATAGTCATTCAGAGCATGCCTATGGACCGCTCGTGATCTCGCACATGTGTAAATGACTTACCCATGTTGGTGAGAGGTTTACGACTTGTCCATCGTTATTTCAACTAATTGATAATCATACGATGTCCCGGTTCGGGGGCACCCCTGGCTGATGTAGACGGTGGTCGCTCTGGCTCCACCGCTGGAGCTCGCCTCCTCACATACTGATGTAGCATACCGTTCCTGATGTGCCCTTCCACCTCATCCTTCAGATGTCTACAGTCGTTGGTGTTATGACCATTCAGTTCGTGGATAAGCAATATCTGTCTGATTTCCTTTCGTCGACAGTGGGGTCCCTTCGTACTGGCCTACGGTAAGGGACTTGCTCTCGTGTATCTCGGTAGATTCGCTCCAAACTCTCATTCAGCTCTGAGTAGGTGGTGAATCGTGGCTCTCTCCGCAGTCGCTTTGGCCCGTCACCACTATCCTCAGCAATTCGTTTTCCTTTATCCTTGCCTGAATCCTTTTCGAGAGGCTTTTTGTCTTTAATTGCATAAACTTCTATTCCCTCTCCTTCTTCTCTTTCAGCGTTAGCGTCCTCCAATCGCAAGAACTTTTCTGCCTCGTGATAGAATTCTCCTAGATCCATAGGCGGATCCTTAGTTAATGAATTTTTGAATTCTATGCCGTCAGCTATTCCGGACACAGCTGCCATCATAACCATGGATGGATCTGGCCGATCCACCGATGCTGCTGCCGCATTGAACCGCGTCAGGAAATTCGTCAAAGACTCCCCAGCTTTCTGCTTTAGCGTTGCCAAACTCATCACATTCTTGGGCCTTGAAATGTGAACCCTGAATTGCCTCATAAATTTCTCAATCAAATCGGTCCATGTCCCAATGGAGCCGCTCTCTAGCTGTCTGAACCATAAAGCTGCTATGTCTGTCAAATACAATGGGAAGCACCGGGCCATGACTTCCTGTGATGCCTCCAACACTTCCATGTGCCTTATATACCTCGTTAGATGGACCGCAGGGTCCGTCCTCCCATCATACCTTTCTACTGTTGGCAGTTTGAATTCTAGTTGGTTCCTAGCCAACCTAATCGCAGGAGAAAAGAGACTCCTGTTCACGTCTTCAAGATCTCTGTTTACTAATCCGCCTCTCATGGCTCGCCTGACCATCTCTGCCAATCTATCATTGTCTCCAAGCTGTAGTCCTCGTTCACTACCTTCGATCTGCCCCCCGAGTCCGTGCGAGCTTTCGGGTGTCTGCCCCCCTGGCTGAGCATTCATCCCTCTATTGCTGCCAGGTTGCTCGGATGTCCTTGTCTCTCTTCCCGGGTTCGGATCAACATGTCCTAAGTGTGTGCCCCCCAGCTCTGGCACTGCGCTAGATGGTCCTGCTCCGTTCTGGATTCCGGTTGCTCCTTGATTTTGCGCTCCAAGTTGTCCAATCCATTGAAGCAAATTCTGGATCATTTCCTCCTGTCTCTTCATCATTGCCTCTAACTCATCCCTGGTGATGAAGACTGAAGCTTGGTTTTCTCCTGAGGAAGCCTCTTGACTCCCTTCATGCTGACTTTGCTCTGGTCTCTGCCTTCTACTTGTTTGTCTTGTCATGATTCTTCGGATCTAAATCTCTTAGCCTTTTGATTCAACTTTCAAATGATAGAACTCCTGAATAAGCGTTCTCAGTGAAAGCACCAAAATGTTTGCGCCAAAATTGGTCACAAACACCCAATTGTCGTTGAAAGCACCAGTTCGTAATCACAGATCACAAATATCAAATATGTAGAGAAATAAGTATGCAAATCACTCGGGAAACTTAATAAAAATAGTAAATGACACAGGATTTATAGTGGTTCGGCGATTTTGCCTACGTCCACTCTGAAGTTGATGATTTTATTGCTCGATCGTTGAAGATTACAATTTCTTATGATGTAGTACAACTGATTTTATGATCTAAGTCTGAATCTAAGGTAGCAGTGGGGATTTGGAGTAAATCTGGCAGATTCTGGGCGCTCTTTAGCTCTTAAAATTGTCCGACCTCTTTTCTGAATGACCAGGGGCTCTATTTATAGGTGTAGGAGGCAGATATTTTGCCTAAAATCAGAGGAGACCGCTTCTGGCACGTGAGGGGGCCCACATGGTCAAAATTTGGAGATCCGGGCCCACTTTGGGATCGATTCGACCCTTGGTTCGAATCGATCAAGAAGGAGTCCAATCGAGCTGAAAATTGGTGTGGACATTCTTCATCATGTGTTTAAGCTTCTGTGAAAATTTCGTAGCATTTGGACTTGTAGATCTCGAGTTATGATCGATTCAAAATTGCACTTCAGATGGACACCCTTGCTTCGAATCGATCCCTTCGACTCGATAAGGTCGAATCGATCGCCTGAGCATGTGCTTGGTGATGTGGCTCGCGTATTTCTCGGGTCAACCCATCTTTTTCTCTGAGTTTTACTGGGTCGAATCCATCGTTTCAGGCGCTTCGACTTAGTGGACTCGAAGTGATGGAATCTAAGGAATGCTCCTTCGAATCGATCGAATGGGCGCCCTTCGGATCGATTCGACTGGTGGATACGAAGCTATCTTGACGGAGTGGGTTCGAAGGTCTTCAACATGGTTGATACGGAGTGAAACAACTTCATGGACTCGAACCATTCTGCCTTGATGGATTCGAACATAGGGGTCGGCCCTATTGGATTCGAACTAAGGTCTCGTGGATGGATTCGAACTGATGGATTCGAACGGCATTCCTACTTCATGGATTCGAACACAAGGCTGTCTACTCCATTTTCCGTTGGTGATATCTTGAGTGTACGAACTCGGATTGACCCGAAATTTGGAACATTGGCTCTCAGGACCCTACTTGACGTGTCTTATCAATTGTAGCCTAATCCGGGCTTGGACAAAATTTACTGATATCCATGGTGAAACAGTGTATAACGAACTTTTACGACGAACTGTCTTCAGTTTTCCAATCAACTTTTTGGTGTCACGGCCTTGCCAAAAGGCGGGATAACAGTAATATCTTTACATTACATTTCAAAAATGCTGTCAACTCAAATTCAGAGTTTTATTTACAATTTCACACATAATTAACTTTTAATATAAATCATTTTAACTTATAAAATCAATTATTTTCACATTTAAAAACAATCATTTAAATACCTTTATTTCTATGATTTTATAAAGTCAAATTTCTAAATAATCAAATTAAATAACAATTAAATTTCCATTTCTTTAATTAAATTCTTAACTTAACAACTAAGTTTAAATTTCCAAAATATAACTTATTTCCATTTATTTTACTTAATTAAAATTTCACTTTTTAACAAAATTTCACAAAAATTCAATTTAAGTTATATTTCCAAATTCAGCTTAAATATTCATTTATTTCATATTTTAAGTTATAAAAAATCATTAACACTTTATAAAATAATTATTTCTTAATAAAATCATTAAATTCATTTTTAAATCAAAATTTGTCATATATTCTTACTTTACATAAATTCCATTTATAAACAAAATCATAAATTCCCAAATTAACTTATATTTCAAATTCTACTTCACCATTTACTTAATTCACTTATTTAATTTGTAGAAAATCACAAATATTTTATAGAAATCATTTTAATAAAGTTTACATCAAAATATCACAATATTTACATTTTTAAAATATTTTAAAATTTTCAGAAAAATATATAAACCACGGGTCTGTATATAATTTTCTAGCCTAGGTCAAGTGATACGGATATGTATCATTTTAATCCGCAGTTACAAAGAAAAACCGGGTTTTATCATTTCAAACCCACAATCCCAAGTTAAATAAAATAAATAAAAGGTCGCTCAGGCTTATCATTTCAGCCCATAACGATCTTTCCCTATTCTAAAGTCCGTTCGGGTATGTATCATTTCAACCCATAGTGAACCTAATCTACAGGGAACTTACAGTGTGATAAACTGATAAAATAACAGAATAGCATGAAATAACAGTAATAGATGATATAACATATATAATAACAGGGGTAAACATTATATGATCATAATATAACAGTTATAACAGGATGATAAAATTTTACAGATTCAAATGGTGTCAGTTTACTAGTTATATAAGTACACATCGTCTGGTGAGAATTACTCACCTTATTGCCGTTGGAGATTTTGATTCAAGAATGATGGTAACACTTTTAAAAGAGATTGCACAGAAGCACGATCAAATAGTTGCGAAGGCTACAACCAGATTTTTTTTTTATTCTTGAAAAGGAACGAATAAATTCAACATCAAAACTAAGTAAAATTTAACACAAAAATTTCGAAATAAACTGAACGAATGGAATCAAATTTTGACTTGACCACTTCACTAGATGGAGAGAGGAAGGTAGGGTGTAGATGAGCATGAAGTGGACGACAAAAATATAACAAACAAAAGAAGAAGGAAGGAAAAAATGAATAAAACCATTACCTGATTTCCCTGCTCACGGAAAAAAAGAAGCAAATGGAGATGCAGAAAAATTTTGAGGTGAGGAAATGTGATATGAGGTTTGTATTTATAGGCAGAAGCTTTGCACGCAAGGAAAAGTAACGTGTGCAAATCAAATGGGAACAAAAAGGCAAGCTGATAGGAAAAAAAGATACTGCTTACGTGACAAGAAACTTGCATTGATGATTTAGTTTAAAAGATGAAAGTTTTACTGATAGATAAAATAAGGAACGCACAAATTAAGGATATGAATGTTAGAAAAATCAAAGATTTCATACCAAATAAAATAGTTGCAGCAAAAGAGAAATGGGATGTCCCTAAAAGGTAAATGGCCAGTCACGGTTAAAGGAAAATTGAAATGAATATGCTTCATTCTTACTCAAAAATGTACGTTTACTGATTTATTTAACCATTTTAAGTTACGGTATACACATTTGGAATGCGCACTATAGACGCAATAACTCTCTCAAAATTTTACGCTTAAAATGACGCCTAAATTCTTATACGTTTTCTTATATACATTATTTACTCCATCAGATAACGTGCCCTTTAAATGCATACTTAAACAGTTTCCTTACACACTATGAATCTTGAAATTTATTACTTATTAAGATATGTTTTGTTTACATTGGGTTTTTATTCATTCATTTATCATTTACCCAAAATCTATTACAAAAGTGTATATAAGTAACGGTATAAATTATTTTATTTTGAAAAGGTATAAAATCTATTTTAAAGAACAAAAGTGAAATAAAGGTTGTTGTGAATTTATTCAATTAAACTAACAGATTTGAAAACTAGAAAAAGATTTAGATTCCGATGAACGTAAATTTATAACCAAAATATGCATTTTAGAGTTTTCTTATAAATAAAAATCTTGGGTGAGCTAAATTTAGAAAAGGACAAAAAAAAGGAAAAAGAAGAAGAAGGGAAGCGATGAAAAATTAGAGCTTGTAATACTTTTTTTCTCTCTTAGGAAATGAGAAAATAAAGAAGATGAGAAAATGAGAAACTTGTACGTGAATTGCAAGGCAAAGTATACGGCTAAACTAAAGGAATGAATGCCTAGAAAAGGAATAAATGTTAGGAAAACAAAAAGGTAAGAATTAAGGCAACCTTTCTTTTCTTTCCCTAAAACAGGTAATTAATTTAGAGCTTAATTATGTATATGGAGAGAGAAACCTTCCATTCTTTCTCTAATCAAATTGATTGATTGATTAAATGTCATTAACAAGCTATTTATTCATGGCATGGAATGTAACTATGTCCAAATGTATTCTGCAGTAAATTATGTAAGTGCAATATACTAGATTGTGTACAAAGATGATGTTTCCTTCATATATATCTTTATTGGTCATAGTATTATTATTAAAAACATATACGTATACGTATATATATATATATACACTAGACTTATACATATAAATGTGTTAAAATTAAGTTTCACTATTTTATGAGCCTAAAATTAAAGACAACAATTTTGAACCTAATCTCCAGATTAAAAGGGTTTAAGATTAAAAAGTTATAACTTTGCATATAAGTCCATCTTATAAATCTTAAGTCAAATTAACGCACACAAATATGTATATACAAATCACTGTAAATAATGTCTTAAACTTAATACAACATTTTTATGTTAAAATTTATAACTTAGTAAATTCTTTAATATTAAGCAACAAATTAAGGTCTAACATTAATTTAAAAGGAAATAAAAGGAATCGTGATATTTTGCAATAAATTCAAGTTATTTTTATAAAGAAGCCCCAATTTTTTTGACAAAACTTATTAACTTAAAAATTTAATTATTGAAAATTTTATGGGTCGTTACACTCTCCCCCACTCAAAACTTTTCGTCCTCGAAAAGGAAGAAGGTAGGAGAATAGAAACACCCTGAAAGAAAACTAAATTGAAACTCAAAATAGAATCATTGATTTAAACCATTATAAATTCAATTTAAACCATTATACTGCATTGCTCCATAGTTTGGAAGAGGATGCAATAAAGAACTCATCTGTAACACCAGAGGAAGAAGACGATATTAATAATGTTAACCTTGACAAAACAGACTCAGGTAATGAATCTGAGGGAGATAACAAACATGAGTATACTACTATTAATTTAAGCTATGAAAAGCAGTTTAAAAGTAGAGATTCTAAAGGAAAGGGCAAGGCGACTTCCAGTTGTGAGGTGTCTCCTATGAAGCTGAGGAGTCGTCCTCCACCATCTAAATGTCTATAATCAGCTGGAATGTAAGAGGTCTAAACAATGATACAAGACGTTTGGACCTCTTAAACATAAGGAGAAATTATTCTCCTTCGATTTTAAGTATTTTAGAAAACAAACTCACAGATGATAATCTTAATAATTTTATGGATTCACTTGATTCTGATTTGGATCATTTTCACAATCATGATGTGGGGGGCAAAGGGCGCATATTATTTTTATGGAGTAAAAAAGTATGGAATGTTAATATGTTGAATAGAGATGATCAACAAATGACTGTAAGTGCTCAGAATATGGGTGGGTTTAAACTGATTCTAAGCTGTGTCTATGCGAGTAATTTAGCTTCCCAACGTGCACACTTATGGAAAGTCATTACAGAGAATAGCAAAAAAATCACTGAACCGTGGATAGTCATGGGAGACTTCAATGCAATACTTAAAGCAGAGGAGAAAAAAGGTGGACTCACCGTCAGAGTATCCCAATTGGAAGAATTCAACAACTGCATCATTGAAGCTGGATTATTAGAACCCATCCATGGAGGCCTGAAATATACATGGAGAAGTGGAGAGAATAAGAAATCTCCTGCAAGCTAGATAGAGCACTTATCAATGTTCCATGCATAAATAAACTGGCTAATATTAAAGTTAACATGCTTCCTCCTTCTACTAGTGATCATTGTCCCATATTGATTAATTTAAAGGAGAGGAGCTTGGCCAAAGGCAAACCTTTTAGATATTCCAATCATTGGAATGAAATAGAAGGTTACAAAGAAGTCATTAACTTTAATAATATGTCTAGGGAGGAGGGAACCCAATGTTTTAAACTTGTGCAGAAAATCAAGGCTGCTAAGGCGCTCCTAAAAGAGTGGAACAGGAATAGATTGAAAGATGGAGACCAGATTAGCTATTTACAGAAACAGTGTGAAGAACTTCTATTACTAATTGACAGTGGAACAGCTACTGATGATACATGGAAACTGTACTATCAATCCCAAAGCAAGTTAAAGGAGGCACTCAGAATTAAATCCATAGAGTTAAAACAAAAGGCTAAAGAAAAATGGTTGACTGAAGGAGATGAGTGTACCAAATTTTTTATACTAAAATGGTTGTCAGAAATAATTCTAATAACTCGATCCAACTAATGGATCAGGATGGTAATTCGACCAGCAATTTATATGATATAGAACAACAAGCTATTAAATACTACTCTGAAATGTTTAATGGAAATATTAACAATAATTTACTAGAAATTCAGTGCAGGAGGCTGATTAACTCCAAAGGGAGAAGGATGCTGGACAAGAGCATTGCTATGGTTGAAGTCTGGGATGCTCTGAAATCCATACATATTGACTCCAGCCCAGGGCCAGATGGAATGGGGGCCAAATTCTTCCTCGTACACTGGGAAGACCTGAAAGAAGATATTTTATCAGCTATGCAAGATATATTCAAGAATGGTAAATTTGTGAGAGAAATTAATCACACATTTATATGCTTAATTCCTAAAAAGGAAAATCCAGGAAAAATTGAAGACTATCGGCCTATTGCATGTTGTAATGTGGTGTACAAAATTCTAAGTAAGATTCTTTGCAACAGAATGAAACTCATATTACCTGATCTAATTTCAGAATGTCAAAGTGCGTTCATCAAAAGCAGAGGCATTTCCGAAAACTCATTGATGGCACATGAATTGATAAGAAACTTCAACAAACCAGGTGCGGACAAATTCTGTCTAAAGGTGGATCTTCATAAAGCATACGATAAAATAAACAGGAATTTTATTATACATATGCTAAAAGCTATGGGATTTCCATCAAAATTTGTGAACATAGTGAAGGAATGCATTTCCACGCCGACATTCTCGATTCTAATTAATGGCATACCAAAGGGTTTTATTGGGTCCAATAGAGGTATCAGACAGGGGGATCCTCTATCTCCTTATTTGTTTACGATTGCTATGGAATTTTTTTCACTACAGATGGAGCTGGCAGCATTTAACAGACTTATACATCCCATTTATAATTTTCAACCTATTGTGACACATCTACTCTATGCTGATGATCTTCTCATTTGCATTAAATCTGACCAGACATCAGCTAGAGCTGTAAAGGAGATTTTTAGCAACCTAGAGAGATTTTCTGGACTCAGACTGAATGAACAAAAAACCAAATGTTACTTCAATAAAACTTGCATTAGAAGAAATGAAATTTTGGAGTACTTAAATGTGAAAGAAGGAAACCTCCCTGTCAAGTACCTAGGGGTACCTTTATCTTCCAACAAGATAACTGACAGAGAATGTGCAGTTTTAATTTCTTCCATCAGAGAAAGACTTCAGGGGTGGAGTTCAAGACTTCTATCGCTAGCAGGCAGAATTGAACTGGTACACACTGTTATACACTCTAAAGTTAATTTCTGGCTTCAAACATTCCAACTCCCTGATGCCTCTTTACAAAAGATCGAAAAAGTCTGTGCGGATTTTATTTGGAAAGGGGGGCTACACAAGATTAAATATGAGAACTTATGTAGACCTAAGGAGGAAGGAGGAGTTGGTCTCAGAAAATTAACAGACATGAGACTGGCTTATACTTTGAAGCAAGCTTGGAGAATTATCAAAGGCAAGGGTCTGTGGGGGAATTGGATGAGGAAAAGATATATCAGAGGCAATTTCTGGTGCATGCAATTGGACAACAATGCTTCATCGACATGGAAAGCTATTATGAGAATAAGGGGAATACTTGCCTCATGTTGTACAAGGGAAATTGCTTCAGGGAAGGAAACTGACTTATGAAGGGATCCCTGGGTCCAAGGAAATTCATTAATAGATATTCTGGGACTTAACACATTCTCAGACTATGGTTGCCCAGATAAAAAAGTAACAGAAATTATTAATAACAATGAGTGGAATTGCTCAATGATACCAGTAAGTCAGGAAATAAAAGGGAAAATTCAATACATGCCGATATTTAGTGGACGAGAGAATGATATTTGGGTTTGGAAACATACTGGAAATGATTTTAGTACGAAAACGGCATGGAATGAAGTCAGACACACAGATAACAAGGTTGATTGGAGCAAGATTATCTGGAATCATGAGAATTGCCCCAAAATGGCTTTCACAGCATATAAAGCGATACTCAAGAGACTTCCTGCTAAGGATAGACTCTTAAAATGGGGTATTATAACAGAAAAGATGTGTGTACTATGTAATCAAGCTGAGGAAACGCATGAACATCTATTTTTTTCCTGCAATTTCTCGGAAAAAGTGTGGAATTTATGTACAAAAGCAATCAATTCAACAATACAGACTCACCTGCTAACCGATGCGATTAATTACCTGGCTCATAATAGGAGAGGCGAAAACATGGAAGCCAAATTGGACGGAATTGCTATCACTGTCACGATTTGGAGTTTGTGGAAGGAGAGGAATCACAGAGTATTTCAAAACAAACAAAGGAAACATGAAGAGGTCAGTAAACTCGCGATTACTGACATGCGAATGGTTTAGAGAAGATGCAAAAGTTGGGGTCTTACCTCACAGGGAAGAGACGAAGAGCATACTGGAGCAGGGGATCTGAGCTATTCATCGGCAGAAATCCCAAGTACGAGTTACCTTGTTCATGATCGGCCGCCATGATTGAGGAGGAAGAAGTGTTTCGTTTTTTTTACTTTTTTTACTTTCTGTCTGTGGCTTTCTTTTTGGAAAGTATGTGAGTTATGTCGGATTGTCGTATAACTCTTGCTATGTAGATAATCTCTGGGCCTGCTTTTGGGTCTTGATATGGGCTTTCATGCCTTAATAAATTTCTTACCCATTTTCAAAAAAAATTAATATTCAATCATCGATTTAATCCATTTGATTTTTACTGAAGTTAAATCAATCTTCACTATTTCCAAATTGATTATCTTATTATCCAATTATTTTGAAATTAACAATTTCTAAAATCATAAATTTGTATAATCATTTATAATAATCATCTTTTATTCAACAAATTTAATTCTTCTTTATTCCATATTATTATTAAATATATTCTACTTAATATATCTTATCACACATATTAAGTAGATTACATTTATTATAACTGTTTTAATTTATTTTTAATTCCCTTAACATCATTTATATTGTAAATTATTCAATTAACCTTTTAGTCTATTTATCTCTGTTAATCTTTTTATAACTAAAATTTAAGTGTATAATATTTATTATAACCACTCAAATTTTATTTATAAAAATCTTTTTATATTGTATATTATCCAATTACATTGTTAACTTCTAAAATTAAGGTAAGTTATATTGGAATGCAATTGAGAATTATACAAATAAAACTTTCTAAAATTAATATACAATATACACATTCAAATTCAATCATTTCAAGCTTGAATATTAATTCAAAATTTTGATTTTATTTTTATACTTGAAGTTATTATTTAAGATAGAATTAAAGAATAAAATTTCCGATTCTTTTCAAACCATTTAGAGATAAATAAATGTATGCACAAAATTTGTCAAATCAAATTTTGAATCATATATCTATATATATTATAAATCAAATCATCTTTTAGAAATTCAAATCAATTAGATTTCCCAAAACAAAGCTGTAGCAAGACTACAGAATGGTTTCTTCACTTCGAAACTCGAAAATGAAAGTCGATGATGCCGCGGTCATCACCGAAATTATTTTCCAGTGACAAAGAGAAGAGCACTAAAATTTTAAAACTTTAAAAATTCTTTGGAAACAAATTTCTATTCAAAAATACTTTAAATAATATATCCCTTTTTAAAACTTTAAACCAAAGTTCGAAATAATCGGAATTTAAATTCTCAAATTCTTGTTTTAAATTCATTTGAGTTCCCAACTCAAATTTATAAACAACTATTTATAAATTCATTTATAGAATGATAAAACAAATAATCAATTTAAATCAATTTATTAAGTTCCATAATATTTACTTATATCAAAATTTATTTCATTAACCCAATTTTAAAATAATATTGTGTCAGTTTGTTCTGTCAAAGTGTTTTAGAAATCCTATCGATAGCGTTGATTAGACGAATCGATCGGAAGCCCAAATCCACATCAACAACTCAAACAACATAATATATAAAACAAAACATAGATTTACAAGTATAATTAAAAATGTTTGGAGATATTTTGGAAACAAAACAAGATGATTAATTATCAAAAAAATGAAGATGGATAAGCTTAGATAAATCGCGGGCAACCTTAACCGGGTCAACCGTGACTTAATGGATAAGATCAAATGTGGATGTTTCTGGGGTAAATCTACATCCAATCTCAAGAGATAGAGTTTGGAATAACAAAAGATATTAGTATCTAAACCATTTTGGGTTTGGATCTGGTTTTGGGTTCCATAGGGTCAGCCTAGCATGCGCTAACAAAGTGGTGAAGTCTAGGTGCAAAAACTAGGTGTTCAAGGCTAAACAATGCAACATAACCTCACATCTTTGGCACAAATAGGTTCAGCTATTGGTCATGGGTCATGGCCAGTGGGTGCTGGTGATGGTGGATGATGTGGTAGAGGGTGGAGGTCAGGTCAGAGGTGGTGGTGGTGGTGGTAGTGGCGGCAAATGATGGTAGAAGGTGGTGCTAACAATCTAGGCTCGGCTAGTGTAATATGTGGTGGTTTTTGTTGATTTTGGTGGTGCTCCTTGCCATGGATGTGCTTGGCCTGCCTTGGTGGTGTAGTAGGGTGGGTAATGATCAGAGAAAGGGGGTGGTGGAGGTTGGACCAGATCTGGTTGAGGAGGAGTGGAGCTATGAAGGTAGAGAACATATGCAAAATCAATAGAAAAACTAGAAAACAAAGGAAGAAGAAGATGAATTTTACCCAAACCTTTGCTCAATGATGGCCGTGAGTTTTCTCTTGAGAAATGGATAAAATTTTCGTGAAAAAGAGAAGAGAATGCAGCTGAAAAGAATAGAGAAGGGTACAGCCAAAAATTATAAAGAATGGAGTTGAGAAAAAGAAAGGTCGGGAGATGAAAAGGCTTAGGAATTCCAAAAGTTTAAAACTCTTCAAATTTCCTCTATTTTCTTTTTAATTTTTAAATAACTGAAATATATATATAAACTCGGATAAAATATGAAAATTTAGTAAATAAACAAAAATTAATTAATTAATTATTAATTATATATAATTTAATTAAGTAAAACAGCAAAAATTTCAACTAGTCTTAAAAATATGAAAAATAAATGCAATGAACTTTGGAAAAATTTTATGTACTTGAAAAGTATTTATAAATAAAGATAAGAACACAAAATAAAATGAATTCACAAAATAAATAAATAAATTTTAATTAAATAAAATTTTAATGAAGAAAATAGCAGAAAAATGGAAACTAGGCTTTATAAATTGAAATAACTTCAAGTAAACTTTGGACAAATTATATTATCACTTTAAAATAATAAAAGACACAAATATATAAATAAAATAAATATTAACGCATATTAGAACAAAATATGACAAATAAAATAAAATTTAAAATAGACAATATTGCTAAATACAACAAATTGCACTCCAAACTGAAATATACATAACTTTCAGAGTTTAACTCCGTTTTCAACGAAACAAAAAGCAGTGTTCAAGTTATTACATCTATTTTCATAACAAAAGATAAAATTTAAGATTTTATATAATTTATATTTGAAGTTTAAAAGTCAAAGATTGAACAGTTTGACCAGAATTTCACTTTTCAGCAAAATATTCAATTTATATCAGTTTGAAACTATAACTCACATAATAATCAACATTTATTTTTAAAAATGAAATGTTTGAAATAAAATAAGTTTAAAATAATTAAAAATAAAAGAAAGTCCAAATTTAAATAATATACAAAAATCTAGGGTTGTTACACTCTCCTCCACTCAAAACTTTTCGTCCCCGAAAAGGAATGAAGTACGGGAAAGCACAGAAAAAATAGAGTGAAATAAGATTAAGACAAGATGACAAGGAGATTGAGATTATACTTGACAACTATTGTTATAGGTAAGTTTAACAAGGTGGAGATGATCTTCCCAAGATTCTCCAGAATCAGGAACACAAGTATGAAAAGATCCTTTAAAATCTGATTCACCTTTTCCGCTTGACCGACGGTCTATGGATGGCAAGCAGTGCTCAGATTCAATTGAGTATCAAAGGTCCTCAAAGATTAAAGAAAGATTTCTAAACATAAAGGTCCTAGAAAGACACCTATACCAGTTTGTAGCAAGATAAGGAAAAAAAAATTAAGACAACTAACAGACAGTTTGAAAACAAAATAAGATAATAGGTTTGAAATTTCCATGGCTTCAGCTTAAATTGATAATTAATTTTACACAAGTTAAATAAATCTTACTTATCTCCAATTTCATTATCTTATCATCCAATTTTCTTAAACTAACAATTTCAGAATTCATGGATTGGAAAAATCATTATTATACTCATAATGTACTTAATAAATTTAATTCCTCTTTATTCCTAATTAAAGTTAAATTTATTCCTCTCAATATATTTTATCATCTATGTTAAATATACTTACACTTATTATAACTGTTTTAATTTATTTTTAGTTCCTTAATCATCATTTTGTATTGTAAGTTATTCAATTAACCTTTTAGTCTGTTTACCTCTATTAATCTTTTATAACAAAAATTTAAGTGTATAACATTTATTATAACCACTCAGATTTTATTTATAAAAACTTTTTATATTGTATATTATCTAATTACATTGTTAACTTCTAAAAATTAAGGTAAGTTATATTGGAATGCAATTGAGAATTATACAAATAAAACTTTCTAAAATTAATATACACTATAAACATCCTAATTCAATTATTTCAAGCTTGAATCATCTATTCAAAAAATTTGATTTTCTTTTTATACATGAAGTTATTATTTAAGATAGAATTTAAGAATAAAATTTCCGATTCCTCTCAAACCATTTAGAGATAAATAAATGTATGTACATAACTTGTCAAATCAAATTTAAATCATATATCTATATATTCTATAAATCAAATCATATTTTAGAAATTCATATCAATCAAGTTTCCCAAAACAAAGCTGTAGCAAGACTACAGAATGGTTTCTTCACTTCGAAACTCGAAAATGAATGTCGATGATGTTGCAGTCATCACCGAAATTGTGACGACCGCCCATGACGCTTGCACTAAACATAGAAACAGTGCGCTGTAAGGTGTGCCAGGCTGCCATGGACGATCGCCAAGGTAAGTTAAAACAGTAGGATCTATCGTATTATTCACAACGCATGGATAAAAATACAATAGAGAATATATATAGTGAAGCTTCACAAAATAGAATCTCATCAATTAAGCTTCATAATAGTTGAATACAAACATCTGAATAGTCAATACATCAAGCCTCACTACATATCACTCAGAGAATATACAAGCAGCGGAACATCCAGTACATATAGTAAGAAAGTAATATGCAAGCCTCCAGCTCGTCTTCGTGATCAGCGTCGTTGGAAACTAAGAACAACACCTGTCACCTGCTACCTAGTCTGCCCATCCCAAAAATGGATGAACAGCCCAAGGTAATAAGAGTTGAACATAAAACCTTGAGTCAGACAACAGTCTTAGTGAGCAGTAAATTAACAAACAACATACCAAAAGAGCATAAAGGAAAAAGGAATAGGAATCCAACCCTCCCACTCCACCTCTTTCTACAGTGATAGCCCCCAAACACACTAAGCAGAAATAAACATAGTAAAGCACACATTTAAAGTAAAGCAATTATCACTCGAGTCAAGGGCGATGTTTTCCGAGTACAAACCCCCAAGGCCTGAACCAAGATCAGATAAGCACCTAAAAAATATCGCTCTTGAGACAGAATGACGATATAACCAAACATCCATGACTCTGGCTATCACTGTTATCATTGCTTCGATACCACCGTTAATTGAATGACCAGCACATTCTTTCAGCCGTCCGTCAAGGGCCAATGGTAACCCCGGTTCTAGATAGAACTCTGCACGTCGTCGCAGCCCGTGCCTAGGACTATCGAATCTGCCCAGAGTACTCGACCACCAACTGTAGTCTTTTGGGACTATCGAATCTGCCCAGCGTACTCTTGCTTTCAGCCTGCTAGAACCTTCAACAACGATAAAATCTCAGCCTTCTAGTCATCCTCCTCGACGACTATTCTTATACTAGCTCAAGCTCCTCTCAAGCCAACCATTATCCTCACACTCGAACCATTTCACCGAGTTACCAACATGCTTGGAATGATCCCGTCTGGATTAAACCAAGTCTATCTCACATCATGCTTCACTTCATCTCATCATAGCAAAGCCTCCTCTCAACATCATCATCAAATCTATCCATATGAGCTTCATCAACCGCTACATATGCCACGAGCAGCTTTTCCCAATTCAAGAGCCTTTCCCTTAGCTTTTGAATCATCTTCGACCATCTTGTCTAAATCAAATCATCAATCAACTAATTTATAACAATCAATCAATTCAATCATTAATCCAAGTAATCAAGCATTCAAACATGATCGATTAAACAATTATAAAAAATAATGGCAATCTTGTAAATCTAACAATCAGGAATCATGAGCAATATCTCTACAAGCTTTTCCCAATTCAAGAGCCTTTCCCTTAGCTTTTGAATCATCTTCGACCATCTTGTCTAAATCAAATCATCAATCAACTAATTTATAACAATCAATCAAGTCAATCATTAATCCAAGTAATCAAGCATTCAAACATGATCAATTAAACAATTATAAAAAATAATGGCAATCTTGTAAATCTAACAATCATGAATCATGAGCAATATCTCTACAACTTGATGAATGAACTTGCATAGGTTAAAATGTAGTAAAATGGATGTCAAATCATCATGAACAATAGATCTGCGCTTAAGTTTATGAAAATGCATGGAAATCACTATTTTAACACATAATCAAGCCATCAATCCGATATACTCCTTTGGATCCGTGTGAGAGATAACCACCACTCACCAAATCACCTAAACACCTTAAAAACAACACACTTCAGATCTGGACAGCGAAGGATCTAGCTTGATCCGCCAAAATTCCGCTTCAACCGATGAAATCTCTCTTCGATGGTTGAAGATCTTCAATCTAAGCTCTTGGATCTTCGATTTGATCTTCGATTTGGATGGAAGGAATCACAAGATTAGAGTGGAGAAAAGAAGTGAAGAAGTGCAGCGCTCGAGCTCTCAAAATGGATGGACTTCGTCGCTTCAAAATCCGGATCCCCAAAAAGTGAAGAAAAAACCCCGTATTTATAGGGTGGAAATCCTTAGGTCGTCCGCCCCCTTAGGTCGTCCACGACCTAACTCTTCCGACCTACGACCTAACAATCCTCCCGACCTACGACCTAGCAGATCCTACGACCTACGACCTAGCAGATCCTATGGCCTATGACTTAGCAGATCCTACGACTTAACTTCATAAGCCCTCACGCGACCTACGACCTAACACTAATGCGCTTCCACGACCTAAAAATGTCACGACCTAAAACTCAACACTAATGCGCGACCTAGCGACTCATCCAAGGTCGCGACCTAACTAAACACAGGGTCTCTCGACCTAACACTTAAGTCGTCTGGACGACCTAACTACTCATAACTGCTAAACTTAGGTCGCTCACGACCTAACTAAGCACAGCACCCCATAGGTCGCTCACGACCTAACTAAAACAACTCCTTAAGTCGCTTTCTACTACTACTAACTTCCATAGGTCGCTCACTAACTTAGGTCGCTGTCTTTCCTTAGGTCGCTCCGGTCCTTAAGTCGTTCACCCGACCTAACCTACCCCACGACCTAAGCTACAACAACTCCTTAACTTCTAGACGACCTAACTTTCTTAGCTCGTTAACTCGCCCAGTTTCCTAAGTCTCTACTCCTATGCCGCTAACTCTTAAGTCGCCAACTCTCTTAAGTCGCTCCATTCCTTAGGTCGTCTACCCTTCTTAAGTCGGTCAATTCCTTAAGTCATCTACTTCCTTAGACCGCCAGCTCCCCTTAGGTCGCCAACTTCCTTAGGTCGCTCCACAACTTAATCTTCCACACGACCTAAGCTACTACTCGACCCAACTCCTACACGACTTAACCCTGGACGACTTAAACTCTGGTCGACTTAACAACACTAACGACCTAATGACAACAGTTCCATAATCTTTCGATCCATAAAAATACGAGTCGTTACATTCTCTCCCCCTTAGGAATTTCGCCCCCGAAATTCCAAACAAACAAGAGCGATCAAAAATTATTCCGCATGCCTACCATCCATAGCAATCAACAAACCATGCGTCCAATTCTAGCCTAGCATGCAGAATTCTAAAACTAGAACAAGTTACAATGTCGTGAGATGACACGACACCTTATGGTCATACCTTGAAGAGTTCAGGATGAGCTGCCTTCATCCTCTCTTCCACCTCCCATGTACAGTCGTTAACATCATCACTCCATTGTATCTTGAGCAACCTAACTACCTTCCTCCTAAGCTGTTTCGTGTCATTTCCACAACACGAAGCGGCTTACGAGGTCTCTTATCGACTGGGTCAACCTGAAAATCTTCACAGCTATCTACAGAAACTACTGTATTCGAGTCGTGCACATACTTCCGTAGATACGATACATGAAAAACATTGTGCACACCCGACATCTTTTCTGGTAACTCCAATTTATAGGCGAGCTTTCCAATTCGCTCGATGATCGGGAATGGTCGAGTCAATTTTCCTTTCTTCCCGAATCGAATAACATTCTTCAGTGGAGAAATCTTCACAAAAATCATATCACCTACGTCGAATTCCAAATCCTTATGACGCTTATCGGCATAACTTTTCTAACGGTCTTGGGCTATCTGCATTCATTGTCGAATGATCTCTATGCAATCCGAAGTCTGTCGAATCATTTCTGGCCCAAGTATCAGCTTTTCTCTTGTTTCTAACCAACATGTCGGAGAGTTACACGGTCTCCCATACAATGCCTCATATGGTGCCATACCAATGCTTGACTGATAACTGTTATTATACGAAAATTCCACCAAATGAAGGTGATCTTCCCATGATCCTCCGAAATCTAGAACGCATGCTCTGAGGAGATCTTCCAAAACTCGGTTGACTCTCTCAGTCTGATCATCTGTTTGAGGATGATAAGTTGTACTCAAACACAACTCGGTTCCCAAAACTTCCTGAAAGCTCTTCCAAAATCCACTAGTGAACAATGGGTCTCGATCGCTCACTATACTCTTCGGAATACCATGGAATCGAACTATCCACTTAACATACAGCTCAGCCAACTTTGATGCAGTCCTAATCGATCGAACAGGAATGAATCTTGCACTCTTAGTCAAACGATCTACGATGACCCAAATCCCTTCATTGCCCATTCTTGTTCTGGGTAGCCCATCAATAAAATCCATCGATATTTGCTCCCATTTCAATGTAAGAACTTCTAATGGCTGAAGCAATCCACTTGGCTTCTTCTGCTCGGCTTTTACCAACTGGCAGTTCATGCACTTGGAAATAAAATTTCCAACATCCTTCTTCATACCTTCCCAGTAATAGGTTCTCTTCATATCCCGATACATCTTATTTCCACCTGGATGAATTGTCAGCTTCGAGTGATGACTTTTCTTCAGAACTTCATCTCTCAATTCATCTATATCGGGAACAACTAATCGTCCTTGCTTCCGAAGCCAACCCTCTCGATCGACCTCGAATCCTTTATCCTTCTCTGGGTCCAATCCAGATTCCAAATCATGGATAATCTTGACAAGCTTATCGTCTCGCTTTTGGCTCTCGCCAATCCTTTCCACAAGAGTAGGTCTTATCGATAAGTTTGCCAACATCTCAGGTTCCATTTCACATCTAGGCCTGAAATCAAATCCAGCCAAATACTCGAGACTCTTCCATTCTGAAAACATGGCTCCCAAACCTGCATGTCTTCGACTTAACGCATCTTCCACTGCGTTACCCTTTCCCGGAGTATAGGCTATACTAAAATCATATGATGCCAAAAACTCTAGCCATCGTTGCTGCCGAAGACTCAAATCCTTTTGGGAGAAAAGATACTTCAACGACTTATGATCTGTAAACAACTCGAATCGAACTCCCAATAGGTAATGTCTCCACATCTTCAGAGCAAAAACAATCGCCGCTAACTCCAAATCATGAGTCGGATAATTCCTTTCATGCGGCTTCAGTTGTCGACTTGCATACGCAACAACTTTACCCTTCTACATCAGCACTGCTCCAAGTCCAGTACCACATGCGTCAGTGTAGACCACCATCCCATCATTTCCACTTGGAATAGTCAAAACAGGAGCACTTGTCAATCGCTCTTTTAGAATTCCGAAAGCTTGCTCACACTTAGCATCCCATCTGAATACTTGATTCTTTTTCGTCAATCCTGTTAATGGTGCAGCTACCTTGGAAAAGTCTTTGATAAATCGACGATAGTATCCTGCTAATCCAAGAAAACTTCTCACATCAGATGCATTCTTAGGTCTACCCCAATCCTGGATTGCTGCTATCTTGGCGGGATCAACCGCTATTCCGCTTCCAGAGATAATATGGCCTAAGAACCTCACTTCGCTCTTCTAAAAGTGACACTTCGAAAACTTAGCCTTCAGCTGATGTTTCCATAAGATTTCCAAAACAATACGCAAGTGCGTCTTGTGCTCTTCTTCAGTTCTGGAATAAATCAAAATATCATCCACGAACACTAGTACGAACTTGTTCAACTGATCTCTGAACACTCTATTCATAAGATCCACAAAATATGCTGGTGCATTGGTCAATCCTAACGGCATTACCAGCCACTCAAAGAAACCAGATGGTGTCCTGAAAGCCGTCTTCAGCACACTATCCTTAGCCACTCTTAACTGGTGAAATCCCGTTGCCAAATCCATCTAAGAAAACACCTTAGCTTCGTGAAGTTGATCAAACAAGTCATCTATTCTCGGCAACGGATACTTGTTCTTCTTAGTCACTTTATTCAGCTCACGATAATCCACACACAACCTCAATGATCCATCTGCTTTGGTTATAAACACAACTAGTGCACCCCATTCGGACACACTACGCCGAATGAATCCTTTCTGCAAAAGATCATCAACTTGCACCTTCAACTCTTGCTGTTCTCTAGGCGCCATCCGCCTAAGAGGCATCACAACTGGTCTGGCTCCTTCAACTAAATCGATACGAAACTTGATCTCTCTATGCGGCGGTAACCCTTTGACCTCATCAAAGACATCCTCAAATCCATTAGCGATTGGCACCGATGACAGTCCATCACGTGGAACAACCAGCGAATACATGAAGCTCATGAAGACGCCTTCCTCATGCTTACATCGTATCACAACCTTTCGCCCTTTCACATTCTCGACTGTCACCTCCAACCTTTCACAATCAACCTTTGCCGCATACTTCCTAAGCCAGTCCATACCCAAAATAATTCCAAACCCCACAAAGTTCAGAACAAAAAAATCATAAACAAAAGAGCAATCATGACTTGATACAATCAGACCACGGCATAACTTACACAGACAAGACGAACCACCAACTGGATTAGTCACAACCAATGGCCTATCTACGATATCCGGTTCTAAACCCAACCGGCCTACAAGTTCATTACAAACAAAAGAATGCGACGCCCCAGTATCGAATAACACTCTAACTGGAACACCACATATGGAAAGAGTACCTTGAACCACCACACTCTTTCCTTTCTCTTCAGCGGTAGGAGCTTTTGAAGATGATGGAACAGCCCCCAAAGCATAAGCTTGCACAATCTGCTTGTCCTTCCGCGGTTCTGGACAATTCTTCTTAATATGCCCCGGCTTGTAACAGTTGTGGCACTTCATCGGCACCTTTGGATTCTTGCAATCTCTGGAGAAATGACCCTTCTGTTGACAATTGTAGCAGGTCACTTCATCCTTCGGCTTCTTCTGGCCATCCTTACCCTTTTGCTGCTGCTGCTTCCTCTTCTTGTTTCCATCTTGCGGTGGTTTAAACTCCTCCTTGGTCACAGAAACAACAGATCCTTCTTTAGGAAACAGATTCTCGTGCCTGAGAGCCTTCTCTACAAGCTTCTCAAATGAATCGTCCAAATGATCCACCAACTGCCTCCCAAGATAACTGTCCAAGCCTGTCACAAACTTCTCAATCTTCTGATATGAAGATTCAATATACGACCGAGCATACTTGGACAAAGCTTCAAACTCAGAAACATACTCAAGAACTGGTCTTCCACCTTGCTTGAGCTCCACAAACTTCTTGAACAGAACAGATTTCTGAGCTGTAGAAATGAACTTAGCTTCAAATCTGGCTTGGAATTGCACCCAAGTAATTTCTTCCTCCGGAGTATCAATGGTGATAGAGTTCCACCAGTCAGAAGCTCTTCCTTGAAGCTGTCTTGATGCGAGCTTCCTTTTGGTTGCATCCTCGATTCCCAAGTCACCAAAAATCCTTCTACAAGCATCTATCCATCTCTGGACTTCATTGTTGACTCTGTTCCTAAGAAAACCTTTCCTCCAAGAGCAGTATAGTCTTTGCACGGCTTAGCAAAATCCACCGGTCTTGAAGCTTGGACTTGAATTCCAACATCAACCGCTTGCCCCGAAGCTGGCATCCTCCTCATGATTGAAGTCATCATAGCCTCGAACATAGCAGCATAATCAGCAGCTCCCTCAGTAACACGGCCTTCCCTAGCAGCTGGTCTCCCTCTTCGACTCATTCTTAATATCTATAAAAGGAATGATTAATACACCTTGAGAACAACTGCATAAGGGGTTCAAATCCTTCTAAGCTACTATATTATATATAGTAATCATCCATCAAAATACAATTACGTCTCTCATACGTAGTTACGTCAGCGAGCGTTGGGTAAAATCGATTAACCAAAGCTCTGATACCAAATGTGATGACCGCCCATGACGCCTGCACTAAACATAGAAACAGTGCGCTGTAAGGTGTGCCAGGCTGCCATGGACGATCGCCAAGGTAAGTTAAAACAGCAGGATCTATCGTTTTACTCACAGCGCATGGATAAAAAATACAATAGAGAATATATATAGTGAAGCTTCACAAAATAGAATCTCATCAATTAAGCTTCATAATAGTTGAATACAAACATCTGAATAGTCAATACATCAAGCCTCACTACATATCACTCAGAGAATACACAAGCAGCGGAACATCCAGTACATATAGTAAGAAAGTAATATGCAAGCCTCCAGCTCGTCTTCGTCATCAGCATCGTTGGAAACTAAGAACAACACCTGTCACCTGCTACCTAGTCTGCCCATCCCAAAAATGGATGAACAGCCCAAGGTAATAAGAGTTGAACATAAAACCTTGAGTCAGACAACAGTCTCAGTGAGCAGTAAATTAACTAACAACATACCAAAAGAGCATAAAGGAAAAAGGAATAGGAATCCAACCCTCCCACTCCACCTCTTTCTACAGTGATAGCCCCCAAACACACTAAGCAGAAATAAACATAGTAAAGCACACATTTAAAGTAAAGCAATTATCACTCGAGTCAAGGGCGATGTTTTCCGAGTACAAACCCCCAAGGCCTAAACCAAGATCAGATAAGCACCCAAAAAATATCGCTCTTGAGACCGAATGACGATACAACCAAACATCCATGACTCTGGCTATCACTGTTATCATTGCTTCGATACCACCATTAATTGAATGACCGGCACATTCTTTCAGCCGTCCGTCAAGGGCCAATGGTAACCCCGGTTCTAGACAGAACTCCACACGCCGTCGCAGCCCGTGCCTAGGACTATCAAATCTGCCCAAAGTACTCGACCACCAACTGTAGTCTTTTGGGACTATCGAATCTGCCCAGCGTACTCTTGCTTTGAGCCTGCTTGAACCTTCAACAACGATGAAATCTCAGCCTTCTAGTCATCCTCCTCGACGACTATTCTCATACTAGCTCAAGCTCCTCTCAAGCCAACCATTATCCTCACACTCGAACCATTTCACCGAGTTACCAACATGCTTGGAATGATCCTGTCTGGATTAAACCAAGGCTATCTCACATCATGCTTCGCTTCATCTCATCATAGCAAAGCCTCCTCTCAACATCATCATCAAATCTATCCATATGAGCTTCATCAACTGCCACATATGCCACGAGCAACTTTTCCCAATTCAAGAGCCTTTCCCTTAGCTTTTGAATCATCTTCGACCATCTTGTCTAAATCAAATCATCAATCAACTAATTTATAACAATCAATCAAGTCAATCATTAATCCAAGTAATCAAGCATTCAAACATGATCAATTAAACAATTATAAAAAATAATGGCAATCTTGTAAATCTAACAATCATGAATCATGAGCAATATATCTACAAGCTTTTCCCAATTCAAGAGCCTTTCCCTTAGCTTTTGAATCATCTTCGACCATCTTGTCTAAATCAAATCATCAATCAACTAATTTATAACAATCAATCAAGTCAATCATTAATCCAAGTAATCAAGCATTCAAACATAATCAATTAAACAATTATAATGGCAATCTTGTAAATCTAACAATCATGAGCAATATCTCTACAACTTGATGAATGAACTTGCATAGGTTAACATGTAGTAAAATGGATGTCAAATCATCATGAACAATAGATCTACGCTTAAGTTTATGAAAATGCATGGAAATCACTATTTTAACACATAATCAAGCCATCAATCCGATATACTCCTTTGGATCCGTGTGAGAGATAACCACCACTCACCAAATCACCTAAACACCTTAAAAACAACACACTTCAGATCTGGACAGCGAAGGATCTAGCCTGATCCGCCAAAATTCCGCTTCAACCGATGAAATCTCTCTTCGATGGTTGAAGATCTTCAATCTAAGCTCTTGGATCTTCGATTTGATCTTCGATTTGGATGGAAGGAATCACAAGATTAGAGTGGAGAAAAGAAGTGAAGAAGTGAAGCACTCGAGCTCTCAAAATGGCAGGACTTCGTCGCTTCAAAATCCGGATCCCCAAAAAGTGAAGAAAAAACCCCGTATTTATAGGCTGGAAATCCTTAGGTCGTTTGCCCCCTTAGGTCGTCCACGACCTAACTCTTCCGACCTACGACCTAACAATCCTCCCGACCTACGACCTAGCAGATCCTACGACCTACGACCTAGCAGATCCTACGACCTACGACTTAGCAGATCCTACGACTTAACTTCATAAGCCCTCACGCGACCTACGACTTAACACTAATGCGCTTCCATGACCTAAAAATGTCACGACCTAAAACTCAACACTAATGCGCGACCTAGCGACTCATCCAAGTTCGCGACCTAACTAAACACAGGGTCTCTCGACCTAACACTTAAGTCGTCTGGACGACCTAACTACTCATAACTGCTAAACTTAGGTCGCTCACGACCTAACTAAGCACAGCACCCTATAGGTCGCTCACGACCTAACTACAACAACTCCTTAAGTCGATTTCTACTACTACTAACTTCCATAGGTCGCTCACTAACTTAGGTCTCTGTCTTTCCTTAGGTCTCTCCGGTCCTTAAGTCGTTCACCCGACCTAACCTACCCCACGACCTAAGCTACAACAACTCCTTAACTTCTAGACGATCTAACTTTCTTAGGTCGTTAACTCGCCCAGTTTCCTAAGTCGCTACTCCTATGCCGCTAACTCTTAAGTCGCCAACTCTCTTAAGTCGCTCCATTCCTTAGGTCGTCTACCCTTCTTAAGTCGGTCAATTCCTTAAGTCGTCTACTTCCTTAGACCGCCAGCTCCCCTTAGGTCGCCAACTTCCTTAGGTCGCTCCACAACTTAATCTTCCACACGACCTAAGCTACTACTCGACCCAACTCCTACACGACTTAACCCTGGACGACTTAAACTCTGGTCGACTTAACAACACTAACAACCTAATGACAATAGTTCCATAATCTTTCGATCCGTAAAAATACGGGTCGTTACAGAAATTATTTTCCAGCGACAAAGAGAAGAGCACTGATTTTTAAACTTTAAAATTCTTTGGAAACAAATTTCTATTCAAAAATACTTTAAATAATATATCCTTTTAAAACTTTAAACACAAGGTTTGAAACCATCAAAAATTAAATTCTCAAATTCTTGATTTAAATTCATTTCAGTTCCCAAATCAAATTTATAAACAACTATTTATAAATTCATTTATAGAATGATAAATCAAGTATTATCATTTCAAATAATCAATTTAAATCAATTTATTAAGTTCCATAATATTTACTTATATCAAAATTTATTTTATTAACCAAATTTTAAAATAATATTGTGTCAGTTTGTTCTGTCAAAGTGTTTTAGAAATCCTATCGATAGCGTTGATCAGACGAATCGATCGGAAGCCCAAATCAACATCAACAACTCAAACAACACAATATATAAAACAAAACATAGATTTACAAGTACAATTCAAAATGTTTGGAGATATTTTGGAAACAAAAACAAGATGATTAATTAACAGAATATTAATATGGATAAGCTTAGATAAATCGCGGGCAACCTTAACCGGGTCAACCGTGACTTAATGAATAAGATCAAATATGTATTTTTTTTTGGGGTAAATCTCCATCCGATCTCAAGAGATTGAGTTTGGAATAACAAAAGATATTAGCATCTAAACCAAGGATAGATATAAATCTCTGGTGAATCGATGCTAATTGTAAAGGAGTTTCCCCCTTTTATAAGTCATTAGAATATTGGCAAGACCGCCAATTCACTATAAAGCTCATTCGAAGTGGAGTTATGGGATACTCCAGAATCACAAGAAGATGAATAGTGAGGGACAAGAATGGATTTTGGAATCGCAGGGAACGTTCCAAAATTCAAAGGAAATTCGAATCAAGAGGAAAAGATTCAAACTCGAATGAAAGTGATTCTGTAAATAAATCTACTCTATATGCTGAGTTTTGCCTCAAAGCTAAAGCTCTGATACCAACTATAACGACCCGATATTTTCAATGATCACAGATCACAGACACGGAGTAAAATAATGCAGCGGAAGTAAAAGAAATAGTAGTTCATGAAGCTACTATATAAATATATCAGAGTTAAATAAGATACAACAGAAGAAATAAAGTACAATAGAAGTCTCAATATGATAACCATGTACAAGCTGAATAGAACAACAGAACTGAATAGATAAAACTAGATAAGCAGATAATCTCCAGCGATTCCAATCTCCAGAAAATGGAATCCAAATCTATGAATACTCGGGCTGACCCGAGCATAAATAAAAATACAAACACTCGAGTCAGGACATACATACTTATACAATATAAACCAACTCAAGTGAACTGTAATAAAGGTACAAGTAACTTAGAAGATGCTTGGGACCGCCCATCCTCTAAGGATCCGTTAAACTACTTACTATATAGTAATATACGCTATATACAGTAGTGTCTAACCAGTAAAGTATAATCATATAGAAAATAGCATTAAGGGGATGGTGAACCTTAACGCGGTCGGATCTTTAAACCAAAATCGTAGTGGGCTCGATATGGTAGGTGACACGGCACACAAGGCAATGCCAGGGTAGATATACCAATTACGCATCCGGACTGGTGGTGACGCATAGCATCCACTACCGCCCACCTCGAACAACACTCCCAAATCAAGGGTGCACACCAAATCAATCACAAGTAATAGAATGGTATCGAAGAAGTGTGTCCGATCAGAGGTGATACCTCCTTGGTCCGTCAATCGCTCATGTTTTAGCCACCTTATGCCAACTCACGGGAGTTGGGTCCACGTATATACCTTAGGATCGTCGCCATCGTCCTACTTCATTCTGGAAACTCCACCGCATACACAGTTGTCAAAGTGGTTTTCGGTATCGACAGAGAGTATGTCCATATCCGATCCCGATCTCTTTAACAACTAATCGTTATTATAACCCATGGTTATAATTTTAAAACAGTTTATACTTCAAAATAGAATATCATTTCGAATCCAAATCTTTATCAAAATAAAGATTAAATCAATTCCAAACCATTTCAATATATTTAAAATATCATATCATTTCAAAATATCATATCCTTTCAAACTTCATTTCAAATCATTTTAATATATCAAAATATCATATCCTTTCAAACTTCATTTCAAATCATTTTAATATATCAAAATATCATATCCTTTCAAACTTCATTTCAAATCATTTTAATATATCAAAATATCATATCCTTTCGACTTCATTTCAAATCATTTTAATATATCAAAATATCATTTGAGTTCAAATCTAAATATTAAACTTTAAATACTTTTAAATTTAAAGATATCATTCATTTACTATGATTTCAAGTCACCTTTTAAATAGTTTATATTCCAACAAATTAATTCATTTAAACCATTTAAAAGTGTAATTATTATACTTTCAAATCAAGTATTAAAATTTCTAAAGTTTCAATTCAATTCAATCATTTATTTTAATTAAATTTCCATAGACCATTTCAAATCTTATAAATTTCAAATATAGATTTAATCCACAAAATAACTATTCCAATTTTTAAAATAATTCCAAGCTTTATTATCTATATTTCACAAGTCTAATATCTTTTAAATAGATTCAAATTACAAGTACACCAAATGTTTTTCATACTAATATAAACTTTAATTATTTATTCCAAGATTTAATATCATTTCAAATTCATTTCAAAATATCATCTATTTGATTTAAATTTAAATACCATTTAATCATATTTCAAAATAGTTGTATTTCCAAAATCAACTATTCCATTTAAATCATTTAAAGTCAATTCATTATATTTAATAATTAAATATTAAATTTCCAGAATTTAATTTTTTTTCAAAGATCATTTATTCATTTGAATTTATTAAACAAAGAAAATTCAACTTTCGCAGCACTTAGAAAATGCTACGAAATGTTATGTTTAAAAACAGTTCATTAACAAAAGACGGCATTTAAAATGCTATAATATCTTAGTTTAGTTTCAATTAAAATTTTAATTAAATTTAACAACTATAGCACTAACAAAGTGCTATAATAACCCTTAGTTCAAATTTGCTATTAGGTTCATTTAAAACAACTACAGCATTTTCCAATGCTGTAATATCTTTACATTACATTTCAAAAATGCTGTCAAATCAAATTCAGAGTTTTATATACAATTTCACACATAATTAACATTTAATATAAATCATTTTAACTTATAAAATCATATATTTTCACATTTAAAAACAATCATTTAAATACCTTTATTTCTATGATTTTATAAAGTCAAATTTCCATACAAAAAAAATTTTAAATAACAATTAAATTTTCATTTCTTTAATTAAATTCTTAACTTAACAACTAAGTTTAAATTTCCAAAAATATAACTTATTTCCATTTATTTTACTTAATTAAAATTTCACTTTTAAACAAATTTCATAAAAATTCAATTTAAGTTATATTTCCAAATTCAGCTTAAATATTCATTTATTTCATATTTTAATTTATACAAAATCATTACCACTTTTAAAAATTATTATTACTTAATAAATATCATTAAATTCATCTTTTAAATCAAATTTGTCATATTTCCTTACTTTACATAAATTCCATTTATAAACAAAATCATAAATTCCAAAATTAACTTATATATCAAATTCTACTTCACCATTTACTTAATTCACTTATTTAATTTGTAGAAAATCACAAATATTTTATAGAAATCATTTTAATAAAAATTTAAATCAAAATATTATAATATTTACATTCTAAAAATATTTTAAAATTTTCAGAAAAATATATAAACCACGGGTCTGTATATAATTTTCTAGCCTAGGTCAAGTGATACGGATATGTATCATTTCAATCCGCAGTTTACAAAGAAAAACCGAGTTTTATCATTTCAAACCCGCAATCCCAAGTAATATAAATAAATAAATAAAAACCGTTCAGGCCTATCATTTTAGCCCATAACGATCTTTCCCTATTCTAAAGTCCGTTCGGGTATGTATCATTTCAACCCATAGTGAACCTAATCTATAGGGAACTTGTAGTGTGATAAACTGATCAAATGAACAGAATAACATCATATAACAGTAATAGATGATATAACATATGTAATAACAGGGTTAAACATTATATGATCATAATATAACAGTTATAACAGGATGATATAATTTTATAGATTCAAAAGGTGTCAGTTTACTAGTTATATAAGTACACATCGTCTGGTGAGAATTACTCACCTGTTCAAGCTGGAGATGACAACCACAAACACACAACAAAGATTTCCAGAGGTACGAAAGCACGACAATGATTTGAGATTGGAAGAGCCAAAGCTATACCCCTTGAAAACATTACACAAAACAAATATATAAAACATAAGTTTCAAAACAGGATGCCACTAAACAATGTTAGGAACAACTGCATAAAACAAAACCAAAGTGTTTACACTTGCTTTCTACCATCTATGCTTCAGCTCCAGATCTGAAATGAATGGCTAAGGGGTGGGTTTGGATCTACTTTTGGGTTCCATAGGGTCGGCCTAGCATGCGCTAACAAAGTGGTGAAGTCTAGGTGCAAAAACTAGGTGTTCAAGGCTAAACAATGCAACATAACCTCACATCTTTGGCACAAATAGGTTCAGCTAGAGGTCATGGGTCATGGCCAGTGGGTGCTGGTGATGGTGGATGATGTGGAAGAGGTTGGAGGTCAGGTCAGAGGTGGTGGTGGTGGTAGTGGCGGAAAATGGTGGTAGAAGGTGGTGCTAACAATCTAGGCTCGGCTAGTGTAATATGTGGTGGTTTTTGTTGATTTTGGTGGTGCTCCTTGCCATGGATGTGCTTGGCCTGCCTTGGTGGTGTAGTAGGGAGGGTAATGATCAGAGAAAGGGGGTGGTGGAGGTCGGACCAGATCTGGTTGAGGAGGAGTGGAGCTATGAAGGTAGAGAACATATGCAAAATCAATAGAAAAACTAGAAAACAAAGGAAGAAGAAGATGAATTTTACCCAAACCTTTGCTCAATGATGGCCGTGAGTTTTCTCTTGATAAATGGATGAAATTTTCGTGAAAAAGAGAAGATAATGCAGCTGAAAGGAATAGAGAAGGGTACGGCCAAAAATCATAAAGAATGGAGTTGAGAAAAAGAAAGGTCGGGAGATGAAAAGGCTTAGGAATTCCAAAAGTTTAAAACTCTTCAAATTTCCTCTATTTTCTTTTTAATTTTTAAATAACTGAAATATATATATATAAACTCAGATAAAATATGAAAATTTAGTAAATAAACAAAAATTAATTAATTAATTATTAATTATATATAATTTAATTAAGTAAAACAGCAAAAATTTCAACTAGTCTTGAAAATATGAAAAATAAATGCAATGAACTTTGGAAAAATTTTATGTACTTGAAAAGTATTTATAAATAAAGATAAGAACACAAAATAAAATGAATTCACAAAATAAATAAATAAATTTTAATTAAATAAAATTTTAATGAAGAAAATAGCAGAAAAATGGAAACTAGGCTTTATAAATTGAAATAAATTCAAGTAAACTTTGGACAAATTATATTATCACTTTAAAAATAATAAAAGACAAAAATATACATAAAATAAATATTAACACATATTAGAACAAAATATGACAAATAAAATAAAATTTAAAATAGACAATATTGCTAAATACAACAAATTGCACTCCAAACTGAAATATACATAACTTTCAGAGTTTAACTCTGTTTTCAACGAAACAAAAAGCAGTGTTCAAGTTATTACATCTATTTTCATAACAAAAGATAAAATTTAAGATTTTATATAATTTATATTTGAAGTTTAAAAGTCAAAGATTGAACAGTTTGACTAGAATTTCACTTTTCAGCAAAATATTCAATTTATATCAGTTTGAAACTATAACTCGCATAATAATCAACATTTATTTTTAAAAATGAAATGTTTGAAATAAAATAAGTTTAAAATAATTAAAAATAAAAGAAAGTCCAAATTTAAATAATATACAAAAATCTAGGGTTGTTACATTAATCGCCAAATCTAATAGGAATTGGAACAGATGTTGATTAAATAGATTTAAACAAAGCATCTCCAAAGGGCAGTTATTCCTTTCTAAGATTGATCATTCAGTAGAAGCTACTAGTGGTCATAAGTTGTTATCATTCATGGTGTAACGACCCGGTATTTTAGACCATTCGCATCCGCACATGTCGGACTTGAATAATTTGAAATACCGCGTTGTTAATTTAAATTTGGCAAAACTGAACATATATAGTAAATAAATAATCACAGATCACAGACACAGAGTAATAAATGCAACAGAAATAAAAGAGATGGTAGTTCATGAAGCTACTATATAAACATATAAGTTACATCAGAGTTAAACCAGATACAACGGAAGAGTAACACCATACATCAGATACAAATCAGAATACATCACTAAAATCATCGAATACTGAAAGCAGAATAGATGGCTGGATCTTCAAGAAAAGCACCAACTCCAAAGGTGAGTCTCGAATACTGGTACACTCAGTCTGACCTGAGCGTAAAGCAAAACACAAAATACTCGAGTCAGGATTAATATTCTTATATCAATAAATCCAACTCAAGTGAAAGGGCAACTGAAATACAAGTAACTCAAAGGATGTTTGGAATAACCATCCTTTAAGGATCCGTTAAACTATCTACTATGTAGTAGTGTACGGTAAATAGATAATGTCTATTAGTAATATAGAGTATCAATGTAGTGTTAAGGCGTTACCATTATCCCCCTTAACACATTTTATACAAGCGTTATAGTCTATACAGCACTGTAAACTCCATCGTAAACTAGTGGGCTATCAGGGAGTACTCCATAGGTATAACACAAAACAAATTCGTAGTGGTCGCGTATAAAGGAATCCAAGTATGACAAGGCACATGAGGCAATACCCAAGGTAGTGAAACTACCGTTTTCCTGATCCGGACTGGTGAGAACGCATCACCGCAGCGATCGCAACACCGCGAAACAACACTCCCAAAATCAAGGGTGCACCAATCGACAACATGTAATGAGTAGTTCGAAGAAGTGTGTTCACTCGAGGTAGCTAGCCCCATTTGGCCCGGCACGGCTCTTGTTTTAGTCATTTCCAATTTGACACAAGTGTCAGGGCTATCCATTATCGTTCTCTTTCTTCAGTCATCACGTACATCATTCCAACCACTTCATTCTGGATCACACTCCGCGTATAGTTATTAAAGTGATTTTCGGTTTAGACAGAGAGTATGTCCCTAACTGATTCCGGTCTCTTTAATAATTTCCGAAATTATTACACCGATTGGTCGTTTAATAAATTTCAAAACCAAATCAATTTCAATTTCAAATAGAATTTGTAAACCAACATTTCATTTGTCTTTCTAAATCAATTTCCATAATTTACGTTTCAAAACTTCCAAATTCATAATTTCAAAATCTTATAATTCAATTTCAATTTCTATTTAAACAATTCAAATATTGATTCAAGTTCGTATATAAGTTTCATTCCGAAATCATTTAAATTAATTTAATTTAACATTTAAATCAATTTAAATTCATTTATCGATTTCATTCAATATTCATTAAGTAAATTTGCCATTCAAAACAATTTCTATTAAATTTCCAATTCATTAAATCCATAATTTAAATTCAACTTCATTATATCAAAACTTACAAATTGAATTAAATTAAATTCATCAAATCAAATTCTTTAAATTTCAAGTCTTACATTAATTTCAATAAATCACATTTTATTTCTTGTTAAAGAAATTCAATTTCACTTATTTACTTACTTAAATAATTTTCCAAAACTTAATTATTTCATAACTCAACTTTACTTATTAAAGAAGTTCAATTCCACTTATTACGAAGTTCAATTTCACATATCAAGAATTCAATTTCATTTAATTATTAAATGATTCAATCTTATCTAATTATTAAATAATTTCAAAAAACTTGATTATTAAATAATTTCAAACTTAATAATTAAATTTTTAAACAACATTATTTCATCAACTACTATGTTAATATTTTGTTTCGGATTATTTCATATTAACAATTTCCTTTCAAAAATTCAAATTCCAACTTCATTTTAAAACCCTATTACTGAATCAAATAAAATCTTTATTTTATTTTTAAATCAAATTATTGACCAATCGGGTTTTATTTAATTCTCTATCCTAGGTCAAAGTTTAATTTGGGTATTTATCATTTCAACCCGATTCCAATTCAGTTCAAAATCAAAACATAGCAAAGGGAACTTGCAGTGTGATAACTGGGATGGTGTCAAAGTAAATAAACAAGCAATAACAACAATCAATATCAATCCAATAATCAATTCAAATAATCCCGAAATAATCGTATTAATTCACATTGTTGTTTTTGCGAATTAATATAATTATTTCTAGAATCTACACTATCATTTCATGTAGATTAAAGATTTTTACACTAATTATTCTATGCAATTCTACACTTGACATCAATTATTCAATTTCATACTTCATCAATTAATACAACATAAATTCAAATGGTTCAAGGGTAATTAACTATTTTTCTACATGTCGAATAATTAAACATTCAAGGGGTCATATTATACAAATTTAACAAATCAAATTCTACACATATATCGATTCAAATTTTTAACTATCCTTCGTCAAATTCAATTGCATACAATTTATCACTTTATACATTACAATTTAACATCCAATATAAACAACAAACAATCAATCACTTATCAACCAAACGGGATTATTATCGTATAATTAACAAATAATGGTGTCAGATGTCACAGGTGAACTGGTACAGTTAAAAGCATAAATACCAGTAGCATATTCCAATTGTCGTTTCAATTGAAATCAGATTTAATAAATAAAAGAACATTAATCGTGAGTGATTGCTCACCTTTCGAGGCTAGAGAGGATAGACAATTGAGTTACGAAACGCAAGCATGAATCCCAAGGCAAAGCTAGATTGGCACGAATTTGATGAATAAGTTTAAAAAAAAGGATGGAGAAGCTCGTCTTGGAACAACAGTGAGATGGCGGAAGGCTAGGCTTGCGTGAGGCCGAGCGAGGGAAGAATGCGGAGCGCTTGGAGATGTGGTCGGCGGAAGGTGAGGGTGGCCAATGTTTGATGGAGGCGGAGGGCGGCAGAGGTCAGGAAGCAAGGGGATGGTGGCTGGCGAAGTGGTAGGTTGGAGAGGCTGTCAAGGAAGCGGGGTGTGGAAGCGCTGCGTGGTGGTCAGTGGTGTCGGTGAGGCGTTGCTTTCAGGCGGGTCGGGCTGTGGTGGAGATGCGCTCGGGAATGGTGGCTTCAATGTGGAGGTCGGGTGGATGTGAGGAGAAGACGAATGGGCGGATGGCGATGCATGGGGAGGACAAGGAGGGGAAAGGTGACCGATATCTACTCTTGGTCACATGGCAAGTATCCTGCAACGAATGTATTGCTTTCCATGAAGTTAGCATTACAAGTTTTGGCCTTTTCAGAACTCGAAGCTATGTGGTCACGGTTGCAATTTCTATGGCGAGAAAAACAAACAATAACCACCATCATAACATGAACCAAACAACAGTGTCCTTTATCCATGAGTAGCAAAGCAGATTTACTTTAATCAGATCCAAAGGCGGGACCGATGGAGGCAGGACTAATGGAAGTAGTGCAAGAGTTTGGATCCCAGGAAGTGAGTGGATTCAGGAGTGCGACCTAAAATGACGTTAGGGAGGGATTGACAGGTGAGCGGTTTGGTTGAGATGATGGTGAGTGGTAAAGTATGGAGGAGAATTAACGTGAATACATATTGTAGAAGAAGAATGGGAGTTAGAGAAAGGAAAAGAGAAGTGGAGCAGGCAATTAGAAATGACAATGGAAGGTATGAGTACAAAAAAAATGTTTTGAATGCATGAAAATGAACAGACACGTGAATACAATTAATGGACGTGTTCTTTGATATTTGAATAAGTGGATGACAGCTTGTTGCACGATGGAAACTGAATAGACGAAGGAGATAAAAGGACCCTGAGGAGAAAGGACTCAAAACGACGGGTACCGATACAGTAGGCGTTACGCAAGGTGCAACGTACACCGGACTTCGAATTTGACAATCGAATATACCATAGAGATCAGCACGAGGAGACGATCAAAACGGTATACGGATATCAGTGGTACGATTGAATTTATAAAATTCGAATTTTTCTACTGGCGGAAATGCAATAAAGACGTAGAAAAATAAGATCGACGGAGACAAAGAAGTCCGAATTTGGAAAAATGAAAAATGGCGTTCGCTCAGAAGATGGTTTAGAATTTTTCTATGTAAAATATTTAAGTTTCGAAAATGTTTTATTTTCATCGCTTTTTAACTGATTAAATTGAAGTGAATTTACGTACGAAATAAACTTTCATATTTTCGGACGAAAATTTACCAGTTGCTATGTTTAATTAGACGCATTCCAAATATCGAATTATATTTCAAAAATTTATAGTTTAAAATTTCCTAAAATTTCAATTAATAACGTTATTAAAACCGGTTAAATTTACGGGTCGTTACACTCTCCCCCACTCAAAACTTTTCGTCCCCGAAAAGGAACGAGGTAGGAGAATAGAAACAATAAAAAAGAAAACAGATTTGAAATACAAAATAACAATTAATTTAAACCATATAAATTCAAATTTAAATTAATTGATATTCAATAATTGATTTAATCCATTTGATTTCACTAAAATCAATCTCAACTATTTCTAAATTCATTAACTTATTATCCAATTATCTTCAATTTACAATTTCTAAAACCATAAATTTGAATAGTCTTTTATTATAATAATAATTTTTCAACAATTTAAATTCTTCTTTATTCCAAATTATTTTTAACTTTATTCCACTTAATATATCTTATTACATATATTTAAACCATATAAATTAATTTAAACTATATAAATTTCAATTTCAATTAATTTATATTCAATAATTGGTTTTAAATTCAAGGTATTTCCATAAGTTAATCAAATTTCAATTTATTAATTACTTCAAAACACATTTATTTGTCTCATTTATTATTTAATTAACTTATTATTCAGGCATCTTTATTAGCATTTTCTTTTTCTTTTCTTTTTTATTAAAATCTAAGTGTATAACATTTATTATAAACGCTCAAAATTTATTTATAAAATCATTTTATATTGTATATTATACAATTACATTTTAACTTCTGAATAATTTAGGTAAGTTATTTTGAAATGCAATTTAGTACTATACAAATAAAATTTTCAAATTCAAAAAATTTCAACTTTAAATACTAAATCAAAATTTAGTTTTATTTATAATTGAAAACCTCCTTTAACATGATTTTTAAGAATTAAACTTTCGTTTAATTTCAAACCCTTTAGAAATAATTACGTATATACTATATATATTAAATCAAATTTAATTTAAAATAATATTCCCATATATATATATATATATAAATCAAGTCATATTTAAGAAATTCAAATCAAAATATTTTTCCAAAACAAACCGTAGCAAAGCTACAGAATAGTCTCTCCACTTCGAAACTCGAAAATGAATGTCGATGATGCGGCCGCCATCACCGAAATTATTTTCCAGCGACAAAGAGAAGAGCACCTATTTAAACATTTAAAATTCTTTGAAAATGATTTCTATTCAAAATATTTAAATACTATACACTTTAAGACTTTCAAATCAAAGTCTAAAATCACCGAAAATTTAAATTCTCAATTTCTTGATTTAAATTCATTTCAAATTTCAATCAAATTATACCCAAGTTTACAAATTCATTTATTTATATTATGAAATAGTCAATGGTTTATAAAACAATAAATGAACATTAAATACTATCATTCCAGACAACAAATTCATTAACAATTTAATTTTTTTGAAACTTATATTTATATATAATATAATCATACAAAACTATTTTGTTTACCATATTTTGAAAATAATATTGTTTCAGTTTGTTTTGTTTAAGTGTTTTGGAAATCCCATCGATAGCGTTGATCAGACGAATCGATCGAAAACCCAAATCAACATCAACAACTCAAACAACACAATATATAAAACATTTTTAATATAAATTTACAAATACACTTCCTCGCTCGACGATACAATAATGGATTCAAAGCAAGGATAGAGATTCAAATTTGATGGACTCAAATCAAAGAGAATTTTGATTTACAGGTTCAAAACAAAGGTACGATGATTTGAATAACAAAATAGGAAGATAGATAAGTTTATATAAATCGCGGGCAACCTTAAACGGGTCGATCGTGCATTCAAGAATGAAATCGATGCAGAATTCCGAGGCAAAATCGACATCAGATCTCTAGTGATAGAATTTAGGCATAGCCGGAGATAAATAACATTGTAAACTGAGGATACAGAAATCTCCGGTAAATCAATGCTTATTGTAAAGGAGTTTTGCTCCTTTACGAATCATTCGAAGATTGGCGAGACCGCCGATCTATTATAGATATCATTCAAAATGGAGTTATAGGGTGCTCCAGAATTGAAAGAAGACGAATAGTGAAGGACACGAATGAATTTCGGAATCGAAGGGAACGTTCCAAAATTCAAAGGAATTTAGTCAAAGGAAGAGATTGAAACTCGAATGAGAGTGATTCTGTAAATACATTTACCCTATATGCTGAGTTTTGCCTTGAGCTACCAAAGCTCTGATACCAACTGTAACGACCCGGTATTTTAGACCATTCGCATCCGCACATGTCGGACTTGAATAATTTGAAATACCGCGTTGTTAATTTAAATTTGGCAAAACTGAACATATACAGTAAATAAATAATCACAGATCACAGACATAGAGTAATAAATGCAGCGGAAATAAAAGAGATAGTAGTTCATGAAGCTACTATATAAACATATAAGTTACATCAGAGTTAAACCAGATACAACGGAAGAGTAACACCATACATCAGATACAAATCAGAATACATCACTAAAATCATCGAATACTGAAAGCAGAATAGATGGCTGGATCTTCAAGAAAAGCTCCAACTCCAAAGGTGAGTCTCGAATACTGGTACACTCAGTCTGACCCGAGCGTAAAGCAAAACACAAAACACTCGAGTCAGGATTAACATTCTTATATCAATAAATCCAACTCAAGTGAAAGGGCAACTGAAATACAAGTAACTCAAAGGATGTTTGGAATAACCATCCTTTAAGGATCCGTTAAACTATCTACTATGTAGTAGTGTACGGTAAATAGATAATGTCTATTAGTGATATAAAGTATCAAAGTAGTGTTAAGGCGTTACCATTATCCCCCTTAACACATTTTATATAAGCGTTATAGTCTATACAGCACTGTAAACTCCACCGTAAACTAGTGGGCTATCAGGGAGTACTCCATAGGTATAACACAAAACAAATTCGTAGTGGTCGCGTATAAAGGAATCCAAGTATGACAAGGCACATGAGGCAATACCCAAGGTAGTGAAACTACCGTTTGCCTGATCCGGACTAGTGAGAACGCATCGCCGCAGCGATCGCAACACCGCGAAACAACACTCCCAAAATCAAGGGTGCACCAATCGACAACATGTAATGAGTAGTTCGAAGAAGTGTGTTCGCTCGAGGTAGCTAGCCCCCATTTGGCCCGGCACGGCTCCTGTTTTAGTCATTTCCAATTTGACACAAGTGTCAAGGCTATCCATTATCGTTCTCTTTCTTCAGTCATCACGTACATCATTCCAACCACTTCATTCTGGATCACACTCCGCGTATAGTTATTAAAGTGGTTTTCGGTTTAGACAGAGAGTATGTCCCTAACCGATTCCGGTCTCTTTAATAACTTCCGAAATTATTACACCGATTGGTCGTTTAATAAATTTCAAAATCAAATCAATTTCAATTTCAAATAGAATTTGTAAACCAACATTTCATTTGTCTTTCTAAATCAATTTCCATAATTTACGTTTCAAAACTTCCAAATTCATAATTTCAAAATCTTATAATTCAATTTCAATTTCTATTTAAACAATTCAAATATTGATTCAAGTTCGTATATAAGTTTCATTCCGAAATCATTTAAATTAATTTAATTTAACATTTAAATCAATTTAAATTCATTTATCGATTTCATTCAATATTCATTAAGTAAATTTGCCATTCAAAACAATTTCTATTAAATTTCCAATTCATTAAATCCATAATTTAAATTCAACTTCATTATATCAAAACTTACAAATTGAATTAAATTAAATTCATCAAATCAAATTCTTTAAATTTCAAGTCTTACATTAATTTCAATAAATCACATTTTATTTCTTGTTAAAGAAATTCAATTTCACTTATTTACTTACTTAAATAATTTTCCAAAACTTAATTATTTCATAACTCAACTTTACTTATTAAAGAAGTTCAATTCCACTTATTACGAAGTTCAATTTCACATATCAAGAATTCAATTTCATTTAATTATTAAATGATTCAATCTTATCTAATTATTAAATAATTTCAAAAAACTTGATTATTAAATAATTTCAAACTTAATAATTAAATTTTTAAACAACATTATTTCATCAACTACTATGTTAATATTTTGTTTCGGATTATTTCATATTAACAATTTCCTTTCAAAAATTCAAATTCCAACTTCATTTTAAAACCCTATTACTGATTCAAATAAAATCTTTATTTTATTTTTAAATCAAATTATTGACCAATCGGGTTTTATTTAATTCTCTATCCTAGGTCAAAGTTTAATTTGGGTATTTATCATTTCAACCCGATTCCAATTCAGTTCAAAATCAAAACATAGCAAAGGGAACTTGCAGTGTGATAACTGGGATGGTGTCAAAGTAAATAAACAAGCAATAACAACAATCAATATCAATCCAATAATCAATTCAAATAATCTCGAAATAATCGTATTAATTCACATTGTTGTTTGTGCGAATTAATACAATTATTTCTAGAATCTACACTATCATTTCATGTAGATTAAAGATTTTTACACTAATTATTCTATGCAATTCTACACTTGACATCAATTATTCAATTTCATACTTCATCAATTAATACAACATAAATTCAAATGGATCAAGGGTAATTAACTATTTTTCTACATGTCGAATAATTAAACATTCAAGGGGTCATATTATACAAATTTAACAAATCAAATTCTACACATATGTCGATTCAAATTTTTAACTATCCTTCGTCAAATTCAATTGCATACAATTTATCACTTTATACATTACAATTTAACATCCAATATAAACAACAAACAATCAATCACTTATCAACCAAACGGGATTATTATCGTATAATTAACAAATAATGGTGTCAGATGTCACATGTGAACTGGTACAGTTAAAAGCATAAATACCAGTAGCATATTCCAATTGTCGTTTCAATTGAAATCAGATTTAATAAATAAAAGAACATTAATCGTGAGTGATTGCTCACCTTTCGAGGCTAGAGAGGATAGACAATTGAGTTACGAAATGCAAGCATGAATCCCAAGGCAAAGCTAGATTTGCACGAATTTGATGAATAAGTTTAAAAAAAAAGGACGGAGAAGCTCGGCTTGGAACAATAGTGAGATGGCGGAAGGCTAGGCTTGCGTGAGGCCGAGCGAGGGAAGAATGCGGAGCGCTTGGAGATGTGGTCGGCGGAAGGTGAGGGTGGCCAATGTTTGATGGAGGCGGAGGGCGGCAGAGGTCAGGAAGCAAGGGGATGGTGGCTGGCGAAGTGGTAGGTTGGAGAGGCTGTCAAGGAAGCGGGGTGTGGAAGCGCTGTGTGGTGGTCAGTGGTGTCGGTGAGGCGTTGCTTTCAGGCAGGTCGGGCTGTGGTGGAGATGCGCTCGGGAATGGTGGCTTCAATGTGGAGGTCGGGTGGATGTGAAGAGAAGACGAATGGGCGGATGGCGATGCATGGGGAGGACAAGGAGGGGAAAGGTGGCCGATATCTACTCTTGGTCACATGGAAAGTATCCTACAACGAATGTATTGCTTTCCATGAAGTTAGCATTACAAGTTTTGGCCTTTTCAGAACTCGAAGCTATGTGGTCACGGTTGCAATTGCTATGGCGAGAAAAACAAACAATAACCACCATCATAACATGAACCAAACAACAGTGTCCTTTATCCATGAGTAGCAAAACAGATTTACTTTAATCAGATCCAAAGGCGGGACCGATGGAGGCAGGACTAATGGAAGTAGTGCAAGAGTTCGGATCCTAGGAAGTGAGTGGATTCAGGAGTGCGACCTAAAATGACGTTAGGGAGGGATTGACAGGTGAGTGGTTTGGTTGAGATGATGGTGAGTGGTAAAGTATGGAGGATAATTAACGTGAATACATATTGTAGAAGAAGAATGGGAGTTAGAGAAAGGAAAAGAGAAGTGGAGCAGGCAATTAGAAATGACAGTGGAAGGTATGAGTACAAAAAAAAATGTTTTGAATGCATGAAAATGAACAGACACGTGAATACAATTAATGGACGTGTTCTTTGATATTTGAATAAGTGGATGACAGCTTGTTGCACGATGGAAACTGAATAGACGAAGGAGATAAAAGGACCCTGAGGAGAAAGGACTCAAAACGACGGGTACCGATACAGTAGGCGTTACGCAAGGTGCAACGTACACCGGACTTTGAATTTGACAATCGAATATACCGTAGAGATCAGCACGAGGAGACGATCAAAACGGTATACGGATATCAGTGGTACGATTGAATTTATAAAATTCGAATTTTTCTACTGGCGGAAATGCAATAAAGACGTAGAAAAATAAGATCGACGGAGCCAAAGATGTCCGAATTTGGAAAAACGAAAAATGGCGTTTGCTCAGAAGATGGTTTAGAATTTTTCTATGTAAAATATTTAAGTTTCGAAAATGTTTTATTTTCATCGTTTTTAACTGATTAAATTGAAGTGAATTTACGTACGAAATAAACTTTCATATTTTCGAACGAAAATTTACCAGTTGCTTTGTTTAATTAGACGCATTCCAAATATCGAATTATATTTCAAAAATTTATAGTTTAAAATTTCCTAAAATTTCAATTAATAACGTTATTAAAACCGGTTAAATTTACGGGTCGTTACACATGGATGCATATTAAGGGTGTAATCAACTCTCGATGTTTAAACCCGATGAGAAGCATACAAATTTTGTAACCGATTGGAAGAATATTGTTATGACTTGATGACCTTTGGGTTAAAAAAGCATAGGCCCTACCAACGATTAGTAAATAAGACGTTCAAAAACCAAGATGGGAAAAACATGAAAGTATACGTGGATGATATGTTGGTGAAATCCAAAGAAAGGATATATTGTAAAAAAGACCAAAATGGGATGTTTGAAGTATTATGAAAATAGAAAATGAAATCGAACCTACAAAAATGTTATTTGGGAACACAATCTAGAAAATTTCTAGGAAATATAATAAGTGCACGAGGAATAGAAGCAAACCTCAAAAAAAATAAAAGCAATTCGAAATATGGCAGAGCCTAAAACAAGTAAAGATGCGATGAGCTTAAATGGTCGAGTGGTGGCACTCGACTAGTTTATATCAAAAGCCACTAATCAATGTATTACATTTTTCGATCTGATCAAGAAAAAGAGAACTTCTTAATGGACAAAGCAATGCTGAAAAACATTCCAGGAGCTGAAAGATCAAGTGATCAAGTCGCCATACTCTCCAGTCTAATAGAAGATGAAGACTCGTTCTTATATATGATAGTATCCGAGCATGTAATCGGTTTAGTCTTAATAAGAGAAGAAAAAATGGAATTTAGTTACCAGTGTAATATACAAGAAAAGGGCTAAAGGATGCAAAAGTAAGATATCAAGCTATAGAAAAATTAGCTTATTATTTAGTGTTTTCAGCTTGGGAATTAAGATCTTATTTCCAGGCACATATAGTTAAGGTTTTAACTAGTTATCCGCTTAAGAAAATTTTTAGTAAACCCGGAACGTTTGAAAGGTTAACAAAATGAGGGATGGAATTATGTTATTATAATATTAAATGTCTACCTCAAGTAGCAATAAAGGGACAAATCCTGGTTGACATTGCATTAGAATGCATGTACATGGTTTATTGAATAACAAATCGAAAAGGAAAAAAGCTTGAACCAAGATGGAAACTATTTGTTGATGGTGCATCAAGCGAAAAAGGAGCCAAAGATAAATATGTGGTAATTGTACTAATGTACATCAATTACAATATGCAATGAAATTAGGGTTTACCGTAACCAAATAATGTGGCCTAATATGAATTGATGACAGCCGAACTAACTTTTCCTTAGTAGATTCTTTAGCAAAATTAACTGGTTCGCAATGGAGTGCCAAAGGTGAAAATTGTTCTTATTACATTTCAACATAGTCTAAGTATTGAATTTAAGGAAAAATAATCGTAGTGCAAAACACTAGTCTTAACTCATTCAAAAATTCATCAGCTACATGGTAACAAAGAAGATTCCTTAATCAATCTTAGCGTGAAATTTTAAGATGAGTCATGAAGAAATAAGAGAAAATAGTCGTGGGGATTAGTATGTGAAAACTAGATGACATCAATAGTAGAATATTTATAAAAGGGAACGCTACCAAAGGAGAAGAATGAGTCAAGGACATTAAGATACTAAACACCTTCTTAGACCTTGATCAATGGAATATCATATAAAAAGGATACTCAATTCCTTATTTGTGATGCATAACTCCAGAAAAAGTGATGGAATTATTCAAAGAGACTCATGAAGGGTTTGCAGTGATCTTTCCAATGGCATGAAATTGTCCAAGAAGATAATGAAGCAAGGGTACCGTTGGCCTTAGATGAATGAAAATGCATTGACCTAAGTTAAAAAATGTGACAAATGCCAACAATTCTTAAGAATCACTCGCCTACCTCCAAGTGAATTAACCCTTGTTACAAGTCCATGGCCATTCCATGTCTGGGAAAACTATCTAATTGAACATTTGCATATCTCAAAGGGAGGTGCATAGGGATGGCAATGGGGCGGGTCTAGGGTCCAAACCCGGTCGACCCGCCCCTGTTTTGGCCCGTCAAGACCCGCCCCATTGGGTCATTGGGGCGGGTAGACCCGTGACCCGTTCTTGAGTACTCCGGGTCTAGGGTCGGGTCGGGGCTTGGCCGACCCGCCCCAACCCGACCCGCACTACTAACATCTTATGAAACCGCTTTATTACTATAATGATTTATTAATCTTTTTAGATATAAGTGATTCTAGAATGGATATTAAAATGTCCCAGTCAATATCTATAGAAAAAATTAGAGTATTAAGTTGCGTCATTGATAATTATACAATAACATATGTATCTATTTTCTGAATTATTATTGTAGACATCATTTTTATTAACTTCCCATAGACACATTATTATTTGTATTTCATGTATATTTGGTGATAACGAGTATAAACAAATAAATATATGCACGTTGCTACATAATTTTGAATCAATGCATAGAGACTCATCGGGTCTTGGGGCGGGTCGGGTCTACCCTGACCCGTACGGGTCTCGGGTACGGGGTAAAATTCCAGACCCGCACCGGGTCTACGGGGCGGGTCTGGGGCAAGGTCTAAAAAATCCGGGTCGGGTATGGGGCACTAAAAACCCGCCCCAACCCGCCCCATTGCCATTCCTAGAGGTGCAAACTTTGCAGTAGTGGCAATTGATTACTTTACAAATGGTGGAGGCTAAACCATTGTCCAACATAACCCTAGCGAGAAGTCCTAAAATTTGTGATTAAGAACTAATTCACCACTTTGGGCTCTCGAACAAAATCATTTTTGGTAAGAGGACATTATCTGAAAGTGAAGGGATTACTCGTTTCTATAAAAGGAATGGAATAATAAATAGTTTTTCTTCGTTATCTCATCCAAAAGCTAACGGAGTAGTAGAAGCTACAAAAAAGATCCTTAAGAATATCTTAAAAAGCGATTAGATAAAGCAAAATGGAATTGGGTAAAGGAACTTCCACTTGTTTTATGGCCATATAGAACTTCCTTGAAGACGGCCACCGAACATATCCCATATTCTTTGACATGTGGGTTTGAAGCAACATTACTAGTTGAAATTAGAGTTTCTTCACATCGAAAAATTACTTATGCTTATAAACTAAACTAACAAATGAAAAAGGAATCTTAAGTTGATTAATGAGCTGAGAGATCAAGCTGCAATAAGAATAGAAGAATGTCAAAGGAGAATCACTAAGTATTACAGCTCAGAGGTAAAGTAATGAGGCTTCCAAAAGGTGATTGGTACTCAGAAGAGTAATGGTGAATACCAAAAATCTGACAGATGGAGCATTAGGGCCAAACTGGGAATGACCACTGGTTATCCATGAGGTAATTCCACTAGGAACTTATCAAATAAGTGGGCCCAATGAAAAAGTAATAGCAAGAACATGGAATGCCAAGCATTTGAGGTCCTACTCCACTACTTTGGATGAACAAAAAGATAAAGCATTTATAAGACCTATTCTAATGAACTGGCCCCTGGACTAAGATGCATTATGCTTAATGTATCTCAAAACCCGACGAGGTAAAGGAGATTCGTTGAACAGAGGCATACCTCATAACCAGTAGAGAATAAAATTAAGCCTTTGACCCTGCTTCTATACATGGTCAAAGCAACCATCTAAGGAGTGATGGTCCATTAAGCCTTTGGTCTCACTTCTATGCCTGGCAAAAGCAAACATCCAAGGAGTTATGGTCAATTAAGACTTTGATCCCACCTATGTGCCTAGTCTAAGCAACCATCTAAGAAGTGATGGTCAATTAAGCCTTTAGTTCGGCTTCCATACCTGGACAAAAAAACCATCCAAGGAGTGAAGGTCAATAAAGCCTTTGGTTCCACTTCCATGCCTAGCCAAAGCAACCATCCAAGGATGGATGGTCAATTAAGCCTTTGGTCTCACTTCCAAGCCTAGCTAAAGCAACCGTCTAAGTACTGGTGGTTAGTAAAGCCTTTGGTCCCGCTTATATGCTTAGCCAAAGCAATCATCTAAGGAATGATGATCAATAAAGCCTTTGATCTCACCTCCACATCTGGCCAAAGCATCTACCTAAAGAGTAGTGGTCGATGAAGCCCTTGGTCTCACCTTTGCACCTTGTTAAAGGAATAATCCAAGGAAGGATGTCCATCAAATTTCTGACAAAGAATAAACATCTTAAATGAAAGACTATCCAATCGGAAACTTAGTTGAATCATTGTTCATCAATAAGATAAGTTCTAGAATAGTGAAGGCAAGGTAAGAGGAAAAATCAACATACAAGGAAAGGAATAATGCTTGAAGCAGAAGTTCACTTCAGATAAAGCATAAGCAAACTTCATATGGAGGGGCAAGTTTTACACCCCAAAATGTTTTAAGCAAGATTTAAATGCCTATTAAGTGATAAAGAGAGGGCTATCACATATTGAGATTAATGCTATCGAAGGTTGAGGATATCACATGTTGAAGCCACTGCAAGTTGAAGCTATTGCATGTTGAGGTTAGATCATCATAGGTCGGAGATATCATATGTTGAAGGATAAAGCAATCGAATGTTAAGATGATTGAATCTATCGCATGATAATATATGGCAAAGCTATCACACAATAATGATAAATCCATCGCATGTTGACATGTCAAAGCCATCGCATGTTAATATGACAAAGCTATCGCATTTTGACATATGAAAAGGCTATCACATATTGATGTAACAAAGCTATATCATAATGATATATGACAAAGCTATCGCATTATTAGAGGTATCAAAGTTATCACATAATGAAGTCAAAAAAACAATGGCATGTTGAAGTCAAGCGATCGTAGATTAAAGTCATAAAGACTATCACATAGTGAAGCTAACCTACCACAAGTTGAAGCCATCGCATGTTAATGGTATAAATGTTGATGCTGTTGAACATTGAAAAAATGCTATCCCACATAAAGAAATCAACGCATAAAGCACTCTGATTAGCCATACGGTAACTCCTAATTGGTCCAAGTGTGCCCTATGATCATCAAGAAATTCGTGCCATATGTCAAAGCAGCAATATGATACATTAACATAATCTCGACTGTCCATCTCCCATGAATGTCACATGTTAAAGATCTACAGGCATATCTTCTTTATAAATAGGCATATACCCTTTATTAGGAAAGAGAAAATTCTGAATTGTACTTCGTCCTCCTTTTCATTTTTACTCAAGCATAAATAAAGAGCTTGGCTGGTCTCCTAGGTCAAATTCTATTTTGGACTTTGTTACCAAGAACTTGCATAATTACCTGTTTGCATGATTAACTACTTGATTATATGATGACTTAAATATTTGTCTAAGAGCTAACCCTCTTTCCCAAGTACCATTGATTTCGTCCATTTTATCGTATGATTTAGGCTTAATTTTTGGTCTAATAGTATCCAATCTAGACAGAAAGTGCACTATTTGTATATTCTTCTCTAGGTTTAGCCTCCGTTATCAAACTTATAACTCATTTTTTAGAATGTCATGAAATCTCCTTTCCCCAAAGTGGATGTATATTATCTCATGATAGTATAACTACTGTAAATCTATTGTCTTTACTTTTCAGTTTTTCTTTTGTGATCTGCAATTGATTAGCTATATTAGTTTTCTATTTATTCTACCTCACCATCAACAAGATCTACAAGTATCATTTCCACTGCATTTGGGGTGTCATAAATTTTCCCTAATAGTTAAGTATTTGAGAAGGTAGGTATATAATAGTAATAATATAGCCAAAGAGTTTATGGAGGCGAAGGAATCCATCTTCAATGGATATCCAACATAAAAACAATTTACTCCTTTCAAGGGAAGCTTGCTTGTTTGGGAGCCGTATGGAGAGTTAATGGAAGGGAGCCCTTAGTAGAGAGAGGTTAGATTATTTTGAAGTTAATATTGATTGAGATATGTAAAGTTATTAGATATGTAAATTATGATATGTTAGGTTCTTATTGTTGGATTTGTTTTTAGTATGTTTTGTATCGATTTACTATTTGATTTGCACATTCTTTGGGTTGTTGTTGTTATTATATGTATGTATGTTCTTTATATATAGACACACACACACACATGTATGTATGTATGTATGTATGTATGTATGTATGTGTATGTGTATGTGTATGTGTGTATTTGTGTGTGTGTATGTATATGTATGTATGTATGCATGTATGTATGTATGTATGTATATAAACACACATACTCTTTGACTTTTTGATATAATATGTGAATCCATTGATGTATATACCATCCATGATGCATTTAAAGTCGATATGTATGTGTTTTATTGTGCAATTAAAGAGAAAAAATAGAATTCTATGCATGTGTATTAGTGTGCAATTAAAGAGAATAATAATAGAATTCTATCAATAAACATTGTTATTTGCTATTGATTTCCTATAATATATTTGTAATCCTGTTAAACAAAAAACAACCATTAGAATATCGAGTGCTCTCCTCAATATGAGGATCACCCTTTCATATGAGAAAAACAATAGGAAATCCATTGCAAATTGCTACGGATTTTTTGAGGTTGTGGAAGTAATTAATTATAATCAAATTGAATAGTTTTTGGTATGAAATATCATTGAAAATAAAACATATATTAAAAATATAAAAGAAAATTTATTAGCAATTTCATAGGATAAATATCCATGAAAAGGTCCTTCTAAATTTTCTATGGCGTCTACCAAAATTTCATATTAAACTTTTGCCTCAACGAATAAAATATTGATACTAGAGATCTTTGCCCTAATTTTGCACTAAAGAGAGATTAAAGAGATATTTCTGAATAAATTAGTTCACAAAGGAACTCAGAAATGATGAAAGAAGCACTCGAAAATGGCACTGGATATGAATGCATAACACTCATAGGGATGTCACTTGATCTGGAAAGGATGGCGTCAGAACATAACACTCGAGTTAAATAGATAATATGCTTGAGTAAGATACTATAATGAGAGAGCAATCGACCATAACACTTGAACTCCTCTTTTACAGCGATTGAGATTCGATCACATTGTCTATCTTGATTCGGTCAACTCGACCTACTTCCACTTCAAATATTCCTAGTCATAAATTCAAATTTTTCATGCTATGGAAATTTCAAGTTGAAATCTCTCGTAGAGGCATATAAATAGAAGTTTAATAAAAAAGAGATCCATTGAACTTTAAATTTTAGCACATATAAACAATTATTCCGCTTCTTCTTCATTCTTATCAACTCAATCCCACTATAATTCCTATGAATCAGATTGTGAATGAAAATATAGACAAGAGAATCAACAACCACTACGCCATAAATGACCTTCTGCAACACTTTTGCAAGGTGTTGCCAGCTAAAATGTTGCGACAGCTATAAAATTTTGGTCCTACTGCAACGTTGCATTTTTGGTGTTACCTTAGCCATAAAAATGTGTTGCTCTAGCTAAACAAGTGTAACACGTTGCAACATTTTTATATAGTGTTGCAATAGATGTATTCAGATTAAAAAATTAATAAAATTAGCAATCCGCGTGAATACGATCCAACGATCTACATTTAATCTGGTTGTTAAAATGGATCACCACTGCAATTTGGCCCAAAATTTCGTTTTCCCGCCTAAACTAGTTCAGATCCCCTTTTGGTTTTCATTTCAATTCGTCTCCTCCCATTCGCCTCCTCCCAGTCGCTCCCATTCGCCTCCTCCCATTCGCCTCCTCCCAGTCGCCTCCTCCCATTCGCCTCCTCCCAGTCGCCTCCTCCCAGTCGCCTCCTCCCAGCTACCCCCTAACCATCGCGACCATCTAGCTCCAACCAGAGCCCTGTCACGACACCAAAACCCGAAGCCAAACAAAGTTTTTCATTCAAACCCCTTTTGCCACCGCTGTCGTCGCCATCAGCCCTCGCCTCCAACAGAAGACCTGCTCGCCACCAACCCCTCTACCTTTCTCCTTTAGACCACTTCACCTGAAAACCCTTCTAGCGCCTTAATTTCTCCCAAAATCCGAACTGCTGCCCTCGAGATTTTGGTTCACTTCGTACTTTCCATCGCAAGTTCAGAGCAGATCCCAGGCTGATCTCTTCGTACTTTCCCCTATGATTGCGGTTGCTTCACTTGGTACTGGTAATTTCAATAAGATAGTATGCCCCCCATATGTTTGTGCAAATGCTCCTTTAACACTTGTTAATGTTTCAGAATCTGGCTGGGTATGTACTGCTTCTGGATGCCCTGTGCCTCCATCGCAAGTCCATCGCAAGTTCATAATCTGGTTGGTTGGTTCACCATTGAATCTGGATGTAGTTGTATTGGTTGAAGGTTGGTTGGTTGGTTTGGTAAGTTATGGAAGTGATGGTGGAAGTTGGTGATGCAGAGGAGTTTTAGTTGGCAGTGTGATGCCTGAATGTTGGCAGAGAGATGTAGACGGAGTTTGGAGTTTGACAATGGTAGAGTGCTGTTGTGTATTGGTTACGGAGAGAAGCTAATGTGGTGATTGGAAATTGAAGAGTTTGCAGTAGAGTTTTGGTGTTTGGCCGTAGGGGATTCAAGCAGATTTAGGCGAGGAGATGGAGGATAGGAATTAAGCTCAGTCTTCATTTGTGCATCATTTTACGTCATTTCAAAGAAGGCTCGATCTTCCGAAATCGGATGAATCGGGCGGTGCCCCGGACCCCGCCGGCGCTTCTCGGCTCGCCTTCGGCTCGGCACTCGGCTCGCCTTCGGCTCGGCATATATTTGTCAGTGTCGGTGTATGTATTATTTGATTCTTTGTTTCTTTGTGTTATTTGATTGTTATATGTTATTGGCTGATTGAATTGCATATGACTATCTATGTCGATTTAATAAATTTGTCGCAAAAGTAGTATTTTTGATCATTGCTCCAAGGCTGAAGATCCATACGATCTATGAATAGGTACCGTTCGAAGTGATTTTTTGCCCATGTGAATTCGGCATCGCATTTGACACGTTAGATGCATCTTTGGTAGGCTCCAAGGTAATGGTTCGTTGGGGAAAACTGCTGAAAATCAATAGACGTGTCAGACGCCAACCATTAATTGGCCTAAACAGTCATTTAATCCCCCTATAACTCACCATCTTTACTATATTTCACCTCCATTTCATCGTCTTCGCTTTGTCCCCGAACAAAAAATATCAATGGTCGAATCATATGACAAGGGTGATCATTCAAATTCTAAAGCCGAAGATTTGGTCGATATACTAGCTATTAGGAAAATTAGAGAGTTATAGGAATCTTCAATTGACCGAATTCACACTTCTAAATACAAAGGAATCCACTAGGTTAACTATATATTGTACGGTTGTGCAAAACGTTGTTAACAAAACTTCTGAATGAAAATACTTTGTTTATAACATTGTGTCAATGGTTAGAAGGTTACGGTTTGAAGTCAACATCCGATAGGGAAATGATAGCCATCTTTCTGTATACAATTGCATTAGCTCTTCTTACATGGCAGGTTGCGGAAAGATTTCAACGATCGAATAGCACGGTTTGTATTTATTGTCACAAGTTTTGAAATTTTCTGTTAATATCTAAGGATATTATTCCGGTAGACCCTCAATTTAATAGAGTCCCGGAACAAATTAAGATATTAAACCGGTGTTGCTCATTCTTTAAATATTGCATTGAGGCTATTAATGGTATGCATGTAGTCGCACTTGAGTCTGCTATAGAGATGTAATGATATGTTGGACGTAAATGTTTTTTGCTATATAGAATATTATGATTGTATGCGCATTTGATTTAACATTTATGTTTGTAAGGACAGTGTGGACGCTAATGTTTTTCGTTTAGTTTTGAACAGTAGAAATTTGAGTTATCCTCATCCACGAGCATAACAATATTACTTAGTTGACTCAGGGCATCCGCTAATGGATGTCTCATTACCGCAATGTTAGATACCATATTTCAAATTTTATGAAAAATAGAACCAAGCAAAAAATGAAAATAGAATTTTCAACCACTACCACTCGAGTTTACGAATGACAATAGGGAGAATCTTTGGAATTTGAAAGAAAAAGTTTGCAATATTACATAACATGCCAACATACAAATATAACGTTTAAGTAAAAGTTTTGGCTGCTACAATGGATATTCACAATTTAATACGAAGGTATAATAAAGGGAGACCCTGAATTTATGGCATATGATGATAATTCCGACCTAGTTTCGAAAGAATTTTTACTAGAGTATTATGATATTCAAATGTCTGGAATTAACGATCGTGCACTGGTTGAAATAAATGCAAAAAATTACATGGTAATCGTTCGAGTTAACACACGAAATGAACTAGTTGTTGGTCTACGATAGTAATTTGAATTTTGTAATTGCTCTTTTATCATTGTTTTATTTGTAATTTGAAACTGTTGTACTAGTGCAACTATACCTACCATTATTCTAGTTGAATTATCAAACTATCAAAACACATTTTTTGTTAAACGATATAAATACATTATCAATATAATTAGTAACAACAAAATTATTTATGCTTCGTTGAAATGTCCATTCCGCAACATAATCACTCTACTTTCATCAATCATTTTTCTTTTGTGTCCATTTCAAGTGTCGTTTCTCATACTCGTTTTTGTAAATAAATAAATAAAAACAACGCAAACAAATCATTTGAAAATGTTTTAGAGAAATTTAATTTCCAACCTGCTGTCGCTGGATTTAAGGGGTTGCTATTCGCTGATTTTCCTATAGTTAAAAGGGTATGTTTAATTCATATATACAAAACATATAGTCCATGTGTAAAGTAGATAACAGCAAAATGTTACATTAATTCAATATACTGGAAGATCCAATAATTATAAGTTAAATTCATAAAATGCAAACATTTTTATGCGGTGACAAAGTTTGTGGATGTCATATATTTTGTAACGTGATAGGCTTTAAAGAAAACATACATGATTCTCCGAGATGGTAAACAGATTCCTTTAAAGCAATGTATATTAATGTGTTCAATTGCAATAGAAACCGGTAAAGCAATAACAAGGAATAACTTTGGAAATGATAAAAGAAAAGAAAACGCGATGGGGGGAAATAAAAAGAGGGTTGATGGAACAACAAATATAGGAAGAATTATTTGGCTGATGCAACCATGAATGCACCAAAAAGCTATTAGATTACAAATTATCAAATGTCAGTTGCTTTCATGCATTCTTATGATAATAATAATCTTCCACTAAATCATAAAAAAGAACAGAATCAGAGTTTCCATTGTTTAGGATTTAGCAAAAACAGAGAGGTCGTAAATGTTAAGCAACAAATTTGCTATCATTAGATCACTATAATCACATCAAGAGGCATTTACTTTGCCACCGAGTTTATCAATAAATTAAAAAAGTGTGTGAGCCAGAAGAAGTGCTTTATGGAAAAGATGGTGATTACTTTAGCAAATACTTTTATTTTGTAAAATAATCATTCAATAATGTTGAAAAAGAGAAGAATGATAATAATGGATGCTTTGCTTTATAAAAATGAAAAATAATAATCAAAAAGCGAGAATCTTGTTATTCTGATTTTTTGCTTATTTTTGATTGCTGTGTTTTATTTTATTATGTAGTAATTATAGTCTAGCTCTATTACTTTTCAATAAAAGAATAGGGGATCTTGGCAGACAATATCTTGGCTAATCCTCAAGGGATGTAAATTGTAAGATATGAGCAGGTTTTATGAATCCTACTGTTTATGTAAAATTAATTGAAGAAGTAAAAGCAAACTCTAGTGCTATATGATCCTGATTTTTTTTTTCTCTTTTTAATCGTTCTGGGGTGCAAGAGTTAATTTGTAAGCATTATGATTCATGATGGGTGGACCAAAAAGTTTGACAGTGCTTTTATTTATGACCATTTAGACGCGTATTGTACATGCATATGGTGCTGCTCATGCACATGCTTGCAAAGAACCTTAAGTTTCAGGCAAATCAAATCCTCTTTTCTCATGACATGAACAAATGCTTCATCCTTTTGGGACCAATTCGCTTCTTTTTTTAGTTCACCTTTTATTACTTTATTGGCCCGTTGCTTATGGCTTAAAGTGTTTTAGGACCCTTTGATGGACAGTTCTCTTCCTGTGAACAACCTTTCCAGTGGAATGAGGATGATGATACTGAGAATTTTGCTTGTGATATGCATTTTACTCACTCCTACCTATAACTAATACTATAATTAAATTGAGTTACCCACAACCAGGACATTTAACACCCCCCCCCCCCCCCCCTCCTCTGTCATACCGTTACAAACAAATACACTAGCTACACATTAAACAATTTACCGATAGCCATATTAACCATACATTAAACAGCAATAATGGGCGTATATGAAATAATAGCACATGGACCACAATATAGTTAAACTAGCCCTATATCAAATACCAACATTGTAACACCTCGTAAAAAAAACCATAAATAAATGATGTAAATTAAATTAAATGTGATATGGTAGAAATGAAAATTTTATAAAAATTGGAATTTGACCACGAAAACTATATTGTTCCATTTGTGGTGAAATTCTGATTAATTTTTATATATAATATGTAGAAAACGGAGCTCGAACGAAAAAGTTATGAGCGTCTGAAGTTTTCATATTTAAAGTAATTTGAATATGATTCAAATAAATAATTAATTCTCTAATTTGAAATTCGAATTAATTATGATTAGACTTGGGGTTAAGTAACATTAAAAATTGGCAATTAATGTTAAAAGTTAATTAGGGTAAACTACTAGAAACACATTTATTACGACGCTCATTTCCGATGGTCGCCGACGGCTCGTCGTTTCTTTTCCGATCGGCTACCGACGGATAGTAATCGTCGTGGCATTACTGAAAATAAAATAAACTAGCCGTCCTGTAACGACCCGGATTTTTCTGTCGTTTAATTTTGAATATTTAAATGGTTTAAATGTTGGATTTGGAATTATAATTGAGTTAGAAAGTTTTTAAAACTGAAAATTTCAAGCGGTTTCGCAAATTTTTGGAATCGTCGATTTAATCGACGCGTTAAAATAGCGATCTGGGGCACAGTCTCAGAATTCGACGAAACTAGTTCCATTGGATCCGTAATAGTGTATTATTATCGGATTTCAAATTTCGTAGCATTTGGATTTAATTTTTGGTCATACGGGATATAAACGCGTTGAAATTTATATCGAAAATTCAATATAATAATTGGGTCCAAAAAACTATATTCTCCATGCAATCAAATTAGGACTCAAAACATTTTTCATTTCGTTCGGAATAAGGGGTATAACATTATGAACGCCTAGCGGCATGCTTCGATAGGGGTTCGAGATTTTGAGTTGTGTAAATCGAGACGTTTTAAATTTTAAATAATATAATTATATGTTGACTTGACCTATATTTTCACATCAACCCTTTTTCACTTCACTTCAGAGCTACTGAGCTGGCCTCCTTCATGCAACCTTTCATCTCAATTCAAAAATCACGAGCCATTTCCTTCATTTCTTTCAGTTCGATTTCACTTAAAGAAAAAAAACCACGAAGCCATCTCCTTCCTTTTTATAAATCGCGAATCCCCTTCTGTCTTCAAAAATTCGAAGTCGAGCATTGAAAAAAAAACACGATCAACGTCGCGATCAAAAAGGAGAGAGGTCGAACGAAGTTCGAGTGGCGGAGGCGCGTTGGTGAGCATCGCGAGGCGCGTGCGTATAGGCAGGCGACTGTAGTGGCGAGGGCGAGCACGGTGGGTTGCGAGGTGGGTGTTCGGCGGTGAGCTAGGGATGTCGCGATTGATTTAGGATGATGATGAGGCACGATCGAAGAAGTCACGATTGGTGTAGCAGACAGCGATGTTGGCTATGTGGAAGGACATGACTACAATGGGGGTGTGGAGGAGTCTGCGGTAGTGGCGATAGAGGTGGAGTGTGATGCGGCATGGATGGGAGGTCTGCCTTAGCTCGACGTGAGAAGTGGTGGGGTCAGTAAGTCGATGGCGGTGATTGGTGACGACGATGAGATAGGGAGGGTGTTGTTTTAGTGATGTAGGTGCATGATTGCTGTTCGTGTTTAGGAAGAAGGTAAATTGTTTTTAATACGGTAATTAGTTATTAAAACATGTAATTAGCAAATTGAATTTAAATTTAAATTCGTTAACTTATAAAAATTTGTAACCCTTTTATACGAGGTCTAAAATTAACATAACAAGTCATGTTGGACTCGGGGGGCAATACTTTACAATGAAAGAAATTGGGATTGGAACGACTAACCAACTAAAAATCAAGGTGAGAAATTCTCACTCATTTGGATTACTAGAATTTATTTAAAATTGTTAAAATAAATTATTGAATGCTGGTTGAATTTATAAATTATTCTCAGTTGGATGTATATATATAGTAGTATATATATTAGTAGTTGGATTGTTGTTCCTGCATATTTTAGTGGATGAGACCCTATGCGCCCCGTATAATAGCGAATGATCCTATATGCCGCGATATCCCTCTCGAAGTGGGATTGGTATTTTTATTGTTGTATTAACATCCGTGGATGCAGGGAACAGGTTAGAGGGATTCAACTGGATTTCTCAAAATTTATATTGATTGTTTTCGTATATAATAATATATGATGTGTTGGAATAATCTGTTATAGATTATGGCTGTGATGTGAATTATTAAATGCTATAGTAGCACTGGCCTAACTTTTGATATTTTAAAAATACTATAAGTATATTTTTTTTTTGAAATTTTAAAGGATTTAAAAGGAGATTTTGAATGTAAAATATTTATATCGAAATTTGGATTATTTTTAAGAAATTGATTTGGACAAAAACAATAATTGATTTTGGGTTGTATTTAAGTATTCATAAAAATATTTTAAATAGAGATTTTGAAATAAAATTATATAAAGGATTTTTAAACGATGGATTTTTAGATGATATTTCTGGAAATATGGAAAGAAGTTGAAATCAATATTAAAAATAGATTGGCAGAAATGAATAGAATTTATAAGGAATTGAAATTAAAATGGAATTTTATAAATGAGATTATTTTTATAAAAAGGTGAAACTCAAAGGGGTTATAAAATTTATAAACGATGTTTATAAATAAGGAAATCGATATCAGATGATAAATTGGGAATATAATTTACAGGGAGAATTTATATTAGAATATGGAAATAAGGTGAGGGAAAAATAGTGGATACTATTTTTGAAGTGGAAATGGTTAAGGAGATCGAAATGGAAGCGATGTGATGGAAATCAAGAGGAATTTATAAATTGAATTGGTTATTGAGGTTTTTAAAAATATATTTTTAAAATTAAGAAGTGAAGTTGTTTTTAAAAGGAAAATTTTATTTATTGATCTATGAAATTTTAAACTGGTTAGAATTGAAATAGTTCGGTAAGTGGATTTTTCAAATATTTAACATTTATTTTAATAAATCCAAAATTTTAAATTCAGCTTTAAAAAGTGATGTTATAAAAAGTGTTTCAATATTTTAGATAATTACTTGAACATGTCTTAAAAATAAATTATTATTCTTTTAAATACTTATTATATATAGAGAGAGTTTTGTAATGTTTTAAATTTATTTATAAATCTTCTCGAAAAATTGGAAATGGGGTTATTCAGCAAGTGGGATTATAAGAGAATTCTCAAAAGGAATTTGAGGGAAAGTAAGAAAATTTCCAATAGTAAATAAGAATGAACTTCGAAAAATGAATTAGAATTCATAAAGAAGTAGAAAATGGGGTAATTGGAATTTAGACAAATGTATTGGACTTTGGAAAAATATTAAAGGGAATAAATCAAGGAATTCTAAACTTATAGAATTCGCTATAAACGGGTTAAGGAATTTAAAATATAAATGGCAAAGGATTTTAAGAAAAGAGAAATGATGGAATTTTTCAAAGTATTGAAAAATCCCAATATGGGTATAAGAATTTGAGTTGTCTCAATTTTTGAAATATTGGAAGGGATTTGAATATATATATCTTATAAAGATATTTTGAAATAAAATTTGGAAAATTATAAATAATGGCCTAGTGTGTAACAACCCGGAAAATTAAACCATAATAATTAATTAACGAATAAATTAAATGATAAAATAACTCTTTGAAATTATCAGAATTGAGCCACGGGAGTTACACCATTATGTCTGTGGTAATTTTCTGGTCAATTTCCATATATAGAACGTTATAAACTGAGCTAATATGACCAAGTTATAAAAGAAGCAAAATAAGCAGAAATAACGGAAAAAAATATTACGGTCAGGTCGACCGCCCGGTCGACCTGGGCGAAGGGGCGGTCGATCGGCCGGTTGACCCGCCTTGTAAATTTGCAAACGAACGAACGAGAATTCGTTCGAACGAATTAGAGACGTCAGAACACGTCATTTGCACCGTTTTGTTTAATCCAGTCCCTCTGTTGTTGCATCTGATGGCTCCTATTCGGCCTATGACATAGCTGCATCCTATTCAATCCCCAAATCCAATGGTCCAAGATCCACTTCTACACATATAAATAGACCCCTAGACCTACTTTTTCTCATTCTAGATTTTCTCCGCTTGGGTTCACCTTTTTAGGAAGGACCCTAAAAGGAATAATTTTCCAAAGAGAGAATCTTTTTAATAAAAATTATTTTACAACTCCAAGTGGATCCGGGAAGACCAAAGGAAGAGCTTAGGACCGGAGGTGAGTGATTGTAATTATTTTAATATTTCTTTAAGTACTTTAAAATAATAGGGTTTCCAATAGTTGTAGTTTTCTACGATTTTTGGAATAGCCTTTTTCAGTAATTATTTACAATTTTTAATTATTTTCAGTCTATTTAGCTATTCCTTTCAGTAATTTAATATCATTTCTGCTAATTATAAATTATTACTGTTAAGCATAGCTTTTTATTAATTTATAGTCTATTTACAGTATTTAAGTTTATTTACTATTATTTATTTCTTAGTTACATCTTTTTGACGTTTTGGATTTTATGCAAGCGTCTATTCTCTTCATTCCCCTTTTCTACGCATATGGATTAGATTAAATAAAAAAACACGGATATGGATTTTATAAGTAAGAATATTAAATGAAAAGGATAAGATGTAAATTATGGAGACTATAATTAAATAATGGAATTGGACTGAATTTACGCCTACGTATAATTAGAATTGGACTAATTAAAGATAATTGGCATAGTTATAACTTAGGATTATAACTAAATGAAGTAAAAGATGAAAGAAGGTTATTTTCACACTTAGACCTTGGGTTAAGTAATAAGCATGATTATAACGTAGGTTATAATAAGAAAAAGAACAGAATGGGCTTATTGTAAGGCTTGGGATAAATTAATAAGCGTAGAAAGTAAAAATGGTAATAAAGGCTTATTTAAATAATTTATCTAAGTTAATAAGCAATGATGAAAGCAGGACCTATACCAAATAGCATTCCTTAGGACACCCTTATGCTAAGAATGGTAGTAATTGGTCAAATAGAAATCCAAAACACGGGGATTTGGATAAGGGGTGCAACTAGATATTGTTTGGATGAAAGGCCAGTACGAACAACATTTCCCCTTTTTTTCTATGGACACACGGTGATCTCGCATTAGCCTGAAGTGAGATGAGGGGCACGCTATGTTGTACGTTGGTGGTAATAAGAAGACCCAATAGGTGGAGCAAAAGGTAGCATAGGCATGGTGGCAGTTACGCGTGCGACTTCCATTCGGGTGCTCAGTAATAGCTATGAGTTCCAAGCGCTTAGTATGGTGTCTTAGTAGGCATCATTGCCTTCTGTGTAGGGAGTTATATATGTCGTCCGGATCCGCAGTAGTTGCGCTGGGCATCTTCCGTAGATACTATTGGCTGCTGTGCAGGGAGTTATATAGCGGGTGGTCCACAGAAAGGTCTATGGAGTAGCAGGCCGATCAAAAAGGGTAGAATTAGGGTCACATCCTAACTACATGATTAGGAATTCAGCCTAATTAAATCAGAACAAGTGTAAGCAATCAAAGTTTACCTATCTTGAGTAATATTAAATCGTATTTATTTCCAGTTTATCTCTTTCCTATTTCCTTTGTTATCCTTATTTATGCTAGAACTGTTGTAGAGTCTATTACTTTTATCTTGCTTAAAGACTCTAGTAATTACTATCATTCACCAGACTTTTAGTCTGATCCACTCCTCTATTTCCCCCTTTTTTTCCCCTTAGGCAATCAAGGAAGAAGCTAGTATATTGCTGCAGCTTGGAGTTCTTCTTGAAGGAGATTTCTTCAATGTACTTCTTATATTTTCAATTGTTGTTCTTGTATACACTGGTTTATTTATGAGGGATATTACATACTCTGATTTTGAGACTTTGAAGTTTTATTTCATAAGACACTATGGGTTTTGAATGTTGTATTTGGCTTTTGACTTATTTATGAATTAATTCTTAGGCTTTGTTTTAATTAATACTTATTTAATTTTCGCTGTTTTTATCTATTTTTGTCTTGTGAATCTTAGTCCCTATTAGCTTTAGTTATATCTACAACGCACAACGCCTTTTAATGTATCCTTTTGGGTATCTTAAGGGGTGTGGGGGTGTTTCATAGTGACTATCTATGGATGTTATTTGATAGTAAAATAACTGACTATCAATATTGGCCAATTTCGTTAATCGTTTCGAAGAGACCGGGATCGGATTTAATTATCCGAAAACCACTTCGATCCGGTTTGAACGTTACGAATGGATATCGTGAAAATAAACGAAGATGGTGATTCGGTTTGTCCAGATCTAGGACAACTAGTACAGGCGAATGATATCAGAACATCATCATTGGAGGACGATAGGCATTCTAACTGAATTTTTTCTTGAAAGGTAATCGTAGCCTCAAGCCTCATCAACTGGGAATGACTAAAAATCAGGGGAGATGCAGCAAGGCTAAGTGGGTCACTCCCAATTAGGTTATGTTTATCACCTTTTTAGATACCTTCGGATATTATTGCTACGGTGCATGGAAGGAACTTGGAAAGGGTGGGAACGCCCGGGGTGATAGCATATTCGGTCTATCCAGGTTAGAGGTAGTCCGGTCTTGTGTTGCAAGGGATCCCGACGTGGTCCTCGGTACATTTTTCTAGATGTGTACTGTGATAGATGGTACCCTAGTGCCTAGTCATTCGTATGGAATCCATTCACTAATACATGCCTTTACGGTTTTGGTTGTAGAGCCTAGTATGTTGAAATTTAATTAATGTAACAATTTTGGCTATTTGAACAAGTATTAGTACCTAGACACTATTATAATATCAGATGATTTTGATATAAAATGTTTTGGTTATCATAAGGTAAAAACCCGTCGTGTTTATGTGTGGCGTGGTCTTACGAGATACCTTTGTTTTTCAACGGATTTGATAACTTTAATAATTCAAATTGAGTGTGTTTTCTCACGCTGGTTTTCCAGACTAACTCGGGTGTTATTTTATTATAATGCTCGGGTCAGACCGAGTATTACAGATTCAGGTTAGGATGCTATTGAGCCCAAAAGACGAGCTGGATGACAAAGACGTATTTTCCATACTTATTTGTATATCCGCTGTGTGAGGATAAGTTACTAAACTGTCCAGATTAATTGTTGTCTATTGTACTCTGATAATGGTATGTATATTAACAGTACAGTTCTTATATATAAAATCTGTTATTATATATTATATTTTGTTCTGCTGCGATTGTGAGATTCTGTGTTGTTGTTTTTCTGTTTTTCTTCTCCTACCTTTTTCTTCTTCACCCCTAATGAACTGGTGTTTCCGACACTCGATTGCTCGACATTCTATACAATGGACGTATTGATGTCGATTTTCGAGGGTCGAAAATCCAAGCCATTACACTTGGTGTTAGAGCTGAAGGTTAAGCGAGAACCTTGGCTTTAGTGGGGATTACTTGTTAGAGATAGGGTCAGTAGTACCCTAGAATGAGTCTGAGTCTATTAATAGATATGAGCACATATTTGTTAGTGAATATAAATTGTTTTATATTGTATTGACTTATCGGGTGAGTGTTTATAAATTCTGGTCGATACAGTCTGGACAACTGTATCGATAGGGATTTCTAAACTCTTAAACTAGGAAAACCGACACAATATTGTTTTAAAAAGTGGGTAAATGAAATAATCTTACCCAAACCATATTTTGATATAAAAAGCAATAATTTTCTAAAATTATTATAGTATATTGGAGTGTTTGGTTGATAATATTATAATCTAACAAGATTATAAAATTGGAAATAGTTTATATAACCCAAATGAAAATTGTATAAGTGTGAATTATACAAATGAATTATAATTGGAATGGATTCGAACTCGAATTTGGAAATTTAAACCCCGGAAGGTTTAGAAAATATTTTCAGAGGATTGTGGAAATGAAATTAGAGTTATTTCGGAAACATTTTTGAAATAAATAATGGAGTATTATTTGGAGATATTTTTGAATAGAAAATGCTTTAACTTAATTAAAAAAATGGGTTTTGAAAGTAATATAGCACTGGACTCACTATAGTCGCTGGAAAATAATTCTGATGATGATCGTGACATCATCGGTGTTCATTTTCGAGTTTCTAAGTGATGGGTTGCTACCATAGTAATTTGATATGAGGATTTTGTTGAAAATGTTTTGGAAAGGAAATTTGTGTTGGATAAAACCAAATTGGTTTTGGAAATTCCAAAGAATGGTTTGTTAAAACTAAGGAAGTGCTATATATTGGATTTCAAAATGATTTGAAATAAATACCGGGTGTTTAAAAATTCTGGAATCCTTATTTAAATGTTTTAGGAAATATTAGAAAATAAGTTATGAACTTATAAATGGTGAATGATTTTCGAGGAAAAATATGGAAATTGAATTTTGGAAATAAATTTTAACTTGAGCTAAGTTAAATAAAATGAGATTGGAAATGGTATCGATTGGGATTGAGATATAGAATATAAAGTTTAGTTGTGAAATGGGTATATGACTATAAGTTATAAAATTGGAAATATAATCAACTCAAATAAAGAATTTATGAAATGTGGAAAATAAATTGTATGAATTGGAATTTAACTTAACTTAAGTTAAATAAAAATTGAATTGGAATTAAAAATGTTTTCGAGATAAATTGAATATAGAGTTTGAATTATAAAGTGACGAGATAACTACAAGCTAAATATTTTGAATGGAATTAAATTTAAAGGAAAAAAATTATGGAATGGTAAATAAGTTTATATAGCTTATAAAAAATTGAAATTTATGGAATAAAAATTTACTTAGGCTATAAATAGATGAATAATCTTGAGTTAAAAATAAAATATGAATATACTCAGGTATAAAAATTGATGGAAATGTGAAAAATAAGTTGTGTAACTCATTAAATTGGAAGAAGAAAAAATAGAATAAAACAACCAAAATAAAAATGGATATTAACTTGGTTCAGTAAAATGAATTATGAATTGAAATTGGAATTAAATATGGAACTTGAGTTATAAATAAATTCAATTTAAGAGTAAATAAATTGAATATGGCCTTGAATATTATTTAAATGAATTCGAGAATGAATTTGAATATGGAATTAAAATTTAAAGTGGAAATGTATATAAGTGATGAAAAGGATTATAATACATCTAAATATAATTTTATGAAGAGATTCATAAATTAAATGGCATGAATGGGTGGTGTTCAATATGATGAATATGGACATGAATGGGATGTAAATAAATTGATTGAGAATCAATTTGAAAAGGAATAAAATTGAATATAAATTGATTCGGAATCGATTTAAAATGGCTATAAACTGAAATGGTTATTTTATTAAGTGAATATCGCCCAATTTACATAAAAAAATTGTCGTTTGACGTAAACGGAAGTAAATAAAATTGTGTAAATCAATGGAAAGTGAATAAATTGATTTTAAATCAATTTGGAATGGATATGAGTTTGTTTGGTATAAATATGAAGTGAATGCAAGCGAATTGAATTGTAAATCATTCGAATTGAATGAAATGGCATATAAATTGAATTTGAAGTGAATAACTAAATGTTGGAACCCTGAAATTGCATGTACCTTCTAAAATACATGATATACCATGTTTGGTTATGAAATCTATGCGTTTCCACTATTTAAATGAATGTAAAGTTGTTAAGTTTCATGTTTGTGTTACTTACGTGTTTAAATTAGGTAAGTACAGATACCAAGAGACTATTGGGCTAGATTTGGGTTGCGAATTGCATATGAAGTAAACTTGCTTGCTTAATAATGCTTAAAAATGCTAAAATTAAGGTACGTTTTCGGATTAAATACCGCAAAATATATAAATATTGATATATATTGTGTTTTCCAACCGTGTGGGTCGATGTATATGTTTTTATCTCTTTTGTCATATTGCAAAAGGCTCTCCGTACAAGGGAGACTCTGCCAAAAAAAATTCGGAAATTTAGGGTGTTAGAAAAATTTTGGAAATTTTTGAAAACTTTTGTTAACTAAAAAGTTGATTTTGAAATTGTAAGGAAAATAAAGGGTTTTTAATTAAAAAGGGAACCTAAGTGTTTTGGAGGGAACTAAAGGGTTTAGAAAAGTGAATATTGAATTTTAACTAGGTGGGTTTTGTTAAGTTAATGGGTTTGGAGCATTTTTCCTGACTTAGCAATTTCGGGGACGAAATTCTTTTAAGTAGGCAGGAATGTAGCGACCCGAATTTTTCTGTCGTTTAATTTTGAATATTTAAATGGTTTAAATGTTGCATTTGGAATTATAATTGAGTTAGGAAGTTTTTAAAACTGAAAATTTCAAGCGGTTTCGCAAATTTTTGGAATCGTCGATTTGATCGACGCGTTAAAATAGCGATCTGAGGCACAGTCTCGTAATTCAACGAAACCAGTTCCATTGGGTCCGTAATAGTGTATTATTATTAGATTTCCAATTTCGTAGCGTTTGGATTTAATGTTTGGTCATACAGGATATAAACGCATTGAAATTTATATCGAAAATTCAATATAATAATTGGGTCCAAAAAGCTATCTTCTCCATACAATCGAATTAGGACTCGAAACCTTTTCCATTTCATTTGGAATAGGGGTATAACATTGTGAACGCCTAGCGGCACACCTCGATAAGGATTCGAGATTTTGAGTCGTGTAAATCGAGACGTTTTAAATTTAAATAATATAATTATATGTTGACTTGACCTATATTTTCATATCGACACTTTTTCCCTTCACTTCAGAGCTACTGTAACTGGCCTCCTTCATGTAACCTTTCATCTCAATTCAAAAATCATGAGCCATTTCCTTCATTTCTTTCGGTTCGATTTCACTTAAAGAAAAAAATCACGAAGCTATCTCCTTCCTTTTTATAAATCGCGAATCCCCTTCTGTCTTCCTTCAAAAATTCAAAGTCGAGCATTGGAAAAAAAAAACAATCAACATTGCGATCGAAAAGGAGGGAGGTCGAACGAAGTTCGAGTGGTAGAGGCGCATTGGGGAGCATCGCGAGGCGGGCACATATAGGCAGGCGACTATAGTGGCGGCGGCGAGCACGGTGGGTTGCGAGGTGGGTGTTCGGCGGTGAGCTAGGGATGTCGCGATTGATTTTGGATGATGATGAGGAACGATCGAAGAAGCCGCGATTGGTGTAGTAGGCAACGATGTTGGCTATGGGGAAGAACGCGACTGCAATGGGGTGTGGAGGAGTCTACGGCAGTGGCGATAGAGGTGGAGTGTGATGCGGCATGGGTGAGAGGTCTGTCTAAGCATGACGTGAGAAGTGGTGAGGTCAATGAGTCAATGGTGGTAATTGGTGACGATGATGAGATAGGGAGGGTGCTGTTTTGGTGATGCAGGTGCACGATTGCTATTCGTGTTTAGGAAGAAGGTAAATTGTTTTTAATACGGTAATTAGTTATTAAAACATGTAATTAGCAAATTGAATTTAAATTTAAATTTATTAACTTATAAAAATTCGTAACCCTTTTATATGAGGTCTAAAATTAACATAACAAGTCACGTTGGACTCGGGGGAGCAATACTTTACAATGGAAGAAATTGGGATTGGAACGACTAACCAATTAAAAATCAAGGTAAGAAATTCTCACTCTTTTGGATTACTAGAATTTATTTTAAATAGTTAAAATAAATTATTGAATGCTGGTTGAATTTATAAATATTCTCAGTTGGATGTGTGTATATATAGTAGTATATATATTAGTAGTTGGATTGTTGTTCCCGCATATTTTATCGAATGAGACCCTATGCGCCCCACATAATAGCGGATGACCGTATATACCGTGATATCCCCCTCGAAGTGGGATTGGTATTTTTATTGTTGTATTAACATCCGTGGATGCAGGGAACAGGTTGGAGGGATCCAACTGGATTTCTCAAAATTTATATTGATTACTTTCGTATATAATAATATATAATGTGTTGGAATAATCTGTTATAGATTATGGCTGTGATGTGAATTATTAAATGCTATAATAGCACTGGCCTAACTTTTGGTATTTTAAAAATACCATAAGTTTTTTTTTTGAAATTTTAAAGGATTTAAAAGGAGATTTTGAATGTAAAATATTTATATCGAAATTTGGATTATTTTTAAGAAATTGATTTGGACAAAAACAATAATTGATTTTGGGTTGTATTTAAGTATTCATAAAAATATTTTAAATAGAGATTTTCAAATAAAATTATATAAAGGATTTTTAAAAGATGGATTTTTAAATGGCATTTCTGGAAATATGGAAAGAAGTTGAAATCAATATTAAAAATAGATTGGCAGAAATGAATAGAATTTATAAGGAATTGAAATTATAAAATGGAATTTTATAAATGAGATTATTTTTATAAAAAGGTGAAACTCAAAGGGGTTATAAAATTTATAAACGATGTTTATAAATAAGGAAATCGATATCAGATGATAAATTGGGAATATAATTTACAGGGAGAATTTATATTAGAATATGGAAATAGGGTGAGAGAAAAATAGTGGATACTATTTTTGAAGTGGAAATGGTTAAGGAGATCGAAATGGAAGTGATGTGATGGAAATCGAGAGGAATTTATAAATTGAATTGGTTATTGAGGTTTTTAAAAATATATTTTTTAAATTAAGAAGTTAAGTTGTTTTTAAAAAGAAAATTTTATTTATTGATCTATGAAATTTTAAACTAGTTAGAATTGAAATAATTTGGTAAGTGGATTTTTCAAATATTTAACATATATTTTAATAATTCTAAATTTTAAAATCAGCTTTAAAAAGTGATGTTATAAAAAATGTTTCAAAATTTAGATATTTACTTGAATATGTCTTAAATATAAACTATTATTCTTTTAAATACTTATTATATATATATATATAGAGTTTTGTATTGTTTTAAATTTATTTATAAATCTTCTCAAAAATCTGGAAATGGGGTTATTCAGTAGATGTGATTATAAGAGAATTTTCAAAAGGAATTAGAGGGAAAGTAAGAAAATTTCCAAAGTAGTAAATAAGAATGAACTTCGACAAATGAATTAGAATTCATAAAGAAGTAGAAAAATGGGTAATTGGAATTTAGACAAATGTATTGGACTTTGGAAAAATATTAAAGGGAATAAATCAAGGAATTCGGAACTTATAGAATTCGCTATAAATGGGTTAAGGAATTTACAATATAAATGGCGAAGGATTTTGAGAAAAGTGAAATAATGGAATATTTCTAAGTATTGAAAAATCACAATATGGGTATAAGAATTTGAGTTGTCTCAATTTTTGAAATATTGGAAGGGATTTGAATATATATATCTTATAAAGATATTTTGAAACAAAATTTGGAAAATTTATAAATAATGGCCTAATGACTATCTATGGATGTTATTTGATAGTTAAATAACCGACTATCAATATTGGCAATTTCGTTGATCGTTTTGAAGAGATCGGAATCGGATTTAATTATCTGAAAATCACTTTGATCTGATTTGAACGTTACGAATGGATATCATGAAGATAAGTGAAGACGGTGATTCGGTTTGTCCAGACCCAAGACAACTTGTATGGACGAATGTTATCAGAACGTCGCCATTGGAGGACGATGAACATTCTAAGTGAATTTGTTCTTGAAAGATAATCGCAGCCTCAAGCCTCATCAATCGAGAATGACTGAAAATCAGGGGAGATGCAAGAAGGCTAAATGGGTCGCTCCCAATTAGGGTATGTTTGTCACCTTTCTAGATACCCTCGGATATTATTACTACGGTGCATGGAAGGAACTCAGAAAGGGTGGAAACACCCGGGGTGATAGCATATTCGGTCTATCCAGGTTAGGGGTAGTCCGGTCTTGTGTTGCAGGCGATCCCGGCGTGGTCCTCGGTATATTTTTCTAGATGTGTACTGTGATAGGTGGTACCACAGTGCCTAGTCATTCGTATGGAATCCATTCTCCAATACATGCCTTTACGGTTTTGGTTGTAGAGCCTAGTATGCTGGAATTTAATTAATGTAACAATTTCGGCTATTTGAATAAGTATTTGTACCTAGACACTATTATAATATCAGATGATTTTGATATAAAATGTTTTGGTTATCGTAAGGTAAAAACCCGTCGTGTTTATGTGTGGCATAGTCTTATGAAATACCTTTGTTTTTCAACGGATTTGATAACTTTAATAATTCAAATTGAGTGTGTTTTCTCACATTGGTTTTCCAGACTGACTCGAGTGTTATTTTATTATAACGCTCGGGTCAGACCGAGTATTACAGATTCAGGTTAGGATGCTATGGAGCGCAGGAGACGAGCTCGATAACAAAGACGTATTTTTCGTACTTGTTTGTATTTCCGTTGTGTGAGGATATGTGTGACGCCCCACCTCTATAGTCACACTAGCCAAGGACACTACTGGGTAATGCCGTCAACTAGCACGAAGAATAAGGCTATTGAGGAGCGACCCTCTATGTAAGTGCTTTGCGCGAGTACCGATATGTCAGACAGTATGACATACATTTCTTTTCAAGAGGAAATCCGACATATCAAATACAAACTCAAAGCTACTACACAGTGGCTATGTGGGCTTCAGAACAAATATAGAAATAAGCATAACACAAATCAGTCACAGATATTCATATCACATAGGCGAAAACAGATATGAATATAACACATAAAAAGTGTACATCAAAATAGTTGTCATACAAGATCCACTACATCACAAAAGAATAGGTACAAGTGCTAAGCAAAAGAATATGTATACATCAAGGAGTCTCTATCTCAAATGTATAAAAGAAAAAACTACTAAGCTAAAGTAGTTAGCCTAAAGTCAGAAGCTAGCCCCTGCTAAGAAGTCAAGTGGAAGCACCTGTAACACCTCGGTCTGACCCAAGTATTATTTAAGAAGAAAAATAATAAACGGATCAGTCTAGCTATAAATATCATATGAGATGAGAAAGGATAAGGGATACCACAAAAAAATGTATGATAGTAAAAATGCCATACTGTGACAAGTATACATTCGATAACAATAAAAATCATACAATATCTCAAATCTCGTCAAATATCCAAAAAGAATATCACATTCTTTAGCTTATTCACCAAACCTCAAATAGTGACAAAACATATCAATGTCAATCGTAAAAATTGGTGAAACAAAAATTCCAGAAATCAACAATTAGAAATCCAGAAAACACAAAGGGGGAGGCCTATCAAAAACGGGAGCATGAAAACTCACCAACACGTGTATCACAAACGAGACGCTATCCCATGAAAATACGGGGTACTGTCCCCCCTTGGGGACAGATAAGCAGAACATCGATGTACCTAAAAAGATACGCCCTATGGACAGTCGAACATCGACGCACCTGAAAAGATATGCCCCATGCACATACCTATTTAGCCGAACATCGATGCACATAGAAAGATACACCCCATGTACCGAACTCATTGAGCGGATTGCTCCACGAAATGAGACAAAGCTCCATAAAACTGGGTACAGTCCCCCACGTGGACAAAGAGACCTCGCATATCGCTAGTCTAAACCATAAAATCATCGCCATCGATCAATAAGAAGTGTGAATTACACTAAGCTAGTAAATAAATGAGTTTAGCTTCATATCCCATAACCACTGGCTTAACTTAAATATTTACGAAAATTATCACAAGATTTCAATCGAACAAGTCCAAGAATTAACCGACGAAGTAAACGTAAGCATTTCGTACCACTTGTTTTGCCAAGCCGTTTAATTAGATTTCTCATACGAATGAGGTAAAGGTTTATATATACTAATAGATTGGAAAACGGATTTAAAAACGAGTTTTGTATTAAAATAGTGTTGAAATCATTTTTTGTGAAAGAGTTTGAGTATTTACTACTAGTATAGAAACCTTTGTATTTTAAAGTGACAAATCATAGAGATGATTGTAAAAACAATCAATCACAAAAAATTCACATTCGACGACGTGAATCAAAACCATAGAAATCGATATCAAATCCATCAAATGGATATTTCCAAAAATCCAGAAAAGAAGTCATCAAAGTCGATAATAAGTGACTATAACCAACCGGATCAACAAAAATCGAATAAAACGGAGACCCATCTAAAAACAGGCAAGTTGGCTGGAATTGCCAGCTCCAAACGTCTGGTGGTTCTCCCAAACATCTGAGCTGAAGCGTTGGAAATTTTATTCCAGATCGCCCAGACGTTTGTGAAGTAAGCTCAGACGTTTGGGAAGTAAGACTGGAATTTTTATTTCGTAGCTCCAGACGTCTGAGCTTCTTACCCGACGTCTGAGCTGAAGCTCAGGGCACATTTTTCCAAGGCCAATAATGGCCAAATCAACTTTGAAGCGAGCGGACAAGCGACGATGGCTATGGATTTATGCCAAGCGACAATCCAGCCCTATAGGCTCTTCAATACACTTCAAACAATAAGTCCAAACATCCATAGTAGGATTATCATAGATTTTGACTTCCAAATACCAAAAATTGGAAAATTCACCAATCCAATTCAATTCAAAAGCAAATGAACATGAAGTAGATGTTAGGAATTCATACCTAACAACTATCAAAGGTATAGATATAGATGTGAGTTCAAAAACTCACCTTTAAACCAAAAACAACAAGTGAGAAGCTTTAAAACAAAGGAAAGATCAACTACTCTTCAACTTCAACTCAAGAAGCTCCAATCTAAGCTCATAAGAAAATATTTCCTAAGTTAGGGTTTAGGAATTTCTGAAAATTGAAGAGAGATTGGGATGGAGAAGATGAAGAGGATGCTTACCTAAGCTTCCCTTTGAATTTGGAGCTTGAATCTAGAATTTCCTAGTAATCTAGGGTTTAGGAATTTTAATTTCCCTTTCTTTCCCCCATTTTCCTTTAGCTTGAGTGTTAGGAAATAATAGAATGAATGAAGAGGAGTTGGAGGAGGAGTTAGGGTATTAGATACGTTGGTGGGCTGAAACCCAAACCCAAAGCCCAATAGAAAAATAGCAAAATTCTACTCAGCTCCAAACATATCGATGTTTATACTCAAAAAAGTTGTAAACGTCATTTTGAACTTAATGGAAATGGTCTCGAGTACGGATTCTACTGTTTACAAAAAGTAACATTCGGGACTTTAAATTCAACAAATGATTCTATATTTAAACAAAACATTTAAATATACAATCGTAAAATATGCAGGTTGTTACAGACTCCCCTCCTTAAAGAAATTGCGTCCTCGCAATACTTAAGAAGAAAATAAAAAGTAACAACCACACTAAGGCGTAACAACACAAAAGAAGAAATTTTGAAATGAGAAGTTCACCTTAAGGAGTACGATAGAGTAAGTCCGGATGTGTTCGCTCGATGAATTCTCTGGATTCCTAAGAACAATCCTTAGGATTTGCGGACCATTGAACTTTCACAAGTGGAACATCTTTATTACGAAGGGGTTTAACCTCCGTAGCAATGATACGAATAGAATGTTTCTTATAAGTCAAATTAGGTGAAACTTCAATTTCTTCAATAACACCGGGCTCAAGAATAGAATCGGAATCTCTAAGGCATTTCCGTAGTTGAGAGACGTGGAATACGTCATGAATAGCAGAAAATTGAGCCAGTAATAAAAGGCAATAAGCCACGGAACCAATTCGTTCGGTGATGGGAAATGGACCAATAAATTGAGGTGCTAATTTTCCCAATTGATTGAAATGCATAACACCCTTCATTGGTGAAACACGAATGAACACCAAATCTCCCACATAAAATTCTAAATTCCTTCTTCAATTATCGGCATAGAATTTTTGTCTACTTTGAGCTTCTTTCATCCTATGACAAATAAGGTCAATCTTTTCTGTGGCATCACGAATAAAATCTGGACCTAAAACCAGCTTCTCACCGGCTTCAAGCCAACACGAAGGAGATCGGCATGGCCTTCTGTAGAGTGCCTCGAAAGGAGCCATACCAATACGAGATTGGAAGCTATTATTATGGGAAAACTCAACAAGAGAAATATGATCTTCCTAACTTCCACCAAAATCAAGAACACAAGCACGAAGTAGATCTTCAAGAGTATGATTCACACGCTCTGTTTGTCCATCAGACTGAGGATGATAAGCAGTGCTAAAATTAAGCTTTGTTTCTAAAGATTTTTGAAGACCCTTCCAAATCCACTAGTAAACAATGGATCACGATCGCTAACAATAGAAGTTGGAACTCCATGCAATTTAATAATTTCTTTAACATAGAGTTTGGCCAAAAGAGGTACGGTCCGACAGGACCGAACGAGAATAAAATGGGCGGATTTTATAAGTCTGTCCATAATCACCCATAGACTGTCATGACCCGAACGAGAACGGGGAAGACCATCAATAAATTCCATAGAGACTTGATCCCACTTCCAAATGGGAATGTCTAAAGTTTGCAATAACCCACCGGGCCTTTGATGCTCGGCCTTAACGAGTTGGCAAGCCATGCAACGCTTAATGAAGTTAGCTATATCAGATTTCATTCCATCCCAATAATAAAGTCGCTTCATGTCCGCGTACATTTTACTACTACCGGGATGAATGGTAAATTTAGAACGGTGAGAATCTTCTAAAATATTCTTACGAAGATCACTAATATTTGGCACAATAAGTCTACCAAATTTTCGAATGCCCCCACGAGCATCAATTTCAAAGTCTTTCAGACCAACAACATCAATTTTATCCCTACAACTTTGGCTAATATGAGCCAATTCGGGATCTCGCTTTTGAGCTTCAAGGATGCGGTCTAAAAGAGATGGATGAGCCTCAAGGCTACATAAAACAAGAGATGAACATAAACCGCTTGTTGCTTACGACTAAGGGCATCGGCAACACGATTGCCCTTTCTGGGAGTATAGAGAATATCAAGATCATAAGATGCAAGGAACTCGAGCCAACATTGTTGATGCAAACTGAGTTCCTTTTGAGAGAACAAATACTTCAAAGATTTATGATCGGTTTAGAGAACAAATTTCTCTCCCAAAAGATAATGATGCCAAATTCTAAGGGCGAAAACAATAGCCACGAGCTCTAAATCATGAGTGGCATATCTAGTCTCGGCAGGCTTTAATTGCCTAGAAGCATAAGCGATAACACGTTCCCTTGCATGAGAACGGCTCCCAAACCAAAACGACTAGCATCGGTATAAACAAGAAAGTCTTGGTTCCCTTCGGGAATCACAAGAATAGGAGCATCGGAAAGGAGTTCTTTTAATTTCTGAAAAGCAGCTTCACATTTGTCTGACCAAATGTACTTAACTCCCTTCTTTGTCAAACTAGTAAGAGGTACGGAAATTTTAGAAAAGTCTTTTATGAACCGACGGTAATAGCCCGCTAATCCAAGAAAGCTATGAATTTCCATCACACTCTCTGGTCTCTTCCAATTTTGAATCGCTTCAATCTTTGAAGGATCCACGGAAATTCCGGATTCAGAAATAATATGCCCCAAAAATTTCATACGAGATTGCCAAAAGTGGCACTTAGAAATTTTTTCTTTCAATTGATTACACCGAAGAGTTTCCAACACAATCTGAAGATGTTTTTCATGCTCTTCCTCGGTTTTAGAATAAACAAGAATATCATCTATAAAGATGAGAACAAATCGATCAAGGAAGTCTTTGAAAACTCGATTCATAAGGTCAACGAAATAAGCCGGAGCGTTCGTTAAACCAAATGGCATAATAAGCCATTCATAAGATCCATAACGAGTACGGAACGACGTCAAAGGAATGCTATCCTCTGCTATACGAAGCTGATGAAAACCGGTTGCTAAGTCTAACTATGAAAAGGCTCTAGCACCGCTAAATTGATCGAATAGATCATCAGTCCGAGGTAAGGGATATTTATTCTTGATGGCGAGATAATTAAGCTTGCGGTAGTCAACGCAAAGCCTAAGTGTACCATCAGATTTCTTCACAAAAATAGCTGAAGCTCCCCATGGAGAGGAACTAGAACGAATAAACTATTTTCCTTCCAATTCGGATAATTGTTTATGCATCTCCTCATTTTCCTTATTGGACATACGATAAGGAGGACGAGTGATAGGTAGAGCTCCAAGGATTAGATTAATTCTGAACTCAATTGCTCGCTTAGGTGGTAATCCTAAAATGGGCTCAAATATGTCGGGATATTCACGAACACTGTGAATGAGAGAAATGACATCTTCCTCATCAACATTATCGTCATCATGCGGATTTAGAGAATATAAGGATGCTACCGAATTGAAATCTAAATCTTTAAGAACAATAGAAATCTACTTAACAGATTGGGGATGTCGGAGATTGATAGTCCCCTCGGGACATAGGATGGGGGCTTCATAACGGTTAAGCCAATCCATTCCCAAACTCATTCTGAAACCTAGGTAGCGCATAACATGCAAATCGGCAGGGAAAGCATAATCACATAAAATAATCTCGACATCTTTACAAAGTAAACTGATTGTTGCGGATCCACCAACCGGATTCGCAATTCTCAGTGAAGTCATCAAGCCCATAACATTTAAAGATAAAGCATCAACAAGTTTTTTGAATATAAAAGAGTGAGATGCACCCATATCAAAAAGAACTCGAATAGGAAGATCATGAAATATAATAATGCCATCAAGGACAAAATGAGAAATGCCTTGACCAAGAGAATGTTACTAGGAGCTTGCAAAACATTAAGCTTTCCCTCCTTCCTACTTTGAAGTATGGGACATGCAAATATATGATGACCCGGACTTTTGCAATAACGGCAATAAAGGGGTTTCGGGCACCTATTTGCATAATGGTCCTTAGAAACCACAATTGTAGCATTGCCCATGACTAGAGGTAGGAGTCTTTGCTACCAAAGTTCCTTGTTTCCCTTTCTTGTTGGAATTAGGTTTAAACTTAATAGGCCTCTTCTTGTTGTTGTTGAAGTTCTGTTTGGCACCCACAACTTCAACGTCACTTTCTTTATCGGCTTCTTCAAGTCAAAGAGCGATATCAACAAGCTGATCAAAAGAAACTTCCAGTTTCAGGAGTAAAGGCTTTTTGAGGTTCTTATTCAACCCATAGACAAACCTCTGATTTTTCTTCAATGGGGTATTAATATACTCGACCCCATATTTAGAGAGAGATTCAAAAGATGCGACGTAATCCGTCACAGAAGATTCACCTTGAACAAGGTCAACAAAGCGTCGGGCCAGAGTTTCTTTTTCAGCCTCCGGCACAAACTTTAACTCGAACCTTTCCCGAAATTGCTCCTAAGTAAGATCCGCTTCAATAATTTCTGAAATCAAAAGCTCATACCAATCTAATGCTCTCTCCTGGAGCATGCTAGAAGCCACTTGGACTCGATGTAGATCCACAAGATTCATGCGAGAAAAGATGCGATCGCATGTTCTAAGCCAAGCATGGACTTCTATAACGCTTTCGGAACCCTTGAATGGCCTTCCACCCAAATTGGTATAATCACTGCACAAACGTGCAAACCCAGATTTAGGATGAGTAGGCTCTGGAATGGGTCCGACAGCTTGGGCATTCTTTACAAGATCCAAAAGCTATTGAGCAGACATGAATACTCCATCTTGAAGGGTAGCACTGGATTGACCGGCACTGGGACGGCCAGGTCTAACCATTTCTCTTCTTTAAGAAAGAAAGAAAGAAGAGGAAAAAGGTTATTCTCAGAATGAATATCAAACAAACTTGATTGATAAAACAAGGCATCACAAAAGTAAATAGGATAGAACGGGTCTAATGACTCGAATTAAATCCTAAGGCACGACTCCTAAGAAAGACTTAGGACAATGATCCTTGCTAGATTATTCTACATTGTTCCGAAGTTTGGCTCTGATACCAAGCTGTGATGCCCCACCTCTATACTCAGACTAGCCAAGGACACTAGTGGGTAATGCCGTCAACTAGCACGAAGAATAAGGCTGTTGAGGAGCGACCCTCTGTGTAAGTGCTTTGTGCGAGTACCGATATGTCAAATAGTATGACATACATTTCTTTTGAAGAGAATACAAACTCAAAGCTACTACACAGTGGCTATGTGGGCTTCGAAAACAAATATAGAAATAAGCATAACACAAATCAGTCACAGATATTCATATCACATAGGCGAAAATAGATATGAATATAACACATAAAAAGTGTACATCAAAATAGTGGTCATACAAGATCCACTACATCACAAAAGAATAGGTACAAGTGCTAAGCAAAAGAATATGTATACATCAAGGAGTCTCTATCTCAAATGTATAAAAGCAAAAACTACTAAGCTAAAGTAGTTAGCCAAAAGTCAGAAGCTAGCCCGTGCTAAGAAGTCAAGTGGAAGCACCTGTAACACCTCGGTCTGACCCAAGTATTATTTAAGAAGAAAAATAATAAACGGATCAGTCTAGCTATAAATGTCATATGAGATGAGAAAGGATAAGGGATACCACAAAAAAATGTATGATAGCAATAATGCCATACTGTGACAAGTATACATTCGATAACAATAAAAATCATACAATATCTCAAATCTCGTCAAATATCAAAAAAGAATATCGCATTCTTTAGCTTATTCACCAAACCCCAAATAGTGACAAAATATATCAATGTCAATCGCAAAAATTGGTGAAACACAAATTCCAGAAATCAACAATTAGAAATCCAGAAAATACAAAGGGGGAGGCCTATCAAACGGGAGCATGAAAACTCACCAACACGTGTATCACAAACAGGACGCTATCCCATGAAAATACAGGGTACTGTCCCCCCTTAGGGACATATAAGTTGAACATCAACGTACCTAAAAAGATACGCCCTATGCACAGTCGAACATCGATGCACCTGAAAAGATACACCCCATGAACATAACTATTGAGCCGAACATCGATGCACCTAGAAAGAAACACCCCATGTACCGAACTTATTGAGCCGATTGCTCCACGAACGGCAAAAAGACCAGGGGTCGCTAGCCCCTAAAAATGAGACGAAGCTCCATAAAACTGGGTACAGTCCCCCACGTGGACAAAGAGACCTCGCATATCGCTAGTCTAAACCATAAAATGATCGCCATCGATCAATAAGAAGTGTGAATTACACTAAGCTAGTAAATAAATGAGTTTAGCTTCATGTCTCATAACCACTGGCTTAACTTAAATATTTACGAACAAATAGTAGATTTCCACTCGAAAATGGTCACAATATTTCAATCGAACAAGTCCAAGAATTAACCGATGAAGTAAACGCAAGTGTTTCATACCACTTGTTTTGCCAAGCCGTTTAATTAGATTTCTCATACGAATGAGGTAAAGGTTTATATATACTGATAGATTGGAAAACGGATTTAAAAACAAGTTTTGTATTAAAATAGTGTTGAAATCGTTTTTCTGTGAAAAAGTTTGAGTATTTACTACTAGTATAGAAAACTTGTATTTTAAAGTAACAAATCAAAGAAATGATTGTAAAAACAATCAATCACCAAAAATTCACATTCGACGACGTAATTCAAAACCATAGAAATCAATATCAAATCCATCAAATGGATATTTCCAAAAATCCAGAAAAGAAGTCATCAAAGTCGATAATAAGTGACTACAACCAACCGGATCAACAAAAATCGATTAAAACGGAGACCCATCTAAAAACAGGCAAGTTGGCTGGAATTGTTAGCTCCAGACGTCTGGTGGTTCTCCCAGACGTCTGAGCTGAAGCGCTGGAAATTTTATTCCAGATCGCCCAGACGTTTGAGAAGTAAGCTTAGACGTTTGAGTTGAAAGACTGGAATTTTATTCCGTAGCTCCAGAGGTCTGAGCTTCTTACCAGACGTCTGAGGTGAAGCTCAGGGCACATTTTGCCAAGGCCAATAATGGCCAAATCAACTTCGAAGCGAGCGGACGAGCGACGATGGCTATGGATTTATGCCAAGCGACAATCCAGCCCTATAGGCTCTTCAATACACTTCAAACAATAAGTCCAAACATCCATAGTAGGATTATCATAGATTTTGACTTCAAAATACCAAAAATTGGAAAATTCACCAATCCAATTCAATTCAAAAGCAAATGAACATGAAATAGATGTTAGGAATTCATACCTAACAACTATCAAAGGTATAGATATAGATGTGAGTTCAAGAACTCACCTTTAAACCCAAAACAACAAGTGAGAAGCTTTAAAACAAAGGAAAGATCAACCACTCTTCAACTTCAACTCAAGAAGCTCCAATCTAAGCTTATAAGCAAATATTTCCTAAGTTAGGGTTTAGGAATTTCTGAAAACTGAAGAGAGATTGGGATGGAGAAGATGAAGAGGATGCTTACCTAAGCTTCTCTTTGATTTTGGAGCTTGAATCTAGAATTTCCTAGTAATCTAGGGTTTAGGAATTTTAATTTCCCTTTCTTTTCACCATTTTCCTTTAGCTTGAGTGTTAGGAAATAATAGAATGAATGAAGAGGAGTTGGAGGAGGAGTTAGGGTATTAGATACGTTGGTGGGCTGAAACCCAAACCCAAAGCCCAATAGAAAAATAGCAAAATTCTACTCAACTCCAAACATATCGATGTTTATACTCAAAAAAGTTGTAAACGTCGTTTTGAACTCAATGGAAGTGGTCTCGAGTATGGATTCTACTGTTTACAAAAAGTAACATTTTGGACTTTAAATTCGACAAACGATTATATATTTAAACAAAACATTTAAATATACAATCGTAAAATTTGCGAGTTGTTACAATAAGTTTTTAAACTATCCAGATTAATCGTTGTCTATTGTACTCTGATAATGGTATGTATATTAACAGTACAGTTCTTGTATTTAAAATCTGTTATTATATATTATATTTTGTTCCGCTACGATTGTGAGATTCTGTGTTGTTGTTTTTCTGTTTTTCTTCTCCTACCTTTTTCTTCTTCACCCCTAATGAACTAGTGTTTCCGGCACTTGATTGCTCGACATTCTATACAGTGGGCGTATTGATGTCGATTTTCGAGGGTCGAAAATCCAGACCATTACACGCCCGCTATCATGGGAAGCCGTCGTAAAAAAACCCGTCGGCGGTCGTCGGAACACGTCAAAAAGTCACGAATACTTCAGCCTTAGGACGACACTTCTTCTTCATTATCTAAAACCCAAATTTCCTTCCCAAATCTCACCTACTCCACGCCGTCAGCAAGCCTCCACGCCTCCAAGACTATCTCCATCTTCAATTTTCAAGTCTCTCCATTAGCTATTGCTCTTCAAGAAGGTTTAATTTATAAACCCTATTTAATTTTGATTTGGTAAATTAGGTTAATTTATTGTTATAGTTGTTTATAATACCCCATTGATTATTTGTCATACCCTACTGAATGCTAATTGGGTAGTTATTATAATTGTTTATCATTTAAATGTTGATAAAAATAATTTGTTTAGTGTATATGTGTGTTAATTGGTGTATATATGTTGATTAATTAGTTCATACGCGCATTAGAGCTAGTTTGGATTAATCAGAGTCGATGCTCAAGATTTAGTGTATGCGTTTTTAAGATGACGAAAACGACAATTTAGTGTATGTGTTTCTTAAAATGTAAATAAATTATTGTGAAAATTGTTGTATAATACGTTTTACTTTTTATAATCCTATAGATAGTTTCTGATCTCGTCTGACAAGTATTGTATATGATCGTTATATGGATATTCGTTTTTATCACAAAACGAACATTTATATTCATCTGATACAATATTTATCGGATTTGTCCCTGTATTGGACAAGTTACAAACACAATAAAGTAGTTATATTTTGCAAATCATTTCATTTTAAATGGTTCAGAAAATTTCGACAACACTTTCTTTTTGTTCCCTGTGTACACACATATGTGTACGATACAGGAAACAAAGGGGAAGTCCTGCCGAAATTTTGTTCAAGCGTTTAAAATGAAATGATTTAAAAAATATAATTACTACTGTGTTTGTAATGGGAAGTAGACCAACCATCAAAGTGTAAAACAATAACCTAAAATTTTAAGATTATATTCATATAATTTATGTAAATCCGTTTGAAAAAAAATCATATAGAATAATATTATATTTTTATGAAAATTTAAATGTATGATTTAATTGAGAAATAAAATGTCAATACATAAATGATTAATACGTTTTTATGTTTTAAAGTAGGAAAAATGGTCAATTATTTTATCGACCGGAGCTGGATGTACCAACAAAGAAGATAAATTTGAGGCTCAATAAGTGAATATTTTCAAAATAGTGTACACGTCTTTATTGAATTCACTTTAAGTAATAATAGGAACGACGAAGAAATATGTTGTCCACGTAGTAGGTGCAAATTATTGAAGCATTTGATACCAGATACGATGTCTACCATCAGAAAATCTAGGAAGAAGCCAAACTAGATGGGCACCAGCATATGGGATGCTTGGGTTATATGGTGCAGAAGCAATGAATTCAGGGTAAGTCTATCAGATATCACCTTAATTTGTTCAGTAGAGAATACATAATTTATACCTGTAAAATATAATGTTAGTTTTTAATTTGTAGGCGGAGTCAGACAGGAACTCGACGAACAGGCAGAAAAATCCAATCACACACCGTAGTGGCTCGAAATCATTTCAGCATCATCGTGAGGACCTGGTAAATTGATTAATTGCAATCACGAACAGTTATTACATTTTTTGTATAAATTTGTATGAACAACAATAATATACACCAATTATTGCAGGAAAGAGCACGTGAGGCTCCTGTCTCGCATATAGACATATTTGCACATACTTATGCCATTAGGCAAACCGACGACGATGGATCAGTGACGTATGCCTGACATGAGGATGATAAAGCATACACCGCACATGTAAGTATATTGTAAGTTATAAGTTATTAATAATGATCATTTTAATTAATTAGTTATAATAATGTCGTGTAACATTTAATTGTATTTAATTTTGTATTACAGGAAAGATTTATGCAAGCACGTGCGTAGATGCTTGAGCAATCGGGACGGGAGCAATTGACCCCTGATGAGGAGGACACTACCTTCGACTCCATTATGGACCCGACACAGCGAAATAGGCGCTATGACTACGACAATCAAGTGGTAATTTATAAAAATTCATTAAGTTGTAAAAATTGCTTAATTTTTATAAAAGTTGTATAAATAACTTAAACATATTTCGACTTGTTTTGTAGGCTCGGGCCTCACAAAAGGCTTATCAAAAGGCTCAGGACAAAGCTGAGATTAATGAGCTTTGGCAGTAGATTGCACAACTGCAGGAGCAGGAGCAGGACCACCTCCGAGCAGCGCAAATGGAGTAGCTGAACCAGCTTTTGGCCGAGTACATAGAGCAACATGGAGCATTCCCTTCGTCTTGTGGTTCCGGAGCCGACGACGAGTCATGAGGTACGTTTTGTAGTGTTTGTGTTTGAAACTTGTGTACATATACAATGAGAGATGGTGAGGTTAATTTGTGGACATGTGGTATTTGATGTGGTGTTTGATGTTGATTTGTGAGGTTGATTTGTTAGACTGATGTATTTGGTTGGCATTTTAGACGTTGTATATGTTGTACATTAATGTTGGACGTATATATAGTTATTGGGTGTGTGAGATTGATGATGGATGGTTTGTTTTGTATTGATGGTAATGTTTGAGTTTGAGATTGAGATGATAATGTTTGAGTCTTATATTGTTATTGATATTGATATTGATTTTAGCTTATATATCTTATATATATTGATTTTGATGCATTGTGATATATATTGATATTAATGTGCCGTTTGGAATTCGAATGACTGTTGTAATATATAAAAAATTTGCCCAGAGTTCCAACGGCTTATTGACTAAAAATCAACGACGGCTCCATACGGTTTTCCGGCAATTTTTCAAGCGACTTCTTAACCGTCGGAAAGGCCACCGAAATTGCCGTCGAAACAGCCATTGGAAGTCGTTGAAAAAACATCGTCGTTTTCATCAGAAAAAGATGAAAGCCATGTTCTCTATACTGACGGCATTTTCGATTGCTCCCGACGGCCGCTGACGGCTCGTAGCCGTCGGAAATCAATGTATTCCTTGTAGTGGGTATGAAATCAATAAATAATCAAGCAATGGTAAAATAAAATAAATATCTTTCCAAAATAAGAGGAGAAGTCGACCCATCACTTCAAGGGGTTGACCTAGAGGTCAACCATAGGGGTCGACCGCTTGGAGCATGGGGCCGACCACTTCCTTATTGTGAAGCCTATTTTAATGAGTTGTACGTTCTAGATTTATCTGTTTTTAATATATTCTCATCCAACAGTTCTGGTGGTTCTCCAAGCACTATAAATTAGGTCCTAGGCCTTTCACTTTTATCCACAAATATTTTAGGAATAATAGTGAAACTCTGCCATTGTTATCTCTCCAAATTAGATTCAGAAACTCCGTAGAGAATGCAGGTAAGAATCCAATCGATTTTCTATTTATTTCTTCTTCCTCCAACCTATTTTTATTCTATTCTCCTTCAACTATTCTGAATCTTATAAATATATATACATATTCCCTATTGTGTGTGTGTGTATCAAAAGAGAGATTCTTGAAGAGATTATAGGACATGCAAATCCAAGGAAGGCGTAGCTAAGGCTATTTTGTGAGTGCAAACCTTAGTATTTTTTTCAGCAATAGTTTAGTGTATTTCTTTTTGGATTTGAACATGCCTTAGGTATTTTGGGATTCCGAAAATATGATAGATAAAATCCCCCAAAATTCCTTTTTATTTCGATATGCCAATTCTATGTTAAGATTCCTAATTATTTACATTAATTTGATGGAATTTATTTTTTTTATGCAATTTTTGATAATTTCATAGTTTATCTCACCTCTCCTTCTTCTTTGGGTCAAATTATGATTTCTCAATAAAATAAGGGATTTTTACGAATTCTATCGAAGTTTACACCACTTATTCTTATCTATTTCTTGGTAGAAGAGGAATTGAATAGAAGATTGCAATTCTTATTGTTTAAGATATTATATTGAATAAGTGCAATAAATTGAGTTTCTATTTTATTTACAAGTCTGTTATTGCAGTTTTGGTTATGAATATTTATTCCATGTTTTGGATATTGGAATCCCATGAAATCTTGGGAATTTGATGAAAGGACTTGTAATAATATTTGGTTAAGGAATTGACATTTAACGCTAGTTTAGAGCGTAAAATCCTTGCGTTTAGAACTTATTAGGTGTGAATATTTATTTATTCCTATTTACATAATTAACATATAGTTATTGTGTATATGGCATAGTTAATTAGACATTTATTTACATGTATTTCCCTCATTAGGAAATTGATTGTGAGGCGAAAATAAGAGGAAACTCTTGTATGGCCTAATTATTATTTTAAGGCATAATAAGGAAGATTGCTTATAAGGCCTTATTTATAAAACGGTGAGATGAGTATGAGTGTGAGTGTGTGTGGAGAGTAATTGATTTGTGGCTAACTCATTGGGATGCGAGGTCAATAGAGTTACATGACGAAAGTCCGCCCTTTACTTTGAGGCTACTAGCAGTTGTGCACACTTTCATTAATGTGAGATATACTTATGATAAATATTTGTAATGACGCGAGGTTGGTCCCAAATTCTGTAGGGGAAATCTGCCTAGCAAATCTGCTACCAGTTCCTATGAATAACGGACTAATGTGAGACGTCATTATAAGTATGGGCCATAAGACGAAGGGCCTACTTCGTGGTCATGAGGTATTAAGTGGTTGGACCCACCTCTTTTTCCCAGATGAAGTATTAAATGGCCAAAGGGACACATTAGGTGGTATCTCTACAAGGATTCGCTTTTGGAAATTGGTCTTAAATGATAGGGTCTGCCTTAGTTAAGGCCTTAAATGATCAGAGTCTGCCTATTTTCCACTTGAAAGTATTAAGTGGCTTATGAGATTCCATATGATGTCAGCTAGATAGTACCATTCAGGAGCACGCTTTTGGAAATAGGTCTTAAATGATGGGGTTTGCCTTAATTAAGGTCTTAAATGATCAGGGTCTGCCTATTTTCCACTTGGAAATATTGTGGCTTGGGTACCATCTCTCACATTATTAGCTATTTATGACGTATGATTGGGATATGGGAATTTAGAAACCTACTTCTGGAATGGAAGGTATTAAGTGGTTGGACCTGCCTCCTTTCCTTATAAAGAAGTATTAAATGTTTTTAATGGTTTTATGTTCGTAAACATATTCTTATTTTAAAATATATTGCCCAAGTACTGAAAAGGTATGACTCGAGATTTTTATTCACCAGACATTTGTTGCTCTGACTCCTTCCTCATTACAACACAGGTTAAGGACGGAGTGATGGCCGTGACGATGCTTAGAGATGAAGAAGCTTGGCTTGTGGCAGTATTTGTTACCATTACTTGCTTTTATGTGTACCCATTATTGTAAAATATATTATGTTATGGTTTTTATGGAAATTTGTATTATGAAAATTTTATGGTTTTGAAATAAACGGATACACTTTGCTATTATATTTTGTTCCATCCGCTGTGAGTTTTGAAAGTTTAGTTATGGCTCTATACTGTTATTTTCTTAGTTCTACCAACAACTTACCCTAGAATGGATCTAAGTTTCGATGGGTCTTTTCTGGGTTGAAATTTAGGCATGTTCCGGGGTGGTTGTTACAAACATATGCACACAAATACTGTAATAATTCTTCATAATACCCAAAAATCATCACTTCACATCAACAACTGACTTGCGAATACCATAAAAGACAGATTGTCCAGGTCAAAATTAGAATGAAATACTAAACCAAGACATCGATAGGATCTCACAACGAAATGATAACATATAATATGCCGAATATACATGAAAAGAACGGGATGACAATATATAAAAAAGGCACCGACGGAAGCAACTAATAAATAAATATCAATACAGAAAGTGAGAATACATCAATTTCCAACAACACAAAGTTTTGAATAAATATCTGATACAACAGATCTCATATAAAAAATAACAGGTATGTCATGTACTACTAAAATATCAAGTATATATATCCAAAATATCAATGCCACGCCCCCAAAATGCTCCAACTGCGCATCCTAATAGCATATCATCAAAAGTACATGACTCTCAAACTACTTAATCGAGTATCCGAGCGTTTTCATGACACAGACAAAGACAAAATGCAGATCAGACTTAAAGTCTGGTGTAAGGAGAACTATCTAAAAATATTGTATATCGAAACTATATACAAATAAATAGGAAACTACTAAGGCACAGCCAGTCCTCTCCACGAATGTGGCTCAAGGATAATTCAGACTATCCATAAACAAGTAACATAAACCTATCTCAAAATGATAGGAAATCGTACTATAGTCTGCTCTTCTCCTATCATCAACGAGTCGGCGCAACTAATATAATGTGACTATCTCATAATAATATACAATTGTTGAAGCATATATATATATATATTGGATAATATAGAATAGCTAACTCGAGAGTTTTCTATTGGCTAATATAACTAAGGTCAAACAGAGAATCTCAAAGTGACGATGTTACACGATTCCCTTAACTAGAGAATATTGTCAAACTTCAATGTGGATACTCCATTTTGATTATACTTAATCATGATGTGGCTTCCATCGAAGGACTATAGTTAGATCCAAGTTAAAGCATTGGAAGTTAAACACTATTCATAAAGAATTCGTCTCCTCAGTTATGTGGGGTTAGTATCACAGTCAACTGTAGCCAACTCAAATCAAAGTCTTTGACCAGAATAGTATAGTTAATAATAAGTGTTATTATTGAACCAATGATTTTGTGTTTGGAATTACAAAGTTGAATGTGGACGATGTTGGAATTTTAACCAAAACCAAATTTCGTAAGTCCTAATGTGATATAGTGTTGATAGAGAGAATTGATGTAAATAAACGTTACTACCAGGTACCGCTTATAATAAATAAAATTTGTATCACCCTGTAGAATTAACATAAAATTTATTAAGAGGAATGAATTAATTAATAGTAAAGCTAAAAATGAAATTTGGACAAACGTCGGAATTTGACTACGAAACTTGCACCATTATGCTCGTGCTGATTTTCTGGACAGCTTTCATATATAAGGATTTGCAATTGGAGTTGAAACGGAGATGTTAACAACGCTTGAAGTTTTAGAATCGAAAATAATTCAGAATGTATTAAAAAGAAATAAATTAACAAATAGCATATAAAATAAAGTAACGTTGATAGTTGTGCTAATTATAATAACCGGAGACTCCCGATCGATAGCATTATAGGACCGGTCGACCACTCCTAGAGACCGATCGACTGGTTAGCTTTTTATAGGCTAGGTTTTTCTTAAGCATGAATGGCATGGATTTGATAATATTAATCAAACGGTTCTGGTGTACTTGAGTAGCTATAAATAAGTATGTAAGCATTCACTCTTCTCATCAGAAACCCTAGTCTAGCCGTCAACTGTATGTATATTTTCTTTTCTCTTCCAAAATTCTAAACCTAAAAAAAATCAAAACCAAATCAAACTAGAGGAAGGAAATAAGCAAGCAGAAGGGAAAGAGAGAGGAGGAGACGATTGAAATCAAGCTAGGAAGAGAGGAGCATCAAAGAGGTGAGTGGGTTGATTTTTAGAATATGATGTTTCAAAATTAATCAAATTTACTTCATTTTCTACCTGATCTATAAATGTATTCATTTAATTTGAGATAGAAGTTTCTATTTCAATTTTAAAACAGGTAATTCCAACTATGTAGAGATATGATGGTAAATCCTAAATTTTGAATATTGTAATTTTAGAGTGTTGTTTTACATGAATACGAAAATTAAAGAGGAGGGGAAAAACTTATTTTATTATTCAGTCCATAGCTATTTATACAAAGTGTTTGGGCTGTGAGAGAAAGGACCAGATCCAATGAAAGAAAACAAATAACAACATATAAAAGAAATGAAATGTAAACAAACATAAACCATGCTACTCAACACTCCATTCAATGCTCACAACACTCCCCCTCAAGTTGGAGCATACAAATCACTCATGCCCAACTTGCTGCATAAGAACCTGATCCTATTTCCATGCAAAGATTTGGTGAGAAGGTCGGCCACTTGCTCTTCTGACTTAACATAATTTGTACAGATAAGACCTTGTTGAATTTTTTCTCTAATGAAATGGCAATCCACTTCGATGTGTTTGGTTCTTTCATGAAAAACTGGGTTAGATGCTATATGAAGAGCTGCCTTATTATCACACCACAATCTCATCGGCACATCACACTGCAATCCTATCTCACCCATAAACTGATTAATCCACATTAATTCACAAACTATGTTGGCCATTGCTCTATACTCTGACTCAGCACTTGATCTCGATACTACACTTTGTTTCTTGCTTTTCCATGAAACCAAATTTCCACCAATCAACACACAAAAACCTGAAGTAGATCTTCTATCTAACCTTGAACTAGCCCAATCAGCATCTGCAAATGCTTTAATTCTGCTATGTCCATGATTTGTGTATACTATGCATTGTCCAACAGTACCCTTCAAATAACATAGTATTTGTTTTAATGCATTCCAGTGATCCACGGTGGGTGAACTCAAAAACTGACTAACCATACTGACTGAAAAAGCAATATCGGGCCTTGTCATGACCAAATAATTCAACTTACCCACTAATCTTCTGTATTTGTTAGGGTCTTTAAACAATTCTCCTTCTTTTGTAAGAGATGAGTTAACTAACATAGGTGTATTACAAGGCTTAACACCCAATTTTCCAGTTTCTTTCAATAGATCAAGAACGTATTTTCGCTGTGACAAGCATATTCTATCATTACTTCTAATAACTTCAATACCTAAAAAGTATTTCAACTCTCCCAAATCCTTGGTATGAAACTATGAATGAATATATGCTTTGAGAGTAGAGATTCCTTTTTCATCATTACCAGTGATAATAATATCATCTACATATACAATTAACAAAATTAATGTACCTTTCACATTCCTGTAAAAGACTGAGTGATCAGCTTTGCTTTGTAACAAACTAAATTTCTCAATTGCCTGACTAAACTTCCCAAACCATGCCATCGGGCTTTGCTTCAAACCATACAAACTTTTCTTCAACTTGCAAACCTTTCCATGCTCCCCCTGAGCAACAAACCCAGATGGTTGCTCCATATACACCTCCTCAGCTAAGTCCCCATGAAGGAATGCATTTTTGATATCCAGTTGATGTAATTTCCAGTTAAATTGTGCTGCTAAGGATATGAGTATTCTTATTGAAGTCATTTTAGCTACTGGTGAGAATGTTTCTGAATAGTCAATTCCATATGTTTGGGCATATCCTTTTGCAACTAAATGTGCTTTCAGCCTTTCAAGAGATCCATTTGAGTTCATTTTCACTAAAAATACCCATTTACAGCCTATTGCCTTCTTGTCCTCTGGTAGATGAACTAAATTCCATGTATCATTCTGATCCAATGCACTTATTTCTTCTAACATGGCATTGTACCACTCTCTCTTTGATAAGGCTTCCTCAACTCTCTTTGGGATAGAAATTGAATCAAGTGTAGAAATGCAGGCATAAGATTCTGGAGATATGTGGTTGTATGTTACAACAGATGAAATAGGATAAGTACATTTCCTTTTCTCTTTATGCAATGCAATAGGTAAATCAAGACTTGAGACTGGTAACTGAATATGTTGACTTGAGACTGGTAATTGAGTGTCTTGTAAATCTGAAATAGGTGTCAGAAACTGGTAATTGAGTGTCTTGATCATTAGTTTCAACTATTGCTAATTCTACAAGTCAATCAAAATGGATCATAGACTCAAGAGCAACTGACCATATGACAGGTAACAGTAATTTGATTTCAGATATACATTATAAACAATCAACTCATGTTGTTACATTAGTTGATGGATCACAAGCATTTGTTCAAGGAACTGGAAGAATAAGAGTAAACTCAAAATTACCATTAAACTCAGTTTTATATCTGCCTAATTTGTCATTTAATTTGATATCTGTGAGTCAAATTACTAAAAATCTAAAATGTAGCATATCATTTTTCCCTGATCATTGTGAGTTTCAGGATCTTACAACGAGGCAGATTATTGGTAGAGGTGAAGAATGTGGAGGTTTATATGTTCTTAATACTGTGCCACCTAAATCTATAAGTTGTTCAAGTATAACTTCTTCTGCTTTTCAAGTGCATTGTCAGCTAGGCCATCCTTCATTGTCTCTGCTTAAGAAACTATGTCCACAGTTCAGTTCTCTATCTACATTACATTGTGATTCTTGTCAATATGCAAAGCTTCATCGTGTGAGTCTATATCCTAGTGTTAATAAAAGATCTAGCTCTATCTTTGAAGTTGTACATTCTGATATTTGGGGTCCATCAGCAGTTATGTCTAAACAAGGATATAGATATTTTGTCACATTTGTTGATGATTACTCACGTGTAACTTGGTTGTTTTTAATGAAGAATAGATCCAAATTGTTTTCTATATTTTGTATTTTTTGTGCTCTGATACCATGTTGTTTTAAATGAATATGAAAATTAAAGAGGAGGGAAAAAACTTATTTTATTATTCAGTCCATAGCTATTTATACAAAGTGTTTGGGCTGTGAGAGAAAGGCCCAGATCCAACGGAAGAAAACAAATAACAACATATAAAAGAAATGAAATGTAAACAAAAATAAACCATACTACTCAACACTCCATTCAATGCTCACAACATAGAGAATTCAATTTAAAATAAGTCAATTCCAACTGTGTAGAGATATGATGATAAAATCTAAATTTTATATACTATAATTGTAGAAAAGATAGACTAGATTACTTCGCTATAATTTGAATGAATATAAACCCTTATTTGATAGAGTTTAAAGATGATTTAGATTAGACAAATAAAAGGAACATGTGACCAAGGTTTTAAATCTCGGATTTCGGTCACATCTCGTCTCGAAGAATTTAGGGAGCTTATCTCGTATCGGGTGAGATCTCGAACGAGATGAGTGCATCTCGATCGTCCGTCTCGGATTTACATCTCGGTTTTTAAAATTCATTTTGGAGTTATCCCGGAGTATATGTCATGTCGAAAATTAGTTTTCATACACTTAAATTTATAATACTAGTCACTACCTTAAGGAAAACACTATGCACTTACCATGAATATATCAAACTCTTATCATTAGTAATTTATTATGGAAAAATATCACTTGTATCATGTAAAATAAACGAATAACTAGATTTCATGAATAATGTTCAATATAATATCATATGAGATAAAGTAGACAAGAAACAAACCATAACATATGCACCTTTACTTTGTTTGATCATTCACTTAACTTTCCTACACAATATAATGTCTCATTTCTACCATTTATGATTTATAGTGCCGCAAGGGAAATCTTAATTTTGTAACTTCAAATACAAAAGTCTACAAGTAGAATTAAGATATTCTATGTCTGATTATAGTATTTAATTACTAGTAAACAAAATCTCATTAAGCAACTAATAGCATATATATTTCAAACAAACGTAGAAAATAACATACATAGTACAAACAATTTTCAAACCTTTAGTAATATTATAAGAAAAGCAAAAAAATGATGTACGAATGAACATGTAATCATCAAATGAAATTAATAGATGAAAGAGAATTCCTTTATTGCTTAAAAATAAGCCTTGAGGAAAAAAATTATAGCAGCAAAGACTAAATGAAATCAAATTAGGAATCCATTTGGAACATAAAGTTAAATAAGTCAAGCCCAAAATTTATAGCCGGAAAAAAAGGGTTAGGAAAAAAACTCAAGAAAGTGTCGAAAAAAGAAAAATGAAATCGGATGTAAATTAATTTGGATCAGTAACATAAATGAAAATCATAAAGTGAAATACTTACCATAATCGATGTAGATTTTATCATCTTCTTACACTCGTCATTGCCGTAAACTAAGAGACGAAGATGAAATGAGATTTATATAAGAAATAAGGGTTAAAAAAAGTGCAATGAAGAAGGCTTAAATTAAGGTAAAGGATGAGCCAGCCCAATATGGAAAAAGAGTTGATTTTTTCCAAAATTCAACAACTCGGTCGATATCTCACTGTTAAATCTCGTCCGAGGTACCGGACGAGATACTAAAATATCGTCTGAGATTTGGGTCAGACGAGATTCAAACGAAATAGCCTATTTTGAATCGCCCGGGCTTGAAAACGAGATCTCGGCCGAGATGAGCGAGATTTAAAACCTTGCATGTGACGATCCATTATTTTTAACATCAAAAATTCAATTATAAATACCAACAGTTACGCTTACAACTAATTTCAAATGTCAAAGAGAGTAGACCGTGAGTATAAAATTAAATTTTCTAAGACAATGAATAAAATGAACCTTACAGTGAAATTTAAATATTAATATAAATATACAATCTCATAAATATTACATAAATCCAGTACATCGGATATATCCACTTTTCAGTACACCAATTATTAAAAACAACAACTGTAAAGTTTTGATGCAAGCTAGATAACTGATCTGTCCTGTGGATATGATTCCTTCCAAAACATTTGCCTCCTTCTTTGCTCTCACCACAAATTTACACATATACGTAGAATAAAAGAGAAAAGGTGTCAACTATATTTGGGGCTGCGCCAATTTCTATACACCCCAACCTCATTGGAACAGGTGTTGTTGCATACAAAAAGATTACCTACATACCCCTTTTGAGGGATCAAGCCTACGTAGTTCCATTTCCTCTCTTCTCCTGCATCCAAATACTTATTAGTACATACCAATCATAGCATCCATGCAACCATTGCAACAAATACAACCAATGCAACCATCACAAGTAGAAAATAGTGTTCATACTAATCCATCACAACAAATCATCATATGGGCAACACTAATAATAATACATAGCCATCAAACACCAAAAATATTCAATGACAACCCAAATCCATCAAATAAGAAAATAACATGAATATATATATATATATACACATACATATTAAACATCAACTGTAGTATTGCATCATTAATGGAAGTATAAATCATTAAATGTGTACTGATTCGATCAATATTAGCAACACAATCAGTCATCAATTAACCATCAATAGCTACCTATCATCCAATAGCAATAATGGTAAAATATCGCACACTCATCAAAATGCGATATCGTCATCAAACATCAAATACCAATAATTAATCACATATTCAACAATCATCCAAACAATATATTTGCATCAATTATTCTCTTAATTTATCCATCCCAAAAACAATAATAATTCATTTTAAATGATACTATGCTCTTTAAATCCTTTATTGTACTTCATTTCTTCAAATACACTAAACATCTCATTTTAAATTAAAATAATGATGTTTTCCATTAAATCTGTAAAACCATTTTATTACAATTATCCTCCTTCACAAAAGAGGTTATCTTATCCCAAAATCTAACATCATTATAAACTATTAAAGCAATTTTTATTACAAATCCTAAAATAGTAGTAGTAATAACAATAATACATTACCATATACATTAGGAAGTTATTTTGTTATTATCCTCATCTAAAGATATCAAATCACCTTAAAATCCATAAGATGGTATATTTTTAAACAAATCTAATAAACCACTTATTAATCAACTTTTGTATGTCATCGATATTTGTTTAAAACATACTTATTCTTCTTCTTCTTCATGTCATAGTAATGTAAAAATTAAATAAATGTAAGAAAAATAACTCAAATACTATAAAAAAACAAAACATGTCAACATTCACAAATAAAAAATTGTATAATATAAATCAAACAAAAATTTCATTAGAACCATACAGATCTCATGTCCAACAATCACCTATATATAAATTTTAAAACATCGTACGTATTAAAAATCCCACCTTTATATAATAATCATCTTTTAATGAATATAAATCAAAGAAGCTAGTAAAGGACATATAAGTGCTCATCTCAAATGAAGATTAACTCAGGTCTATTTCAAATCCGTGAAGAGTATCTATAACACCCCGCCTTTAGACCCTTATTAACAAAGGATATTACCATGCAATATCGTCTGCTAATGTGGAGAATAAGGATGGTTAGGAGCGATCATCCGTAGTATTGCTTTGGGCGAGAATCGATACGTCGAATTGGGTGGATATATTTTATTTAGTTTCTTTCCTTACATGAGAGGATTTGACGTATTCGATCCAGGATAAAAACAATAATACAGTGGCTTAAAATAATTCAGAACAATATAAAATATTACAGATCACAAAATCACAGAATACAACAGAGAAATATACATATATATCCTTTAAAGCTGAAAGGAACTATACAATACATGGAGTAGTCCACAAAATAATGGTCATAAGTGATCCACACAATAGATAAGATTTACATAAGACAACCCAAAATAATATACAACAAAATGAGTCTTTATCTCAACGTACATAATAGACTACATACACTACTAGACCGCTTGTCTACTAAAACACTCGATCTGACCCGAGTATTATAAATCATGCTGTAGTACCTAAACCACCTCGGTCTAGTTTTAATTCAAATCAATGTGAGATAGTAATAATAATGATATAATACATCCCAATAAGAACACATAACCATATAGTGTAAAACCTTAGAAGAACATTATCTTTCTTTAATTTCATTCACCAAAACCCAAACCAATTTTAGCTTATAAAAAGAAAATCTAAAGAAATATTTGGTGAAAAACTCAAATCACATAGAATCCATAAATCCGTAGTATAAATCCAAAAAACAAGGTGGGAGGCAGCTAAAATTACCCAAGATTGGTGAGCCTCAAAACTCACCGAACACGCATGTTATCCCATGATGGATCGATAGACCCATAATCCCACGATGGGCATGAAAATCCATAAATTCTCACGATGGGCATAAAACTTATATCCCACGAGGGGCATAAAAACCCATAAGATCCGCCTGTAAACGAATTAGCACAGAAGACAAGCCTACAAACTCGTTAAAGTAAGTGTTATATGCTTCTGAATAGTAACTATTCGAGTAATGAGCGTATGCCCCATACTGCATGAGTTTACTTAAATATTTAATACAAGTTAGCAAACTCCACTCGTGAGTAAATAGGGGTTCAATCGAACAAGTCCGAGAATTAACCGACGAAGTAAACGCAAGCGTTCCATACCACTTGTTTACTAAATCGTTTAATTAAATTCCTCATCCAAGTGAAATAATAGTTTATATATTGAAAACTAGTTTTGGAAATCCTTTTTTAAAAAAATTAGAAAGAAAGTTGATAATCTTTGAAATAAGATTTTTATATAATAAATAGTATTAAACCATTTTATTTGAAAATTGGATATCAAAATTGAAATGGTTTGTAATAAATTTCACTAAAATTATTTTTGGAAACTTCATAAAATCTATATATGTTTGTGTATAAAATAGACATTAATTTAAAACCAGGAAATGTCACAAAATCAAATCATCAAATATAAGAATACAAATCCCAAAAATGAGAAGCATTTGAAAGTATAAAGATGATTAAAAAAGGCAACAAGCAAAGCAACAAGAGGCAAAATAGGATAGGAGCACGATCGGGAAGAGGAGCAGCAACCTGGAGCACACATTACCCTAGGTGCTTGACCGGTCGATCGGTCCTTTATGATCGGTCGATCGATGGTGAGACCTGGAGCATGAGTGCTCCAGGTTTCGACTACCTACCAATGACCAGTTTGCTCCGACCTGTTTTCTTTGATTTTCGGCAATAAAAGTTAACTGTTAATTCTGAAATACTTGCATGCACACAATCAATAACTGATATAGCAAATAGATAAGGTAAACATAGTTGATTTCAGTATACAGGAATGAGTTACTGATAGAGAAATAGAGAACAAACAGAGCATAGAACTGAGATCAAATTCAAACAATTTTCTCAACCATTCAAGCAAATATTCACATACATATGAATTAGAACTAGATTTATGAGATTACTCACCTTATTACTCTAAAATTGACTGCTTATAACCTAAAACCCAGTCAATTCTTCTTAGCAGTATCTCCTATAATTTATCTCAGAAGAAACCAAGAAACCCTATTCTAAACCATGGAAAAACTAAAGTAAATCTCCTACAAAACGTATACAAGATCAGAGATGATTACCTGGAATTATCTAGCTTCAAAAGCAATTAATTTAAATTATAATTGGATTGATTTGGGAAGTTTTTATCTTAGAGTTTGAGAAAGAGGGAAGAACGGTGGTTTACTGTAAACTCTATTTCTGGAAATGGGAAGTGAGATGTGAGAAGGAAAAAATAAACGTACAGGTTTCTATTCTCACTATTGTCTTATTTTCCAACTCTAATTAGGTCAAGGCTATTATTTTCTTAACAAAAGAAATAAGTAATGGTGATAAAATAAGTTATGTAATTTCAACTGTAATTAAAATGGTATCAAACCTCATTATTCCATTGCTTTAGTTTTTCCCATTTTCTTTTATTATAAATTAAAAGAATTAACCACATAGAAATATTATTACACTTAAATTTTACCAAATGATTATTTTCCACTAGAAAAATCATTTTATTCCAAATTCCACTTTAATTTGGAAATAACAATCAGCAAACTTTATAATTATTTAATTATTACCGTTTTAAATTATATTTTAATTTAATTTTAGGTAATCTAAACTAGGGTTGTTACATACTCCCCTCTTATGAAATTGCGTCCTCATAATTCTCTATAGAGGAAAGTCAATAACAGTCTACAAGCAATACATCTTTCAAACGATAATTATGCTAAGGATGAAAGAAAATTTAGAACGAAGGACTCACCATTAATGAGATTTAGAAAATAATTCAAGTGCGTTCGCTTGATTAATTCCTTTGGTTTCCTAAGAGCAATCCTTAGGATTATCATACCATTGAACTTTGACGAGCGAAACGTATTTATTTTGAAGGCATTTATCCTCCAAAGCTATAAAACAAATAAGATTCTGCTCATAAGTCAAATCTGGTGAGATCTCAAGCTCTTCAAGAATTCTAGGCTCAAGGACAGAATTAGAATCTCTAAGACATTTTCGAAGTAGAGATACATGGAAGACATCATGAATACCAAAAAACTGGGCTGGAAGAGAAACTCGATAAGCAACTGGGCCAATGTGTTTAGTGATTTGGTAGGGTCCAATGTAGCAAGAGCTAACTACCCTGATGGATTGAAATGCAGAACACCCTTAAAAGGTGTAACATGAATGAAAATCAAGTCTCCCAAAGAAAATTCTAAATCTCTTCTTTTATTATCTGCATAGAATTTCTGCCTGCTCTGGACTCTTTTATCATGTGCCTAATAAGATCAATCTTCTTAGAAGCTTCTCAAACTAAATCAGGACCTAAAACCAACTTCTCACCAGTCACAAGCCAATAAGAGGGTGATCGGCATAGCCTTCCGTAGATAGCTTCGAAAGGTGCCATCTCGATACTGGATTGAAAGTTGTTATTATAAGAAAACTCAACAAGATGAATACGATCCTCCCAACTCCCACTGAAATCTAGAATACAAGCACAAAGTAAATCCTTTAAAACTTGGTTCACTCGCTCCGTCTTTCCATCTAACTAAGGATGATAAGCAGTGCAAAGATTGAGCCTTGTACTTAATGCTTTCTGAAGACTCTTCCAGAATCCACTAGTAAATAATGGATCCTGATCATTGACTATGGCACTGGGAACACCATGCAAACTAACAAATTCCTTGACATAAATCTTTGCGAACTGAGGAGTGGTCCGATTAGACCTAATAGGAATGACGTGGGCTGACTTCGTCCGTCAATCGATAATCATCCACAAACTATCATGACCAGATCTAGAATGGGGAAGACCATCAATGAAATCCATGGATACCTAGCAAGAAAAAGATAAGATAAGACATGATCACTACTGGATCGACATAAGAAATTCAAAGATGAACTCAACCCTTAAGTTCACATTACTTGATCCTACTTCCAAACTGGAACATCTAATGGTTGCAACAAACCACTGGGTCTTTGATGCTCTGCTTTTACCAGATGACAGGTCATACAACTCTTCACAAATTTAGCCACATCTTGTTTCATCCCTTCCCAGTAGCAAAGTCACTTCGTCTTCGCATACATTTTACTACTACTAGGGTGAATGGTGAGTTTAGAGTGATGACACTCCTCTAAAATATCTCTTCGGATATTCCCAATGTTAGGTACTCTAAGTCTACCTCATCTCCGAACATAACCTTGAGAATCCACTTTGAATTCCTTCACTTTATCCACTATATTCTCATCTCTGCAACTTTGACTGAGACAAACAAGATCGAGATCTTGCTTTTGAGCTTTAGCTATTTGATCCAAAAGAGTAAGACATGCTTCCAAGCTGAACAACAACATAGAGGAATTAGAATCTGGAACACGTCCTTTAATCTCATAAGAAGATAAGACCTAAAGACCCTTCCATACGACTAGCATCAAGGAAACCACCGCCTGCTATTTACGACTTAGTGCATCGGCCACTCAATTCCCCTTTCCTGGAGTATACTGGATATCAAAATCATAAGATGCAAGAAACTCGAGCCACCTTTGCTGACGCATATTAAGCTCTTTTTAAGCAAACAAGTATTTTAATGACTTGTGGTTGGTATTAAGCACAAACCTCTCGCCTAATAAATAATGGCACCAAATCTTAAGGGCAAAGACAATAGCCGCAAGCTTTAGATCATGCGTGGCATATCTGACCTCATTCGGTCTTAACTGTCTCAATGCATAAGCAACTACTCCGTCTCTTAGCATGAGAACGGGTCCTAAACCAACTCTACTAGCATCAGTACAAACCACAAGGTCTGGGTACCCTTCTGGAACCACAAGAATAGGAGCATGGTTGAGGAGTTCCTTCAGCCTTTGTAAAGCAGCTTCACACCTATCCGACCAGATGTACTTAACTCCCTTCCTTGTCAAACTAGTGAGAGGCAAAACAATCTTAGAAAGTCTTTTATGAATCGACAGTAATGATTTGCCAATACTAGAAAGCTACGAATCTCTAACACATTCTCTGGCCTCTTCCAGTTTTGAATAGCTTCGATCTTAGATGGATCGATAAAAATCCCTACCTTAGAAATCACATGCCCTAAAAACTTCACTTAACTCTTCCAGGAATGACACTTAAAGAATTTTTCTTTCAATTGATTTTTCTGAAGTGTCTCCAAAACAATTCTAAGGTGTCTTTCATGCTCTTCCTTTGACTTAGAATAAACCAAGATGTCGTCGATGAAAACAAGAACAAACTTATCTAAAAACTCCCGGAACACTCTAATCATAAGATCGACGAAATAAGTCGGGGCATTCGTTAACCCAAAGGGCATTACAAGCCACTCATAAGAACCATATCTAGTATAGAAAGCAGTTAGAGGAATGATATCCTCTGCAACTCTGAGCTCATGAAAATCGGTTGCTAAGTCTAGTTGAGAAAAGACCTTAGCTCCAGAAAGCTGATCAAATAAATCGTCGATCCTGCGCAACGGATATTTATTCGTTATCGTGAGCTCATTAGTCTTACAATAATCTATGTAAAGCCTAAGAGTTCCATTTGCCTTCTTAACAAACACTATAGTTGGGCCCCATGTTAATCCAAAAAATGGATCAGCACCCTGGATTGAATGTGAAAGCACCAGCCCTATTCTTACAGAGCAATAATATAGAGAATAAATGTAAAAAAGCAGAAATAGTACAAAGATAAGAATATTTTTATAGTGGTTAGGCTGTTAATGAAGCCTACGTCGACTTTATAACTTTCTATTAATTGATTGATGTTACAAGTTGAATCAGATTACAATATGATTGAATCTTCTAAGTTAGATCAAGTCATAAGTACAAGAGTTCACTGGAGAATCACAGTGAACCCCTATATGACTATTGTGTGGGAGGATAAGAGTGAAGAATAATCTCTACAGAGTTCCAACAGCTGGTCCAGAAGATTTAGTTTATGTTGCATGTAGGATTGTATTTATAGGGGTTGGAAAGCACTTGGGCCAAAAGTTTAAGTGCAGAAGAGTTCATTGTTATGCCAAGTCATCACCGAAAATCTCAAATCAATCTGAGTTATTTCTATGGATCGCTAGCTATCCATAGGGGATGGATCGCTAGCTATCCATCAACTTAGCATAATTTTATACCAGAAGCCTTTACTTAGTGCTAGGAGCTCAGAAAGTTTGAGGGTGATCCGACCTATCTTGATGGATAGCTAGCTATCCATGGGGGATGGATCGCTAGCTATCCATGGGGATGGATCGCTAGCTATCCATCAACTTAGCATATTTTTCTACCAAAAGCCTTTACTTAGTGCTACGAAGGAGCTTGGAAATTTTGAGGGCGATCTGACCTATCTTGATGGATCGCTAACTACCCATAGGGGATGGATCGCTAGCTATCCATAGGGGATGGGTCGCTAGCTATCCATCCACTTAGCATAGTTTTGGGTGATCATAGTTTGGTTGTCTTTCTATCTTTTATTTAAGTGCCTTGTCCAAATATCAAGTCGTTTGGAGTTTGTTTGATCATCCATCTTCATGAGTCATCTGGTCTAGAAGAATCATTCATAACTCGCTCAAAACATAACAAAATCAGACGAAACTTTGTAGATACACTCTAGAGGGTATTAGAGAGCTACCATTAAATTTTCAAGTGGTGGGCCCCAATCTACATGGGCCGCTAGTGATCCATCTAGTTAGGTCGCTAGCGACCCATCTAGCCTTATCCAGTCAAGGTCATTTTCAGTGAGTTCCTTCTTTTATGTCTTCTAAGTGCTCTTCCAAATTTTCAGGTCAATCCGACTTTTTATGAGTTCTTTAGGTCCGTTTTAAGTTAGCTGCTTTGGTCAAAAAGCGGGTAAACAGCTTGAATCAGATGAGTATTTACTTCTTGAACTACACTGCTTGGAATGCTATGAAACTTGGTAAGTATTCTTAGAAGGGGTAGTAGATCATGATGCAAGAGGCTTTGACAACTCTTAATGCTTTCTTTTGGATCGCTAGCGGTCTATGGATGATGGATCGCCAAGGATCCATCTACTTAGTGGATTTTTGGCTTGCTTCTCTTAAGTTCCATTGGCTTGTTCTTTTAGATGTGTTGTACTTGTTTCAAGTCATCCTGGCTTAGTATGGATGTTCTAACTCCTATTGAATTCTGCTGGGTTAAAAACCCAGTTAACATTTTCCCTCTAGAGTATGCTTTCGCTGTAAACAAAGTATGCTCTGGAATAAGACAAGTTTCAGATTGTTATTCTGTGAATTTCAGTGAATCGTCAGAGTTCATCTCAAGATGTTGTTTTCAATTGACTGACTTCTAATAGCCATTCGTTTTTGGATTTCGAGCTGAATTTCAATTCTTAGTATTGATGATGCAATCTTTTCTCCGTAGTTACACAAGGGTTTAGGTCGGTAAGTGGGTGCATGAATTAGGTTTAGAGTCGACCTATATAGTTTTAACTCGATCGATGGTGAAGCTAAGTTTTGTCTCGAATAACTGTACGCCATTCTAGAGCGAAGTCTTGCTCTTTGTCTTTAACAGTTTCTTTTCGAGGACTTGATTAACTTCCTATCGCCATTTTGAATTCTAATGCGACGGTTTATTCCAAAATATAATATAGGTGATGTTTCAATCGTATCACTCTTCCCATTTTTGTACTCCGGTGAAGAAAAGCTTCCCACATCGCTACGGACAGCGGCTCCACTACTGATCATTGATTGATAACAGGTTAGTGTGGAAAAGATAATTTTAAAGGATGATATGGATTGTTTTTCAAATGTAAGCAAGCTATCTACACTAGATTGTTCATTTGCAGTATTCAGAATACTGGACTCTTCTCATGTAGAAAACACACTACATCTGGTTTGGTCAACACTCAGAACCCGACTGGTCAACATACACCGACTTCCCTTGGATTCCGGGCGTTGATTATACGAGGATATTATTTAAGTAAAACATACCTGATAGGGTTGAATGCCAAGTTTTATTGTTGAAAATGACTTTCTGGTCATCTAATCTTTAGTCTGGCGTAAGGACTTCTACTGCTCTAGAAGCTGGATCCTTTGCAACTTAGGCTTCACTTATTATTCCTGTCATATTGGGATGATTGATTACAGTTAAATTGTAAGGCACGGCTGCTCTTGTAGAGTTGTAGTTGATGTTCGATCGGCACAGTTTCAATCTTCAGAAGCTAGCGCATGACTTGTTCGATTGCGTTTATCCTTCCTTTGCGTTTTTCAGAATTCAACCTACACAGCAGCCTCTGTCTCCGAGGACTATTGGTTTAATTGCTCGATTCCGAGGATTGCTTTTTCTCACTATTGCACCTCTTGTGTTCATGTGCAGCATACTCATTCACTGTAATTTTATGCATGTAAGTAATACTTCTACGATCATTTTTACATATTCTGTTTCATAGTTTTGTTCAGAACTATGAGGTTGCTTGGTCTAGATAGTTCTGTAGCTAATCCCTACTTATGCTCAATTGAGTTCGTTTCAACAAAGTGTTAGTGTATCTTCCCTAATCCATAGGGCTGATTTCTTTTAATACTAGGTCTATATATTTTCGGGAGACTAGGTCTCCTGGGCAATACGTTTGATTACCCCAGTTTGATTGACACGATAGCTCCTATCTCCAGGAACTAGGGACTTTGTTGCTTGATTCCAAGCTCTGATTTTTTCAACGATGTCCGCTTCTTGATTGTAATTGAATTCCTCTAAGTTGACATCGTCATCCGATGTCATTCTGGGTACATGTGCTGCAAAGACACGTTGCCGTCATCTTTTGCCAGAGTGAATTCTTCCAAGTCTAGTATTGAGACCCTAATCATGTATTAATTTATGTCTCTAGAAACTCGTGTGCGGATGACTCAACTCTGGATTTTTCCTTGATGTTATGAATCTTCGGATAGCATGAGATGCCAGAAGGTAGGGCTGAAGATTCAATTAAACTCTTGCTTCTATTTTTGAACGCCGATGTATCGATATTTTGATTTTGGGGGTTTCTTCTTAGCATCACCAAACTTCAGGTAATGGCATATTCCTACAAGTTGGAACCAAATGATCTAGTTAGACTGTAAGTAGATCATCAATCATTCTCGTCATTGCTAGACTACGACCGACGGTGGATTTTTGAACGTTAAATCCTTCATTTTTTTGTTGGCGATTTTGTTGCCAGAATGCTCTATTTTGCGATACAGAACCGTTATCTAACTAACCTCGCAGTTATTTGTGTTTGGACATTACAACATTTCTTTCAATCAAGTATCTGTACGTCTATCCCTACTCGACGGACTAGCAATTTCGAACCCCAATATTTGGGCGATTGTGAGAGATGGAGAGGTTTGGGACAAATGATTCGATTGCCCCTGGTCTGGCTCTCAATCTTGTTCTTGGATTGAGGAAGTCCGATGGTTTTAGTTCTGACCTTCCATGATTGTCCCTACATGTCCTTAGCTGTGCATGCTTTGCTTGATTGCTATCGTCACAGAAGTTACATTCATACGCAATTCCTGTCTTCAGAAATTGATAACCTAGCTGCTTGGTTCCAAGCAACACTTCCTTGAGGCTGCCTATATTTTGGATGTATCTAATTCTTTTTAAACTGAATTCAGGAAATTCAGTTGTGCACCAGTTTTCATCCCTAGAAATTAGCACGTGAGCAATTCAATCCTAGGATTTCCTTTCAACGCTACTTTTTTCCTATGTAGTGGCTGATTTCTGTGATGAAAGGTCGAACCATTCGGTTGACCTATAAAAGGTTATCTCTTCCTGTTGTTGCCCATTTTCGGGCAACGGTAGTTTTCTGAAGACAAGGGTAGAATCTCAGTTGAGGACCAACTTCTATCTCTAGAAGCTAGTGCATTGATGGTTTACTACGGTGAGTGTTTCTCATCAAACCTGTAGATTAAAGTTTTCATGGCGTTGCTGAGGCAATACTAGTACATAGTGTATAGCAAATTTCCCGGCATTACTGGGGCAATGTCAGTACTTAGGAAATAGAGGAATTCCCAACGTTACTGGGGGAATACCGATACTTATGAAATAAAAAGTTTCTCGATGTTGCCGGGGCAACACCGGTACTTAGGAAATGAGAAAAGACCTTAGCGTTGCTGGGGCAACACCGGCACTTAGGAGGTTGGGATCAATTTTCCTTATCGATCCGACAATGCTTTTAATCCAGGTGGCCACTAGTTTCGGTCTTTGAAAACTTGCACTTCGATGATTGGATTGTAGAAGTCTTTTCTTAGTGCTTTCTGTCTTTAGGCAATGTTAAGGTCATGTTGGTTAGGATTGAATCATTCATCTGATCTTCTATAGTTGAGTAGATCCCTTTCAACCCAATGTGACTATTTTCCTCAACGTTGCTTAACTTCGGGATACGCCATGTTCTAGAAGGATGGGAGTCCCAGGCATTTCCGTTGCCTAGCCTTATTTATCACCGTCAAGTGTTCACTTGGAAATGCAGGGTTGTTTCTTAACCAATTCCATGGTTATTCTTATTCATGAAAAATCAAATTTTCTCTAACCGATTTTTGTTATGATCTGACTTCTATCTACGGAACCCTACATTTCTAGGTGGAACCCTTCATTTTTAGGTGCCAAATTCCAGGTTCTTATAGAAAATTAAAAATTATGGAGCGAGTCGTCACATTGGCTCCGGTACGACCATGCTCATTCCTATCCTGATCACGGACCGGTAGAGTTCGGTGGTGTTTGTCTTGAATCTTTGACACTTAACCTTGCTTGTTTCTAGCCATATGCGTTATGTTGGGCTGATAGCATTATTGCGGATATCAACCTTATTCGTTCATTCCAATCTTTGGGAATCAATGGTTTAGCTGCTCGATTTTGGGCGTTCTCTCCTTGCTGTTGTCTGTCTTCGGATAACAGCTAGTTTTCTACAAGTTGGGGTTTGAGACCTCAGTCGAGCACCTGCTTCTGTCTTTTGAAACTTGTGCGTTAATGATTTGATTTTGGAAATGCCTTCCGTCGTCGTCTATCTCTAGACGATGGTAAGTTCCTCCTTTTATTGCAAGTTGGAGCGATATTCTATCCTGACCAAGTGTTAATGTGTTATGTGCTCTTCAGTCCACAGGGTTGATTATTCTGAACAATTGATGTGAGACTTGATGTTCTGGGCGGCTCCCTGGATGCCCCCAATCAATGGTACGTTGCAGCTCTTATCTCTGGGAACTCATGACTTGAATGTCTTGAATTTAGACATTTTTTACATTAACTTTGGTCAAAGATCGGAATTCTTTGTTGACTTCTTGGTTTGTGAACTTTGTGGCACTATCGAAGCAATGTCGGTTTTTTGGGTAGCAGGAGTTGATCCCTATTAATCCTATAATAGACAAGTTTTGAAGTGTGCGACTTACGAAATGCGCGGCTTTTTATAGTGCACGGCTCACGAAATGCACGGCCTTTGAGAGTGTGGGGCTTATGAAATTTGTGGCTTATGGGATCGATACAACCCGTCGATCCGGAACGGTTTGGAACTTCTTGAAGTTGCCAATCTTCGGGTAACGTGAGGAGTTCGTGCTTTAAGAGTGTGGTTCCACGGCGCAAGAAGTGATGCGCAGCTTACGGGATACGCATAACGGTTTAGGCCTTCCCAGTGCTGGAGGAGTGATGCCAGTTCTTAGAAGGTAAGGATCGATTTTTGCCATCAATCCGGCGATTTGACTTCGCTGGAACACAATTTCGTCAGTTTTAAGAGATAATTGGTTTTTGGATCGGGTAATCGTGGCTTGGAAAATCCTCCCGTATTTCGGAAAGATGCGCACGGCCAAACAGATAAGGTTGCCATGGTGGAGAGATCTACAGCAGACCGCATGGAGATGTTTACGAAGAAAGAGCTTATGGGAGTTTGGGGAAAGACTCTCAGTTTTTGGTCCAAACTGCCTTTAGAGAATTGGTCTTCAACTAGCATACAGTCTAAGAGGAAAAGGAACTGGTCACCAAGGGTGGTAAAGGAGGAGTTGGGAAGAAGTAAGCAAGTATTATGCTTTTATTCCGTTTGTTGCGCTAGTTAGGTCGCTAAGTCCATAGTTGTCAGAATGCCAGAATTTTTGATCGGGCATAGTAGAACTGTGGTATGATTAGTCTCGCCTTCCTTATGGCTAGTCAAGTATGTGCGGTGCCCTCCATGCCACGGGGTTGTTGGCACACTTGAACTGTACCCAGGGTCTCTCCATAACTCATTTGGTTGCCCCTAGTCCAGTAGGTGCGGTTCTCCCGAGTTCTAAGTCTTAGCTTGATTCAAGTCAGCCTCTGATTAACCACAAGGTCGTTTCAGTTTTGGCTTAGTTCCTTTGAGCAACTTTGAAGCTCTGGAGTTCAACACTATTTGTTTCATCGGTCGTTGGAAGTGATTCCGTTAATTATGTAGAGTGGCTGATATGATTGTCGATTTGTGGCCCTCGAGCATGACTTCATTGACTTCAGGGGGCTCTAGATCAGATGACTGTTGATCTTCCAGTTCACCTTCGTGGATATCAGTCGTACATAAATTTCATTGATCTACCGGTTCGCCTTCACGATGCTTTAGTTCATGAAAGACATTCTCGTTCGTGAAGGGTTTTTGGATCAGATGACCACTGATCTACTGGTTTACCTTTACGATGCTTTAGTTCGTGAAAGACCTTCATGTTCACGAAGGGTTTTTGAATCAGATGACAGCTGATCTACCGGTTCGCCTTCACGATGCTCTAGTTCGTGAAAGACCTTCACGTTTGCGAAGGATTTTTTGGCTTAGATGACCGCTGATCTATCGGTTTGCCTTCACGATGCTTTAGTTCGTGAAAGACCTTCACGTTCATGAAGGGTTTTTTGGATCAGATGACCGCTAATCTACGGTTCACCTCCACGACGCTTTAGTTCGTATAAGAACTTCACGTTCATGAAGGGTTTTTGGATCAGATGACCGCTGGTCTACCGATTCGCCTTCACGACACTTTAGTTCATGGAAGACCTTCACGAAGTTTTAGTTCGTGAAGGATTTTTTGTGATCGGATGTCCAGCGACTAGGCATACTTGGAGTGATAATTTATCGATTCCGAGAGGAGTTTTGGGTTGTGCATCTAATGGCCCGGCGGTCTTAAATCAATGATTCATCGACTTCAAGAGAAATTTTGGTCGGATGTCCGAAGACCACATGGCCTTGGGACGATAATTCATCGACTCCAAGAAGAGTTCTGGGTCATGTGTTCGATGGCCCAACGGTATTAAAGCAATGATTCAACGACTTCAAGAGGAATTTTTAAGATTTAGCTCGAGGGAACACAGTTTTATCGGTTCCTAAAGACTAAGGGGTCGGATCTGTTTGTTCGACGATTTTTGGACAAGACTTCTCGTTGATACCAGGGCAATGCCGATTCTCAGAAGGGGGATTGACATGACTTGTTGAGGGCATAAAAGCATTTCTTTCGCTGTGCTATCTGCAATGCCCCAGTGTCGCGGTACGACTCATTTGGAAAAGGGGAAGTAAAAAAGGATGGATGAGAAGGCACTTCTTTAGGTTGCTACCTCATTCCTTAGTTGTTGGCTAGCTAGAGTGTTATTTGATAACCATTCTTTCATCTGATTTCATCAGTTAGCTAGTGCGCTTTTCTACTAGGTCTTAGTAGCCTTGCTTAGGCAGAAGGTCCCTGAGGTCCTATAGCTCCTTCACCATTTGGTACGTTCTTTGGCAAATTTTCGGGTTTGCCTTCGTCTAATTGCACTACTTCTAGTCTTTAGAAACGGTTTGCCTTCCCATAGAATTCTTCCAGGGTAGTAGGTTGTTTCATCCTTTAATGATTCCTGAGGGCCTTGCAGCAGATTGCATCTGTCACCCTCGCTTCGTACATATGCTAGTCATGCCTGTAAAAAAGCAATTTTGAATCAGTTGTACAGTTATACAAAAGGTATAGTTGGCATGATAAACTTCTTTAGATATTTTGCATGTTGAACGGCTTCGGTGAATGGGTTTCGATTGGGGAAGATGCTCTAATCATTGTTAGACCAGTCCGTTTTCAATTTACGGCTGTTTATAATGCTTGAGAATGATATATGCATAATTGTTCATGCTTGAATGATTGGAAATGCCGATTGAATGAAAAATCGCTTATGATGGGGTAATGGATCGGTGACGATTCCTAAAAATTTCCAAACTAGATGCGATCGATCTGAGGTGACCAAGAAGGCCCCATAAGGTTGCATTCCAAATTTCAAGGCATTTGGAGTTTGCATGTTCGAGTTATTGGCAAAAGAAGATGGATCGGCATTGATGGATCAATGATATTTACTTGGAATCCGACCTGAGAAAATTTGCCATTTGCTTGGAGTCAGCACATGGTTCGCTTGGAGTCATAGAATTTGAAGTTCTGGATTGGTGGCAAACATTACTTGGAGCCATTTGCATGTTTGCTTGGAGAAAATCTTGGTTTTACCCGAGTCTGATTTCAGGCCAGAATTCCCTAGGTTTACTTTGAGTCAAACGGGTGATTACCCGAGTTCGACTTCGAGTCAGAACTTCCAGAATCTGATTTGAGTCAAATAGGAGATTACCCGAGTTCGACTTCGAGTCAACCCTAAAGTGAGTTTTTCAACGACCATTTTGACGATTTTTGTTGATTTTCGACAACGACCATTCGTGATGGGAGCTCCATGATGGGATTGGAAGCTGGTCAGTTAGGAGTGGTCACAATATACCATGGGAGCTTGGCCTTGTAATTGATCTTGGTTTGTATCATATCTTCTTGGTTCTCCTACCTCTAGGAGTACCGTTTGAGTAGTAGTTCCTCATCTATTACTTAGAACTGTACCACGGCATGGGTTTTAGAGCTTCTTCTAGTGTTTTGCACGTTGGCATTTTCATGCAATTTGTCTTCCTCAAATTGTTTGTCATCTTCAGAGCCATCATTATATCCTCCCGTGGGGTTTTCACCCCTAAGTTCGGGTTTGTAGTCGGTGCTTTTGTAGTAGGTGGAGTGTTAACGTTTTCTTCCTTCATGATTCTTGGGGCTCCGCCCATTGCTTCCTTTTGCTTTTGCCTTCTATTTCTTCCGTTCAAGCTAGAAACAGAAGAATGCTCTTGCTCCGTAGCAGCCACGGCTTCAGGCACCGTTCGGAGGACTCATTAGTGATTAGAGTGCTAAGAGAGCATCTATCTTTTCCATAAGAGATTTTTGACTGTTTGTCATTTTATGGTTAATTTCATCAACCATCTTGTTCAATTCTCCCTTAGTCACAACTTCATGCTATATGGAGGATCTTGGAATCTGATCTCCAGAGTTGGCTCCTAACAGCAGGTTGTTGGGGTGGTTGACTTCAATTCGCTAAGGGTTTGTTTCTTCTCCAGCAATGGTAGCTCCTATGGATCTTCCGGAGGTAGTTCTCTTTCTTCCTAGTGCCATTGATTCTCAACAGCAAATCTTCTAAGTAGAGATTGAGGATCTAACTTCTGAACCTATTTAATCCAAAGTAGATAGCTAGATCTAAGCTTGAGTTGGGTTCTCGGTGAAAGCACTAAAATGTTAACCCAAAAAATGGATCAACATCCTGAATTGAATGTGAAAGCATCAGCCATGTTCTTACAGAGCAATAATATAGAGAATAAATGTAAAAAGAGCAGAAATAGTACAAAGACAAGAAGATTTTTGTAGTGGTTCGGTTGTTAATGAAGCCTGCGTCCACTTTATAACTTTCTATTAATTGACTGCTGTTACAAGTTGAATCGGATTACAATATGATTGAATCTTCTAAGTTAGATCAAGTCACAAGTACAAGAGTTCACTAAAGAATCATAGTGAACCCCTATATGACTATTGTATGGGAGGAGAAGAGTGAAGAATAATCTCTATAGAGTTCCACCAGCTAGTCCAGAGGATCAAGTTTATGTTGCAGGTAGGCTTGTATTTATAGGGGTTGAAGTGTACTTGGGCAAGAAGTTTTAGTGCAGAAGAGTCCAGTTGTTATGCCAAGTCATCACCGAAAATCTCAAATCAATCTGAGTCATTTCTATGGATCACTAGCTATCCATAGGGGATGGATCGCTAGCTATCCATCAACTTAGCATAATTTTCTATCAGAAGCCTTTACTTAGTGCTACGCAGGAGCTCGGAAAGTTTGAGGGAGATCCGACCTATCTTGATGGATTGCTAGCTATCCGTAGGTTATGGATCTCTAGCTATCCATGGGGATGGATCGCTAGCTATCCATCAACTTAACATAATTTTCTACCAGGAGCCATTACTTAGTGCTACAAAGGAGCTCGGAAAGTTTGAGGGTGATTTGACCTATCTTGATGGATCGCTAGCTATCCATAGGGGATGGATCGCTATTATCCATCCACTTAGCATATTTTTGGGTGATCTTAGTTTGGTTGTTTTTCTATGTTCTATTTAAGTGCCTTGTCCAAATATCAAGTCATTTGGAGTTTGTTTGATCATCCGTCTTCTTGGGTCATCTGGTTCATAAAAATCATTCATAACTTTCTCAAAACATAACTAAATCAGACTAAACTTTGTAGGTACACTCTAGAGGGTATCAAGGACCAACCATAAAATTTTCAAGTGATGGGCCCCAATCTACATGGGTCGCTAGTGATCCATCTAGTTAGGTCGCTAGCGACCCATCTAGCCTTATACAATCAAGGTCATTTTTGGTGAGTTCCTTATTTTATGTCTTCTAAGTGCTCTCCCAAAATTTCAAGTCAATCCGACTTTTTATCAGTTCTCTAGGTCTGTTTTAAGTTAGCTGCTTTGGTCAAAAAGCGGGTAAACAGCTTGAATCAGATGAGTCTTTACTTCTTGAACTACACAGCTTGGAATGCTATGAAACTTGGTAAGTATTCTTAGAAGAGGTAGTAGATCATGATGCAAGAGGCTTTGATAACTCATAATGCTTTCTTTTGGATTATTAGTGATCCATGGATGATGGATCACTAGCGATCCATCTACTTAGTGGATTTTTGGCATGTTTCTCTTAAGTTCCATTGGCTTGTTCTTTTAGATGCCTTGTTCATGTTTCAAGTCATTCTGGCGTAGTATGGATGTTCTAACTCCTATTGAATTCTACTAGGTTAAAAACCCAGTTAACACCCCACGAAGAAGAACTGAACTGAATAAATTGCTTTGTATCTAACTCAAACAATTGCTTCCTCAATTCTTTATTCTCTTTTGCCAACATCCTCATAGGAGGATGACTCATGGGATGAGCATCGGGAATTAAATCAATTCTAAATTTGATTGCCCACTTGGGAGGTTATTCCGAAACAGGTTCAAAGACATCAAGAAATTCACACGCGATAGGAATTTGGGTTATATTCTCTTCTTGCCGAGAGTGAAGAGAAAATAAAAAAAATTGTGAATTAGAATCGATATCTTAAAGAATTATAGAAATTTGCTCTTCCAAATCAAGATGCTTAAGATAGATAGTTCTTTCAGGACATTGGATGTGAGCTTCGTATTTACCAAGTCACTCCATTCCCAAAATCATTTCGAAGCAAAGATATTGGATTACATGCAAATCAGTGAAGAAAGACTATCCGCATAAGACAAGCTTGACATTTCTATAAACCATACTAAGAATTGTGGACCCACCAATAGGATTCACAATCTTTAGCAAAGTGACCAAGCGCACAACATCCAAAGATAAGGTATCAACAAGCTCTTTCGATACGAATGAGTGAGAAGCACCTTATCGAAAAGAACTCGAATAAGAAGATTCTAAAATAAAATAGTACTCTCTAAGACAGAATGAAATATACCTCTGTGTTGATCAAAACCATAAGAAGATCCGACTACATTCAACTTTCCTTCTTTATTCCCATAAGTTATTCTAGGACAAGTGGCAATGATATGACCCTCTTGCCTGCAATAACATCACATAGTGGGTTTCATACAAGCTTTAGAAAAATGCTCCTTAGAACCACAACTGAAATATTCCCCATGAATGAATGGAGTACTCTTGAACTCTAAACCCTGCTTCTTAGCCTTCTTGATGGAATTAAAAGATTTGAACTTGTTGAAAGGATGCTTCTTCTTCTGACTGAAGTACTTCTTTTCACCTCCAGCCCCATTACTGCTATCTCTCTCCGCTTGTTCAAGTTTGAGTGCGGTATTGACTAACTTCTCAAATGGTACCTCTAGCTTTAAGAGTAAAGCCTTCTTAAGACTCTTCTTCAATCCATAAATAAATTTCTGATTTTTCTTTAATGGGGTATTAATATGCTTGACCCCATACTTAGATAGTGCCTCAAAAGTTGCCACATACTCCGTTACTGAAGATTTCTCTTATTTGAGATCTATAACCGTTTAGCCAACATTACCTTCTCAACCTCGGACACAAACTTCATCTCAAACCTCTCGTGGAACTATTCCAAAGTAAGCTCCGCTTCCACCACCTTAGCTATCAACAACTCATACCAATCCAACGCTCGCTCTTGGAGCAGACTCGAAGTCACTTGAACTCTGTGCAAATTAGAAAGGCCCATGCGAGAAAATATACGCTTGCATGTTCTAAGCCATGTCTGAACCTCCATAACTCCTTCCGTGCCTTTAAATGGCTTTCCTCGTAAATGCATAAAATCACTGCACATGCATGCGAAACTCAACTTATGGGGAGGAGAATCAGAAGTGGGACTGGAAGATTGGGCGTTCTTCACTAGTTCCATAAGATGATGGGCATACATAAATACTTCGTCTCGGCTGGGCTGGATTGTCCAGCATTGGAACGTGTAGCTCTACCGTCGGCCATCTCACTTCTGCTTAAGATAGGATTGAATAAAATATTATTCCAAAGTTATTATTCAAATATAGAATAATAAAAGTTTGATCTCAAGATATTTCTTATTCCTAATAAGAAGGAATCTGATTATCCTAATCAAAACCCTAAAGGATGGCCTATAAGACATACCTAGGATAAGATTCTCATCTTTAATATTGTATGTTATTCTGAACCTCGCTCTGATACTAAGTTGTAACGCCTCACCTTTAGATTCTCATTAACAAAGGATATTATTATGCAACATCGTCTCCTAATACGAAGAATAAGAGTAGTTAGGAGCGACCATCCATGGTATTGCTTTGGACGAGTATCGATGCGTGGAATTGGGTAGATATATTTTATTAATTTTCTTTCCTTACATGAGAGGATTCGATGTATTCGATCCAGGTGTAAAACAATAATACAGTGGCTTAAAATAATTCAAAACAATATAAAATATTACATATCACAAAATCATAGAATACAATGGAGAAATATACATATCCCTTAAAGTTAAAAGGAACATGTATACAATACATGGAGTAGTCTACAAATAGTGTTCATAAGTGATCCACACAATACATATGATGTACATAAGATAACCCAAAATAAAATACAACAAAATGAGTCTCTATCTCAACATACATAATAGACTACATGCACTACAAGACTATTGTCCACTAAAGAATAAATAACTAACACCAAGCTATTCCAACTCTAGGATCATCATGTTGTAGTGCATGAAACATCTCGGTATGACTTGATAATTATAAAATAATAAATAGGTCAGTCCGGTTTTAATTCAAGTCAATGTGAGATAGCAATGATAATGGTATAATAAATCTCAATAAGAACACATAGCCATATAATGTTAAATCTCAAAAGATCATTATCATTCTTACATTTCATTTACCAAAACCCAAATCAATTTTAGCTTATAAAAAGAAAATGCCAAGAAATATTTGGTGAAAAATTTAAATCTCATAGAATCCAGAAATAAGTAGTATAAATCTAGAAAACAAGGGGGGAGGCGCCTAAAATTACCTAAGATTGGTGAGCCCAAAAACTCACTGAACACGCATGTTATCCCATGATGGGTCGGTGGACCCATAATCCCACGATGGGTATGAAAACCCATAAAATCCCACGATGGGCATAAAACCCATAATTCCATGATGGGCATAAAACCTATAATCCCACGAGGGGCATAAAAACCCATAAGATCCGCCTGTAAACGAATTAGCATAGAAGACAAGCCTACAAACTCGTTAAAGTAAGTGTTATATGCTTCCGAATAGTAACTATTCGAGTAATGACCATATGCCCCATACCGCACGAGTTACTTAAATATTTAATACAAGTTAGCAAACTCCACTCGTGAGTAAATAGGGGTTCAATCGAACAAGTCCGAGAATTAACCGATGAAGTAAACGCAAGCGTTCCATACCACTTTTTTTACTAAATCATTTAATTTAATTCCTCATCCAAGTGAAATAATAGTTTATATATTGAAAACTAGTTTTGGAAACCCTTTTTAAAATATTTATTTAGAAAGAAAGTTGATAATCTTTGAAATAAGATTTTTATATAATAAATAGCATTAAACCATTTTATTTGAAAATTGGATATTGAAATTGAATTGGTTTGTAATAAATTTAACTAAAATTATTTTTGGAAACTTCATGAAATTTATATATGTTTATATATAAAATAGACATTAATTAAAACCAGGAAATGTCATAAAATCAAACATCAAAGATAAGAGTTCAAATCCTAAAAAATGAGAAGCATTTGAAAGCATCAAGATGATTAAACAAAGTAGCAAGCAAAGCAATAAGAGGCAAAACAGGACAAGAGCACGATCCGGAAGAGGAGCAGTAACCTGGAGCACATATTGCTCCAGCTGCTTGATCGGTTGACCGGTCCTATATGACCAGTGGACCGGTGGCGAGCCTTAGAGCATGCATGCTCTAGGTTTTGGCTCCTACCGATGACCAATTTGCTCCGACCTGTTTTCTTTGATTTCTAGCAATAAAAGTTGGTTGTTAATACCCAAATACTTGCATGCACACAATCTATAATTGATATAGCAAACAGATAAGGTAAGCACGGTTGATTTCAGTATACAAGAGTGAGTTACTGATAGAGAAACAGAGAACATGCATAACACAATGCTGAGATCAAATTCAAACCATTTTCTCAGTTTAAGCAAATATTCACATGCATATGAATTAGAACAAGATTACACATCTTATTACTCTAATTGGCTGCTTATAACCTGAAACCCAGTCTACTTCTTCTTAGCAGTAGCTCGTGTAATTTATCTCAGAAGAAACCAAGAAACCCTATTTTGAACCATGGAAACTGAACTAAATCTCCTACGAGATGTATACAAGATCAAAGATGATTACTTGAAATTCTCTAGCTTCAAAAGCAATTAATTTAAGTTAGAATTTAATTGATTCGGGAAGTTTTTATCTAGGGGTTTGAGAAAGAGGGAAGAACAGTGGTTTATTGTAAGTTCAGGTTACTGGAAATGGAAAGTGAGAAATGAAAAGGAAAAAATAAACATACAGGTTTTTATTCTCACTATTGTCTTATTTTCCAAATCTAATTAGGCCAAGGCTATTATTTGGTTAACAAAAGAAATAAGTAAGTTCTTTTATTTTCCAATTATAGAAGAAAATGTTTCTTATAAACATTGTTTTAAAATATGAATTGATTTTGCAAATTAACTTCATTTTTATAAAATCAACACTAGTTCATTAATTACATTTTATTTGAGATAAATGAAATAAATTCACGTCTCGACTTTTCAATAATAAAAGTTATTCTTTTTGGTTCTTAATTAATTTTAAAACAAATAGCTTATCAAGCTATAAAACTCCATTTTGACGAGAACTGTTCCCCTTTTAAAGTTAAATATATTTTCTTTAAATTCATTACCACGTTATTAATAGTGATAAAATAAGTTGTGTAATTTCAATTGTACTTATAATGGTTTCAAACCTCATTATTCCATTGTTTTAGTTTTTCCCATTTTTTATTATTATAAAATACAAGAATTAAACCACATAGAAATATTATTACACTTAAATTATGCTAAACAATTATTTTCCACCAGAAAAATCAGTTTAATCCAAATTCGACTTTAAGTTGGAAATAAAATCCCCAAACTTCCTAATTATTTAATTATTACTGTTTTAAATTATATTTTCATTTAATTTCAAGTAATCTAAAGCAGGATTATTACAGTATCGTTTTTTTTACTTTTCTTTCTCTTTCTCTAACACTTTAATTCGACTTTATTACAGGATTATTAAATTGTAAAGAGGAAGGTTAGAGGATGGAGATATGTTTTTTTTATCCCTTCCCTTTTATTTCCAATAACTATAGATAAATAGGGTAATTTCCACCAATGCTAATTAATTTATACCCCAAACAATTAATTTCCCACAATGTTTATTTAGTAAACAAATATACATTCAAATTTCAAATTTTAAACAAAATTCCACAATAAAGATATATAGAATATAAATATATATGTATATATTTACATTGAATATCTACATACATATTAGCCCCATAAGTGGAAACTCTAAATGTAGAATTTGATGCCTACAATCGTATTTGCTGGTTTCCCATGACACATGAAATCACTGCACTAACAAATTATATACATAATTCAAAAATTAGGATATATATGTCAATTAATGCTCAATTAATTTATGGTATGTCCAACTAATTTTCCACAAGGGAAATTTTGGCATACATCCTTACGAGTAAAAAAAATTAGCATTACGTCCATTTCAATTTCTTTTATAAATTATATCCGCATTTTTTTTAAAAAAAAAAGTGAAATTCACGGAAGTATTTGATAATTTTACTAATCTTAAAATGTGCATTTAGAATATACGTATGTAACTCATAACCATTGTAATACATGTCGGAGTGGTCGTTTTTAAATTTGGAAACGAGTAAGGTTAAAAGGAATAAAAAGGAAGAAATTAAGGGAACAGAGATGTAGAAAATACTTTGTGAAAAAAGGTCGTAAATCAAACAAGTTTTGAAAAGAAGGATGTGTATCTAATTTTCTATAGGTTTTAAAACTACCAACAGGATTACTCAACTTTTGACATGCGTGGTACATAACAAAAATTGATCTAAAATACTAGTGCTACATGTATTGAGTTTACAAAACAAATCCTTTGATAAATTAATTTGGGACGTTATGGAGCCGAGTGAGATCCAAAGTGACACCACAACAAATAACTAAAGATGCGAAAAAAGCAGATTGCAAATCCTGTTAAGTATCGTATGTAGACGTCATGTTGGTGTAATAAGTGAAGCAAAAAAAAAAAAAAGGACAGTGGAGAGGGAGTAGATAGAGTGCAGTGGCATCATCATGGAAAAAGTCATAATCGTCCTGTGCGGAGCTATTTGGAAGCATGACTTATGATAGATGAACAGAGGAGTAGGTTGGACAGCGTTTTCTCCATGATTTTAACAGATGGTGCATATATCACATGCATCCAGCACCTTCGGCTCAATATACCAAGTCCTTCTTCTTATGACACCAGGCAAATGTTTCATCCTTTTGGGACCAATTTGTCTCTTTCCTTTCGTTTCTGGTTCACCTTTTACTGCTTTATTGGATTCTTTCTGTATGCAGCTTTGCCATTGCCACCAAAGGCCAAGGCCCCTTCCACACGTTTTGATCATGTCCTCCATCTCAGATGCTACGTACAACCATGTGCACCTAAATTTATGTCGGTTGAACTGAAAATAAATGCAACAAAAAAGGGGGAAAAATAATAAAACGTAAACACGTCTCCGAAACCTGGATTGTTCTACTCAAATTCCTCGACTGCTGGTGTTTTTATTTGGACGACATAGTTTAAATACGAGTACGTACTCATCACGTATAATTTGTAGAGTTTCAAAGGATTCGATATGTCCAGGACGCATCTACTCAACTAAGGTAGCATTCAATCCCTTTTTTTTGCCCATTTGGGTAGCGTCAAACAAGTCCAAGTCCTGCACGTCTCTTGTTCAAACAGGGTAAACAGCTAATTCGCTCCGTTGAGCTGGAATGCTTCTTTTGATGCAATAACATCATACGCTCCGTTGATAAGTCAAAAGCGTGAAGTTGTATTGGAAAATAGGATGACATTAATTGGGAAGTTGAATAGTCCCACATCTTATAATATAATAAACTGTTTGTGTTTATATAGTAAGATGTTTATACTATGGTGTGCACCACCTCGCATCAGCATCCGCATCCGCGGCCCAAGCAATGGGCGTTTCAGGCGTATTAGAGACACTTAACAGTTGGTTTGGCATGGCTGTCCAGACTGAACGGTTTTTATTTCTGTCCATTCGAATTCAAACGGTTGCACCGCCTGGTAAAGGGTCGCAACCTTTCCAACAGTCGCATCCGTTTGAACAATCACCTATTACCGAATATGTACACCCCCCACGCCTATATATAGGCAGACAGAAAACTGTGAAAAATAATCAAGTTTTTCTGCATTTTCTTTCTCCACATAGCACTCTGTTCTTAAAATTACTCTCTTGAGTTCGTCAGTACTCTACGTTTGTTGCGCAGCATCGCAAAGAATGTCTGTTTCATCTTGGGAAACAATTGCTCGATATCCTTAAACGCCGTAGAGGGAGCAATATTGTTTCAAGGAAATAGTTTTCAAACACTGGACTCGGACAATACAATCGATACGTTATTTACTGCTTTAATTGTTAACTGCACAATTTTACTCATAACATTTTTGCGACGTGTCTGTGACAGTTTGTTGTTGTTGCAATTTGCAACATAATTGTAACAATTTCGTAACACTTTTGCAACATTACTGTTAACAATTTGGTGTATACAGTTTCGTAACGCTTTTCTAACGTTACTGTCTAAACAATTTAGTTACACTTTTCTGTCATTACTATATAACAATTTCGTAACGGTTTTCTGACCTTACGAACAACAATCTTGAAGCAATATTTACTTATTGTTGGCTTTTTTGTAGACAAAAATGTCTCATGAAAGCAACAATTCTGTACCAACACAGACTGTGATTACTACCCAGTCTACTAGTATGGTTCCAACAATGGCGCTGTCTCATGGAGAACGGCCGGAAAAGTTCTCAGGAATGGACTTCAAACGCTAGCAGCAAAAGATGTTGTTTTACTTGACGACTTTGGGCCTTGCAAAATTTCTTACAGAAGATGCTCCCGTAGTCAAAGAATTGGAACCCGATGCAACAAAAGTTGGAGATGTCTGGAAGAGTTCTGACTTTATGTGCAAGAACTACATATTAAATGGGCTCGACAACAGCCTATACAATGTATACTGTAATGCTCGAACTTCCAAAGAACTTTGGACGGCATTAGAGAAAAAGAACAAAACCGAAGATAGGGCATGAAGAAATTCATAGTAGGAAAATTCCTTGACTTCAAAATGATTGATGCAAAGACCGTTATCAACCAAATTCAAGAGTTACAAGTCATCATTCACAAACTGCACGATGAAGGAATGACTCTAAGCGAATCCTTTCAGGTTGCCGCTGCAATTGAAAAACTTCCTTCCATCATGGAAAGATTTCAAAAACTACCTTAAGCGCAAGGAGATGACAATGGAGGAACTTGTAATCCGATTGAGGATTGAGAAAGATAACCGAAAATCTGAGAAAAAGACTTTGCATACCATGGTTGCCAAGGCAAATGTAGTCGAGTCAGATAAACCCAACAAAAGGAAACGTGAGCATCCTCCTAAGAAATCAAAGAAATTTCAAGGTTTATGCCATAATTGTGGGAAGAAATGACACAAAGCCGTCGAATGTCACGCACCCAAGAAAAAGAAATCAGAAGCAAACATGGCTGACATCTCAGAAGGCGTGTCTGATATGGACTTATGTGCAGTAGTGTCTGAATTCAACCTTGTTGGTGACTCGAAAGAATGGTTTGTAGACACAAAAGCCACACGACACATATGTGCAAATAAATGGATGTTTACAACCTACAAAACTGCTACTGAGGACGATCGACTTTTTATGGGTAATTCATCCGCATCAAAAAAAGGAAAGATTGTACTGAAAATGACTTCTGGAAAAGAACAAAGTTTGGCAGCTTCCAAAGATCCGCAAGAACCTGTTTCTAGATCGCTGCTTAGCAAGCATGGCTTCAAACTCACTTTTGTGTCTGATAAGTTTGTGTTGTCAAAGAATGGAGTGTATGTAGAAAGAGGATATGTTGGTGATGGTTTATTTAAGGAAAATGTAACCACTATTGTACCAAACAATGATATGAATAAAATTGAATCTTCTGCTTATATTGTTGACTCCTCTAACATATGGCATTCTAGATTAGGCCGTGTAAATTTCGATACCTTACGGAAATTGATTAATCTAGACTTTATGCCAAAATGTAATATAGATTCCAACTATAAATGTCAAGTTTGTGCAGAAGCAAAATTGACAAGAAACTTGTTTCATCATGTTGAACGAGAAACTTAACCTCTAGAGCTAACACACAGATGTATGTGACTTAAAAATGTGTCAAAATAGAGGTAGAAAAAGGTATTTCATTACCTTCATTGATGATTGTACAAGGTACTATTACTTGTATCTCCTTAGAAGTAAGGACGAAGCATTCGACATGTTTAAACAGTATAAAGCAGAAATTAAAAATCAACTCAACAAGAAAATATAAGCTTTAAGAAGTGATATAGGAGGAGAATATGAATTTCCCTTTGAGGAATTCCTCGTCGAACATTGTATTATACACCAAACTACGGCCCCTTATTCACCTCAATCCAACAGTATAGCTGAACGAAAAAATAGAACTCTTAAAGAATTGATGATTGCCTTACTAATTAGTTCTGGCTTGTTAGATAACTTCTGGGGATAAGTTATTCTTTCTACAAATCATATTTTGAATAGGATACCACGAAAGAAAACATCTAAATCTCCCCACGAACTTTGGAAAAATAGACCACCATCCTACAAATACTTAAAAGTGTGGGGGTGTCTTGCGAAAGTAGAGGTACCTAAACCAAAGAAAGTCAAAATTGGACAAAAAACAATTGATTGTGTATTCATTGGATATGCACAAAACAGTGCTGCTTATAAGTTTTTGGTACACAAATCCAAAATTGATGATATTCACGTAAATATCATCATTGAGTCGAGAAATGCTATATTTTTCGATCAGGTATACCATTTAAAATAGGGTACTGAAAATTATCCTCAAAAGAGACCAAGGGAAACTAAAATCTCCAATTCTCTTGAGAATACTAAACAAAATATCGATCAACAAAATAGTGCTAATCAACAAGAGGAGGAACCAAGAAGAAGCAAAAGATCAAGGACATCAAAAACCTTTGGTCCAGACTTCTTCACATTTATGTTAGAAGACGATCCATTAACATACAAACAAGCTATGTCCTCCTCCGATGCTCCTTATTGGAAGGAGGCCATTAATAACGAAATCAAATCCATTATGGCAAACCATACATAGGAGTTAGTTGATTTACCTCAAGGATGCAAGACCTTGGGTAATAAATGGATATTTAAGAAGAAATTGAAACCTGATGGTTCAATAGACAAGTATGAAGCTCGACTTGTAGTTCAAGGTTTCAGACAAAAGGAAGTCCGGGAGTATTTTGATACATATTCTCCAGTAACAAGAATAACATCAATAAGAATGCTGATAGCAATCACATCCATGCTCGATTTATAAATCCATCAAATGAATGTAAAGACAACATTTTTAAATGGAAAACTAGAAGAAGAAATATACATGAAACAACCTGAAGGTTTCCTAAAAACTAGAAATGAAAGTAAGGTTTGTTGATTTAGAAAATCACTGTATGAGCTTAAACAAGCGCCTAAACAATGGCATGAAATTTTTTGATGAAAATATGATATTAAATGGATTTCATATAAATGAATGTGACAAATGTGTCTACTCTAAACATACAAATATGGGATATGTCATTGTATGTCTATATGTAGATGATCTACTAATATTTGGAAGCAACAAGGAGATAATAAAATCTACAAAAGATATGCTCTCTGCCAGATTTGATATGAAAGATCTGGGAATCGCTGATGTGATGCTTGGTGTAAAAATATATAAAACCAACCAAGGACATGTGTTGTCCCAATCACATTACGTTGGGAAAATACTTGAAAAGTTTAAACAACACAATATAATATCAGCAAAAACACCCGAAGATTTGAACCAAAACTGGGTTAAAAATAGCGGTGATAGTATTTATCAACTTGAGTACTCTCGTATACTAGGCAGCATTATGTACATAATGAACTGCACTAGGACTGATATAGCATATGTTGTAAGTAAACTCAGCAGATATACTAGCAATCTAGGAAAGAATCACTGGAAAGATATAATTCGAGTACTAGGATACCTAAGGTATACACAAATCATGGATTACATTATGATAGGTACCCATCTGTAATAGAAGGGTATTATGATGCTAACTGGATAACTGGTTTATCAGATACAAAATCCACTAGTGGATATGTGTATACCTTAGCTAGTGGGGCAATATCTTGGTGATCCTTTAAACAAACTTGTATAACAAGATCAACCATGGAATCAGAATTTATTGCTTTAGACAAAGCCGCAGAAGAAGCGGATTGGCTTCAAGGTTTCTTAGAAGGTATTCCGAATTGGGAAAAACCTGTACCTCTAATAAGCATACATCGCGATAGCCGATCAGCTATTGGAAGGGCCAATAGTAAGCTTTATAATGGCAAGTCTAGATATATTCGTCGTAGAAATAAAACTGTTAGACAACTTCTCTCCAATAGGGTTATCACAATTGACTATGTAAGATCAAATGATAGCATTGTGGATCCACTAACAAAAGGTTTACGTAGAGAGAAGGTTAATATCTTATCGATGGGAATGGGGTTAAGGCCCATAAACTAAAAGTTTTTTAAGCGGAAACCCCACCTAGATGACTGGAGATCCCAAGATCTAGGTTCAAAGGGACAACTAAGTTTAGATAAACTTGATAGCACTGTAAATATTCAAACCATTCCTATGATAAGTCAGTGCACTACTCACCGGAGAATAGGATAAATTTTAATACTTTTAATGATGTTTATACTTGGTAATATTATAGAATCAAGTAGAGTATTAAGAAAATACCCGTTATATAATCACCTACGTGAGTGCGAAGGCGCCGCTTCAAGGAGAATTGTAAGGATGAATTCTCCAAAGCACTCATGAGACCAAGCTGGTGTTCATGGCAAAAACGAACACAAACAGAGAACCAAGGAGGATTAGAAACACTTATTGCGTGTTGTCTATTTTAGATTTACACAAAAGGATTACAGTTCAAAGACAACCTAGTCCATTGATTCGCCAGGAAGTCAAAGGGATAAACACTAGGGAAGTTCAAGGTCAATGTGCTACTTTAACCAATACGATAAATGTTTCACATAATTTAAGAACAAATTGAACAAATACTCATTCATGTGGGGGATTGTTAGAAATGAATGAGTTGTATTGGGGAATGTGAAGGAATTAATTGCCTTGGAAGCTGAATAGTCCCACATCTTAGAATATAATAAACTATTTGTGTTTATATACTAAGATGTGTACAATATGACAATTCATATAGACAAAGAGAGACACAAGCCATGACGGGTGGTGCAACGCACCACCCCGCACGTGCGCGCCTGCATCCGTTCCCGAGCCCGAACCCGCACCCGCATTCGCGGCGCGGGCGAATGGGCGTTTGAGGCGTATTAGAGGCACTTAGCACTTTGTAGTTAGCAGTTGGTACTTGGCTTAGCGTGGCTGTTCAGACCGAATAGTTTTTATTTCTGTCCGTTCGAATTCAAACGGTCGCACCGCCTGGTAAAGGATCGCAACCTTTCCAATAGTCACATCCGTTTGAACAGCTACCTATTACCAAATAGGTGCACCTCCCCACGCCTATATATAGGCAGACAGAAAACTGTGAAAAATAATCAAGTTTTTCTGCATTTTTTTTCTCCACACAGCACTCGGTTCTTAAAATCACTCTCTTGAGTTTGTCAGTACTCTGCGACTGTTGTGCAGCATCGCAGAGAAGGTCTGTTTCATCTTGGGAAACAATTGCTCGATATCCTTAAGCGTCGTAGAGGGAGCAATATTGTTTCAAGGAAACAGTTTTCAAACACTGGACTCGGACAATACAATCGATACGTTATTTACTGCTTTAATTGTTTACTGCACAGTTTTACTCGTAACATTTTTGCGACGTGCCTGTGATAGTTTTTTATTGTTGCAATTTGCAACATTATTGTAACAGTTTCGTAACACTTTTGTAATGTTACTGTTAACAATTTGTGTATACAGTTTCGTAACGCTTTTCTGACATTACTGTCTAAAAAATTTACTAACACTTTTCTGCCGTTACTATATAACAATTTCGTAATGGTTTTCTGACTTTACGAACAACAACATCAACATGTAGTTTTTAAATTATCAAAATTTTCTTTTATAATTGCCCTCTTCACCTAGTTTCTTTAACAACAGGATTTACGTAGACCCTCTGATTTCCTTCACAAGGATTTAGATTTGTAGTTTTGGTACTTTTATTTCCAATTGTTTCGGCAATATTCATTTCTTTCATCCCCCACTTCATTCTCGTTCTACCACTTCACCCAAAAAATATCGAAAAATGCATGCAAAAGTTACCAAGATTGGTCAGTCGACGACATGATTCAATTCATCAAATGATTGATAAACCTACACCGGACGTATTTTAAAATAGACTTCCGCATTGAAAATTTATTATGAAAACATATCTATTTTTTACATGCGCATTTTTGAAATGCCATGTACAAATATCAAAAACTGTACATGCGCACTCTGAAAATGCGGGTGTACAAAAAAGAAAAACATATATTTTTTCATAATAAATTTCCCATGAGGTTTATCATTAAAGTGAGTCTTTTTTCAAATGCTTACTTTTGTGATTGGCTCTCTATACTGCTTATGGAAACAACAAAAACGATTTCATAAAACTGAAATGGTGAAGTACAATCATGTTATGGTAATGGCCACGTATAAGAAATAAATCAATGAAGTCAAAATTGATACAAATATGATAATCTTCAAAGACAATGGGTTATGTGCATTTGTAAAGCAAAGCAGAGGCTGGTTGGGATGTAATTAGACAAACCATTAAAAACAACAAGGAACGAGGAAGTGATTGCGTAACGTACATTTAACATTGTTTCCTTACAAGCAAAAACGAACAAATTTATTGTTTTACTTCTAGGAGTTTGAAATTGTGTTTAGAAGAGGACCACCTGAACACGTGGAATTGATGGTGGACTTATTTCTGGATATGAATGCTAGTAGTTAAAAAAACTCTTACGCACACTATTAAATTGGAAGAGCCGATGCAACAAAATCATCATTCTCAGTCTCAATAAGACAAAACCTTTAATTTTGACGACTTTTATATTCCTCTCAAGCAGATGTTACGACTTTTCAAATTCCAAATTTGGTTCATTGTCCAATCCTCCACTACAACGAACACAAAATATTGGTTTATCTAATAGCACAAGAGAATGTTCTAGTGTTAGAAGATGTTGATTATTAATGCGATGCATGATAGACATAGCAAAAGTTCATCCAAGTACAAAAAGTATGAGTTTATGGGACTCTAATAGAGATCCTCAATTAATGATGATCCAAGATTATTTCTCTAGTTAAAAGATTGTACTTAAATTTTCAGTGAATTTTTATGACTTTTCCTCTAATTTTTCAAGTTTATACGAATTAAATGGTAAGATTGTATATAAACTTGATTAAAGAATCAATTAAGGAATTAGCTAATTTAATGAAATATTAAAGAAAATCATTACCAGCTATATTAGGGTTTTACTGTTGTGATTTTGAAAGTAGCAAATGAGAATATGACAAGACATAGTTAAAAAAGATTACTTTATTAGGTAATAAATTAGTTTTATACTTACTTATAGTTTTATCACAATCTCGATATGTTTTAAACAACTCTGAAACTATACTTTTGATAGCTAAATCTTGTATTTCTGATAGCTCATAAAGTGCATTTCGGTAGCTCTTAAAGCCTTGTTTCCGATAGCATACTAAACCATGTTTCGATAGCCATTTATATCATGTTTTCGATAACAATTTACTATATAATTTCATGATCACAATATCTCATGTTTAGATAATACGTTACTATATAATTTTGATTGTAAACTATATTATAGCGATAATAACATATTTTTGTTAGCTAGTAGCTAATATGTTTCGATAGCTACACCTATATTTTCGATAGCAGTTGTATCTTCGATAGCTATGACATTGTATTTCTGATACCAAGTAAATTCTTTTTTTTTGATAGCAAACTATCTTATATTTTCGTTAGCAAACAATGGTATATTTTCGATAGCAAACTATCCTATGTTTTCGGTAGCAATCTATTGCATATTACTGATGACTATAATATTATGTTTTCAATAGCTATAATTTTATGTTTTTGATTGCTATAAAATCATATTTTTGATAGCTTGTAACCATATTTTCAACTGCTTTGGAACATATTTTCGATAGCTATAATGGCATATTTTTGGTAGTTGGGGAATTTTGTTTTCAAAAGCGTTAATGTTATGTTTTCGGTAACATGAACGTTAGGTTTTCAATAGCGCTTATTGGAGTTTCTTCTTTTTAACTAAAAAATAGATAATGTTTTCGATAAGCGGCATTTAGTGAAGAATGAATTAAATATGAAGCAAATGGCTCCCTATTTATTTGACCATATACGTAGAAAATTGGTCTAGCATATGAGAAATATGATGTGATTCATATGGCAAGATCATGCCTCGTCAAACTATGTGTTGAATATACCCTAATGAATGTTTATACTCACTTGAAATGCAATTCGCTAGAGGGTGTACTTTGATACTTTGATTGAATAACCAATGAATGCTATTGGAAGGGTAGGTATAATTGGTATGACTATTGTGTGAGTAGAATTACATCCAAGAGATCAAATTGGATCTAAATGAGTGGATGTAACAAGCTACTATCAGTGGATAGTAACGATACACCAAAAGGTATTGGCATCGAGAGAAGCTAAAAATGATTTAGTAGGGAAGCTCACTATAATGTGATTATTAGGCCGCATTCACCTCTTAAGAAGGTTAGACCTTGGCTAATTAGAGCCCTCGGTGGATGAGAGAGGGTAAACAATCGTCGTTGCATAAGCTAAATGAGTTAATGAGAATGAACAAAAGGAGAATACTAATGTTAAATGGCATGGAACGTCCAGTATTAGTATTTGCCGACTTTAACACTTAAGGATGAATATAAATATTACAATGAAATGGTTTTGGCTTAAACACTTAAGAATATATATATATATATATATATATATATATCTTATTCAAAAAAAGATAACATTATTAATGTTGGCAAGAGATACAAAGCCATATAACCGGCCCATATTGCAGACCAAACAACCCATGCCAAGTACAAGGCATCAGCCCGAAAAACAAATTTAAAAATAGGAAAACACACAGTCCAAAATACTTCGGACACCCTAAGAAGAATCATGGTGGTTTAAATCTCCTCGGTTTGCCATTCCAATCAACTAGGCCCCAGTTCCAGAGAATCTCATCGTCTTCTTCCAACCTTTGAAGCTTGGAGCTGTTGCATCTGCTCATAAGGATTTGTAAGTCTCTCTTTATCTCCGAGAAAACCATTTCCCACGTTTTTGATATGTTGTTGAAAATACGTGTGTTCCTCTCTTTCCAGATGTACCAAATTGCAGCTGTATAAGCTATCTGATCAAGCTCAGACGTTGTATTCCTGCTTGCAATTTGAGCGAAGGTAGCTTCCTCTAACAAATTGTAATTTCTTTGAACATGGTTGTTAAACAAATGACAGGATTGTCTCCATATTTGCAAAGCATAGTGACATGAAAAATATAGATGATTATGATCCTCGTTCTCAGAATCACAAAGGTTACATATAGGGCTAACTTGGAATCCCCATTTTATGAGTCTATCTTTAGTATAGAATTTATTATTTAGCGCTTTGTAGATGCACATATGTTTGCGCCAAAAATGAGCACAAACACCCTATTATAAGTAAAAGAACCAATATTCAATATTTAGATCCAAACAAAGAAGTATAGATTCACAGATCATAGAACAGATTGCAGAAAAGTGGATAAACATGCAGATTTTATAGTGGTTCAACAAACTTCGGCCTACGTCCACTCCAATAATCTTTTATTTATACTATATGATTACAAGTACAGTTGTATTTTCCTTAGAAAATTATTGGAGGAAGAGATAAGAAGTGATGAAGGAGAGCCAAAAGAAGATCCAATTGGAAGAAGAAGAAGCCCTTTTGTAATAAGCCAAGTCCGTTGTATTTATAGGTGAAGACGTGTATGGATTGGGCTGAAATTTTGGCAGAAGAAGCTCCAGAGCCGTACGACCCGATCCACCTATTTTTAGATCGATCGTACACCATTGGAACGATCGATGTCGATTGTTCATATTAGATCTAATGGGGGTGCAATAAATTTTGTAGGTCCTCCATGATGTTAGCTAATTGCTCTTCAAATTTCTCGCAATTCCGACTTACCGTTTGTGAGATATCGCGTTTTGCATGGAGTCAACTTGAAAAATGGAAATATGGAAGAGCGTTACATATTTGCTCCATTTGGGGTGCGATCTTTCTGGTGGGTCCACCATGATGTTAGCTACCCGCTCTCTAAATTTCATGCCACTCCGGCTTACCGTTTGCGAGATATTGCGTTTTCCGTGGAGTTGAGATCGTTTGGGCTGAAATGGTACGATCGTTTAAGAACGATGTAGGCCAATCATTCAACTTTCTTTAAATGATGTGTGATCGATATGGTAGGTTCCTCTACATAATATTTTACTATTCCCAAAGTTTCATGTCATTCCAACTTTACGTTTGTGAGATATTGATCGATCATCATTGAGTTGGATCGTTTTATGGATCGATCCATATGGATCATGACCGATCGATCCAACTTCATCGTAGGGCCTAGCGATCGATGGTGTGAATCCCTCATTGTGTAATGTAGATGTCCTCCAAATTTCATATCGACTGCCTTTGTAGACTTTGAGCGATAGATTGATCACCATTAAAAATCACCAAAACGGTCGTCGAAAAACCCACTTCTTGGTTGACCCGATGCGAGACCCGAAGTAATCACCTTTCTGACTCGAAGCTGGTGCTGAAGATTCTAGTCCAGGTTTAGACTCGGGTAAAATTGAAATTTTCTCTAAGCAGACGTGATTCTGACTCCAAGCACGCAAAACGATCGTTGCCGATCGTTTTTCTCCAAGCAACCTCCAAGCAAACATGTATCTGATTCCAAGCACAAAAAACTCCAAGCAATCTCTAAGGAAACATGTATCCAACACCAAGCACGATCCAGCACTTCAAATTTCTACGACTCCAAGCAAATAGCAAATTTTCCCAGATCCGACTCCAAGCAAATTACCACTGATCCGTCGATACTGATTCATCTTCTCTTATACATAACTTGAGCATATGAACTCCAATCGAATTGAAATTTGGAACGTAGCCTTCTATGGCTTCCTTGTCACTCCATACTATCACACCTTGATTAGGTCAGAAAGTAGGGATCTGATCCGATCCGTTGTCTAAGTGAATTGTCAATTCCATACTTAGCAATTTTTTTAGTGTTGTCCATCCAAATCCATTCAACTATCATCCATCGTTTCAACTGTAATCGATTTCCAATCCATCCATTTTAGCTGAATCTGTGGTATCACAGCCTCACCAAAAGGCGGGATAACATTTGCCCCTCAAAACATGCCTTGTGGTAGGAAGGCTTATTTTGAATTGCTATAAATCTAAAATCCATAATCCATAATCCATTGATAGCTGAATATTCCAATCCAGAATCCAATCCGTTGCCAATCCAATTCCTCGATCTTTCTGGATCGTTAGTTGTGGTTATTTGAGATCATTAGTCAGATCTGAATTCGTTTAAGGCTGGCATTTATTCGAGGTTGATGTTGTCGTTCAAGACGAGTGGTTGTCGTTCATGGAAGATATCCGTTCATGGTAGGTGATGGTCATTCGTGACCAATTGTCGTTCAAGACGGAAGATGATCCTACGCGATCGAGTGTCGTTCGGGGCGAACAATGATCATACATGATCAAGTGCCGTTCAAGATGATATTTGATCGTTCAAGATCGAATCTCGTTTGAGGCAAAATACGATCGTTCGAGATCGAGTGCCGTTCTGGATGAAATATAATCATTCAAGATCGAGTGTCGTTCAAAGTGAAATATGATCATTCGAGATTGAGTGTCATTCAGGGCGAAATATGATCGTTCAAGATCGAGTGTTATTCAGGGCAAATGTGATCGGTCGAGATCGAGTGACATTCAAGGCAAAATGTGATCGTTCAAGATCGTTTGCTGTTCGAGGCGTTAGCCAAGCCCAATCTACTCGCTTTTCGATAATGGGGCTTATTTTTGCCTCTCTGTCTCATCTTTCCGGTTGAGGTTAAGAATTATTAATGTCAGATTTCATGTTTGAGTGAGTTTTGCAATCAAATAACTCAACTAATAAAATCAAGTTCAAATGCTAAAGAGAAAAACAAAAAATTAAACAATGTGATGCGTGCATCTCTGGGCGTGATAGTTCATTGTCATCTCAGAGCATGCCTATGGACTGTTCGTGATCCCGTACATATGTAAGTGACTTAGCCATTTTATTATGAGGAAAGAAATTGCAAAATAATTATTATGATCGGAGTCCAAGTAATGAACCCGACCCTTGCCATCAAATCAGTTGATGACGAGCCATGACCCGATCCAGGGCCATTTCAGTTTCCATTTGATGCGGGTGGTGGTTGTTCTTGTTTCACCGTCGTTGTCCATTCCCACATGTACTGCGGTAGTTTTCCATTCCTAACGTGTTGCTATCACATCCTTTAAGTGCCTACAATCATTTGTATCATGCCCATTCAACTCATTAGCATCTGTGATTAAGTCTTGCACCAAAGCAAATACCTCGTATAGATTTTTATTATACCAATGTCGAGATTACAATCCTCAATTTATAAAGGGCTTGAGGTACCCTCCTGTCTTCGAGTCCGGGGCAAACTCTTGATTTACAGGACACAAGATCACCCAATTGATTTCTAGGCACAACCACACCTTATAGAGAGACTCGATAAACTTTTGATTACAAATTGATCCTATAACTCTGAATAGCACTTTGATTTTTGAGAGAGGGCAGAGAATCAAACAAGAATGAGATTCTAATTTGATTCACTTGAGAATTCGGCAAAATTTTGGCACGATCTTAAAAATATGAAAATTTTAGAATATAGATTTATGGAGAAGGAGTGAAGAAAATAAGAAAATAGTTAGTTAAAAAATTCGTTTGTGAAGGCTATTTATAGATCTATAACGGTCATAACCATTCGTGAAGAGATTTAAACGAATAGACACTTCTTTTGAAAATTAAAACTTTTGAATTTAACGGCCACCATGTCGACATAGGGTATCCCATGATGTCAACATCCCTTAGTTAAAAACAATGTAAAATTTGTTTTCAAAATGGTATTGAAAGGAAAACAAGTTGAAATGATTCTGGAGTAAAATAAACTAATTTTCCTATGATTTAAAATAAAAAAGAGTAGAAAAGTATATTTTTAGAATGTATATATAAATTTGATTTTAAATCTAAAGTATATATATATTACAAAATATTTTAAACAAAAATCAGAAGATAGTTTAAAAACAAACGAAGTTTAAAACAAGAGTTTATTTAAAAACAAAAACAAAGAATATTTTAAGGCTAAAACATCTTTTTGAAAATCATTTGAAAAGATAATTTTGAAGGCTAAAACATTTTGAAAAGCAGTTTGAAAATCATTTTGAAGTAGTTTTACAAGCTTCTTCCTGCAGAATATCTCATCACATCAGGACTCGAGAACTTGTACAAAACCAGGATGTTCGTGGGTTTGTAAGCCACTTGTCGTAGGTTTTAAGCTACTTGTCGTGGGTTTGTAAGCCACTAAGAAGGTAGAAATGGGTTCCATCCCAAAAGAAATTTGGAATGAAGATTTCCATGCTATTATGAAGTTTTAACAATAAACTAGACACATATCTTGAAATCTTGATCTTGATACTCATGAGTCTTCAAACTTGATTTTCTTCATACTTGATCTTTATACTTTACAGTCTTCAATAATTAGTACCTTCCTTATATATATCCTGCATAATAACATTCATATATATCTAGACAATAGTGTTAGTATATAAGTTATAATAAATTAAGTTACAAAGGTTGTTGTCATCAAAACCACTATCTCTAGTTCCTAACAATCTCCTCCTTTTTGATGATGACAACCTTATAAAATATACTTAACACTTCGATCATACCATAACTCCTTCGATCATACGATAACTCCCCCTTACACCAACAACTCCCCCTTACTCCAAGCCTGCTATTTTATATAACTTCTCCCCCTTTGTCATCAACAAAAAAATAACCTATAAACCTTGAACTTAATAGAAAATGAGATAAACAAACATATGACATAAGAATAATAACTATGTATGAGTGAAATATAACATCCTAAGTTAAATGGAATTCAAGATTTTATACACCAAAGATTGTTTTTAGAAGAACATTAATTAAGATAACACTTTATATACAAATTAACAAACCAATATATAATCAAGAAAGAGAAAAACAAAAACGAAAAACACTTAACGAGGACCCTTGACTATTGGTGATTTATGGACCGAACAATTTGGATAATGGAGACAAAAGTTTCCACGTTGTTCGACCAAGTTCCCATTAGCGTCAAAAAGGACCTCTCCAACGCAAATCACGCCATCGTCTTCGTCCATATGAACATCCGGATTCGGCAGAGGATGTTCTTCTTCTTGATCCTCTTGTGGTTCTTCCATAGGCTCTTCTTCTTCAGAATCCACGTCTTGTGATGATTCTTCGATGACAATGGGATTGGCATGGTTATCCATAAGAAATTTTTGTAAATTACTATGAATTATGCCTTGTCTATCTTGTTCTCTAGCCATTCATAGTTGACTCACTTGAATTTCCGTCATCATTTGAAGCAAATCTTCCATCTTCTCTGGTAATTTGATGACTCGTACGTGTGTGGAACGTTGAAAAGGGCCAGAATGAGGAGAAGTGGGTGAAGAAGGTTCATTATTAGAAGAGGAAGCCATTAATTTACTGTTTTAGAAGTTTATTACAGAGAATAGAACAGAGAAAAGGAGTAAAAGTCGAAATAAATATATAACCAAATAACTAATTTTAGAGGGAAATTTAAGTTTGAAAATCTCGGCCTGTATGTCGACATAGGGTGATAGGTCATATCGACATGCCCAGTTCAATTTTTAAAGAATTTTTATTTATATTAATTATTAACTATACTTGTATTATTTATAATTTATATTTCAGTTAATGAACATATACCTAATTCTCTTCTAAATTTAGTAAAGTTTTGTTCATTTAATGGTTTGGTTAATATATCAGCAATTTGTTTTTCGGTATTAATATATTCAAGAGTTATGACTTCTTGACTTATATTATCTCTAAGAAAATGATGTCTAATATCAATATGTTTTGTTCTAGCATGATGAGTTGGATTTTTAGATAGGTTTATTGCACTAACATTATCACAATAAATTTGTGATTTAGTTATAGTTAATCCAAAATCTTTCAAAGTTGGTTGCATATATATAACTTGAGAACACGCCAAAGCAGCAAATATATATTCTGCTTCAGTTGTTGACAAGGATACAGTGTTTTGCTTCTGACTAAACCAGGAAACCAGAGAATGTCCTAGAAAGTGACAAGTTCCATTTGTACTTTTTCGGTCTGATTTACAACCAGCGTAATCAGCATCACAATATGAAATTAAATCAAACACATCATTTTTAGGGTAAAATAAACCATAATCTAAAGTATGTTTTACATATCTTAAAATTCTTTTAACAGCTTTTAGGTGAGTTTCTTTAGGTTGAGATTGGTATCTTGCACAGAGACAGACACAATGCATGATGTCAGGACGACTTGCTGTTATATAAAGCAGCGAACCAATCATTCCCCTATATAATTTTTGATCAACATCTTTTGATTTATCTTTTTTACTTAAAGCTACATTAGTTGTCATTGGAGTTGGTTTCCCACTAGAAGTGGTCAATCCAAATTTATTAATTAAATCCTTAGCATATTTTTCTTGACTAATGAAAATTCCTTTATCTAATTGTTTGATTTGAAGTCCTAAGAAGAAACTTAGTTCTCCCATATGACTCATTTCAAATTCTTTAGTCATTATATCTGAGAATTCTTTATTCATTATGTTATTAGTTGATCCAAATATTATATCATCTACATATATTTGTACTAATTGAATATCATTTTTGTTTCTTTTAATAAAAAGAGTTGTATCTATTTTACCAATTTCAAAACCAGATTGTACTAAATAAGATCTTATTCTTTCATACCAAGCTCTAGGAGCTTGTTTCAAACCATATAAAGCTTTCGTTAATTTATATACATGATTTGGAAATTTATTATCTTCAAAAAGTGGAGGTTGTTCAACATAAACATCTTCTTTTACAAAACCATTTAGAAAAGTACTTTTAACATCCATTTGATATAACTTGAAATTATTGTAGTTTGCGAAAGCATGTAGAATCCTGATAGCTTCTAGTCTTGCTACGGGTGCAAAGGTTTCATCATAATCAATTCCTTCTTCTTGATAATAACCTTGCGCGACTAAACGAGCTGTATTTCTCACGACCTCACCAAGTTCATTCATTTTATTTTTATAAACCCATTTTGTTCCAATTATACTTTTATCCTTAGGTCTAGGAACAAGTTCCCAAACATCATTTCTAGTGAACTGATTTAATTCTTCTTGCATAGCAAGAATCTATGAATCATCAGATGATGCTTCCTTTGGATTTTTAGGTTCAATAGTTGATATAAAAGCTACATTACTCATACTATTTAGTTGATTTCTTGTTTTAACTATAGATTCAATATTTCATAGTATATTTTCTACAGGATGATCTTTTAATAGTCTAATTCTTTTATTAGGTTGAATGATTTCACAATTAGTTTCATTAGGTTCATTATTTAAAGTTACAAAATCTTCTTCATCTTCTATTTGTACAGTATCTTTAAGATTTTCATCAAAAGATACATGCATTGTTTCTTCAATGGTGTTAGTTCTTAAATTATAAACTCTAAATGCTTTACTTCTATTAGAATATCCGATAAAGATACCTCTGTCGGATTTAGGTTCAAATTTTTCTAAATTATCTTTTGTATTAAGAATAAAACACTTACTACCAAAAACTATAAAATAAGCTACTATGGGTTTCTTATTGTAAAGTAATTCATATGATGTTTTATTAGTTAATGGTCTAATTAAAATCCTATTTAATATATAACAAGCTGTAGCGACTTCTTCAACCCAAAAGTTTTTAGGAAAGTTACTATCAGAAAGTATTGTTCTAGCACACTCTTGAATCGTTCTATTCTTACGTTCTACCACTCCGTTTTGTTGTGGAGTTCTTGGAAAAGATAAATTATGAGTGATTCCTTTTTTATTACAGAAATTCTCAAAATTTTCATTTTCAAATTCTCTACCATGATCACTACGAATAGTTTTTATTTTTAAAGAAAATTGATTTTGAATTCTTTTAGCAAAATTCTTAAATAATTCAAAAGCATCACTTTTAAGTTTAAGAAAAATTGTCCAAGTATATCTAGAATAATCATCAACAATTACAAAAACATATTTATTGTGATTAATTGATTGAACTTGAGATGAACCAAATAAATCTAAATGAAGTAATTCTAGAGGTTTAGAAGTAGAAATCATATCTTTTAATTTAAATGAACTTTTCTTAAGTTTTCCTAATTGGCAAGCATCACATATACTATCTACTTTAAAGTTTAACTTGGGAAGACCTCTAACTAAGTCAAGTTTTGATAACCTAGATAACAGTTTGAAATTTAAATGACCAAATCTTTTATGCCAATCCAAGGGTCACTTGTATTAGCCAAAAGACATAAGTTATCATTTGAAACTTTCATACCAAGGATGTAAATGTTTTTCTTCCTAATTCCTTCAAAGATAATATTTGACTTATTATCTTCAATGTGACACTTATCTTTTCCAAATTTAATTTTAAATCCTTTATCACATAGTTGACTTATACTAAGCAGATTATGTTTTAAATTCCTAACTAGCAAAATATCGGAAATAAGAGGAGTTTTAGAATTACTGACATTGCCAATGCCAATCACATATCCTTTTGAGTTGTCTCCAAAGTTGACCAATCCACCATCTTGATATATAATGTCATTGAGTATCTCGGGATTTCCAGTCATATGCCTTGAACAACCACTATCAAGTATCCATTTATCTTTCTCAATTTGCACAGTTTGTCCATTGGTTGTTGATTCTTCAAAAGCCATGTAACATGTATGTTCCTGCATAACAAACCAATTCGGTAGATAACTTGGTTTTTTATAAAAACTATATGCAGACCTATGATACTTTGATGAAATGCATAAATTCAAACTAGTATTAGCAAAATTTTCTAAAAATACCATTTTCAACTTTTTCAAGTTTCAGATTATGAAAACTATGAAAACCTTGCTTTGATACCAATTGAAAGGGAGTGCGGATTAAGGATCTTAGAATCCATTAAACACTATTCACCCCCCCTCTAGTGTTAAATTAGCCTTAAGATCCTTAATCCCCACTCCCTTTCAGGCTCCTACTACTCCAACTCCATGATTCATATTTCTAGCAACTTGAGCTACTCTAGTCCTTTTGTTTTGTGCTCCCGCTTGTCCAATTTGTCAGAGTAGATTCTGCATCATCTCCTCTTGTCTCTTTAGCATCCTTTTCTGCATCCATCATCGTTTCTATCTCGTCTCTGGTAATCAAGACTGAGTTTTGATTAGCTCTTGAGGAAGCCTCCTGACTCCCTTCATTATAGCTCCTATCAGCTATCCGTCTCCTTGTTGATAGTTTCACCATTGCCCAAATTCCAAGTTCTCTAGTTGATTCGAAATCTGAACTCCAAATCCATGGGGGCTAGCTTTTTCAGTGAAAGCACCAAAATGTTTGCGCCAAAAATGGGCGCAAACACCTTGTTATAAGTGAAAGCACTAATACCCAATATTTAGATCCAAACAGAGAAGTATATATACACATATCATAGAATAGATTGCATAAAAGTAAATGAACACACAAGTTTTATAGTGGTTCGGCAAACTCTGGCCTACGTCCACTCCAATAATATTTTATTTATACTATATGAGTACAAGTACAGTTGTTTTTGCCTTAGAAAATTAATGGAGGAAGAGATAAGAAGTGATGAAGGAGAGATAAAAGAAGATCCAATTGGAAGAAGAAGAATCCCACTTGTAATGAACTAAGTCCACTGTATCTATAGATAAAGACGTGTATGGATCGGGCTGAAATTTCGCCAGAAGAACCTCCAGAGCCGTATGGCCCAATCCACCAATTTTCAGATCGATTATACACCATTGGAACGAACGGTGCTGATTGTTCATATTATACCTAATGGAGGTGCAATCTTTTTTGCGGGTCCTCCATGATATTTGCTACTTGCTCTCCAAATTTCTCGCAATTCTAACATACCGTTTGTGAGATATCGCGTTTTTCGTGGAGTCGAGTTGAAAAATGGAAATATGGAAGAGCGTTACATATTTGCTCCTTTTGGGGTGCGATCATTCTAGTGGGTCCACCATGATGTTAGCTACTGGCTCTCCAAATTTTGTGTCATTCCGACTTACCGTTTGTGAGATATCGCGTTTTCCGTGGAATTGGGATCGTTTGGGCTGAAACGATACGATCGTTCAAGAACGATGTAGGCCGAGCGTTCAAATTTCTTCAAATCACCTGCGATCGATATGGTAGGTTCCTCTACATAATATTTTACTATTCCCAATGTTTCATGTCATTCCAACTTTGCGTTTGTGAGATATTGATTGATCATTATTGAGTTGGATCGTTTTATGGATCGATCCATATGGATCATGACCGATCGATCCAACTACATCGTGGGTCTAGGGATTAATAGTGTGAGTCACTCATGGTATAGTGTAGTTGTCCTCTAAATTTCATGTCGATTGCCTTAATAGATTTTGAGTTATAGGTCGATCATCATCAAAACGGGCGTCGAAAAACCCACTTCTGGGTTGATCCGAAGCGAGACCCAGAGTAATCACCTTTCTGACTCAAAGAAGGTGCTGAAGATTCTGGTCTGAGGTTAGACTCGGGTAAAATTGAATTTTCTCCAAGCAGACGTGATTCTGACTCCAAGCACGGAAAACAATCGGTACCGATCGTTTTTCTCCAAGCAATCTCCAAGCAAACATGTATCCAACACCAAGCACGATCCAACACTTCAAATTTCTAAGACACCAAGCGAACCATGCACCGACTCCAAGAAAATAGCAAACTTTTCTGGATCTGACTCCAAGAAAATTACCATTGATCTGTCGATACCGATCCATTTTTTTGTCCATAACTCGAGCATACGAACTCCAATCGACTTGAAATTTGGAATTTAGCCTTATGTGGCCTTTCTTGTCACTCCATACTAATCGCACCTTGATTAGGTCAAAAATTGGGGATCCAATCCGATCCGTTGCCTAGGTGAAGTGCCAATTCCATATTTAGCCAATTTTTGAGTGTTGTCCATCCCAATCCATTCAACCATCGTCCATAGTTTCAACTGTAATTGATTTTCAATCATCCATTTTAACTGAATCTATATCTCGACCTGACCAAAAGGCGGATAACAACATACTCATTTTAGGAGCACAACTTCTAGACCAGATAATGTTAGCCCATTCAGGAGTCACATTGTATCCTTGCAAGCATTATAGGCTGATTTCAATGTGTTGACCTTTGCTAGAATTTACCCAACATAACATATCCTTTTCTAATTTTTGGTAAAAAGGAATAGCTTCTATTTTGCTTTTAAGATGATTTGTAGCCCTAGAAATTGGGATATTCCATTTTCCAATCTCAACGATATTAGAAACAGCAGCGTCATTACTACCATAAGCGAATTAGATGTCCCATCCTAAATCCTCAATAATGCTTTTAGGGTGAACCTAAGGGTCAAACCAAAACGACGTGTCATTTCCAATAGCAATTTTCCTCTCGATATTATTAGCCAGGATATCTCTGCTTTTTAAGATTAGTTTTCAAGTAATAGAAGCATTATTATCTATCTTCATGTTCCAAAAACATTACTTCTTTATTTACCTAGGTTTAGTCCATAAAGACCATTGGTTATCTAAGGTTATGAATTTCCAAGCATGCTCGAGGCCAACAGCTTGGATCCAACTCAGCAGATTCTTGAGGCCCACACCCCTTTCATTTTTAGGTTTGGAGAGAATTGAATAGCTTACTTTGTGTTTGCCCCTTCCAAATGAAATGGGCGTTGAGATCATCAATTTTTTAGTAGAAGCTGCTAGAATTTGAAAAGATTAGACCCAATATAGGACTTTAGTAGAAATAACAGTGTGAATTAACACATACATACATACACATATACATGCATACATATATATATATATTGTTTGCGCCAAATCTGGTCACAAACACCGAATTGCAGATGAAAGCACCAAATCACAGTCACAAATCATAGATAGATTGTATGTAATATAATTAAATATGAAGAACACTCAAAAAATTAAAAGGAAAGAGTAGAAAGACAAGATTTATAGTGGTTCGACGTTGTAGCCTACATCCACTTTGAAGAGTTGCTGTTTTATTGATGATTCTCCACAAATTTACAAGAGTACAATTGATAATAACCGAGTTATAATGGAGTTCGGCAGAGTAACATCGTAGAAGAGCCAAAAAGATCCCTTTTCTAAAGCTCTTGGACTGCTATTTATAGGCGTAGGCTGCAAATATCTCGCCCAGATCTCGGAAGACTCCTTCACTCACGTGGGTGGGCCCACGTGATCGTTCCCCTGACATTTCGACTCGATCCATGATCGATACGAACCAAATTCGTATCGATCCAAAACTTCTCCTTTTGGGTTAGGATCGATCATGAACATTCTTGAGGTTGCACGCAAGCTCCTGTGAAAATTTGGTGGCATTTGGACTTGTAGATTGTGAGATACGATCGATGCAAGTTTGAATTTGTTGAAGGCTGCTGAGATCGTATCGCTTCCATTCGCATCCATCTGTTCGCATCGCTTCCAGGCACGTGCTTGCTAGGTGACGTGGGGCTAACTTTCAGGATCGATCCACTTTTCATGCTGAGTGATCGAGTCATCCACTTGACCATGCATTCTTCGTATCGATTATGTGAAGCTCTATTCGTATCGATCATTTCACGCATCTTTCGTATTGATGACTCAGGGGCCGTTTCGTATCGATAGTCCTTGGCCTGTTTCGTATCGATGCCTCCATCTCCATTTCGCATCGATGTCAGAGGCCGCTTCGTATCGATGTCTCCACTCTAGTTCGTATCGATATAAACTTACACTCTTCGTATCGATTGAAGATCGATTTTGTATCGACGCCTTTTAAGTGTTGTTTTGTATCGTTTGTTGGTGGTTGATACGAACTGTGCGCAAGATGATCAATACGAACTGTGTATAAGATGATCGATACGAACTGGGTATAAGTGAAAGTGATACGAAACCTCCTCAGTTGATGGATACGAGACAAGGAGGACGTGATGGATACGAAGTGGATTGATGTGAAATGATGGATACGAACAAAGCGTGCTTCTCATAGAATTGGATCGATCCATAACTCGAGCATACAAACTCTGATCGACTTGAAATTTGAAATGTTGGCTTTCATAGCTTTGTTTGTCATGTCATATCAATTGTGGCTCGATCTGGACTCGGAAAAAATTTACCAGCATCCATAGCGAGCTTTGTAGGTAATCGGTCGTTGGGACTGATTATCTTCCATTTTCAGTCAATTCTTTGGTGTCACGACCTTGCCAAAAGGCGGGATAACACTTGCCCCCCAAAACATGCCTTGCGATACGAAGGTGTGTTTTGTAGTTCGATAAGCTGGATGTTTGTATCCTGTTAATGACCTATAAAGAGATTGATAGTCTTACCTGACTGTGAATAGCGATCGTTTGAGACCGTATTGCTGTTCGAGGAGAAATGTGACCATTCGAGGTCGGATGCCGTTCAAGGCAAGTTGTGACCGTTCGCGGTCGGGGTGTCGTTCGTGGCGAATGATGACCGTTCACGGTCGGGGTGTCGTTCGTGGCGAATGGTGACCGTTCGTGGTCGGATGCCGTTCGAGGCGAGTTGTGACCGTTCGTGGTAGGGGTGCCGTTCGTGGCGAGTTGTTTGTGCCCAGGGGGACTTAGTATCATTAATGTCGGATTTCACGTTTGAGTGAGTTTTTGAATTATTTGTTATGGCGGTTTATCACCATCTCAGAGCATGCCTGAGGACCGTTCGCGATGTGTAAGTGACTTAGCCATTATGGAATTACAAATACCAGATTTACATTCAAAATGAGTCTTACAACCAAAATGTTCAACCAAATCAAGTCCAGATGCAAAGAATAGAAACAAAAGCAAAGCAGAGACGTCAAAGTGCAGACACCTACACTAATGCGGTTGATAGTCGTCTCAGAACACGCCTAAGGACCGTTCGTGATCATGTGGAAGCGACTTAACTGCACTAGTGTGGAGTTTGCGACTTATTCGTCATTATTTCAATCAGTTGACGACAAGCTGATGCCTCGATCCTAAGCCGTCCCCAGTTGATGTAGATGGTGGTCGTTCTTGCTCTACCGTTGCTGCTCACCTTCTCACGTACTGTGATAGCATGCCGTTCTGGATATGCCCTTCTATCTCATCCCTCAAGTGCCTGCAATCATTTGTACTATGACCGCTTAGCTCGTGGAATAAGCAGTAGTTGACTGATTTCCTCTCATTGTTGGTTGGATCCCTCCTCATTGGCCTCCGATAGGGAACTTGCCCCTAGTGTCTTGGTAGATTCTCTCTAATGTCTCGCTCAGCTCTGAATAAGAGGTGAATCTCGGCTCCTTTCACGGCCGCTTTGGCTCATCACAATTGTATTCTGCTTTCCGTTTCCCTTTCTCTTTGCCTGAATCATTTCCGAACGTATCTTCGCCTTTGACTGCATAAACATCAACTCCCTCTCCTTCCTCTCTCTCAGCATTTGCATCCTCTTGTCGCAAAAACCTTTCTGCCTCATGGTAAAACTCTCCTAGACCTATGGGTGGATCCCTCGTCAGCGAATTCTTAAATTATGAGCCATCGGCTATGCCAGATACAGCTGCCATCGGAACCATGGATGGATTTGGCCGATCCACTGATGTCGCTGCTGCATTGAATCGTGTTAAGAAATTCCTCAAAGACTCTCTGGTCTTTTGCTTCAGTGTCGTCAGACTCATCACATTCTTGGGCCTCAAGATGTGAACCCTAAACTGCCTTATAAACTTTTTAGTCAACTCGTTCCACGTTCCAATCGAACTGCTCTCCAATTGTCTAAACCATAATGCTGCTATGTCCGTCAGATACATTGGGAAACATCGGGCCATGATCTCCTCTGATGCCCCCAGTACTTCCATATGCCGCATATACCTCGTCAGATGAACAGCAGGGTTTGTCCTTCCATCATACATCTCCAATGTCGGTAGCTTGAATTCTGGTGGATTCCTGGCCTACCTAATTGCAGGAGCGAAGGGGCTCCTATTAACATCTTCCAAGTCTCTATTCACTAATCTGCCTCACATGGCTCGTTTGACCATCTCCGCCAATCTGTCACTATCTTCAAACTGTAGTCCTTGTCCGTTGCCTCCGATCTGCCCCTCGAGTTTGCGACAGAATCCCAGAATCTGCTCCCCTAGACGGGCATCCATTCCTCTATCAACGCCGTGTTGAACAGCTCTGCCTGGTATCCTGCCTGAGGTTGGATCAACATGCTCCTGGGGAGTGCCCCTCAGCTCATGGGCTGCTTCTGATGGTCCTGCTCTATTCCGAATCCTGGTTGTTTCGTGCTCCTGATTCCTATCTCCAACACCTCTTGTAGTGGCGTTCTCTTGATTCTGCACTTTATCTTGTCCAAATTGCTGGAGTAGGTTCTGCATCATCTCTTCTTGCAGCATTCCCTCCTTCATAGCTTCCATCATCATCTCCATCTCGTCTCGGGTGATGAAGACTGAGGCCTGCCCGAGGAAGCCTCCTGACTTCCTTCATGCTGGCTTCTTTCTGCTCTTGGTCTCCTTGCTGATTGCTTCACAATTGCTTTCCAGATCTAAGTCCTTAAGCCTTCAGATCCAAAATACAAGCTGTAGAATTCTTGAGTTCTAGCGTTCTCAGTGAAAGCACCAAAATGTTTGCGCCAAATCTGGTCACAAACACCCAATTGCAGATGAAAGCACCAAATCACAGTCACAAATCACAGATAGATTGTATGTAATAGAATTAAATATGAAGAACACTCAAAAAATTAAAAGGAAAGCAGTAGAAAGACAAGATTTATAGTGGTTCGGCGTTGTAGCCTACATCCACTTTGAAGAGTTGTTGTTTTATTGATGATTCTCCCTAATTTACAAGAGTACAATTGATAATAACCGAGTTACAATGGAGTTCGGTAGAGTAACAGCGTAGAAGAGCCAAAAAGATCTCTTTTCTGAAGCTCTTGGACTGCTATTTATAGGCGTAGGCTGCAAATATCTTGCCCAGATCTCGGAAGACTCCTTCTCTCACGTGGATGGGCCCAGGTGATCTATCCCCTGACATTTCGACTCGATCTATGATTGATTTGAACCAAATTTGTATTGATCCAAAACTGCTCCTTTTGGGTTGGAATCGATCATGAACATTCTTGAGGTTGCACGCAAGATCCTGTGAAAATTTGGTGGCATTTGGACTAGTAGATTGTGAGATACGATCGATGCAAGTTTGAATTTGTTGAAGGCTGCTGAGATCGTATCGCTTCCGTTCGCATCGATCTGTTCGCATCGCTTCCAGGCACGTGCTTGCTAGGTGACGTGGCGCTAACTTTCAGGATCGATCCACTTTTCAGGCCAAGTGATCGAGTCATCCACTTGACCATGCCTTCTTCGTATCGATTATGTGAAGCTCTGTTCGTATCGATCATTTCACGCAGCTTTTGTATCGATGACTTAGGGGCCGTTTCGAATCGATAGTCCTTGGCCTGTTTCATATCGATGCCTTCATCTCCATTTTGCATCGATGTATGAGGCCGCTTCGTATCAATGTCTCCACTCCAGCTCGTATCGATATAAACTTACACTCTTTGTATCGATTGAAGATCGATTTCGTATCGATGCCTTTTAAGTATTATTTCGTATCGTTTGTTGGTGATCGATACGAACTGTGCGCAAGATGATCGATACGAACTGTGTATAAGATGATCGATACGAACTGGGTATAAGTGAAAGTGATACGAAACCTCCTCAGTTGATGGATACGAAACAAGGAGGACGTGATGGATACGAAGTGGATCGATGTGAAATGATGGATACGAAAAGAGCATGCTTCTCATAGAATTAGATCGATCCATAACTCGAGCATACGAACTCTGATCGACTTGAAATTTGAAATGTTGGCTTTCATAGCTTTGCTTGTCATGTCATATCAATTGTGGCTCGATCTGGACCCGGACAAAATTTACCAGCATCCATAGTGAGCTTTGTAGGTAATCGGTCGTTGGGACTGATTATCTTCCGTTTTCAGTCAATTCTTTAGTGTCACGGCCTTGCCAAAAGGCGGGTAACATATTATTTGTGTGAGTGTATATGTTTGTGTGTATGTGTGTGTGTGTGTATTAGTGTTAAGATGGATTGTTGTCTATAGAACACTTAAGATTAAATATAAGTGTTGGAGATAAAACAAGAATGATGAAGAATAATCGACTTCTTTTTTAACTTGTGAATTGTTAAAGCTATGTGAACCTCATGATTGAGAATACTCAAATAAATGTGTATTATGTTGTTGAGAAACCAAGGGGAAACCTATATTTTTTCCGTTAATGGCCCCACTAGTATTCGTTATATGTAGAATAATATTTTTACACCTAGATTTTTATCTATCTTGGGTGTTTATTTTGTTTTCAAATAAACTCAGGGATACTTATTTGAGTATGCTAAGTTTATGGCTTCGTACAAGTTAGCTTTTGGATGTGTGAATAAAGCTTTTAGAGATGGTGTTGGAGGCATATATTATCTATTTTGAGTGTAGTGTTTTATTGATTGTTATGTAAAACCAGTTAACAAGATATAAACTTCTAAAGTCAAGGTTTCACTTCAAGTGGTTTAGCAAATACACAACTATGACCGTAATATGGGCATCATGTCATAGGATTGACCATATTCAAAGTAGTTTAGATATTTAGTATCTATAATACTCTAAAGTTTGAAGACTACTACGCATCATTACATGATATCCTCTATTTTGACTTAGGTGTAGTTAAACTATAGAAAACTCTCATTGAATCGTTCTATAATTATTCAATGGTGTCTTCAATGGTCATGAGTAATTCACATCCATCATACGGAGAGCATCACATACCTTATTATTAACGGATGAATTGCTATCCTTTTCTCAAAACATACCGACTAGGAACATTGAAGTATAAGTATTTTAAATCCATATTCAATACTCATGGTTGCGAACACATTCGCTATTGTAATAATTAAATAATTTTTCTAAGGATTTTCTACTTATATATATTGAATGTTTTTAGAGCATTACTTTATCATGATATGACAATACATACAACAAAACCAAAATCATACTTTATTCGAACAAGACTCATTTACAAGAATTAAGTTACATAATTGATATTAGGGCACACCTTTAACCTATCAGAGGGCCATTCTAAGTGAAAGCATCAATTTTTTGTCTTTTTAGCATGAAAACACCAGCAAATAATATAGATCTTCAATTTCTAAGTGTAACTGTATATACAGCTACAAAGAAGATTTTCTTAGTCTACCAAAGTAATTTAGGTGTAAAAACAAAGACATGAAATGAAAAAAAATCAAATGCATGGAATATATCAAAAACAAAGCATAAAAAACAAAGACTTGATATTTTTATTGTGTTTCGATTCAAACTCGGTACCTACATCCAGTTCTTTTATTATTACAGGTGCTTCTTCTATAATTTCATTAACAAATGATAGTATGGGAATAACAATGGTTTTGCTAAGAGAAATAGAGGGTTTTGGAGCAAAATAATGTAGTTGAATGGAGTATGAGAGTTCTATTCTTTGATCCCTTTCTCTCTATTGTCTTTAATTTATAGGCTTCATACGTCGAAAATATATTCATGAAAGTCGAATATAACGTTTGAGTTAGTCCTAGAAATATTTGGATCTTGAATAAGTCAAATTTGACCGAGTCATTTTCAACACAAGATGAAATTAAACCGAAGGGGTTGAATTTGAGAGTTTTTATTTCTTTTCTCGAGTTTCAATACTTTGGTATCTTGGTAGAGCTTTGGCCGCTTGCAAATGATGGATCGGGTGCATCGACGGTGGGGTAAAAGGGGAAATGTATAAAATTCCTTTTATTAATTTTGCACTAGATCTTATTTTATGTTTACATGGATAACTAATTTACACTAAATCATATTGGACATTAGTAAAAGGAGTTTGTTACTTTAGTATAATTGTATTTTATATTATCTTTAGACTTCAATGTATTTATATGCATGTTATGTTTAAATCTATTATGCATATTATAGTTCTAATTCACTTTCAAGTTAGTTTATAATATTTATTTGTTAGGAATTCATATTCAAAATGTGAACATTATAAATGTTATAAACTAACCTAAGACATTAATATGAATATGAAAATGTAAAATATATTTTGCCTAGGTAAGCTGGTTTTATAGTGGTCGTCCACTTTTTATACATATGAATAGGTGTGGGGCATAGATGATTTAGCAACTAGAATGACACGGTTAAGAACAGTAATGAGGCCACAATGTTTCATCTACTAACGAAACAAACATTTAGCTCCTCACATCAGAGGAGGAGTCACACTCTTCCTTACTGAAATCGAACATGGATGAAATCACTATCTAGTAGTGTTGGAAACATATCAAACTGACTCCTCGGTGTATATAAATTTCCTATCCCGACTATCGTCTTCCAATGTTACGGTGTTACCATCTTCAGCTGACCATACTTACCCTCTAATGTGAGATCAAGAGAATCTCCAAACACATGGTAGAATGATGTGAAAGAGTTAGTAGTATGCCTTAGGAATAATTGTATAATTTGTTACATATATTTGACTCTATAGTCAAACTTGTTCGTAGGAATGGAGTTTGTTTTCCTTTATATACTTCTTTGTCATATAGTGATGAAATTAATTAAATAATTAATTTAAACTATATAATAAGAAAATTCTTAGATAGAATGTTACATAATTATAGTTGCAAATAGTTGCAACCATGGGTAATTAATCACAATATAAAATAAAATTTTGTTTTAAATTTTCCTAATCAAGATGTTTTAAGAAAATGATATCGATCCATCCGTTGCGACCGGTGTGCGTAATGTGCTCCAAATGTTAGACAGTGTATTACACATGGCTTCTAGGGGAACCAAGGGGTTATATACTTGTAGTTATTGGATAACTATGAAATGACTCATCCGAGAGTTTCCTATTGGTTGATAACAAATAGCTTAAATTGGAACTCTTGATGTGACGATGTTACACGTTTCACTCGACTTGAGAATATTGTGGAATTTCAATCTAAATAGTCCACTTTAATTATAGTTGAATGATAGCATAGCGATCCATCCAGCGATAGTTGGATCTAGATGAAGAATTGGGAGTGAAACACTATTCAATAGAGAATTTGTCCCTTTAGTTGTATAAGGTTAGTATCACAGTCAACTATAGTCAATGTAACGACCTGGTATTTTCAACCATTCGCATCCGCACATGTCAGACTTGAATTGCTCAAAATACCGCGTTGTAAATAAAATTTGGCAAATCTCAGAATATACAGTAAATAAATAATCACAGATCACAGACACAGAGTAAGAAGTGCAGCGGAAGTAAAACAAAAAGTAGTTCATGAAGCTACCATGTAAATATATCAGAGTTAAATAAGATACAACAGAAGAAATAAAGTACAACAGAAGTCTTAATATGATAACCAAGTACAAGCTGAATAGAACAACAGAACTGAGATAGATAAAACTAGATAAGCAGATAATCTCCAGCGATTCCAATCTCCAGAAAGTGGAATCCAAATCTGTGAATACTCAGGCTGACCCGAGCGTAAATAAAAATACAAACACTCGAGTCAAGACATACATACTTATACAATATAAACCAACTCAAGTGAACTGTAATAAAGGTACAAATAACTTAAAGAATGCTTGGGATCGCCCATTTTTTAAGGATCCGTTAAACTATCTACTATGTAGTAATATTCGCTATTATAATAATGTCTAATATAAAATAAACATACTTTTAAATAGCATTAAGGCTTTACATTTTCCACCTTAACACGTAATATGCCAATAGTCTACACAGTACCTGCATACCTCACAAGGCTCTGAGAAGATACTCCATAGGTACGACACAAATAGAAACTCGTAGTAAAGCTCGATATGGTAGGTGAAACGGCACATAAGGCAATGCCAGGGTAGATATACCAATTACGCACACGGACTGATGGAAACGCATAGCAGCCACTACCGCTACACCTCGAACAACACTCCCAAATCAAGGGTGCGCACCAAATCAATCACAAGTAATAGAATGGTATCGAAGAAGTGTGTCCGATAAGAGGTGCTACCTCACTGGTCCGAGATCGCTCCTGTTTTAGCCACCTTATGCCAACTCACGGGAGTTGGGTCCACGTATATACCTTAGGATCGTCGTCACCATCCTACTTCATTCTGGAAACTCCATCGCATACACAGTTGTCAAAGTGGTTTTCGGTATCGACAAAGAGTATGTCCATATTTGATCCCGGTCTCTTTAACAACCAATCGTTATTATAATCCGTGGTTATAATTTAAAAACAGCTTATACTTCAAAATAGATTATCATTTCAAATCCAAATCTTTATCAAAATAAAGATTAAATCAATTCCAAACCATTTCAATATATTTAAAATAACATATCATTTCAAAACTTCATTTCAAATCATTTCAATATATCAAAATATCATATCTTTCCAAAACTTCATTTCAAATCATTTTAATATATCAAAATATCATATCCTTTCAAAACTTCATTTCAAATCATTTTAATATATCAAAATATCATATCCTTTCAAAACTTCATTTCAAATCATTTTAATATATCAAAATATCATATCCTTTCAAACTTCATTTCAAATCATCATTTGAGTTCAAATCCAAATATTCAACTTTAAATACCTTTTAAAATTCAAAGATATCATTCATTTATTATCATTTCAAGTCACCCTTTTAAATAGTTTATATTTCAATCAAAATAATTCATTTAAACCATTTAAAAGTGTAATTATTATACTTTCAAATCAAATATTCAATTTCCAAAGTTTCAATTCAATTCAATCATTTATTTCAATTAAATTTCCATAGACCATTTCAAATCTTATAAATTTCAAATATAGATTTAATCCACAAAATAACTATTCAAATAATAAAATAAATTCCAAAGCTTTATCTACTATATTTCATAAGTCCAATATCTTTTAAATAGATTCAAATTACAAGTAAACCAAATATTTTTCATACTAATATAAACTTCAATTATTCATTCCAAGATTTAATATCATTTCAAATTCATTTCAAAATATCAAAATATCATTTCAAAACATCATTTATTAAATTTAAATTTAAATACCATTTAATCACATTTCAAAATAGTTGTATTTCCCAAATCAACTATTCCATTTAAATCATTTAAAGTCAATTCATTATATTTAATAACTAAATATTTAATTTCCAAAATTTAATCTTTTTCAAAGATCATTTATTCATTGGAATTTATTAAACAAAGAAAATTCAACTTTCGCAGCAGTTAGAAAATGCTACGAAATGTTATGTTTAAAAACAGTTCATTAACAAAAGACGGCATTTAAAATGCTGTAATATCTTAATTTAGTTTCAATTAAAATTTTAGTTAAATTTAACAACTATAGCACTAACAAAGTGCTATAATAACCCTTAGTTCAAATTTGCTATTTGGTTCATTTAAAACAACTACAGCATTTTCCAATGCTGTAATATCTTTACATTACATTTCAAAAATGCTGTCAAATCAAATTCAAAGTTTTATTTACAATTTCACACATAATTAACTTTTAATATAAATCATTTTAACTTATAAAATCATATATTTTCACATTTAAAAACAATCATTTAAGTACCTTTATTTTTATGATTTTATAAAGTCAAATTTCCATACAAAAATCAAATTAAATAACAATTAAATTTTCACTTCTTTAATTAAATTCTTAACTTAACAACTAAGTTTAAATTTCCAAAATATAAATTATTTCCATTTATTTTACTTAATTAAAATTTCACTTTTAACAAAATTCACAATTTCCCAATTTAAGTTATATTTCAAAAAAATTCAACTTAAACATTCATTTATTTCATATTTTAATTTATACAAAATCATTAACACTTTTAAAAATTATTATTACTTAATAAAAATCATTAAATTCATCTTTTAAATCAAATTTTTCATACTTTCTTAGTTTACATAAATTCCATTTATAAACAAAATCATAAATTCCAAAATTAACTTATATTTCAAATTCTACTTCACCATTTACTTAATTCACTTATTTAATTTGTAGAAAATCACTAATATTTTATAGAAATCATTTTAATAAAATTTAAATCAAAATATCATAATATTTACATTTTTAAAATATTTTAAAATTTTTAGAAAAATATATAAACCACGGGTCTGTATATAATTTTCTAGCCTAGGTCAAGTGATACGGATATGTATCATTTCAATCCGCAGTTTACAAAGAAAAACCGGGTTTGAAATGACCCTCAAGGATTTTTTTTTACATAGAGATATATATATATATATATTTATTATCATATATATATATATTTCTAAAGCCTAGAGTCATTTTTCCTTATCAAATAAACAATTTATCCAGGATCAAAATTTTTACCAATATAAATATATCAGTGTATTCACAAAGATATGCACACACATATGAAGATTGTAACGACCGCCCATAACCCCTGCACTGAACCTAGAGAAAGTGCGCTGTAAAGTGTGCCAGGCAGCCATGGACGATTGCCAGGGTAAATTAAAACAACAGAATCTATCGTATTACTCACAGCGCAAGGACAAAATACAATAGAACATACATATAGTGAAGCTTCACAGAATAGAATCTCATCAATAAAACTTCATAATAGTTGAGTACAAACATCTGAATAGTCAATACAACAAGCCTCACTACATAACACTCAGAGAAAATACAAACAGCGGAACACCCAGTACATATAATAAGAAGATAATATGCAACCCTCCAGCTCGTCTTCGATATCAACACCGTGGAAAGCAAGAACAGCACCTGTCACCTGCTACCTAGTCTGCCCGTCCCAAAATGGATGAACAGCCCAAGGCAATAAGAGTTAAAAACATAAAGCCTTGAGTCAGACACAGTCTTAGTGAGCGGTAAATTAACTAACAACATACCAAAAGAGCATAAAGGAAAAGGAATAGGAATACAACCCTCCCACTCCAACCTCTTTCTACAGTGATAGCCCCCAGACACACACTAAGTAGAAGCAAACATAGCAGAGCATACAATGTAAAGTAAAGCAATTATCACTCGAGTCAAGGGCGATGTTTTCCAAGCACAAACCCCCAAGGCCTAAACCAAGATCAGATAAGCACCTAGAAAACACTGCTCTTGAGACCGAATGACGATACAACCAAACATCCATGACTCTGGCTATCACTGTTATCATTGCTTCGATATCACCGTTAATTGAATGACCGGCACATTCTTTCAGCCGTCCGTCAAGGGCTAATGGAAACCCCGGTTCTAGACATAACTTTGCACGTCATCGTGACCCGTGCCTAGGACTATCGAATCTTCCCAGAGTACTTGACTATCAATCATTAGCCTTCAGGGACTATCGAATCTGCCCAACGTACTCTTGCTTTGAGCATGCTAGAACCTTCAACAACGATAAGATCTCAGCCTTCTAGTCATCCTCCTCGACGACTATTTCCATACTAGCTCAAGCACCTCTCGAGCAAACCATTATCCTCAAACTCGAACATTTCACCGAGTTATCAACATGCTTGGAATGATCCCGTCTGGATTAGACCAAGGCTATCTCATATCATGCTTCGCTTCATCACATCCTCGCAAAGCCTCATCTCAACATCATCATCCAATCTATCCATATGAGCTTCCACATCCACTACATATGCCACAAGCAGCTTTCCCAATCCAAGAGCCTTTCTCTTAGCTTTTGAATCGTCTTCGGTCTAAATCAAATCATCAATCATCTAATTCATAGCAATCAATCAAGTCAAATATTAATCCAAGTAATCAAGCATTCAAATATGATCTAAATAGACAATTATAACAATAATGGCAATTTTGTAAATAAAGAGTCCAAAGTCTAACAAGCATGAAAACATGAGCAATGTCTCTATAATCTTGATGAATGAACTTGCATAGGTTAACACTTAGTAAAATGGTTGTCAAATCATCATAAACAATGGATCTATACTTAAGTTTACAAAGATGCATGAAAATCACTACTTTAACACAAAATCAAGCCAACGATCCGATATACTCCTTTGGATCCGTGTGAGAGATAATCACCACTCACCAAATCACCTAAACAACTCAAAAGAAACCCACTTCAGATTTGGACAGCGAAGGATCTAACTTGATCTATCACCAATCCGCTTCAAACGAAGAAATCTCACTTCAATGGATGTAGATCTTCAATCTAAGCTCTTGAATCTTCAATTTGATCTTCAACTTGGATGGATGGAATCACTAGATTAGAGTGGAGAAAAGAAGTGAAGAAGTGTAGAAGTCGAGCTCTCAAAATGGCAGCACTTCGTCGCTTCGAAATCCGGATCCCAAAAAGTGAGAAAAACCCTCCTATTTATAGGCTGATTTTCCCTTAGGTCGCTCGGAGTTAGGTCGTCCACGACTTACGACCTAAAACCCCCACGGCCTAAAAAGCCCATGACTCAACAATACCAGCCTACGACCTAACACTTAAGCGCTTAGCGACCTAACGACTTAACACCCAAGCGCTTCTACGACCAACGACCTATCACTGCGCACGACCTAACAGATCCAACAAACTAACACCTGTGCGCTTATACGACCTAACGACTTAACAGCTTAACTCCTAAGTCGCTCGCGACTTAACAACTCCTAGGTCGCTCACGACCTAACACTCAGCCAAAACCCCGCGACCTAACGCAGACACATTTCCTCGCGACCTAACAACTCAACAGAGTTACGACCTACGACTTAACTGAGACGCGACCTAACTAACTTAGCCAGGATACGACCTACCTCCTTAAGTCGTCTAACTCTTAGGTCGCTAACTCGCTAACCCTCTTAGATCGCTAACTCGCTAACCCTCTTAGGTCGCTAACTCGCTAACCCTCTTAAGTCGCTGCCTTTCCTATAGGTCGCTCCAATACTTAGGTCGTTCACTCGACCTATCCTACCCCACGACCTAAGCTTATCACATGACCTATCTCCTATACGACCTATTCCAAACTCCTTAGGTCGACAGTTTCTATAAGTCGCCTATTTTCTTAAGTCGTCTACGACCTAAGCCTCAACATATGACTTATCTATCATACGACCTATCTCAATCCTTAGGTCGCCTACGACATAACTTCCTTAGGTCGCCTATCCTTCTTAAGTCGGTCCATTCTCTTAAGTCGCTCCATTCTCTTAAGTCGCTCTCGATCTAATTCTACTCGACTTAAGCTTCGAACGACTTAAACCCTAGACGACTTAACAACATTACGACCTAAGAATTAAACTATGGATGACTTATCACAACAATGCGACCAAATGATAACTGTTTTTACGATGTTTCGATTCGTAAAAATACGGGTCGTTACATTCTCTCCCCCTTAGGAATTTCGCCCTCGAAATTCCAAACAAACAGAGCAATCAAAGACTATTCTGCACGCCTACCATCCATAGCAATCAACAAACCATGCATCTAATTCTAGCTTAGCATGCAGAATTCTAAAACTAGAACAAGTTACAATATTGTGAGATGACACGACACCTTAGGGCCATACCTTGAAGAGTTCAAGATGAGCTTCTTTCATCCTCTCTTGCACCTCCCACGTACAGTCGTTATCATCATCACTCCATTGTATCTTGAGCAACTTAACTACCTTCCACCTAAGCTGTTTCGTGTCAGTTCCCACAACACGAAGCGGCTTACGAGGTCTTCTATCGACTGGATCAACTTCGAAATCTTCACAGCTATTAGCAGAAACCACTGTATTTGAGTCGTGCACAAACTTCCGTAGATACGATACATGAAAAACATTGTGCACACCCGACATCTTCTCTGGTAACTCCAATCTATAGGCGAGCTTTCCAATTCGCTCGATGATCAGGAATGGTCCAACAGATCTCGGAGTCAACTTCCCTTTCTTCCCGAATCGAATAACATTCTTCAATGGAGAAATCTTCACAAAAACCATATCGCCTATGTCGAATTCCAAATCCTTACGACGCTTATCTGCATAACTCTTCTGTCGGTCTTGGGTTGCCTTCATTCGTTGTCGAATGATCTCTATGCAATCCGAAGTCTGTCGAATCATCTCTGGCCCAAGTATCAACTTTTCTCCATTTTCTAACCAACATGTCGGTGAGTTACACGGTCTTCCATACAATGCCTCATACGGTGCCATACCAATGCTTGACTGGTAACTGTTGTTGTACGAAAATTCCACCAAATGAAGGTGATCTTCCCACGATCCTCCGAAATCTAAAACACAAGCTCTAAGACGATCTTCCAAAACTCGATGGACTCTCTCGGTCTGACCATCTGTTTGAGGGTGATAAGCTGTACTCAAACACAACTCGGTTCCCAAAACTTCCTGGAAGCTCTTCCAAAATCCACTAGTGAACAATGGATCTCGATCGCTCACTATACTCTTCGGAATACCATGGAATCGAACTATCCACTTAACATACAACTCAGCCAACTTTGATGTAGTCCTAGTCGATCGAACAGGAATGAATCTTGCACTCTTAGTCAAATGATCTACGATGACCCAAATCCCTTCATTTCCCGCTCTTGTTCTAGGTAGACCATCAATAAAATCCATCGATATTTGCTCCCACTTCCATGTAGGAACTTCTAATGGCAGAAGCAATCCACTTGGCTTCTTCTGTTCGGCTTTTACCAACTGGCAGTTCATGCACTTGGAAATAAAATTTCCAACATCCTTCTTTATGCCTTCCCAGTAGTAGGTTCTCTTCATATCCCGATACATCTTATTTCCACCTGGATGAATTGTCAACTTCGAGTGATGACTTTCCCTTAGAACTTCATTCCTCAATTCATCGATATCGGGAACAACTAGTCGTCCTTGCTTCCGAAGCCAACCCTCTCGATCGACCTCGAATCCTTTATCCTTTTCTGGGTCCAATCCAGATTCCAAATCACGGATAATCTTGACAACCTTATCGTCTCGCTTTTGGCTCTCGCCAATCCTTTCCACAAGAGTAGGTCTTATTGATAAGTTTGCCAACATCTCAGGTTCCAATTCACATCTAGGCCTGAAGTCAAAACCAGCTAAATACTCGAGATTCTTCCATTCTGAAAACATGGCTCCCAATCCTGCATGTCTTCGACTTAACGCATCTGCCACTGCGTTACCCTTTCCCGGAGTATAAGCTATACCAAAATCATATGATGCCAAAAACTCTAGCCATCGTTGCTGCCGAAGATTCAAATCCTTTTGGGAGAAAAGATACTTCAACGACTTATGATCTGTAAACAACTCGAATCGAACTCCCAGTAGATAATGTCTCCACATCTTCAGAGCAAAAACAATCGCCGCTAACTCCAAATCATGAGTCGGGTAATTCCTTTCATGCGGCTTCAGTTGTCGACTGGCATACGCAACAACTTTATCCCTCTGCATCAGCACTGCTCCAAGTCCAGTACCACATGCGTCGGTGTAAACCACCATCTCATCATTCCCACTAGGAATAGTCAAAACAGGAGCACTCGTCAATCTTTCTTTCAGGATTCTGAAAGCTTGCTCACACTTATCTTCCCACTTGAACACTTGGTTCTTCTTCGTCAATCCTGTTAACGGTGCAGCCACCTTGGAGAAGTCTTTGATAAACCATCAATAATATCCTGCCAATCCAAGAAAACTTCTCACATCAGATGCATTCTTAGGTCTAACCCAATCTTGGATTGCTGCCACCTTAGCGGGATCAACCGCTATTTCATTTCCAGAGATAACATGTCCTAAGAACCTCACTTCACTCTTCCAGAAGTGACACTTCGAAAATTTAGCCTTTAGCTGATGTTTCCGCAAGATTTCCAAAACAATTCACAAGTGTGTCTTGTGCTCTTCTTCAGTTCTGGAATAAATCAGAATATCATCCACGAACACAAGTACAAACTTGTTCAACTGATCTCTGAACACTCTATTCATAAGATCCACAAAATATGCTGGCGCGTTAGTCAATCCAAACGGCATTACCAGCCACTCAAAGAAACCGGATGGTGTCCTAAAAGCAGTCTTCGGCACACTATCCTTAGCTACTCTCAACTGGTGAAATCCCGTTGCCAAATCCATCGTAGAAAACACCTTAGCTTCGTGAAGCTGATCGAACAAGTCATCTATTCTCGGCAATGGATACTTGTTCTTCTTAGTCACCTTATTCAGCTCACGATAATCCACACACAACCTCAAAGATCCATCCGCTTTGGTTGCGAACACAACTGGTGCACCCCATTCGGACACACTACGCCGAATGAATCCTTTCTGCAAAAGATCATCAACCTGCACCCTCAACTCCTGTTGTTCCCTAGGCGCCATCCGCCTAAGAGGCATCACAACAGGTCTGGCTCCTTCAACTAGATCTATACGAAACTCGATCTCTCTATGCGGCGGTAACCCTTTGACCTCGTCAAAGACATCCTCAAATCCATTAGCGATTGGCACAGATGACAGTCCATCCCGTGGAACAACCAGCGAATACATGAAGCTCATGAAGACGCCTTCTTCATGCTTACATCGTATCACAATCTTTCGCCCCTCCACATTCTCAACTGTCACCTCCAACCTTTCGCAATCAACCTTTGCCGCATACTTTCTAAGCCAGTCCATACCCAAAATAATTCCGAACCCCGCAAAGTTCAGAACAAAACAATCACAAACAAAAGAGCAACCATGACTCGACACAATCAGACCACGGCATAACATACACAAACAAGACGAACCCCCAATTGGATTAGTCACAACCAATGGCCTATCAACGATATCCGGTTCCAAACCTAACCGGCCTACAAGATCACTACAAACAAACGAATGCGACGCCCCAGTATCAAACAACACTCTAACTGGAACACCACATATGGAAAGAGTACCTTGAACAACCACACTCTTTCCTTTCTCTTTAGCGGTATGAGCTTTCGAAGACGATGGAATAGCTCCCAAAGCATAAGCTTGCACAATCTGCTTGTCCTTCCTCGGTTCTGGAAAATTCTTCCTGATATGCCCCGGCTTGTCACAGTTGTGACACTTCATCGATACCTTCAGATTCTTACAATCCTTAGAGAAATGGCCCTTCTGCTGACAATTGTAGCAAGTCACTTCGCCCTTCGGCTTCTTCTGGCCATCCTTGCCCTTCTGCTGCTGCTGCTTCCACTTCTTGTTTCCACCCTGCTGTGGTTTAGACTCTCCTCTGGTCACAGCAACAACAGATCCTTCCTTAGGAAACAGACTCTCATGCTTGAGAGCTTTCTCCACAAGCTTCTCAAATGAATCGTCCAAATGATCCACCAACTGCCTCCCAAGATAATTGTCCAAGCCTGTCACAAACTTCTCATTCTTCTGATACGAAGATTCGATATACGACCGGGCATACTTGGACAAAGCTTCAAACTCAGAAACATACTCAAGAACTGGTCTTCCTCCCTGCTTGAGCTCCACAAACTTCTTGAACAGAACAAACTTCTGAGCTGTAGAAATGAACTTAGCTTCAAATCTGACTTGGAATTGCTCCCAAGTAATCTCTTCCTCCGGAGTATTGATGGTAATAGAGTTCCACCAATCAGAAGCTCTTCTTTGAAGCTGTCTTGATGCTAACTTCCTCTTAGTTGCATCCTCAATTCCCAAATCACCAAAAATCCTTCTACAAGCATCTATCCTCCTCTGGACTTCAATGGTCGATTCTGTCCCTAAGAAAACCTTCCCTCCAAGAGCGGTATAGTCTTTACACAACTTAGCAAAATCCACCGGTCTTGGAGTTTGGACTTGAACTCCAACATCCACCGATGGCCCTGGAGCTGGCATCCTTCTCATGATCGAAGTCATCATAGCTTCGAACATAGCAGCATAATCAGCAGCCCCTTCAGTAGCATGGCCTTCCCTAGCAGCTGGTCTCCCTCTTCGAGTCATCCTTAATATCTATAAAAAGGAATTATCAGCACATCATGAGAAACAACTGCATAAAGGACTCAAACTCTACTAAGCTACTATATTATATATAGTAATCATCCATCAAAATACAATTACGTCTCTCATACGTAGTTACGTCAGCGAGCGTTGGGTAAAATGGATTAACCAAAGCTCTGATACCAAATGTGACGACCGCCCATAACCCCTGCACTGAACCTAGAGAAAGTGCGCTGTAAAGTGTGCCAGGCAGCCATGGACGATTGCCAGGGTAAATTAAAACAACAGAATCTATCGTATTACTCACAGCGCAAGGACAAAATACAATAGAACATACATATAGTGAAGCTTCACAGAATAGAATCTCATCAATAAAACTTCATAATAGTTGAGTACAAACATCTGAATAGTCAATACAACAAGCCTCACTACATAACACTCAGAGAAAATACAAACAGCGGAACACCCAGTACATATAATAAGAAGATAATATGCAACCCTCCAGCTCGTCTTCGATATCAACACCGTGGAAAGCAAGAACAGCACCTGTCACCTGCTACCTAGTCTGCCCGTCCCAAAATGGATGAACAGCCCAAGGCAATAAGAGTTAAAAACATAAAGCCTTGAGTCAGACACAGTCTTAGTGAGCGGTAAATTAACTAACAACATACCAAAAGAGCATAAAGGAAAAGGAATAGGAATACAACCCTCCCACTCCAACCTCTTTCTAAAGTGATAGCCCCCAGACACACACTAAGTAGAAGCAAACATAGCAGAGCATACAATGTAAAGTAAAGCAATTATCACTCGAGTCAAGGGCGATGTTTTCCAAGCACAAACCCCCAAGGCCTAAACCAAGATCAGATAAGCACCTAGAAAACACTGCTCTTGAGACCGAATGACGATACAACCAAACATCCATGACTCTGGCTATCACTGTTATCATTGCTTCGATATCACCGTTAATTGAATGACCGGCACATTCTTTCAGCCGTCCGTCAAGGGCTAATGGAAACCCCGGTTCTAGACATAACTTTGCACGTCATCGTGACCCGTGCCTAGGACTATCGAATCTGCCCTGAGTACTTGACTATCAATCATTAGCCTTCAGGGACTATCGAATCTGCCCAACGTACTCTTGCTTTGAGCATGCTAGAACCTTCAACAACGATAAGATCTCAGCCTTCTAGTCATCCTCCTCGACGACTATTTCCATACTAGCTCAAGCACCTCTCGAGCAAACCATTATCCTCAAACTCGAACATTTCACCGAGTTATCAACATGCTTGGAATGATCCCGTCTGGATTAGACCAAGGCTATCTCATATCATGCTTCGCTTCATCACATCCTCGCAAAGCCTCATCTCAACATCATCATCCAATCTATCCATATGAGCTTCCACATCCACTACATATGCCACAAGCAGCTTTCCCAATCCAAGAGCCTTTCTCTTAGCTTTTGAATCGTCTTCGGTCTAAATCAAATCATCAATCATCTAATTCATAGCAATCAATCAAGTCAAACATTAATCCAAGTAATCAAGCATTCAAATATGATCTAAATAGACAATTATAACAATAATGGCAATTTCGTAAATAAAGAGTCCAAAGTCTAACAAGCATGAAAACATGAGCAATGTCTCTATAATCTTGATGAATGAACTTGCATAGGTTAACACTTAGTAAAATGGTTGTCAAATCATCATAAACAATGGATCTATACTTAAGTTTACAAAGATGCATGAAAATCACTACTTTAACACAAAATCAAGCCAACGATCCGATATACTCCTTTGGATCCGTGTGAGAGATAATCACCACTCACCAAATCACCTAAACAACTCAAAAGAAACCCACTTCAGATCTGGACAGCGAAGGATCTAACTTGATCTATCACCAATCCGCTTCAAACGAAGAAATCTCACTTCAATGGATGTAGATCTTCAATCTAAGCTCTTGAATCTTCAATTTGATCTTCAACTTGGATGGATGGAATCACTAGATTAGAGTGGAGAAAAGAAGTGAAGAAGTGTAGAAGTCGAGCTCTCAAAATGGCAGCACTTCGTCGCTTCGAAATCCGGATCCCAAAAAGTGAGAAAAACCCTCCTATTTATAGGCTGATTTTCCCTTAGGTCGCTCGGAGTTAGGTCGTCCACGACTTACGACCTAAAACCCCCACGACCTAAAAAGCCCACGACTCAACAATACCAGCCTACGACCTAACACTTAAGCGCTTAGCGACCTAACGACTTAACACCCAAGCGCTTCTACGACCAACGACCTATCACTGCGCACGACCTAACAGATCCAACGACCTAACACCTGTGCGCTTATACGACCTAACGACTTAACAGCTTAACTCCTAAGTCGCTCGCGACTAAACAACTCCTAGGTCGCTCACGACCTAACACTCAGCCAAAACCCTGCGACCTAACGCAGACACATTTCCTCGCGACCTAACAACTCAACAGAGTTACGACCTACGACTTAACTGAGACGCGACCTAACTAACTTAGCCAGGATACGACCTACCTCCTTAAGTCGTCTAACTCTTAGGTCGCTAACTCGCTAACCCTCTTAGATCGCTAACTCGCTAACCCTCTTAGGTCGCTAACTCGCTAACCCTCTTAAGTCGCTGCCTTTCCTATAGGTCGCTCCAATACTTAGGTCGTTCACTCGACCTATCCTACCCCCCGACCTAATCTTATCACATGACCTATCTCCTATACGACCTATTCCAAACTCCTTAGGTCGACAGTTTCTATAAGTCGCCTATTTTCTTAAGTCGTCTACGACCTAAGCCTCAACATATGACTTATCTATCATACGACCTATCTCAATCCTTAGGTCGCCTACGACATAACTTCCTTAGGTCGCCTATCCTTCTTAAGTCGGTCCATTCTCTTAAGTCGCTCCGTTCTCTTAAGTCGCTCTCGATCTAATTCTACTCGACTTAAGCTTCGAACGACTTAAACCCTAGACGACTTAACAACATTACGACCTAAGACTTAAACTATGGATGACTTATCACAACAATGCGACCAAATGATAACTGTTTTTACGATGTTTCGATTCGTAAAAATACGGGTCGTTACATTCTCTCCCCCTTAGGAATTTCGACCCCGAAATTCCAAACAAACAGAGCAATCAAAGACTATTCTGCACGCCTACCATCCATAGCAATCAACAAACCATGCATCTAATTCTAGCTTAGCATGCAGAATTCTAAAACTAGAACAAGTTACAATATTGTGTGATGACACGACACCTTAGGGCCATACCTTGAAGAGTTCAGGATGAGCTGCTTTCATCCTCTCTTCCACCTCCCACGTACAGTCGTTATCATCATCACTCCATTGTATCTTGAGCAACTTAACTACCTTCCTCCTAAGCTGTTTCGTGTCAGTTCCCACAACACGAAGCGGCTTACGAGGTCTTCTATCGACTGGATCAACTTCGAAATCTTCACAGCTATTAGCAGAAACCACTGTATTTGAGTCGTGCACAAACTTCCGTAGATACGATACATGAAAAACATTGTGCACACCCGACATCTTCTCTAGTAACTCCAATCTATAGGCGAGCTTTCCAATTCGCTCGATGATCAGGAATGGTCCAACAGATCTCGGAGTCAACTTCCCTTTCTTCCCGAATCGAATAACATTCTTCAATAGAGAAATCTTCACAAAAACCATATCGCCTATGTCGAATTCCAAATCCTTACGACGCTTATCTGCATAACTCTTCTGTCGGTCTTGGGTTGCCTTCATTCGTTGTCGAATGATCTCTATGCAATCCGAAGTCTGTCGAATCATCTCTGGCCCAAGTATCAACTTTTCTCCATTTTCTAACCAACATGTCGGTGAGTTACACGGTCTTCCATACAATGCCTCATACGGTGCCATACCAATGCTTGACTGGTAACTGTTGTTGTACGAAAATTCCACCAAATGAAGGTGATCTTCCCACGATCCTCCGAAATCTAAAACACAAGCTCTAAGAAGATCTTCCAAAACTCGATTGACTCTCTCGGTCTGACCATCTGTTTGAGGGTGATAAGCTGTACTCAAACACAACTCGGTTCCCAAAACTTCCTGGAAGCTCTTCCAAAATCCACTAGTGAACAATGGATCTCGATCGCTCACTATACTCTTCGGAATACCATGGAATCGAACTATCCACTTAACATACAACTCAGCCAACTTTGATGTAGTCCTAGTCGATCGAACAGGAATGAATCTTGCACTCTTAGTCAAATGATCTACGATGACCCAAATCCCTTCATTTCCCGCTCTTGTTCTAGGTAGACCATCAATAAAATCCATCGATATTTGCTCCCACTTCCATGTAGGAACTTCTAACGGCAGAAGCAATCCACTTGGCTTCTTCTGTTCGGCTTTTACCAACTGGCAGTTCATGCACTTGGAAATAAAATTTCCAACATCCTTCTTCATGCCTTCCCAGTAGTAGGTTCTCTTCATATCCCGATATATCTTATTTCCACCTGGATGAATTGTCAACTTCGAGTGATGACTTTCCCTTAGAACTTCATTCCTCAATTCATCGATATCGGGAACAACTAGTCGTCCTTGCTTCCCAATCCAACCCTCTCGATCGACCTCGAATCCTTTATCCTTTTCTGGGTCCAATCCAGATTCCAAATCACGGATAATCTTGACAAGATTATCGTCTCGCTTTTGGCTCTCCCCAATCCTTTCCACAAGAGTAGGTCTTATTGATAAGTTTGCCAACATCTCAGGTTCCAATTCACATCTAGGCCTGAAGTCAAAACCAGCTAAATACTCGAAATTCTTCCATTCTGAAAACATGGCTCCCAATCCTGCATGTCTTCGACTTAACGCATCTGCCACTGCGTTACCCTTTCCCGGAGTATAAGCTATACCAAAATCATATGATGCCAAAAACTCTAGCCACCGTTGCTGCCGAAGATTCAAATCCTTTTGGGAGAAAAGATACTTCAACGACTTATGATCTGTAAACAACTCGAATCGAACTCCCAGTAGATAATGTCTCCACATCTTCAGAGCAAAAACAATCGCCGCTAACTCCAAATCATGAGTCGGGTAATTCCTTTCATGAGGCTTCAGTTGTCGACTGGCATACGCAACAACTTTATCCCTCTGCATCAGCACTGCTCCAGGTCCAGTACCACATGCGTCGGTGTAAACCACCATCTCATCATTCCCACTAGGAATAGTCAAAATAGGAGCACTCGTCAATCTTTCTTTCAGGATTCTGAAAGCTTGCTCACACTTATCTTCCCACTTGAACACTTGGTTCTTCTTCGTCAATCCTGTTAACGGTGCAGCCACCTTGGAGAAGTCTTTGATAAACCATCAATAATATCCTGCCAATCCAAGAAAACTTCTCACATCAGATGCATTCTTAGGTCTAACCCAATCTTGGATTGCTGCCACCTTAGCGGGATCAACCGCTATTTCATTTCCAGAGATAACATGTCCTAAGAACCTCACTTCACTCTTCCAGAAGTGGCACTTCGATAACTTAGCCTTTAGCTGATGTTTCCGCAAGATTTCCAAAACAATTCGCAAGTGTGTCTTGTGCTCTTCTTCAGTTCTGGAATAAATCAGAATATCATCCACGAACACAAGTACAAACTTGTTCAACTGATCTCTGAACACTCTATTCATAAGATCCACAAAATATGCTGGCGCGTTAGTCAATCCAAACGGCATTACCAGCCACTCAAAGAAACCGGATGGTGTCCTAAAAGCAGTCTTCGGCACACTATCCTTAGCTACTCTCAACTGGTGAAATCCCGTTGCCAAATCCATCGTAGAAAACACCTTAGCTTCGTGAAGCTGATCGAACAAGTCATCTATTCTCGGCAATGGATACTTGTTCTTCTTAGTCACCTTATTCAGCTCACGATAATCCACACACAACCTCAACGATCCATTCGCTTTGGTTGCGAACACAACTGGTGCACCCCATTCGGACACACTACGCCGAATGAATCCTTTCTGCAAAAGATCATCAACCTGCACCCTCAACTCCTGTTGTTCCCTAGGCGCCATCCGCCTAAGAGGAATCACAACAGGTCTGGCTCCTTCAACTAGATCTATACGAAACTCGATCTCTCTATGCGGCGGTAACCCTTTGACCTCGTCAAAGACATCCTCAAATCCATTAGCGATTGGCACAGATGACAGTCCATCCCGTGGAACAACCAGTGAATACATGAAGCTCATGAAGACGCCTTCTTCATGCTTACATCGTATCACAATCTTTCGCCCCTCCACATTCTCAACTGTCACCTCCAACCTTTCGCAATCAACCTTTGCCGCATACTTCCTAAGCCAGTCCATACCCAAAATAATTCCGAACCCCGCAAAGTTCAGAACAAAACAATCACAAACAAAAGAGCAACCATGACTCGACACAATCAGACCACGGCATAACATACACAAACAAGACGAACCCCCAACTGGATTAGTCACAACCAATGGCCTATCAACGATATCCGGTTCCAAACCTAACCGGCCTACAAGATCACTACAAACAAACGAATGCGACGCCCCAGTATCAAACAACACTCTAACTGGAACACCACATATGGAAAGAGTACCTTGAACAACCACACTCTTTCCTTTCTCTTTAGCGGTAGGAGCTTTCGAAGACGATGGAATAGCTCCCAAAGCATAAGCTTGCACAATCTGCTTGTCCTTCCTCGGTTCTGGACAATTCTTCCTAATATGCCCCGGCTTGTCACAGTTGTGACACTTCATCGATACCTTCGGATTCTTACAATCCTTAGAGAAATGGCCCTTCTGCTGACAATTGTAGCAAGTCACTTGGCCCTTTGGCTTCTTCTGGCCATCCTTGCCCTTCTGCTGCTGCTGCTTCCACTTCTTGTTTCCACCCTGCTGTGGTTTAGACTCTCCCCTGGTCACAGCAACAACAGATCCTTCCTTAGGAAACAGACTCTCATGCCTGAGAGCTTTCTCCACAAGCTTCTCAAATGAATCGTCCAAATGATCCACCAACTGCCTCCCAAGATAATTGTCCAAGCCTGTCACAAACTTCTCATTCTTCTGATACGAAGATTCGATATACGACCGGGCATACTTGGACAAAGCTTCAAACTCAGAAACATACTCAAGAACTGGTCTTCCTCCCTGCTTGAGCTCCACAAACTTCTTGAACAGAACAGACTTCTGAGCTGTAGAAATGAACTTAGCTTCAAATCTGACTTGGAATTGCTCCCAAGTAATCTCTTCCTCCGGAGTATTGATGGTAATAGAGTTCCACCAATCAGAAGCTCTTCTTTGAAGCTGTCTTGATGCTAACTTCCTCTTAGTTGCATCCTCAATTCCCAAATCACCAAAAATCCTTCTACAAGCATCTATCCACCTCTGGACTTCAATGGTCGATTCTGTCCCTAAGAAAACCTTCCCTCCAAGAGCGGTATAGTCTTTACACAACTTAGCAAAATCCACCGGTCTTGGAGTTTGGACTTGAACTCCAACATCCACCGATGGCCCTGGAGCTGGCATCCTTCTCATGATCGAAGTCATCATAGCTTCGAACATAGCAGCATAATCAGCAGCCCCTTCAGTAACACAGCCTTCCCTAGCAGCTGGTCTCCTTCTTCGAGTCATCCTTAATATCTATAAAAAGGAATTATCAGCACATCATGAGAAACAACTGCATAAAGGACTCAAACTCTACTAAGCTACTATATTATATATAGTAATCATCCATCAAAATACAATTACGTCTCTCATACGTAGTTACGTCAGCGAGCGTTGGGTAAAATGGATTAACCAAAGCTCTGATACCAAATGTGACGACCGCCCATAACCCCTGCACTGAACCTAGAGAAAGTGCGCTGTAAAGTGTGCCAGGCAGCCATGGACGATTGCCAGGGTAAATTAAAACAACAGAATCTATCGTATTACTCACAGCGCAAGGACAAAATACAATAGAACATACATATAGTGAAGCTTCATAGAATAGAATCTCATCAATAAAACTTCATAATAGTTGAGTACAAACATCTGAATAGTCAATACAACAAGCCTCACTACATAACACTCAGAGAAAATACAAACAGCGGAACACCCAGTACATATAATAAGAAGATAATATGCATCCCTCCAGCTCGTCTTCGATATCAACACCGTGGAAAGCAAGAACAGCACCTGTCACCTGCTACCTAGTCTGCCCATCCCAAAATGAATGAACAGCCCCAGGCAATAAGAGTTAAAAACATAAAGCCTTGAGTCAGACACAGTCTTAGTGAGCGGTAAATTAACTAACAACATACCAAAAGAGCATAAAAGAAAAGGAATAGGAATACAACCCTCCCACTCCAACCTCTTTCTACAGTGATAGCCCCCAGACACACACTAAGTAGAAGCAAACATAGCAGAGCATACAATGTAAAGTAAAGCAATTATCACTCGAGTCAAGGGCGATGTTTTCCAAGCACAAACCCCCAAGGCCTAAACCAAGATCAGATAAGCACCTAGAAAACACTGCTCTTGAGACCGAATGACGATACAACTAAACATCCATGACTCTGGCTATCACTGTTATCATTGCTTCGATATCACCGTTAATTGAATGACCGGCACATTCTTTCAGCCGTCCGTCAAGGGCTAATGGAAACCCCGGTTCTAGACATAACTTTGCACGTCATCGTGACCCGTGCCTAGGACTATCGAATCTGCCCAGAGTACTTGACTATCAATCATTAGCCTTCAGGGACTATCGAATCTGCCCAACGTACTCTTTCTTTGAGCATGCTAGAACCTTCAACAATGATAAGATCTCAGCCTTCTAGTCATCCTCCTCGACGACTATTTCCATACTAGCTCAAGCACCTCTCGAGCAAACCATTATCCTCAAACTCGAACATTTCACCGAGTTATCAACATGCTTGGAATGATCCCGTCTGGATTAGACCAAGGCTATCTCATATCATGCTTCGCTTCATCACATCCTCGCAAAGCCTCATCTCAACATCATCATCCAATCTATCCATATGAGCTTCCACATCCACTACATATGCCACAAGCAGCTTTCCCAATCCAAGAGCCTTTCTCTTAGCTTTTGAATCATCTTCGGTCTAAATCAAATCATCAATCATCTAATTCATAGCAATCAATCAAGTCAAACATTAATCCAAGTAATCAAGCATTCAAATATGATCTAAATAGACAATTATAACAATAATGGCAATTTTGTAAATAAAGAGTCCAAAGTCTAACAAGCATGAAAACATGAGCAATGTCTCTATAATCTTGATGAATGAACTTGCATAGGTTAACACTTAGTAAAATGGTTGTCAAATCATCATAAACAATGGATCTATACTTAAGTTTACAAAGATGCATGAAAATCACTACTTTAACACAAAATCAAGCCAACGATCCGATATACTCCTTTGGATCCGTGTGAGAGATAATCACCACTCACCAAATCACCTAAACAACTCAAAAGAAACCCACTTCAGATCTGGACAGCGAAGGATCTAACTTGATCTATCACCAATCCGCTTCAAACGAAGAAATCTCACTTCAATGGATGTAGATCTTCAATCTAAGCTCTTGAATCTTCAATTTGATCTTCAACTTGGATGGATGGAATCACTAGATTAGAGTGGAGAAAAGAAGTGAAGAAGTGTAGAAGTCGAGCTCTCAAAATGGCAGCACTTCGTCACTTCGAAATCCAGATCCCAAAAAGTGAGAAAAACCCTCATATTTATTAGCTGATTTCCCCTTAGGTCGCTCGGAGTTAGGTCGTCCACGACTTACGACCTAAAACCCCCCACGACCTAAAAAGCCCACGACTCAACAATACCAGCCTACGACCTAACACTTAAGCACTTAGCGACCTAACGACTTAACACCCAAGCGCTTCTACGACCTACGACCTATCACTGCGCACGACCTAACAGATCCAACGACCTAACACCTGTGCGCTTATACGACCTAACGACTTAACAGCTTAACTCCTAAGTCGCTCGCAACTTAACAACTCCTAGGTCACTCACGACCTAACACTCAGCCAAAACCCAGCGACCTAACGCAGACACATTTCCTCGCGACCTAACAACTCAACAGAGTTACGACCTACGACTTAACTGAGACGCGACCTAACTAACTTAGCCAGGATACGACCTAACTCCTTAAGTCGTCTAACTCTTAGGTCACTAACTCGCTAACCCTCTTAGGTTGCTAACTCGCTAACCCTCTTAAGTCGCTGCCTTTCCTATAGGTCGCTCCAATACTTAGGTCGTTCACTCGACCTATCCTACCCCACGACCTAAGCTTATCACACGACCTATCTCCTATACGACCTATCCCAAACTCCTTAGGTCGACAGTTTCTATAAGTCGCCTATTTTCTTAAGTCGTCTACGACCTAAGCCTCAACATATGACTTATCTATCATACGACCTATCTCAATCCTTAGGTCGCCTACGACATAACATCCTTAGGTCGCCTATCCTTCTTAAGTCGGTCCATTCTCTTAAGTCGCTCCATTCTCTTAAGTCGCTCTCGATCTAATTCTACTCGACTTAAGCTTCGAATGACTTAAACCCTAGACGACTTAACAACATTACGACCTAAGACTTAAACTATGGATGACTTATCACAACAATGCGACCAAATGATAACTGTTTTTACGATGTTTCGATCCGTAAAAATACGGGTCGTTACAAAGATGCATGTGCCTCTCTTGTTTAATCAGAGTTATGGTAAACAAGAGGATAATTTGATTGATTAAATTTAATCAATCCACCCATAGTTCAATTTAATTCATACAATAAAATTCCATCCATATATATGTATTTGTAAGATCTCAACTCTTGATTTCTTACTGGATTCTATAGAATCTGATTCCCCCTTTCCGCTTGACCGACGGTCTGTGGATGGCAAGCAGTGCTCAAATTCAAAATGGGTACCAAAGATTATAAATATTATAGAAAGATTTCTAAACATAAAGAGTATAGAAAGATGCCTATACCAGTCTGTAGCAAGATAAGGAAAAATAAAGACAACTAACAGACAGTTTGAAAACAAAATAAGATAGTAAGTTTGAAACCATGGAAATTTCAACTTAAATAGATAATTAATTTTACACAAGTTAAATAAATCTTAATTATCTCTAATTTCATTATCTTATCATCTAATTTTCTTAAACTAACAATTTCAAAAATCATGGATTTGATTAAAATTAAGTGTATAACATTCAATAAATTTAATTCTTCTTAATTCCTATTAAAATTAAATTTATTCCTCTCAATATTTTTATCACCTATGTTAAATATACTTACACCTATTATAACTATTTTAATTTATTCTAATTCCCTTAACATCATTTATATTGTAAATTATTCAATTAACCTTTTAGTCTATTTACCTCTGTTAATCTTTTTATAACTAAAATTTAAGTGTATAATATTTATTATAACCACTCAAATTTTATTTATAAAATCTTTTTAAATTGCACATTATCCAGTTACATTGTTAACTTCTAAAATTAAGGTAAGTTATATTGGAATGCAATTGAGAATTATACAAATAAAACTTTCTAAAATTAATATACAATATAAACATTCTAATTTAATCATTTCAAGCTTGAATATTTATTCAAAATTTTGATTTTCTTTTTATACTTGAAGTTATTATTTAAGATAGAATTTAAGAATAAAATTTCCGATTCCTTTCAAACCATTTAGAGATAAATAAATGTATGTACATAATTTGTCAAATCAAATTTAAATCATATATCCATATATATTATAAATCAAATCATACTTTAGAAATTAAAATCAATTAAATTTCCCAAAACAAAGCTATAGCAAGACTACAGAATGGTCTCTTTACTTAGAAACTCGAAAATGAACGTTGATGATGTCGCAGTCATCACCGAAATTATTTTCCAGCGACAAAGAGAAGAGCACTAAAATTTTAAAACTTTAAAATTCTTTGGAAACAAATTTCTATTCACAAATACTTTAAACAATATATCCTTTTAAAACTTAAACACAAGGTTTGAAATCATCGGAAATTAAATTCTCTAATTCTTGATTTAAATTCATTTTAGTTCCTAAATCAAATTTATAAACAACTATTTATAAATTCATTTACAGAATGATAAATCAAGTATTATCATTTCAAATAATCAATTTAAATCAATTTATTAAGTTCCATAATTTTTACTTATATCAAAATTTATTTCATTAACCAAATTTTAAAATAATATTGTGTCAGTTTGTTCTGTCAAAGTGTTTTAGAAATCCTATCGATAGCGTTGATCAGACGAATCGATCGGAAGCCCAAATCAAGATCAACAACTCAAACAACACAATATATAAAACAAACATAGATTTACAAGTAAAAATTTAAAATGTTAGGAGATAGTTTGGAAACAAAGACAAGATGGTTAATTAACAAAATATGAAGATGGATAAGCTTAGATAAATCACGGGCAACCTTAACCGGGTCAACCGTGACTTAATGAATAAGATCAAATGTGTATTTTTTTTCTGGGGTAAATCTACATCCGATCTCAGGAGATAGAGTTTGGAATAACAAAAGATATTAGCATCTAAACCAAGGATAGATATAAATCTTTGGTGAATCGATGCTAATTGTAAAGGAGTTTCCTTTTTAACAAGTCATTAGAGTATTGGCGAGACCACCAATTCACTATAGAGCTCATTTGAAGCGAAGTTATGGGATACTCCAGAATCACAAGAAGATGAATAGTAAGGGACAAGAATGGATTTTGGAACCGCAGGGAACGTTCCAAAATTCAAAGGAAATCAAATAAAAATGAAGAGATTCAAGCTCGAATGAAAGTGATTCTGTAACTAAATTTACCATACATTCTAAGTTTTGCCTCAAAGCCAAATCTCTGATACCAACTGTAACGACCCGATATTTTCAACCATTCGCATCCGCACATGTCGGACTTGAATTGCCCAAAATACCGCATTGTAAATAAAATTTGGCAAATCTCAGAATATACAGTAAATAAATAATCACAGACACAGAGTAAGAAGTGCAGCAGAAGTAAAAGAAATAGTAGTTCATGAAGCTACCATGTAAATATATCAGATTTAAATAAGATACAACAGAAGAAATAAAGTACAACAGAAGTCTCAATATGATAACCAAGTACAAGCTGAATAGAACAACAGAACTGAGATAGATAAAACTAGATAAGCAGATAATCTCCAGTGATTCCAATCTCTAGAAAGTGGAATACAAATCTGTGAATACTCAGGCTGACCCGAGCGTAAATAAAAATACAAACACTCGAGTCAGGACATATATACTTATATAATATAAACCAACTCAAGTGAACTGTAATAAAGGTACAAGTAACTTAAAGAATGCTTGGGATCACCCATTTTTTAAGGATCCGTTAAACTATCTACTATGTAGTAATATTCGCTATTATAATAATGTCTAATATAAAATAAACATACTTTTAAATAGCATTAAGGCTTTACCTTTTCCACCTTAACACGTAATATGCCAATAGTCTACGCAGTACACAAGGCTATGAGAAGATACTCCATAGGTACAACACAAATAGAAACTCGTAGTAAAGCTCGATATGGTAGGTGACATGGCACACAAGGCAATGCTAGGGTAGATATACCAATTACGCACACGGACTAATGGAAACGCATAGCAGCCACTACCGATCCACCTCGAACAACACTCCCAAATCAAGGGTGCGCACCAAATCAATCACAACTAATAGAATGGTATCGAAGAAGTGTGTCCGATAAGAGGTGCTACCTCACTGGTCCGAGATCGCTCCTGTTTTAGCCACCTTATGCCAACTCATGGGAGTTGGGTCCACGTATATACCTTAGGATCGTCGTCACCATCCTACTTCATTCTGGAAACTCCACCGCGTACACAGTTGTCAAAGTGGTTTTCGGTATCGACAGAGAGTATGTCCATATCCGATCCCGGTCTCTTTAACAACCAATCGTTATTATAACCCGTGGTTATAATTTAAAAACAGTTTATACTTCAAAATAGATTATCATTTCAAATCCAAATCTTTATCAAAATAAAGATTAAATAAATTCCAAACCATTTCAATATATTTAAAATAACATATCATTTCAAAACTTCATTTCAAATCATTTCAATATATCAAAATATCGTATCTTTCCAAAACTTCATTTCAAATCATTTTAATATATCAAAATATCATATCCTTTCAAAACTTCATTTCAAATCATTTTAATATATCAAAATATCATATCCTTTCAAAACTTCATTTCAAATCATTTTAATATATCAAAATATCATATCCTTTCAAAACTTCATTTCAAATCATTTTAATATATCAAAATATCATATCCTTTCAAACTTCATTTCAAATCATCATTTGAGTTCAAATCTAAGTATTCAACTTTAAATACCTTTTTAAATTCAAAGATATCATTCATTTATTATCATTTCAAGTCACCCTTTTAAATAGTTTATATTTCAATCAAAATAATTCATTTAAACCATTTAAAAGTGTAATTATTATACTTTCAAATCAAATATTCAATTTCCAAAGTTTCAATTCAATTCAATCATTTATTTCAATTAAATTTCCATAGACCATTTCAAATCTTATAAATTTCAAATATAGATTTAATCCACAAAATAACTATTCAAATTATAAAATAAATTCCAAAGCTTTATTATCCTATATTTCATAAGTCCAATATCTTTTAAATAGATTCAAATTACAAGTAAACCAAATATTTTTCATACTAATATAAACTTCAATTATTCATTCCAAGATTAAATATCATTTCAAATTCATTTCAAAATATCAAAATATCATTTCAAAACATCATTTATTAAATTTAAATTTAAATACCATTTAATCACATTTCAAAATAGTTGTATTTCCCAAATCAACTATTCCATTTAAATCATTTAAAGTCAATTCATTATATTTAATAACTAAATATTTAATTTCCAAAATTTAATCTTTTTCAAAGATCATTTATTGATTGGAATTTATTAAACAAAGAAAATTCAACTTTCGCAGCACTTAGAAAATGCTACGAAATGTTATATTTAAAAACAGTTCATTAACAAAAGACGGCATTTAAAATGCTGTAATATCTTAATTTAGTTTCAATTAAAATTTTAGTTAAATTTAACAACTATAGCACTAACAAAGTGCTATAATAACCCTTAGTTCAAATTTGCTATTTGGTTCATTTAAAACAACTACAGCATTTTCCAATGATGTAATATCTTTACATTACATTTCAAAAATGCTGTCAAATCAAATTCAGAGTTTTATTTACAATTTCACACATAATTAACTTTTAATATAAATAATTTTAACTTATAAAATCATATATTTTCACATTTAAAAACAATCATTTAAATACCTTTATTTTTATGATTTTATAAAGTCAAATTTCCATACAAAAATCAAATTAAATAATAATTAAATTTTCACTTCTTTAATTAAATTCTTAACTTAACAACTAAGTTTAAATTTCCAAAATATAACTTATTTCCATTAATTTTACTTAATTAAAATTTCACTTTTAACAAAATTCACAATTTCCCAATTTAAGTTATATTTCAAAAAAATTCAACTTAAACATTCATTTATTTCATATTTTAATTTATACAAAATCATTAACACTTTTAAAAATTATTATTACTTAATAAAAATCATTAAATTCATCTTTTAAATCAAATTTGTCATACTTTCTTACTTTACATAAATTCTATTTATAAACAAAATCATAAATTCCAAAATTAACTTATATTTCAAATTCTACTTCACTATTTACTTAATTCACTTATTTAATTTGTAGAAAATCACTAATATTTTATAGAAATCATTTTAATAAAAGTTAAATCAAAATATCATAATATTTACATTTTTAAAATATTTTAAAATTTTTAGAAAAATATATAAACCACGGGTCTGTATATAATTTTCTAGCCTAGGTCAAGTGATACGGATATGTATCATTTCAATCCGCAGTTTACAAAGAAAAACCGGGTTTGAAATGACCCTCTCTTTTATACCTTAATTTGTAAGGATTTTTTTTACATAGAGATATATATATTTATTATCATATATATATATATATATATATTTCTGAAGCCTAGAGTCATTTTTCCTTATCAAATAAACAATTTATCCAGGATCAAAATTTTTACCAATATAAATATATCAGTGTATTCACAAAGATATGCACACACATATGAAGATGCATGTGCCTCTCTTGTTTAATCAGAGTTATGGAAAACAAGAGGATAATTTGATTGATTAAATTTAATCAATCCACCCATAGTTCAATTTAATTCATACAATAAAATTCCATCCATATATATGTATTTGTAAGATCTCAACTCTTGATTTCTTACTGGATTCTCTATGAAGTGTAATTCCTAAAATCAAGGAAATTGGGTTATGATCACATATAAATAAATGGTGTAGTGCTTATGCTCTGAAAATGATATAAGTTTTTATCATTTTCTATGTTTAATTTTCTATAAAATATGCCTTAGATACAAACTCTTTTCTGGAATATTTTTAAGTGAGATATCATATTCCTAAAGCTTAATTCTTTGATGTCATGATGTTATGCTAAATGAAATGCAAACATGAGTGAGTTTCTTGAGACCCTGAGTTTCCAAAACATGGTTCAGCCAGACTCTTTGTTCTGGTATAAGCCATAGGGTTTTAAAAATACATTTTGAACAAAGCCTTAGTGAAAAGGAATTCAGATTCTTGTAAAAATACAGAGGTAGCTGATGTGCTAATATCTGAACAAAATATATTTAAACATGCATATATATAAACTATCATGTACCTGACTTTCAACTCCTATGTTACAGATTCTTCCTTTATTCAAGAATAAGGTATAAAACATTTGCATAGTACAAATTGCATTATGAAAACATGCAGACACATAATACATTTTCCCTATGCCTTTAAACTCTTGTATGCAATTGTCATAATGAAAGAATAAACCATATTGTTTGTTGAGACTCAACTGTCCAGATTTTCCAATACTTAATCTCTTTTCAAAGACTCAAGATTGACTAATACATTTATAAAATATAACCGTCCTATTTATCATAGTGTTCTTGCTCAGATTTACTTACAAAATTATAGATTAACTTCTTCAACTTTTTAGATAATCACCAAATTTATAACTCCAGTTACAAGTCAATTCCTTAGCAGAACACTTAGCAAAACATGCATTCATCATTCAGTACTTAATACAAGTGATAATTTAAAAATATCAATACATGCAGATTTCATCTTTTAAGCTCTTATCTAATTAATTTTAGCATGCTATAATCTTCTTCTCAAAGCCTTGCTCCTACTCCTACTTAGTTGCTATAGTCCCTGAAAATGCATTTGAAGCTGCCCCATATTAAATGAGACACCCCATATGCCATTAGCACACTAGGGTGAGACACATGTCTGGTATGAGAAAATCCACTAAAACAATTTGTAAATCAAGTTAAAGTTGAAACATGTATAAATCTGTATATCCTGCCTTTGGAAAACAAATAAGTCATGGTGTGCATGTTTTGTGTCGGTGTGCATGTGCACACTTAAATCTTTTTTTCCAGAAACCTTATAAAGATATGGAACAGGCATACATTCATACAATTCAGCCATAAATCAAATAAGCATCCATACAAAACAAGGAAATCACCAAGATGAATTAAATCATTTTATTCCCTGCTCAGATTTTATTCCAGGAAAACTCTAGTTCCTTCTTATATCAAATTTTCTTACATTGATATATTTATCTATCTTGGTCCCATCTGCAATCATATGAATCAATGGACACATTGTAATGGACTAATTCACTCCATTACACAAAGATCTCAGGACTTAAACAAGCAATGTGTCAACCTGTATTACTCAAGAACACAAGTCATTCCTGCAGTGCTCTTGACCCCATTTCCTAATTAGTTTTAAGTTGATAATAACTCTTTTGATTTTTCATGACTAAACCATTCAGTGAATCATTTCACTAAAACAAACATCCATGTCATGGCATTTTGTATCATTCATAACCAAACAAAGACAAACATGCAATTAAACATAGGTATCTAATAATTAGGATTCTGCATCTATATATATGTATATATATATATATTTGCATTTTTAAAAGAGGTATAGGCAACTAACATTGGCTTATGGCTTTTGAGAGAGTTTTTCATCTTGCAAACATCTGTGCTTAAGTTAAACTCAGAATGACCAAGTTTTACTGAATCACAAATTTATTTGCTATGTATATGGCTATTTATATATTTTCATTGAATCAGGAGCATCAGCACATAGGCAACCCTATTGCACCCCTAATTCCTTTTTGTCTCAAGCCTCAGCACTTATACACAAGTATATTGCAGCTCAACATGTTTATATTTTCTGGATTATGCCAAAACCAACACTACTTGCCTATATTCATCATTTGATTTTCTGGGTATTCACTTATTATATTATTTTTTTCCTATATTAACATTACAGAGAGAACTGGGTTTATAAAACATATTTACTAATAATACTTAGAACTTTCACATAATAAATCAAGCGGAACAACCAAATTAAAGATCAAAGCATTTTTATCTTAGAAATCAAAGAAAGATAACCACATAGGAAATACATTTTTAAGAAAAATCAACTTATAAACTGGCTGCCTTCATTATGACTTAGTGCCTTAGATTTTTAAGTGAGTTTTCTCACCTAGCTCTCTTTCACTTCTCAGTTGATTGATAAGCTTCTGCCCCCAAACCCTTTTCTTTACTTGTTTTATATTTACATGATATATATATATATTATTTTTTCTCAAGAACTATCAAGGAAGAAGAGAAGGCCCCTCTTATCACTGCTTATTTATGCAGGGCTCTTCTAGGATTTAAGGTGTTAGCTAAAGTCATTTTTGCCCACCAGAAATCATGCCATTTGCATTTAGTTTAAATCCAAAATCCTACCCTCCCCGGCTCAGGTTTGTGAGAGAAAAGAGGTTTTATCTTTTTGGTTATTTTCAGAAATTTTGCTTTTCCAGAAAATGCTTTTTCTCTTATCTAATATCATGCTAAAGGTGTGACTTGATTTCCATTATTTTATCTTATATATATATATACACCAATTGTTCTTCCTGATTCTGCTTATACAAAACATATCACTGGTTTATCTTATTTTTTTCTATTTTTAGCTTTCACTTAAATAGCATATATCTTCATTCTTTCTTTCTACCTATAAAATATATTTGTGTATTTTTATTTTTATTTTACTGATTTAAACTCTGGCATTTGATTTGCATACATATATGTATATATATATATGTCTTACAGAAATAATATATATATATATATATATCTACACATTATTTTTACTAAACACATATGCACATGTACACTCAAATACAACCAGTAGCATCCATATATATTTATGTATATAGCTTTTAAGGATTTAATCTATTTATCTGTATATATATATTCATACACATCAACATATGTTCATTCATATCATCCAGGAATTTAGCTTTTATTCATGTGTATTTCCTGTGCACACATGTACACACATAGCTACACTATATCAAGCCATATCAATTCCTTTTCAAAATTAGTTTTAAAAATTATTTTAAACTTATTTATATTTTCAAAATAAATCCCTAAAATCTTGGGTCATTACATATACCCCACCTTTTAGAAATTGTGTCCCACAATTTTCCTAAGCTTAAATCAAATTTAAACTTAATTCAGAGAACAAATAAATTCTCAATCAAATAGATTTTTAGTTCTATCACAATAACTAAAAATACATGCATCCAAAAGGAAAAACAAATTAAAAATCAGAATTACCTTTAATCTGAAAATAGCTTAGGATAGTTCATCCTAACCTTGTCTTCTAATTCCCATGTGCAATCACTAGGATCAAGACTCCACTGTACCTTCACAAGTTTCAGTGATCTTTCCTCAACTTCTTTACATCCTTTGCCAAAATTCCCACTGGATCCTTTTCATAAATCAAATTAGGATTTATTTGCACTTGGGTTGGGGTCTCAAGGATTTCTGCCTTGTCATGAACCCACCTTCTCAATTGTGATACATGAAAAACATTATGCATTGCTTTCATTTCCTTTGGTAGTTCCAATTTGTATGCTAAAGAGCCTATTCTTTCCAGAATTTTATAGGGTCTAACATACCTTGGGGTTAACTTGCCTTGTTTCCCAAACCTTGGTACCTTTTTCATAGGTGAGATTTTGATGAAAACAAAATTTCCTAATTCATATTCCACCTGCTTCCTTTTCATGTCTGCAAATTTCTTTTGCCTATCTTGAGCTGCTGCAATTCTTTTCCTTACCAACTCAATTTTCTCTTTAGTTTCTTGTATGTACTCAGGCCCTAAAATAGCTCTTTCTCCTGTTTCTACCCAAAATACTGGTGATAAACATGGCCTGTCATATAAGGCTTAAATGGAGCCATCCCTATGGTGCTTTGATAGCTGTTATTGTATGTAAACTCAGCTAAATGGAGATAATCTTCCCAGTTACCTCCAAAATCCAGTGCACATGCCCTTAACAAATCCTCTAAAACTTTGTTCACCACCTCAGTCTGCCCATCTGATTGAGGATGGTAGGCAGTGCTTAAGCATAATTCACTTCCCATGGCTTCTTGAAAACTTTTCCAGAACCTTGATGTGAAGATGGTATCCCTATCACTCACAATAGTTTTGGGAATGCCATGCAATCTTACCACCTCCTTCATAAATACTTGAGCTAATTTTGGTGCATTCCTTTCTGATTTGACTGGAATGAAATGTGCCACTTTTGTTAGCCTATCTACTATCACCCATATACTTGTGTTTCCTCTTTTAGATCTAGGCAGTCCATCTATGAAATCCATAGATATATCTTCCCATTTCCACTGTGGTATGCTAAGAGGTTGTAACAACCCTGATGGCTTTTGTGTTTCTGCCTTGACTTGTTGGCAAGTCATACATCTTGCAATATATTTGGCTACATCTGACTTCATTCCTTTCCACCAAAAATTTCTTTTTAAATTTTGATACATCTTTGTATTTCCTGGGTGTATGGAGTACTTACTCCTATGATAATCATTTAATATTTCCTCCTTCAATTCTGTGTTTTCTGGAACACATATCCTATTCTTGTTCCTTAAATAACCATTTTTATCAATATGGTAATTTGTCACTTCCTCCCCTTTTGATATGAGAATTTTCTTCTGCAATAAGTTTGTGTCTTGTTCTTGCATTTTTCCTACCTTCAAAATTAAATCTGATTGCAGAGACATTAAACTCAATTTTCCTTTACTCTTATCTCCTTCAATTGGTACCATTTGTACCTTACTACTTGCTTCAATTTCCAAGTCAGTGAGTATAGACAAATCTTTAAATTCTTCTATCATCAACATAGCTATCTTAGCATGTTGTCTACTCAAGGCATCTGCAACTTTGTTTGCTTTACCCGGTGTATAGAGTATGTCTAGATCATAGGCAGCTAAGAACTCCACCCATCTATATTGCCTCATGTTTAAATCTTTTTGTGAAAATAAATATTTTAAAGACTTGTGGTCAGTGTAAAGTTCAAACTTGGTTCCTAACAAATAATGTCTCCAAAGTTTCAAAGCATAGATCACAACTGCTAATTCAAGATCATGTGTGGCATACCTTACTTCATGGGGTTTGAGTTGTCTGGATGCATATGTAATGACTTGGCCTTGTTGCATCAACACTGCACCCAAGCCAAACCCACTAGCATCAGTGTATACAACTAATTCTTTATTTCCCTGGGGTACTTTCAAGATTGGAGCATTCACCAATGCCTCCTTCAACTGTTCAAAAGACTTCTCACACTTCCCTGACCAAACAAAAGCTTGATTTTTCCTGGTTAGGTTAGTAAGTGGTGTAGAAATTTTTGAAAAATCTTTTATAAATCTCCTATAATATCCTGCCATCCCCATAAATGATCTTACTTCACTCAATGTGCTAGGCCTTTTCCATGCTTGAATAGCTATTACTTTATTGGGGTTCACAGAAATTCCTTTGGCAGAAATGACATGGCCAAGGAAATGTACCTCCTCTTTCCAAAATACACATTTTGAAAATTTTACCTTTAAATCTTTTTCCCTCAATCTAGACAAAACCAGATGCAAATGACTTTTATGTTCTTCCACTGTTTTGGAATAAATTAAAATGTCATCTATAAAAATCAGCACAAATTTGTCTAAATAATCTCTAAAGGTTCTATTCATTAAATCTACAAAGTATGATGGTGCATTAGTCAAGCCAAATGGCATAACCAGAAATTCATACAACCCATACCTAGTGTTAAAGGCAGTGTACTTGATACTTGACTCCTCCACCTTCATTTGATGAAAACCAGATGCTAAATCTAGTCTAGAAAACACTCTTGCCCCAGCTAATTGATCAAAAAGATCATCTATCCTTGGCAATGGATATTTATTTTTGATAGTTACCTTGTTCAATTCTCTATAATATATACAAAGTCTTAAGGAACCATCCTGTTTCTTAACAAATACCACTGGTGCTCCCCAGTAAGAATTACTTGGTCTTATAAAACCCTTATCTTCTAATTCCTCTAATTGTTTCTTTAATTCCTTTAGTTCATTTGGCCCCATTCTAGTTAGCTTTTTAATCACTGGGCTTGCTTCTGGAACTAAATGAATTTGGAATTCCACTGGTTTATGGTTTGGAACACCCTTAACCTCCCCAAACACATCCAAGTATTTATTTACAATGGGTATTCTTTCAATGGTTAGCTCACTTGTTTCACTGTCTAAGCTATATAAATGAGCTAAAGTTCTTCCCTTGGTGGCCTCACAGAGAATGGTAAGTCGATGGCCCTTATCATTTTGAAGTGAAATGGTGGATGCTTCCAAATTAGTTATAGCTTTATAATGTTTTAACCAATCAACACCCAATATAATACCTATATCTGGGTATTTCAAGACATATAAATTAGAGTTAAAAATATTTCCTCCAACATCTAGTTCTACATCCACACATAACATGTTCAAAATACAAGAATTTCCTAAGGGACTTTTCAAAAGTAAAGGTCTTTCCACCAGAATGCATTTCAATTTCAACAACTCAACTATATCATGTGAAATTAAAGAATGTGTTGCCCCTGTGTCATAAATCACTGATATTGGCATTTTATGGATAAGTAATGTACCTTCCATTTGTCCATGATTTTCAGCATTAATCTCCACTGTGGATTTGCCTTTGCCTTCCAAATTTGCCAATTTTCCTTGTTGTTTATACTCAGGACGGCTTCTCTTCATATGCCCCTCTTTCCCGCATAAATAGCACTTGAAAGCTCCTCCTTTTAATTCTGGACATTTTGGTTTGATGTGTCCTTCCTTACCACAGTGGTGACACACAATTTTCTTCTTGGTTTCCTTAGCTTTGGTATCTCCAGTGCCTTTGTTACTGGCCTCTTCTTTCTTCTTATCATAAGGGTGATATCTCCCCTTACCCTTCTTAGTGTTATTATTCCTAAAATTTTTGAACTTCTCCCTCTCCTTGTCATGCTGCTCCAATTTCAAAGCCAAGTCTATTACTTGATCAAAAGTCCTGTCAGCATAAGGTAACATGGCTCTGCTAAGTCCTGGGTTCAAACCTTTAATGTACCTATCATTTTTGGATGCTTCATCTGCCACTAGCATTGCTCCATATTTGGATAACCCCTCAAACTTCTGAGTGTATTCAGTGACATTCAGAGTTCCTTGCCTGAGTCTAATAAATTCTTCGAGTAAAGTGGTCTTAGCTGATGCTGGTACAAATCTTGCCTCCAACATCTCCTTGAATTGATTCCAAGTGATTTCATTCTCATTTCTCCCTGTAATGATTACTTCCCACCAGCTTAAAGCTACTCCTTTCAGCTGTCTTGAAGCCACTTGCCTCTTCCTTTGATCATCAAGCTGAATGTCATTGAAAACCCTATCCAATGTTCTCAACCATGCATGAATTTCCATAATACTTTCTGTCCCTTCAAAGCTTTTGCCTCCTAAATGAGTATAAGTCTTGAGTAATTTTGAGAGCACTTCATGGGGATTTTCTTGCCTTTGTCCTGCCCCATCCCTAAATGCTCTCACCAAATCTTGTAGATTGACCATTGGTGGTGCATTGGAGGATCCTGCTCCCTGATTTGGTGGTCTTCCTACCATAGTTTGCTAATAATAATTTACATAGCTAGTTAGTTTTTTTTATATATATATATATAATTTCTAACTCAGACTTGATCATCCAGTGATCACTCCCAACAAAATATTCTACTTATATTTTATTTCTTAAGTTGTTAGTTTCATAGAAGGATTTAATTTCAATTTTCAACTATGTTTTAGTAACATAGCTCTGATACCAAATGAAATGACCCTCTCTTTTATACCTTAATTTGTAAGGATTTTTTTTTACATAGAGGTATATATATATTTATAAACATATATATATATATATATATATATATATATATATATATATATATATATTTCTGAAGCCTTGAGTCATTTTTCCTTATCAAATAAACAATTTATCCAGGATCAAAATTTTTATCAATATAAATATATCAGTGTATTCACAAAGATATGCACACACATATGAAGATGCATGTGCCTCTCTTGTTTAATCAGAGTTATGGTAAACAAGAGGATAATTTGATTGATTAAATTTAATCAATCCACCCATAGTTCAATTTAATTCATACAATAAAATTCCATCCATATATATGTACTTGTAAGATCTCAACTCTTGATTTCTTACTAGATTCTCTATGAAGTGTAATTCCTAAAATCAAGGAAATTGTGTTATGATCACATATAAATTAATGGTGTAGTGCTTATGCTCTGAAAATGATATAAGTTTTTATCATTTTCTATGTTTAATTTTCTATAAAATCTGCCTTAGATACAAACTCTTTTCTGGAATAATATTAAGTGAGATATCATATTCCTAAAGCTTAATTCTTTGATGTCATGATGCTATGCTAAATGAAATGCAAACATGAGTGAGTTTCCTGAGACCCTGAGTATCCAAAACATGGTTCAGCCAGACTCTTTGTTCTGGTATAAGCCATAGGGTTTTAAAAATGCATTTTGAAAAAGCCTTAGTGAAAAGGAATTCAGATTCTTGTAAAAATACAGAGGTAGCTGATGTGCTAATATCTGAACAAAATATATTTAAACATGCATATATATAAACTATAATGGACCTAACTTTCAACTCCTATGTTACAGATTCTTCCTTTATTCAAGAATAAGGTAGAAAACATTTGCATAGTACAAATTGCATTATGAAAACATGCAGACACATAATACATTTTCCCTATGCCTTTAAACTCTTGTATGCAATTGTCATAATGAAAGAATAAACCATATTGTTTGTTGAGACTCAACTGTCCAGATTTTCCAATACTTAATCCCTTTTCAAAGACTCAAGATTGACTAATACATTTATAAAATATAACCGTCCTATTTATCATAGTGTTCTTGCTCAGATTTACTTACAAAATTATAGATTAACTTCTTCAACTTTTCAGATAATCACCAAATTTATAGCTCCAGTTACAAGTCAATTCCTTAGCAGAACACTTAGCAAAACATCCATTCATCATTCAGTACTTAATACAAGTGATAATTTAAAAATATCAACACATGCAGATTTCATCTTTTAAGCTCTTATCTAATTAATTTTAGCATGCTATAATCTTCTTCTCAAAGCCTTGCTCCTACTCCTACTTAGTTGTTGCAGTCCCTGAAAATGCATTTGAAGCTGCCCCATATTAAATGAGACACCCCATATGCCATTAGCACACTAGGGTCAGACACATGTCTAGTATGAGAAAATCCACTAAAACAATTTGTAAATCAAGTTAAAGTTGAAACATGTATAAATCTGTATATCCTGCCTTTGGAAAACAAATAAGTCATGGTGTGCATGTTCTGTGTCGGTGTGCATGTGCACACTTAAATCTTTCTTTACAGAAACCTTATAAAGATATGGAACAGACATACATTCATACAATTCAGCCATAAATCAAATAAGCATCCATACAAAACAAGGAAATCACCAAGATGAATTAAATCATTTTATTCCCTGCTCAGATTTTATTCCAGGAAAACTCTAGTTCCTTCTTATATCAAATTTTCTTACATTGATATATTTATCTATCTTGGTCCCATCTGCAATCATATGAATCAATGGACACATTGTAATGGACTAATTCACTCCATTACACAAAGATCTTAGGACTTAAACAAGCCATGTGTCAACCTGTATTACTCAAGAACACAAGTCATTCCTGCAGTGCTCTTGACCCCATTTCCTAATTAGTTTTAAGTTGATAATAACTCTTTTGATTTTTCATGACTAAACCATTCAGTGAATCATATCACTAAAACAAACATCCATGTCATGGCATTTTGTATCATTTATAACCAAACAAAGACAAACAGGCAATTAAACATAGGTGTCTAATAATTAGGATTCTGCATCTATATATATGTATATATATATTTGCATTTTTAAAAGAGGTATAGGCAACTAACATTGGCTTATGGCTTTTGAGAGAGTTTTTCATCTTGCAAACATCTGTGCTTAAGTTAAACTCAGAATGACCAAGTTTCACTGAATCACAAATTTATTTGCTATGTATATGGCTATTTATATATTTTCATTGAATCAGGAGCATCAGCACATAGGCAACCCTATTGCACCCCTAATTCCTTTTTGTCTCAAGCCTCAGCACTTATACACAAGTATATTGCAGCTCAACATGTTTATATTTTCTGGATTATTGCAAAACCAACACTACTTGCCTATATTCATCATTTGATTTTCTGGGTATTCACTTATTATATTATTATTTTCCTATATTAACATAACAGAGAGATCTGGGTTAGTAAAACATATTTATTAATAATACATAGAACTTTCACATAATAAATTAAGCAGAACAACCAAATTAAAGATCAAAGCATTTTCATCTTAGAAATCAAAGAAAGATAACCACATATGAAAATACATTTTTAAGAAAAATCAACTTATAAACTGGCTGCCTTCATTAGGACTTAGTGCCTTAGATTTTTAAGTGAGTTTTCTCACCTAGCTCTCTTTCACTTCTCAGTTGATTGATAAGCTTCTGCCCCCAAACCCTTTTCTTTACTTGTTTTATATTTATATGATATTTTTTTTTCTCAAGAACTATCAGGGAAGAAGAGAAGGCCCCTCTTATCACTACTTATTTATGCAGGGTTCTTCTAGGGTTTAAGGTGTTAGCTAAAGTCATTTTTGCCCACCAGAAATCATGCCATTTGCATTTAGTTTAAACCCAAAATCCTACCCTCCCCGGCTCAGGTTTGTGAGAGAAAAGAGGTTTTATCTTTTTGGTTATTTTCAGAAATTTTGCTTTTCCAGAAAATGCTTTTTCTCTTATCTAATATCATGCTAAAGTTGTGACTTGATTTCCATTATTTTATCTTATATATATACCTAGTGTTCTTCCTAATTCTGCCTATACAAAACATATCACTGGTTTGTCTTATTTTTTTCTATTTTTAGCTTTCACTTAAATAGCATGTGCTTTCCTTATTTATTTATAAAAGGATTGCTCCTTTTATATCTTCATTCTTTCTTTCTGCCTATAAAATATATTTGTGTATTTTATTTTTATTTTACTGATTTAAACTCTGGCATTTGATTAGCGTCCATATATCTACACATTATTTTTACTGAACACATATGCACATACACTCAAGTACAACTAATAGCATCCATATATATTTATGTATATAGCTTTTAAGGATTTAATCTATTTATCTATGTATATATATATATATATATTTCATACACATCAACATATGTTATTCATATCATCCAGGAATTTAGCTTTTATTCATGTGTATTTCCTGTGCACACATGTACACACATAGCTACACTATATCAAGCCATATCAATTTCTTTTCAAAATTAGTTTTAAAAATTATTTTAAACTTATTTATATTTTCAAAATAAATCCCTAAAATCTTGGGTCATTACAGGATTTTATCATTTCAAACCCGCAATCCCACATTAAATAAAAATAAATAAAAACCGCTCAGGCTTATCATTTCAGCCCATAATGATTTTTCCCTATTCTAAAGTCCGTTCGGGTATGTATCATTTCAACCCATAGTGATTTCTATACTAACAGGGAACTTGCAGTGTGATAAACATATATGAATGAACCGAATAGCATCATATAAAAGTAAATGATGATATAACAGGTGTAATAACATGGGTGAGCATTATATGATCATAATATAACAGTTATAACAGGATGATATAATTTTTCAGATTCAAATGGTGTTAGTTTACTAGTTATATAAGTACACATCGTCTGGTGAGAATTACTCACATGTTTAAGCTGGAGATGACGACCAAAACACACAACACAGAATCTTCGAAGGCACGACAACACGAATATGATTTGAGTGAGAGAGCCAAAGATTAATTTCCTTGAATACATTAAACAAAACAATACAATTTATATAAGTTTCAACACAATTTAACATCAAATAACAACAGAAATCAATGCCCAAAACAACATCAAATGAATTGCACTTGTTCTCAACCTCATGTGCTTCAGCTAGGTATGTGTTTAGCTTGGCCAAGGCAGGAGATTAGGTCTAGTTTGGGGTCCAAAGTGGTCGGCCTACATGGGTTTAAAAAGGTGATGAAGTATAGGTGCACACAATTACACTACAAGGCAACATATCATCATCTCTAGGCCATAATAGGGCTCGGCCATGGGCTCTATGGTCACGGCCTGATGTCCAGATGGTGGTGGATGATGTGGCAGAGGGTGGTGGTCAGGTCAGAGCTGGTGGTGGTGGTGGAAGTGGCGGCTAGAGGGAGATGAAGGTGGTAGATGCCAAACTAGGCTAGGTTTGAATGCTAGGTGATGGATTTGTGCATTTTGGTGGTGAGGCTTGCCTTGGGGTTGCTCGGCCTGATGGGGTAGTGGACTGGAGGGGGTGATGATCAGAGAATGAGGTGGTGGAGGTCGGCCAAGGGCTGGTGGAGGAGGAGCCAAGCTATGAAGATGAGAACACAATGCAAATTCAAAGTAAGAAAATAGAAAAAAACAAAGAAAAGAGAAAAGAATTTACCAAACTTTGATCAACAATGGCCGTGTATATATATATTTTTTGAAATGTTTGAGAAAGTAATTCACGTGAAAATGAAGAAGATACGGCTGGAATTGAGAAAGAAAAGGCACGGCCATAAAGTCAAAAGATGTAAGTTGAGAAATGAAAAGGTGGAAGATAAAGAGACTTAGGAAGGTAAAGAGTTTAAAACTTTTCAAATTTCCTACCATTTATATTTAATTTATACATACATAAAAATAGCTGATAATAAAGATAAATAATCTCAGAGATAAAATAAATAAATAAACAAAATAAATAAATTTTAAATTAATTAAATTAAATGAAGAAAATAGCAATATATATATAACTAGGCTAAATAAATTGAACAAATTCAAATAAACTTCAGAAAAATTATATTATCACTTTAAAAATATTAAAAGACAAAAATATACATAAAATAACATATTAACACAATTTAAAATAAAATATGACAATTGAAATATAATTTATAAAATTTAAAACAAACAATATTGCTAAATAAATCAGTTTACACACAATATTGAAAAATCTATAACTTTTACAATTTAAATCCGTTTTTAACGAAACGAAAAGCAGTATTCATGTTATTAAATCTATTTTCATAATAAAAGATAAAATTTAATAATTAAATATTAAAATTAAAATTTAAAAGTCAAAGTTTGACCAGAAATCCACTTTTCAGGAAAATATTCAATTTATACAAATTTGAAATTATAATTCACATAATAATCAAGATTTATATTGAAAATGAAGTATTGAAAATAAAACAAGTTTAAAAATAATTTCAAAATAAAATAAAGTCAAATTTAAAAATATATGCAAAAATCTAGGGTTGTTACAGTCAACTCAAAGTCAAAATCTCTAGCTAGACAGAACAGCTGGTAAAAAATGTTATTATTGAACTAAGGAATTTGTTTTTGGACAAATCGAGTTGAATGTGGAAAATATTGGCATTTTGACTAATATTAAATTTCATATATCCTAAAGTGATATAGTTTTGATTAAAAGAACGTGTGTATACTATCGTTACTAAAGGAACTGCTTAAGAGAATATGAAATTGGATTTTACCGAGAAGATCCATAAGTGATGAATTGAGCCAAATTGTAACACCACTAGTTGAACTTGAGATAACGTGTAAACGTTAATATCTAAACTTTTTAAAATTAATTGCTGATTGAATTCACACATCTAAGTATCATAACCGTATTTGTGAATTTTTCGAAAAATCACATGATATAATTAGTTGATAAAATGTTATAAATTGATCAAATTATTTAATATTTAAGAAATATTAGTTATTATTAATTTGTTTGATGTTTTGGTTGCCATTAGTAATTATTTGGATGTGTATACAACATGTATATATACGCGTATTGATGTACTATATCGATATATTTAAACGAGTTTTAAATATATTTAATTACTTAAATAGGCCTTGGGATTTTTTGGTCCACATGGGACAAAATTGTGGTTAGCCATAAGTTAAAAAGAAATGGTCAAAATATTGATTTCAATTTAATTAGGGAATTAAATATTAAAGTTTTAAAAGATATAATAAGAACGGTTTACATTCTCTCCATAAAAGAAATCTTCCTCATCAATTCATTCATTCAATCTTTCCTTCTTCTTCCTCTTTCATAGTTACCACTTTTTCTTCCTTTTCTCCCATGGTTAAAAATTTTTCACCCCAAATAACATCAAACAAAATAAAATAGAAGTGATTGATTCTAGAAAGATTGTGTGGTGATTTAAGGAATCTAGGAGTCGATATACACATCAAGATGTCATGAAGGGTTGGATCTACAAAGGTAAATATATATTTGTTTTACATGCTTATACATGTTTACACTTGACCTAAATTAATGTACATAGCATATATCAAAAATATCATTGTATATTCATGAAGAATGATTTGTTACAGGTGTTTTTTATAAATAAAATTCAGAAGGGAAAAGGAAAAACAAGAATGAAACTTGATCGATTTATTTTGAACTTATGTATTTGTCGAACATTTTATACATGGATATATTTTATGCATATAGATATTTGTTGATCACTTTATGCAATTTGCAATTTATGTAATATCATATATTCTATCACCTTTTTAGGCTATGGAAAATTATAGAATTTACAAGCTACTATGTATGATTTGGATCTAAATTAAATTAGTATTTACAAAAGAGAAAGGTGTAAAGACTTTACATTTTTCTTAGTTTTCATCTAGATACTTCCTTAATCAAAGATTTAAACTTGAAAATTATTTCATTAACTATACTTGGATTATTAATTGCATAAACTTAATTTTATGGAAATTTAAACAGATGTATATACTTAGGCATTTATATTCCGTATGCATATGAACTTGTCATATGTATATGTAAGTATACACTATATGTATATATAATAGATATAAATCCTAATATCTATATGTAAACATGCGTATAGTTATACACATGTTTATATATATCATTTTGTTACCATCTCATTTCATGTATATACACACACATGCACATATTCATATACAGACATACACATACAGATATATATATTAAACATTAAATTAAATTAATTAATATGATTAATTAATTAAAATAGAATATTATAAAGTAAAACATTATTTTATTTTACATAGATAGATTGGATCTAATGCAAGTTAATAGACTACATAGGCCCACTAAGATCTAATTAGGGGAAAAAAATTGAAATCTACCTGTTTCACTCGCTGCGAAATGGACTGGTTTCCTTCAGTGATATTTGAGCCCACATGATCTATGCAGTCTAATCAGTCAACATTTAGGGCCAACTAACAAAACATACTTATCCAAAGGGTGTTTAGAATTGTAATGTCTAGGCTTAGGGTTGAATATTCAAGTATTCTCCCCTCTTTGGCTATTAGCTTAGCCCAATGGGAGGAGTAGGTCCAAAAGGTTGTCCGAGATGTAAGGCCTGGAGTTTTTTGGGCCTCGGACTGATTTGAAAATTTAAAAATATATTTTAAATTTTAAATTTAAGTTTAAATATGTAAGAAAATTTTATAAAGGTTATAAAATAAATTAAATATTTCAAAATACTTTTAAGAAATTAAATAATTAATTTCATAATAATAATATATATTTAATTAATACAATTAATTAAAAGGTAACTAAATATGCTATATATATTGATATATGTAGGTCTCTATATTTATTGTAGTTCTACATTTATCTTACATAGTATAAGATAAATAAATTAAAATTTTCAAATTAACTAAAGTATTTAACTGAATTGTTTAATTAAACAAAAGGATTTATTGAATAAATAGTTAAGTAAAGTTTAATTAGTTATTATATATACACACATATATTGATGTGCGTGTGTGTATATATACAAAACTATAAATGTAATAGTTGGTTATTCATCCTAAATTGTTTAGATGAATAACATAAAGGTTCTAAAATTTTAAATAAAATAAAATTTATATAAATTAGTCAGTTAAATTAAAAATTAGTTAAATACAATTTAAATAATAAGAATTAAAGGTTAGTTAAATGTGATTTAATTGACAAGAACCAAAATTAACTAAATATGATTTAATTAAGAGGAATTTAAATTAATTAAATACGATTTAATTAATAAGAATTAAAATTACATAGATATGATTTAACTAATAGTAATTAAAAATAATCAAATATGATTTAATTGACAAGATACATATATAAATTATATAATTTTAAATTAAATTATAACAGTTATAAATAAAGTAAACTTTTATAATTATATGCATATAAAAAAATTAAGTGAAACACTGAAGTTAACCCAAAATAGATATTTTGAAATAAATATATACTTATAAAGTACATGTACCATGATTTCAGATGCATCCAACACTTAATTTCATGAGGGTATTTCATAAGAAATACATTATTCCTTAATTTGTTATCGCTCTAATGTATATACTGAAGCTCATAAATCTCAAATATATAAATTTGTCCTCTATCATTTATATATAGATAGATTACTTTCATACTCACTAGTTGTTGAGCAAACTTAAGCTAGGGATTTTATGTGTAATACTATTAATATATATTGCCTAGTCGAGTTAAGATGTAACACCCTGAAAATTTAGTGGAAAATTTCATAAGAAAATTAAATTTAAATAAGACAAGGACTAAAATAAAATTTTAACAAACATCTGAATTTGACTATGAAACTTGCAGCATTGCGTTCGTAGCAATTTTCCTACAATTTTCATATATAACACTTCAAAATCAGATTTAGTACGGAAAAGTTATGGATGTTTGAAAGAAATAGAATAAAATTAAAAATTAAAAACTTACCAAATTTACACTATGAAGGGTCGACCCCAAGGGTTCGATGGTCGATCGGTAGCGGTCGACTAATGGCCATTGAAGATCGACCATTCACGTATAAAATCAGCAAACTGGAATGTGCGATTGACGGCTGTGATCGAACCAAATATATTACTTCCTTGCCAAGTTTCTACTATGCGTATGAGATGGAAACGAAGATTCTCTAAGGCAAATCTGATGCTCCAAATCGATCACTAACCCCTATAAATTAACACCTAGGCTAACCCTAATTTTATTATAAATCAACAGCATACGAAACTCTATCGAAATTTCATCTCTGCACTTATAAATTTTCTCCAAAGTTAAATTAAAACCAAAGCAAGAGAACACCAGTAATCGAATCTAGGAGGGGCAGGCTTATGGGTAGCGATCCTATGATGGATCATAGGTTGTTAGAGTTAATTTTAACCTATTCTATCATATCAAGGGTGTTAGAAATTAAACTGTAAATTATAAACCTTAACTACTAAACCTGGAATTTAAATTAGAAATTGAAATTGGTGAAAATTGATAAATCTAGTTTCTAACCCTCTGTTATTGAAAGTGAAAACTTTAAAAATCTGTTAACCTAAATTAACCTAGTATAATTAATTTCCTAAAATCTATGAATTTGAAACCAATAAAAATAGGGTAAAATCACATAGACTGGTCGTTGTAAATTGCTTAGGGTTCCCTATGTAAACCGAATTCACAAATAATTAAAAATCAAATCATTGAAAAATCAGAAAACCCTAATTTTACATTGTGACCAATCGACCAGTCACCCTGAACGGTCGACCGCTAGCGGTTAACCGATAGGGTGTAGCGGTCAACCGGTGGAGGCTTGAATTGCAGAACTTGAACCTTGGCCTAAGGTCCTGGTTAGGAATAAAATTAATATAAAAAATTGTTTGTATAAGCCTATTATGTGCATATGTGTGTATGTTAGAGGCAGTAGGGAAGCTAGTTCTTTATGAGATGACGCTAGGACATTGTAGAATTAGGTAAATGCATTTTACCCAATAGGGGTCGAATATTCGACTGGGGCAATTTTGTTGCAAATGGCATACACAAGAGGTTCTACGGTGGATGCACAGCACTGACTGATGCTTGGTGAAGTGTATGGGCCCTGCATAATAGGACTCCTTGGTATGCATGATTTTGACGTGGCATGATACTATGCGGTAGATGGAGCCCGACACGTGCAATAAGAGGCGTATACTACGGTTGATATTTTGAGATGGATGCAGGCGATGAGACATCCTAATGAGTCGGCATTGCGGGCTCCCCCTCGATGTGTAGTTGGGTTCCATGTAGTCGTAGTTATGAGAAATTTATTCCCATATAGCCTAGTGGTGGTTTCCATGTCTAGTAGTCCAGTGGTGGTGTTTCCATATCGAGTAGCTTTAGGAGCGGTGGTTGATCGTTAGTTATTGAGGTTTGATCCGTAGTCCGATCCTTGTAGTAACTTGCACAAGTTGTAGGGTAGATGTGTGTTGGATAAAAACCCTTAAGTAATGGACCCTAGAAATGCATGGGTACTTGTAGGACACCCTAGAACACTTAGAGTAGAAGTAAAGTCAGCTGCACATGATCATCATATATTAAACTTGTACTCATTCACCGATCTTTTGTCCGACCCACTCCTTTTCTTTTCACTTCCCCCACCACATAATGATTGGACATAGTACGATGAGAAAGGAGCTAAATGTTGGAGTTCTCATATTCTTCATTATTCCTTATATAGCACTTTATTGTACAAGTGTATATTAAAGCTTATATTGTACTTTGGAAATAGTGTATATGAAAATTAAGTATTTTTTAGACTGTTTTCTAAAAATATCTATGTTTAGTACTTATATTTTAATTCCTTTTGCTATGAGATATGAAAGTGCCGAAAAATTTACCCTTATAATCATGCTCTATAATGTTTTAAAAAACCGAACAGCTCATATTTCTCGACATGACACGATCCCGAAAGTCACCATAGGCTGTGGATCGGTGTATCGGGAAGTGGTGTTGTTACCTTTAGTATCAGAGCTTAGGTTTAAGATTCCCTAGGATTTAGGCATATATTAAGAAAAAATACTTGAAATTTTTAAAAAAAAAGGTTTTCAAAAAGGTTTTTCAAAATGGTCTTTTGAAAGGTGTGTGTGTATATATAAGTTTTCAAAGGTTTTACATATATATATAAACATATAACAAGGAAGAACGCTATCGCTTATTCTTGTCAGTACTATTTTTGGGAAAGTTGAAAATTATTCCCAAACACAGATAGTGAGTGATTAATTTTTAGGGAAATGGTTCTGGTAAAGCAGCTCAGAAAACAGGCGTGAACATCCCTATGTGGTTCCATCGGTATTCGTAAGCGAGAAGACAAGATGAGCATAACCCGACTAAGGGAGCATAATTATAATTTTTGGATATGTGTATTAATTCCCTATACATTTTAACTCATAAGGTAGTTGTTGGCTTATCCCTTATATAAGCAAACAATTGTGGGTTAGAATAAATGTTAAGGTGATAACAGTTAAGGTGAAAAATAAACCTTTCACGTTTATTATGATTTATTCCATAAAGAAATGCTAGTAGAGGCTTCCTGTACCAACTAGCAGTAGCAAGTAAATTATGGATTTAAGGGTGAGTGAAGAAGATTGGTACCACGAGAATCATATAATAAGAATACAATGTCAATAAAGCGTAAGGGGAACATGAAAGAGGACTTTACAAACTTATGGAAAAATTCTCCAATTAAAGTGGGAGCCCTATTCTCATATTGGTAGTAGTAGCAAGGACTCCCATTTACTTAAAGGTTTGGCTAAAGTACTTGTATATTGAAGTTTGATACTGTATTGGAAAATAAACTTGAGTTAACCATCTTCGGAAAGGACGAAAACCTTATGCACTTAAAGCATGGTTAGGTATAAGTAGGCTTAGGTAATTAGGTTGCTATTGTCTACTCCAATTTAAGTGATAAACCAATGAAAATATTTTCTAAAATTTAGAAATAGTATATTTCTGATATTTTAAATAGAAAAAAAATGTAGGTTTATGATTTTATGTCAAATAATCAGGCAAGCTTTATGGAATTCGTTTAAAAAGGAGAAATTTGAGAATTTGATAAAAAGCGATTTATCAATAACCGTTTTAAAGCCTTTGTTTTCTCTTTTAGGCACATTGTTACACTTACCCTCATTGTGCATTTTGCTTTTAATAATAGAGCTTTTGGAAAAAAAATAAAAAAATTTGAGAAGTATATAAGATCCAACTTTTAAACTCCTTTTATAAATAAGTAATGGTTAGTACTTGAAAATATCTTTTATCGATGTTTCTATCAAATTCTAAAATAATATTAATAAGTTAAAAGTGCTACATTTTTATGAAAATTCCTTACTTATAAAGGAAATTTTTAGAAAGGTATGTTGCGTTTTGCTAAGTTAAGCTTAACCGTTTTTGATAATTTAATTAAAGAAAATGCCATGGTCTTAGTAAGAAGGAAACGCTTGTTAAAAAGAAAAAGAAAATGAATGGAGAGTTTTACAGTTCTAAAAACTTACTAATTTTGTGGAAATGATGTTAAATTCAAAGGTTTTACTTTTAAAAAGATAAAGTGAAAATATTATGACTATGACTTAAAACTAAAGGAAAAGAAATAGATTAAGGTTAGATAAAAAGGATTGAACAGCCCACTATGACAAAAAATTAACTATGTGATTTAGAAGTATTGAAATGGTTGGGACAGAGATAAGAAGTAACATGGGAATTTCGTGACTTTTTCAATCAATGGTTAAATTGGAAGGATATAATACTAGATCAAACTTCCTGTAATAGTGAAGAATGAACGTCACTTTGTGCCTACTATGGTCGAGAGGTGGACACGGATGCAGGCGATGAGACACTCTGATGAGTCGACATTACGTGCTCCCTTTCGATGTGTAGTTGGGTTACGTGTAGTCGTAGTTATGGGAAATTTATTCCCATATAGCCCTAGGGTGGTGTTTCCATATTTAGTAGCCTAGCGACGGTGTTCCATATATAGTAGCCTAGTGGCGGTGTTTTCATATTTAGTAGCCTTGTAGTAGTGGTGTATCCATATAGAGTAACTCTAGTAGCGGTGTTTCCATATTAAGTAGTTCTAGGAGTAGTGGACGATCGTTAGTTATTGAGGTTTGATCCTTGTAGTAGCCTGCACAAGCTGTAGTGTAGATGTGTGTTGGATAAAAATCCTTAAGTAAAGAACCCAAGGAATGCATGGACACTTGTAGGACACTCTAGGTCACATAGAGTAGAATTAAAGTCAACTGCACATGATTATTATATTTTAAACATGTACTCATTCACCAGACTTTTGTCCGACCCACCCCTTTTCGTTTTACTTTACCCCACCATAGGATGATAGGTTAGTAGTTGGTAGGGCAAAGTATGAGGAGAAAGGTGCTAAACGCTGGAGTTATCATATTCTTCATTGTTCCTCATGAAGCTCTTTATTTGTATTAAATGTCCATTAATACATATATTGTACTTTGGAAATAGTGTATATGAAAATCAAGTATTCTAGAGACTGTTTTTATGAAATGTCTATTTTCATTACTTATATTTTAATTCCTTCTTCTATGAGATCTAAAAGTGTAGAATGTTCTAGAATTTACCTTATAATTATGCTCTGTAATGTTTTAAAAACCTAACAACTTGTATTTCTCAACATGATGCGAGTCCGAAAGTCACCCCAAGCCTTGGATCGGTGTGTCGGAAAGTGTGGGTTGTTATACAACACATATGTAACAAGATTTAAAGTCGTACCAGATGATAATTTTATGACTAAAATTTTAGTTAACTTAAGCACGTTGAATGATGAATCTGTTAAGCTAATTTCAACAACTTAAATTTACGTTGTTATTCTTATCAACGTTGCTCATTATATTCCAACTGCATCTGTCTTCTTGAAAACACTTTTGTAGCCAATGGATTATATCCCTTTAGGTACAATTATCAAAATCATATTTAAATATGCACTTGGAATCCATTTCGGATTTGTGCATCGTGACATATGGTAGAGTTAATACTCTTAATGGCTTATTGACAACTTAGAATGTTCTTTTCTCCATATCGGTATGAAGCTCACCGTTTCTCTTTAATGTGCGAGAATACTTATTAGAAACTCTAATGTTTTGTATCTGACTAAGATTGGTTAATTTCATTTATCCCTCGTGATCGGTTTTATCTTTGGATCATATCCAAATCCATTTTATTACCAATAATTTTTAAAAGAAATTCCTTTGCTACGAGGTTGGTATTTCTTGAAACAACGATTGTTTCTCAATGCAACAGAATCGATGTTCATAAACATTTTATGAATTCCTTTATATATGTAAAATTGATTTGGTTTTAGATTCCGAAACTTATATTCAAAATATAAATTGTTCAATCAGTATTGTTCGGTTACAAATTCCTTTGGGGTGGTCAACATAAAATCCCTCATAGACATTTATTACGTATAGTTTTTTAACTTGCACAACCTGCCAACTCCTTGACCTAGAATACATAGGAGTTTCTTATAAACTCTTACCTTGTATGATATCATAAATTATGCTTTAGATGTAATTAATTTTAAACTTATGTGCTACACTTAAGTACACAACCTTACAGAAAGAAGTTAACTCAAATTCACTCATTATCAATCGTACTTTGTCCAACAAAATCTGCTTACTCCTTATCGATACATCTTTACGTAGAGAGGGCTGACTTTTAACATCGAATCTTTATTCATTCAAGTACTTTTGGAACCATTTCCAATATACTCATTTATTCGATCAAATCGAATCAATTTATTTTCTTTTGCATGTTACATTACTTACTTCCATTTAATATTCTATGAACTTATTGTGGATATACTACCTGTGTATTAAATACGCATGTACATTTCTATGATAATTCATTAGTGAATTTTGATGAAATATCTAGAAATATTTCAATATCATTAGGCTTACGACTACATATATCTATATGTATCGATCCGAAGAGTTCACCAACTCTTATGTCGCTTCCACTGAATGGGTGCTTTTCCTATAATTGTTTGAGATACATTTCACCAATACCATATGATTCATTATAGTATGGTTAAAGAATTATTTCTCAAAAACTGTGGCTTAGTCCATAATTCCGAAATAATTGTAAAATTTCAAATACTTCTATATTTTCTAATGCATCAGCTTTTGCTATAAAAACAAGTACCATTATTATAGTTTTATCTTATAACGGATATTCATAAAAATTCTTGTTGGAATAAAACCATGTCTATTTCAGTCAATACTGAAAACAGTTATTATTTCATAAATAATATTTAGTGAATTTATGAAATAAAATTGTAATTTAATACATCCACTAAGAAGTGTTATATGGTATGCTTCCACTATTTCTACCATTACTACAACACCGTATGAAATATGAATCTCCATTCAACCACTTATTATAGAATTTGATTTTATGTATTGTAACTAATTTACAATCAAGAGTTTCGGATCAAATATCTTACACTCAAAGAAATACGTCTCATAGGAAACAATTTCCTATATGAAAATATAGAAATCATATTTCTTATTCCTTGTTAAGTATCTATTATTATTTTATACAACTCTCGATTTTGATGTCTCTTTATGAAGCAGAAATGACCATCACTCTCTTCATCCCAACTGTGGTTTGAGTTACATCCACTCTCGTACATTTGCTTTCCTTTCCAAACGGTCAAACCATTCAAAAGGAAATCCTTACTACAAGATCATAACGAACTTTTTACTAAAATGCATTTGGTCATCGTAAACATTTAAGGATATCGAATATGTTGCACTTAACGTAAACTGATCAAACTGACCTTTCGGTGATCGAATTCTTAGATCATCATGTGGCTCCTGGTCTACTGTTACATTTAATATGACAAGTCCTTACTGTAATCAATCATATGACACACGATCTGGCACTGTGGTTTACTTGCACATTTTAAATGAACTAATTTCAATGAGGTTTTGTATATTACAAAATGCAGTTGTTCAGTATATAACATTCATATGTGATGGGATATGGATCAAATATCCATATACCTGTATTGTTTAAGAGTTTGAAACTCGTAAAAGATAACACATAGTCTAGGAAAATAAATACATAAGTGACCAACTTATGAACATATTTAATAGTTTTATAATATGTGCTTGCATGGGTCTTGGTGACAACATGCAAAATTTATTGGTAAGTTTATTGTTAATCTTAGATCAGTTTAATTGTATATTTTAATTACACAAATTTATCGATGCAGATTAGTTTAATTTATATAGCAGATCTTCTTATATTATTAATAAGGTTAAACATTACATTTCATTTTACTAATAAACTCCAATTGGACTTTTTTGTTTCTCAAAGCCTTAAGAGAAAATAGAGAAAACTTTCAATTTCTCTAGTGGGCGTTAGGACTTGCATGTCTTGGAATTCTAACCTTGAGTTCGCTTAATAAATCATAAGCCTACAAGCGATGGAGAACACTTTATCGGTTGTATCATAAACAATTCCTAACCCTTGGTCTTTTTCCTAATCTCATTTCGACCATGAGTTTGTTCAACCAATCAAAAGAGATTATTCACTCGTACCTACCACTTCATGATAGGCTAAGTAAATGTATGTACCTTGAGTTTGCTCAATATACTTTACCACTTCTATCAATATATTAATTATACTATAGATGACATCTCTAGCTTGAGTTTTCTCGATAATTTAGAGAGTATGCAAGTAATTTATTAATATATAAATGATAGAGGACAAAACTTACATTAAAGATTCTTTATCCTTAATATATTTATTTGAGTAACATCAACTTATGAAATAATGTATTTCTTATGAATACACTCGTGATTCAAGCGTCGGACATGTCTGAAATCACGATATACGTACTATACGTATGTATTTTTTCCTTAAATCGAATTTGGGCTTATTATAGTTCCTCATTTATTACACATTCATATTATATAAGTTTAATTCATATATTATAGTTTATAGTTTTAATTAACTTATATGATATTTTTATGCATGATCTTATATTAGTTTTATTGATTAAATTTTATTTAATTAATTTAATTAACTAAATAATTAACATTTAATTTAATTTTATTCATTTTAAACATACTTAAATTGAATACATGTACTATAAAATTTTTATAAGATACACATATATCATTAAACATGTAATTAATTTATTTACTAATTAACATTTAATTAATTTATTAAATTAAACTAATTTTAATTAATTTTGAAAATTATTCATTTATTATTTTAAAAATTTTAAGATAAATTTACATATACCATTATATATGTTTTTAGTTTAATTAATTAACTTTTAATTATTTATTTAATCAATCCAGTTAATTATTATTATAATTTTTAGAAACAATTAACTATTTTTCAAAACATTTTGAAAATATTTTATAACATTTATAAATTTTCCTACATATTTTAAAAACCTTTTAAATGTGAAATGTAACCAATAATTTTAAAATAGATATTGAAAAATATCCCAAAGTCCAAAATCAATTTGGGCTTTTATAGCGGGGATAACCTTTCAGCTTACCTTATCCTTTTGGGTTAGGCCAACAGCCGGGTGGGGCAGAGTAATTGATTGCCCAAACTCAAGCTTAGACACTACTTTTCTTGACACCCTACTAAATGGGTAGGCTTTAATAAGTTAGCTATAATATTGTTAATTTATACCTCATAGGCTATTGGGCTCCGATACTATTGTTGGAACTGGGCCAGCACACACCGGTTAAATGGGTGAATTTAGATTTTTTTTTTTTACTATTTTAGATCTTATTGGGCCTATGAAGTCTAAATTTATTTAGATCTAATCCAAATAATTTTAAATTAAATCTTTATTTTATTTGTTTAATTGATATAAAGATTTGATTTTGTATATGTGTCTCTATGTGTGTGTGTAATATGACGTGTATATGTGTATCATATACACATATATGTGTAGGAGCACATGGAAGATATAAATATGTATATGGTTTAATGTGCTTGTGTATAAGTGCTAAGATTTACACTACAACAACACATTAGCCTCTTTGTATACGTATTTTTTATCTATTATTATTTCAATATTAATTTAATATAAAGTGTGTATATATATATGCATATATATAAATAAATACACAAATAATTTATATATATTTATGCAAAAAAATTATGTATAAATTTAAATTTAAATATATAAACCAAATCAGACATTTATTATTTAAATTAGCTTAGTGTAAATTTAAATTTGAAAAAAAATCTAGATCCAGAATAATCACCTGTTTAAAATTCAAATTCAAGTTTGAAAACAAATCTAGATCTAAAAAAATATTTTATTTTAGATTCAAATTAAAATTTGAATATTATTATATTTAATATGTATATACACACACATACATAAGTATAGGTTTATATGTTTTTTATTTTCTTAAATATAAAACTGCATATAAATGTGTATATTTTAAATTTGATAATTTCTAAATATCTAGACAACATTATATATTTAAAAATAAAACATTATTGTTTTTTATCTTTAACCAAAGTGTTTTCAATAAAAATTTCTTAGTACGGATTTAAATTGAATTTTTTTTATTAAACTAGATTCAAAGTCCTTTAAGTATAAAAAGACTACAAAAAAGCCTTCCCTTAATATATACACTACCCAACACTTAAAAATATAACACAGCCCAACCCAAATACCCCCTTATACCCATACAAAAGCGGACTCAAGTATAATTCCTTCACCTAATCTCCCGATCCTTCTTGAACTGCCTCAATTAAAGAAACATTACTAACCTTTTTAGTTTATTCATTGTAACTCCTAGTTTTCCTTTTCTAATATTATAATTTAATAGCAGAAAATGAATAGAAAATTTCTTTTTTAGCATTGTTTTCTGTCTACCATCTCTCTATAACACTTTGCTACTTCTCTAATCTGCATGCACCATGTCTGAATGGGCATCTTCTTCCTTAATGTTCCCATATCTAAAAAATATCCATAGATTTGTATACAACTTATTGAAAACTAAGTTGTTCAAGTCATCCCATGACTGAAAGCATGGAATCTGCTTGGACAATAAAGAAACTTAGGTAATTCTGAACCGTAGTGTAACATCCCCAAATTTTTATGACATTATTCAGGAAATTTAATTAGATAAATGAAATAGAATAATGTTGATAAGGAGATTGAGGTTTGAATAAATTGTATATATAGGGTCGTGCTTATTAATAAGATGAATGGGCTTTAAATTGGTTTATTGGTTAATTAAACTACACATGGGCTTGATTAGTAAATAGCCATTTTATATTACACGGCTATACACTCCACATCTTTGTCCATTCACATTCATTATTCTCAAAATCGAAAATAAATGTAAGAACCTTAATATAGCCGGCCATTAACAAGGAAGGAAAAAGAGGAAATTTCAATCAAAAGATAAGATCAAAGCTAGGAAGGATTAAGCAACAACAAATCTCAAGATCCTTATCAACTATAAGGTGAATAATAATCTCATACCATCTCTATTTTTATTCTATGATTATATGGTTTCGGAATTATGATTTAAATTCATTTTTGTGATAAAAATGGATGATTATATGCTTGGGTTATATTATATTGATTTATTTTAATTCATACGCATATGAATTTGTACGGTTTTAATGTAAAACCGAGAATCTATGATTTCAGATTGCCATTGAAAATTTTTACGTTAAGTAAAACATGATTTTGGAGATGGGTTTTAATTTCTAGAATTTTCCAAGCTATGGTAATGTTATTATGAATTTTTAATGGAAAATATGATATAATCGGGTTTAAAATTTATTTTGAATATTTCAGGAAGAAATTGGGTCTAAATTTTTAATATATTTGATACATAAGGAAATCTAATTTCTGTGATTTTTGGGAATTTTTCCCAATTGATTTACTAGGGGAAATAAAGTATTTTAAAAGAAGGGATTTTCTGCAAATGACGGTTTTGTTAAATGGAAAGGATTTAACGTTAGAATCCTTTAATTTCCATCTGAATAAATGCGACAGTTTTAAAGGTAAAGTATTTGAAAGGTTTTTATGGCAACCAATCAATGGTTTACAAATAGGCAAGTTGTTAGAAAGTAATTAATAAAAGTTGTTATAATTCAGCCTTTAAACCAGAAAAAGGTGTTACGCCTCTGTTAGTAAGTACCTTTTGACTCCATTGACCCCGCCTCATCCCAGTTGAAACCAACATAGTCGAAACCCATGTAGTCGAAACCAATACACAAAATTTCACTTAAATGGTATGCAGTGGATTGGAAGGAGGGCGAAAGCCTTGGTGTCGAAAGGTTAGCTTCCGATGGAGTCGAAACTCTGCTTTGTTTTCATAAGTTAAAGTCTTGCCTTGTTTTACGTAAAGCTTTCGACATAGTCGAAACATATGTTTTTGAAAGCGTTTTATAATTAGCTTTCGAAGAAGGTTGTCATATTATGTTAAAGTATTAGCTTTCGAAGGGGTACCTTTTTTTACTTAAATAAGAGCTTTCGAAAGGACTGGTTTCGACCAAGTTGAAACCAAGCCGCCAATTCCCCTTTCGACTGCATTGAAGTCATCTATGTTGTCAAAGGGGTTAATTATGTTTTAACCTAAGCCTTTTTCTTGAATGCTTTTGAAGGGGTTGAGGGTTTCGAAGGTGATGGAGTCGAAAGGGGGTTTCGACTCTGTCCTTCGAAGTTTTGATTTTAAAGTCTTTGCTTTCGACTAAGATGGTTCCGACACCATCAATTTTTCCCCAAACTAATTTTTATTGGTTTCGAAAGAGATACTTTCGTATATAACCATTTTGACCCAAATGATTTTTAAAGAGTAACCCAATATTTTCGAAAGGGGTACTTTATGTGTTTCGAAGCTATGTTTTAAAGAATGTTTTCTTGATACCTTCGAAAGGTATCTTTGCTTTCGAAAGGTATATACTTAGAGTTTTGAAAAGAGGTTTCCTATGCTTTCGAAGGAGGTCATCTAGTGGTTTCGAAAGTAATGTTTTAAAGTTTCAAAAAGAATAACCCATTCTCTTTTTTAAGGAAAAACCATGGCATAAATAAAGATTTTGGAAATATTATTCACATTGGTATTAACCCATAACTATATTTTGGGGAAAGGGCGGAATAACCAGTTAGGTTGACCCAGTAGTGAATATAACTTAACAGATGTTAAATTCTTAATTAAAGATATTGGCAGGGGCCAATAGGTTTACAGTAAGCCCATAAAAACTGTATGATATTGGCAGGGGCCAAAGGTTCATAGTCAGCCCATGAAAACAATGATTTGATATTGGCTGGGGCCGGTAGGTTTATAGTTTGCCCATGAAAACTATATCCGGATTAAGATATTGGCAGTCAGTCAATAGGTTCCTATTTAGCCCATGAAAACTAGGATAAAAAATAGGATATTGGAGTTTCCAATAGGTTCTTAGTGATCCTATGAAAACTAAGTAATTGGACAGATAGTGTAACATCCTATATTTTCATAACATTATTTAGAATAATTAATTGGGTAAATTAAATAAATAATGTGAAGATTAAAAGGTTGAGATTTGATTAATAAAGAGTAGCTGTGCCATGTTAGTGTGTTAACTAAAATGAAATAACCTAAGTTAATGTTTTAGGATATGAGAAGGGCAATATGAGAAATATGTAAGGTTTATACCCTAAACCCTTAGGAATGGAACTCACGTTCATTTTCATTTCATTCAAACTAAAATTTCCTAAGGCCGGCCACCATTATCATTCTCAAGAAGAAGATTAATGCTAGGATCCAAAAGAAGGAAGAAAATCAACTAAATCAACATCAAATCTCACATCTATAATCTCAAAGCTAAGGTGAATAATTACTACATCCCAATTTCTTTTGGTTTTCAGTTTTAAGATTAAACCCGAAATGATTTTGCAACTATATGCCATGTTTTGATGATTAAAGTTATATATATATATGTATATATATATATATGTGTGTGTGTGTGTGTGTGTGTGTGTGTGATGGATTATGCATGTTCATGTTAGTTTTTATGATATGTTTGACATGAAAACCTTATTGAATGACATCCAAATGCCTTGAAATTTTAAATATAGGTTAGAAATGATATTTTAGAGATGGATTTCGATTTTCATAATTTTCTGAATTAATATGGATTTTATATTAATTTTCTAGTGAAGAAAATTATTTATTGGGTTACAAATTATTTTCGGCTAAAATAATAACTATTTGGGGTTGAAATTTTTATATGTTAGGCAACATATTAAAATAGATTTTCTGGGATATTTCCAGATTTTTCCTAAGTGTTTTGATGAATATATTAAATTATTTAAGGTATGAGACTTCAATGTTTTATATATTTAATCAAGGAGAAAGGGCATTTTACAAAATGAAATTATTGTTTAATTCTGAAAATAGTGGCAGCATATTTCTGAAAAGAATTTGTTAACTAATGAAAATTTGACAAACAAAGGTAGGTTAGTTGAAAAGTTATCCTTTTTAAGTTAAAAACAAAGAAAACATACTTTTAGCATGTTTCAGCCTTTACGGTAACAAACCTTCCGATCCAGACCTTCCGACAAGGTCAAGAGGTTCAAAGCCTTCGACAAGGTCAAACCAATGCATATGGTATCAAGTTACTTGGTACGTAATGAACTGGATAGAGTCGAAGGGTTCTAAGTCGAAAGGTTGATGGCCAAAGAGGTTGGGGTATGTTTGTTTTATAAACCAAAAGCTTTCACCTGCTTTGCTTTCGAATAAGAGCTTTCGACTTGGTTGTTTTCGACCAGGCTAAAATATTTAAAAGAAAGGTTTAAACCCTTCGACACAGTTAAAAGGTTACTGTTGCTTAATTACTACTTTGTTTTGAAACCTTCCGACATAGTCGAAAGGTTACTGCCGCTTTATAAATGTTTTGTTTTGAACCTTTCGACAAAGACGAAAGGTTTACTTGTTTTACAAACTAGCTGCTTCTCCATGCTTTCGACTTTTGACTTACGTGATTCACCCTTGTTTTATAAATTGAAATAAAACCCAAAGTTTTCAAAAGAGTTTTTTTAAAGGATATGTTTAAAGCTTTCGAAGCAGAACCTCCGACAAAGTCGAAAGGTTACTTCTAATGGTTTCAAAAGGTTTTAGTTGAATGATTTCGAAAGGTTTAGTTCAGTGGTTTCAAAAGGTTTATTGAATGGTTTCAAAAGGTTTTAGTTGAATGGTTTCGAAAGGTTTATTGAATGGTTTCGAAAGGTTTTAGTTGAATGATTTCGAAAGCTTTAGTTCAATGGTTTCGAAAGGTTTATTGAACGGTTTCGAAAGGTTTTAGTTGAATGGTTTCGAAAGGTTTATTGAAAGGTTTTAGTTGAATGATTTCGAAATGTTTAATTCAATGGATTCGAAAGGTTTAAATGGAAGATTTTCCAAGGTTTTCTAAGGCAATGTTTTAAAGTGATATTACAGAAGGATGTCCAAAGTTTTATAGCTTTTGAAAGGTTTGCTTTTCAATGGGTTCGAAAGGTTTGAGGAATGGTTTCAGAAGGTTGGATATTGGTTTTGAAAGAGATGATTTCAAAGCTTTAGAAAGAGGTTCTTTCAAATGGTTAAATGTTTACATCAACTAAATTTTGAGTAAAGTATATATATATATATAACATGGTGATATGATTTTGAGTAAAGTATAAAGATTATATACTTTTCCTTGTTTAAGTTGGATTTAAAGGTTTTAAATCATTTTGGAAATGTTTACAAGGAAAATTATGGGAGGGGATCCTTAAGTGAAAATGACTCAGATATTAGAAAACCAAATGGGACTAGTATGGGGTCGCGCCCTATACATTAGCTAATAGCCCCAGGTAATTGTTTGTCCAAAATTTCAATGTGTAGGGCTTTGTCACAGGTAGACTAAAATTATGATTACACATTGAAAGGAATATATGTTTATATACAGATAGGTTATTGGTGAGCCCGAAAAACCATTAGGATCGGGAAGACCTAGGAGATGATTAAGTTAGGGACAGACCGTCCAGAAGTGAAGTATTTAATAGATAGTTAAGGATAGACCATCCAGATGGGAAATGTTTAACATATAGTTAAGGATAGATAATCCAGAAGAAGAATATCTAACAGGTGTTAGGGTAATTTTGATTGTATTGTCTGGTAGACCCGAGTCAACCAAAGGTTAAAAGTTATCCAAACAAAACTTGTGTGTTTGAACAGATAGTTCATTATTGCCTGATATTTATGTAGGTTTACATAATGATTACTTTACAGTATTTAACCATTGTGGATGCAGGAGCATAGTATATGGTTTTATGAAAGGTTTTGCAAAGATATGTTTTAAAAGGATGTTAGTAAGGGGAAACCCGTTCCGCTAAGCGGTGTGGTCTCACTTAACGTAATTATTCTAGGATGTATAATATTATTCACACCAGGCTTTATGTCTGACTCGAAGTTTATGTTTTCCCCTTAAACTCTCGGTTGCTCAAAATTAATTTGAGTAGGCTGAGGGATTAAGGTCCTTTTCAGGTTTTAATAGGATGACGAATAAGCTACCGGAGGCATGCAGGAGGCAAACGGATAGCTACTTAGGATTTGCAGTTCTTGTTATGTTTTGATGGATTTTCTGCTGTGTTGTTTTGTATTAGGTCCATTATGACCATATGACTCTGATCTACCAAGGGGGTATCTTCATATACCGCTCTTAGCGTATTTTGTAATAATTATATTTGATCTGTGCCTGGAACGATTTGGGATTATGTGTTGTGAATGTGAAACAATTGGTTTTGAAATGTAATGAAGTAAAAGTAATCTGAGTTTTGTTTCATATTCAAGTGCTTCTGATATTATTGATACCATTAACATAGCTGTATTTAGTTGCCAAAAGCTAATACTATGACTGCAGCATCTGTAGCGCTTAGTTTTGGGCCTCTAGATAGGGGATGTTACAGATAGTCCTTAACATTTAACAAGTTAATAGTAACCCTAGAAACTATAATTGAGACAGATAGTCGGAATGAATGGGGATGGGTAATCCATAATTGATTTATTTGTTTTGCATATCATCATAAGGTTTTGAAATACTATGTTTTAACCATTGTGGATGCAGGAGCATAGTATATGGTTTTATAAATGTTTTAGGATACTAATGAGGAGAAAACCCGTTCCGCTAAGCGGTGTGGTCTCACTAGATATCTAAATGGTTTGAGATGGTAAATTATTATTCAGACCAGGCTTTATGTCTGACTCGAAGTTTTTGTTTTCCCTTTAAACTCTCGGGTACTCAATTGGTTTTAAGTAGGTTGAGAGTTAAGGTTTCCATGTGTTCTTTTAGACGAATAAAGCTTCCGAGGACGTGCAGGAGGCATGCTTGTTATTAGAGTTCTTTTATTTTCCGCTATGTGTTTTGTATGCAAAGGCAAATTATTTTTTGCCTATCTATATACTCTGATCTACTAAGGGGGCATCTTCATATGCTGCTCTTAGCGTATTTTGTAATAATTATACATTATCTGAACGTAGTCTGCGAATTGGGATTTTCTAATCAATTTGGAATATTTTGAATGGAATGTGGAATTTGTTTGTTGTTTAATTTTTTTCCATATTCTTGTGTTTCTGTGTATCTAATGTCGCCGTATTTGGTCACCGAGGATTAATAACTGTGGATGACTGCAGCATCCATAGCCATTATTTTTGGGCCTCCAAGTAGCGGGATGTTACAAGTTGGTATCAGAGCATAGGTTTATGAAACTTTAAAAGAAACTTAAACCTAAAAGATTTTCCAAACATACTCCAATGAATTGGATAATAAGATTGAGGTTTGGGTTAACGCTATGGTAACGCACTTGTTTCTATATATAGTTATAAATATATAAGTACGTATCCCCTGTTCTCTTAGACCATTCTTCTATTTCTTACTAAGGCTCGTATGCAGATTTACGAGAAAGGATATATGGATGGAGGAAACTGAAGAGGAAATCTTGGTGGTGGAAGCACCACAACTAATAGGAATGCTCAACCCACTACAAGGAGAAATCCGAGTCGACCAACTAATGCTAGTAACCAAAATTGTGAAGCCAATGTGGGTGCTGGAAATCCACCAGTAGATATGGGGGCGATGTATTAGTTCTTTGTCGGTTTGATGCAAGATGGAGCTGCTGCTGGAGTTGCTGAAAATGTAGCAGGAGCAAATCATGTGGCTTCAGTATGGAATATTCCTTTGCTGAGTAGAGATTACACCAATTTGGGCGGGAAGCCATTCTTGGGAACGGAAAGTGCAATAGAAGTTCAGAACTGGATGTTGCATTGTGAGCGTATATTTTCTAATTTGGGTCTGAATGATGGACAAAAGAGAAGGTTGGCTTCTAGACAGTTGCAGGGGTCGGCGCTACATCGGTGGAATAGTGTCATAGCCAGAGTTCCGGAAGAGCAGTTAACTTGGGCTGATTTTAAAACGAGATTTGAGCAGAAGTTTGTATCTGAGTTTGCCAAGTCTGAGCTAATGAGGAAGTTTATGGATTTAGTGCAAGGAGAGATGTCAATAGTCAAGTATGCTACTAGGTTTGAAGAACTGTCTAGATATGGATATGCTATTATAGATACTGACATCAAAAGGAATGAGAATTTCATTCGGGGACTGAGGCCCGAGCTTGCTAGAATGACCATGACACATGTCCATGATCCTTGTAACATTGTGGTGACGATCGTTATTCGCCATGAGGAGTTACTTGCTGATTTAGCTAAAGAGAAGTCAGTGGAAACCCAGGGTTCTTAAGGGAAGAAGAGGAAGTTCTTTAAGAAGAAGGGAACCTAGAAGGGAGATACAGCTAAGAAGTCAAAGGCTGAGGTAATTTGCTATAAGTGTGACAAGAAAGGTCACTTTGCTAATGAATGCCGCTTAGGAAATGGGAAGAAAGCTGCAGTTAAGAAGAATGTGAAATGCTTCAACTGTGATCAAGTTGGGCGGTACAAGAATCAGTTTCCAGAGCCAGTTAGGGAGGACAAAGGAAAGGTCTTTGCTATTGGATCAGCTAGGCCTACTGCGACTGATAAAGTAAAGACTATGATGGAAGGTACGCTTTTGATTCAGAGTATTTCAGTTAGAGTACTTTTTGATACCGGTGCATCACATTCATTTATATCTCAGTATTTGGTTAATAGATTATGTCTAGAACCCACCTACCTTGTTACTTCCTTAAGAGTTGCGAATCCAATAGGAGGGTATGCAACTCTAGGGTTAAGATATGACCAGTTAGAACTTTACTTGTTAGGTCATAAGTTTGCATGCATTTTGTATGTTATTGATTTTGTAGATTTCGGGATCATTTTGGGTATGATTGGTTGAGTAGGTATGAGGCTAGAATATTTTACCAAGATAAGGAAATATCACTGAGACACCCTGATAGTCATAACCGAGTGATATTCTCAGTAGAGAATACTGACCGTAGTGTTAGTGCTATGCTTAATGCTATGGAGGTAGGAAATGAGTTAAGTCAGGTTCAGGTAGCAAGAGAATTTGTAGATTTCTTTGAGCCAGTTACTGGACTACCTTCGAAAAGAGCTGTTGAATTTTGAATAGATCATGTACCAGGAGCTGAATTTGTAAGTGGACCACCTAGCAGGATGACACCTACTGAGATGAAGGAATTGAAGGTGCAGTTAGTGGATCTAGAAGGAAGGAAATTTATTAGATCAAGCAGTTCGCCTCAGGGAGCGGTCGCAGTGTTCGTAAAGAAACCAGATGGGTCGTTAAGGATGTGTATTGACTATTGTATGTTAAACGAAAGAACAATTAAGAATAAGTATCCTTTGCCAAGAATAGATGATCTGTTTGATCAGTTGAGTGGAGCCAGAGTGTTTTCCCAATTGGACTTGGCGACAGGTTTCCATCAGTTAAGAGTGGCGGAGGATGGTATTCCTTTAACAGCATTTCGAACTGGATATGGTTCATATGAGTGGTTGGCGATGCCATTTGGATTAACGAATGCACCTTCTTTCTTCGTAGATTTGATGAACCGAGTTTTCCGAGAGTTTTTGGATAGGTTTGTACTAGTGTTTATAGATGATATTCTAGTATACTCTAAGGATGAGAGAGAGCATGAAGTTCATCTTAGAGTGGTGCTTGAGACGCTGAGGCAGAATCAGCTAAATGCAAAGTTTACCAAGCGTCATTTTTGGAAGAAAGAGGTAAAGTTTCTTGGTCATATGGTTTCAGAGAAAGGATTGTCAGTCGATCCAGATAAGATCGAAGCCGTAAGTAATTGGAAAAGTCCAAAGACGGTGACTTAGATCAGGAGTTTTCTTGGACTTGCTGGCTACTACCGGAGATTCATTAAGGATTTCTCGCGGATAGCAGCACCCTTGAATAAGCTAACCAGGAAGGAGGTGAGATTTGTTTGGCCCGACAGATGTGAGGAGGCATTCCTTAAGTTAAAGCATTTGTTGACCAATGCATCCGTGTTAGTAGTTCCAGGTGGAAACTAAGGATTGGTGGTGTATACTGATGCATGTGGAACTGGATTAGGAGCGGTGTTGATGCAAAGTGGTAAAGTCATTGCCTACGCATCTAGGCAGCTTAGACCGCATGAAGTTAGATATCCTACTCATGATTTTGAGTTGGCAGCTGTGATCTTCGCATTGAAGATTTGGTGACATTATCTCTTAGGGGAGAGATTTGAGTTATATACCGATCATAAGTCTTTACGGTATTTGTTCTCTCAGAAGGAGTTGAATATGAGACAGCAGAGATGGTTGGAGTTTCTGGCTGCATATGACTTTAGTATAGAATATACACTAGGAAAAGGTAATAAGGTGTGATGCAGGCCAAGTACTAAGTCGTTACCGACTTAAGGAAATTGAAGGTCTAAGTCGTGACCGACTTAACAAAACTGGCATGAGTCGTCCACGACTTAACCAAAGCAAAGACATGAGTCGCCCACGAGTTATCAAAGCGGAAAGACGAGTTATTGAAGCGGAAGGCACGAGTCGTCCACGACTCAAGGAAGAGGCTGGCATAAGTCATCCACGACTTAAGAAGAAAGATTCAGGAGGTGCAGCACGAGTTGAGAACAAACAAGGGGTAAGTCGTCTACGACTTAAGAGAAGGGATGAGTCGCCGCCGAGTTACGACTTAAGATGAGTCGCCTGAACTGGGTTAAATCGTTTGTTGTTGAGTCGTAACTCGTGTACTAGGTAAGTCGGTATATATGCTAAGTCGAGGGATATCTTAAGTCGGAGCCGAGTTAAGGGTTGTGCGTTGTAACGTGTTATATTGTTTCTGTACATATGGTTAAGTCGTGTTGTTTATAAGTCGTAAGTCGGTTGTGTTGTATAAATGTGATGAGTCGTGAGTCGGAGAAGTGATAAGTCGTCACCGACTTAAGACTTGTGTAATTTTCTGTTGTAATATGTTGTTATGTCGCTGTGTTGTAACTATTTTCTAAAGTCGTCTACTCTTTTGTGGATAAGTCGTCGCCGAGTTATGTCGTAGGTCGTAAGTCGGAACCGACTTAGGAGATGTTGTAATTTTGTTGTTTTTTCATGTGAGTTGTAAAATGCTATAAATAGGCCAGTGGTGCCATTTGTAATGTTGTTGATTTTTGAATAAAATTCTCTTTGATTGCTGTGTGCTTTCATCTAAATTGGTAGTTGAGTGTAATCTCCTATCTCCTCTTTCGGTTAATCGAGTGCGCTCGATTCAACGATTGTAGAAGCCGATTCGCGGAATCAAGTGCGCTTGATCAACACTTGAAGAATTGAAGATCTTTGAACCCGGTATCGTGCGCGATCAACGAGTTCGGGATAGCTAGAATTCGGTATCTTCGGATCAATGAATTTGGGCATTTCAGTATCTTCCAACCCACCGATTACTACTTTCACCGATTGAAGATTGTTTTGTTTAATCCGCTGCGTCAGTTTTGGTATCAGAGCTTGTTCTAGCCAATCATAGCTAGATCGAGACTTGGAGCCTAATCATTTTGAAGAATTTGAAGTTTAAAGAGAAGCCGAGCTAAGAAGAGTGTAGATCGAGCATCATTTCATTGTCTAGCCGAGAATTGTTGTTCATCGTGTTCATCGCGAAGTTGCAACAAAGTGGAAGTTTCTGATCCATTCCATTTTGGATCAAAGTTCGAATTGTGTTTGAATTTGAAGAGTTTGTAAAGTTTCAAGTATGTCGCCAAGGAGAGCCAATCGACATCAAAACGTTGAAGCTTTGTATCGAAGAGAAGAGGATGATGAGATGGAGCAAAGAATCAATGAAAACTTTAGTGAAAAGCTTAACGAAGGAATTGGTCGATTAGAGAAGATGATGTTAGAAATGAATCAAAATCGGAGAAGGGTTTCACCTGAATCTAACCATGGGGGTAGTAGAGTCTCGCCACATTCCAATCGAGACAGAAGTGTTGAAAATGATCAAGGGCGTGGGAGGAACGTGAATGATCGTGAACGGAGGAATGTAGATAGAAGGGATGATGGTGGTAGACGTGAAGGTAGTAGAGATGTGGGTGGACGAGATAGACAACGATATACATCTGATTTTGAAGAGGAGTATGATGGTGGTAGTGTTCGAGGACAAGGACGAGGACAAGGAAGAAATCACTCTGAGTATGATCACAAGTGGGAATCGGGGATGAAGACTGAAATTCCTGAATTCAAAGGTGGTATGCAAGCGGAGGAGTTTCTAGATTGGATGGCTAATTTTGAAGAGATTTTTGACTTCAAGGAAGTTCCAGAACATCGTAGAGTGAAGTTGGTTGCTACAAGGTTGAGGGGTAGAGCTTTGGCATGGTGGCAGCAGACCAAACTTACACGTGATCGGATGGGAAAGTCAAAAGTGGAATCTTGGGAGAAGATGAAGAAATTGATGAAAGCAACGTTCTTACCTTATAATTATCAATCGCTTATGTATCAGAGGTTGCAAAACTTGAGACAAGGAACGAAATCTGTGAATGACTATGCTGACGAATTTTATCAGCTGATTGCAAGGAATGATATTATGGAGACAGAAGAACAGTTAACAGCTAGATTTGTTGGAAGGTTGCGAATGCAGATTCAGGATATGGTTAATATGTTTGATCCCAGATCTGTAGCGGAAGCACACCAGAAAGCGTTGGCTTGGGAGAAGCAGGGTAGACGAGGAGGAGGTGTGTTTACTAATTCCAACAATCAAGTGAAGGGTGTTAGTGGAAGTTCTAATGTTTCTAAACCTATCAGTAAACCAGTGGTGAAGGAGGCTGAGAAGGCAAATGTTAACAACGGTTTCAAATGTTATAATTGCCAAGAAATGGGCCACAAAAGTAGCAAATGTCCGAAGCCGAAGAAGAGAGCTATGATAGCGGAGGTTGAGGATGAGGATGAAGAAGCTGAATGTTCCAATTCACCACCTGATGAGGAGGAAGAAGAAGTGACGGGAGACGAAGGTTACAATCTAATGATGAAGAGGTCCTGTTTAACACCAAAGCAAGAGGAAGATTGTAGTTGGTTGAGGAGCAATATTTTTCAGTCAACATGTACTATTCTGGGGAAAGTATGCAAATTTGTTATTGATGCTGGAAGCTGTGATAATATAATTTCTTCAGAGGCTGTGAGGAAATTGGCATTGAAGACTGAGAAACATCCGAAACCGTACAAGCTAGCTTGGTTGAGGAAAGGCGGGGAGGTGAAGGTTGGACGAAGGGCTCGTGTGAAGTTTTCAATTGGGAAGAAATATAAAGATGAAATCTGGTGCGATGTGGTAGATATGGACGTTTGTCATTTGTTGCTGGGGAGACCGTGGCAGTATGATAGGGCGGTGCAACATGATGGGCGTACCAACAGTTACAGTTTCATGTTTGAAGGCACAAAGATTACTCTAGTTCCAAAGAAGCGACAACAGGAGGAAAACAAGTTGGAGGAGATTGAAGAGCTCAAAACTTTGTTATCTTTGAAGGAGTTTGTTAAGGAGGTTGAAGAAGAGTCGGAAGTATTCTTGTTAATTGGGCGTGAGAGCAGTGAAGAAGTTGAAATTCCAGAGGAAGTTAAACCAGTTTTGAAAGAATTTGACGATGTATTTCCAGAGGAGTTACCAACGGAGTTGCCACCGTTGAGGGATATACAACATTAGATAGATCTTGTTCCAGGTGTTGTGTTGCCACACAGACCACATTATCGAATGAGTCCGAAGGAACATGAAGAGTTGCGGAGGCAGGTAGAGGAATTGCTTGAACATGGGCGTGTGCAGGAGAGTTTAAGTCCTTGTGCTGTACCAGCTTTATTGGTACCCAAAAAGGATGGAACGTGGAGGATGTGCACTGACAGTCGAGCATTGAATAAGATTACTGTGAGATATAGATTTCCAATGCCGAGGTTGGATGACTTGTTAGATCAAATAAGCGGAGCTACTATATTTTCGAAGATTGATTTGAAGAGCGGATATCATCAAATTCGTATCAGACCAGGCGATGAGTGGAAGACTGCTTTTAAAACCAGGGAAGGTCTATACGAATGGTTGGTAATGCCATTTGGCTTATCAAATGCACCGAGTACTTTCATGAGGGTGATGAATCAAATTTTTCGACCATTCATTGGGAAGTTTGTGGTGGTGTATTTCGATGATATACTGATATATAGTGGAAGTCCAGAGGAACATTTGAATCATCTTAGAGAAGTGCTGATGGTATTGCGACAAGAACAATTCTATGCTGCAACGAAGAAATGCGTGTTCATGACGCATAGTGTTTTATTTCTGGGGTACGTTGTGTCGGAGGAAGGAATACAGGTTGACCAAAGTAAAGTTGAAGCAATTAGAGATTGGCCGCAGCCCAAGACGATAACGGAAGTTCGTAGTTTTCATGGGTTGGCTTCATTTTATCGAAGGTTTATTCCACACTTTAGTAGTGTGATGGCACCTGTTACGGATTGCATGAAGGGTAAACAGTTTGCATGGACGGAGGAAGCTGGGGTTGCTTTTGAGCGAATCAAAGAACTCTTGACGTCTGCACCAATTCTAATATTACCAGATTTTCAGTTAGTGTTTGAACTACATACTGATGCATCCAAAGTTGGAATTGGAGGAGTGTTGAGTCAGAGGGGGTGTCCTATTGCATACTTTAGTGAAAAGTTATCAGGAGCGAAGATGAGATATAGTACATATGATGTGGAATTTTATGTTGTTGTACAATCTATTAAACACTGGAGACACTATCTATTTCAGAAAGAGTTTGTTCTTTACACTGATCATGAGGCATTGAAGAGTTTACAAGGTCAAGACAAGATTTCAGCGAGACATGCATCGTGGATTGCATATCTGCAACAATTTACGTTTGTTGTTAAACACAAGTCGGGGGTGACGAATCGTGTGGCTGATGCTTTAAGTAGGAGGAGTCATTTGTTGACTACACTGAAGGTTGAAGTGACGGGGTTTGATATGTTGCCAGAATTATTTGCCGATGATCCTTACTTTGCAAAGTTTGTTGATAAAGTTAAGGAGGGGAAAACGGATGAGTTCGTGATGGTAGATGGTTTTCTGTTCAAAGGAAATCGATTGTGCATACCTGATTGTAGTTTGAGAATGAAGATTGTTAAAGAGCTACATGAAGAAGGACATGTTGGGAGAGACCGTACATTACAGTTGATTTCACAATCTTACTTTTGGCTATCAATGAGGAAAGAGGTAGAGAGGTTTGTGGAGCGTTGTCATATTTGTCAGGTTTTGAAAGGAACTGCGACTAATGCTGGTTTATATATGCCGTTACCCGTGCCTATAAAACCATGGGTGGATATCAGTATGGATTTTGTTTTGGGTTTGCCTAGAACTCAGAGGGGAAATGATTCTATATTCGTTGTGGTGGACAGATTTTCGAAGATGGCACATTTTATTGCTTGTAAGAAGACGGCGGATGCTGTTTATGTTGCTCAATTGTTTTTCAAGGAGATCTATCGACTTCATGGATTGCCAGAATCTATTGTGTCGGATAGAGATACTCGATTTCTAAGTCACTTTTGGTTGAGTTTGTGGAAAATGGTGGGAACGAAGCTGAAATTTAGTAGTGCTTATCATCCGCAGACGGATGGACAGACCGAGGTTGTGAACAGATCATTGGGGAATTTACTGAGGTGTCTTCTGCAAGACAATCTGAAGAGTTGGGATGTGAAGTTATGCCAGGCAGAGTTTGCCCATAATCATGCTGTAAATCGAAGTACTGGGTTCAGTCCATTCCAGATTGTATATTCTAGTATGCCAAAAGGACCGTTGGACTTAACGGTAGTACCACAATCAAAGAAGACAGTTAAGAAAGCTGCTGATTTTGTTGAAGGATTGGCGGAATGTCATAAAATCGTTCAGGAACGATTGGAGAAAGCAAACGAGAAGTATAAACGATCTGCAGACTTGAAGCGAAGAAATGTTGAGTTTAATGAAGGAGATATGGTTTATGCAGTGTTAACAAAAGATCGTTTTCCGGTGGGAACGTACAATAAATTGAAAGCACGAAAGATTGGTCCAGTGGAAATTTTAAAGAAAATCAATGAAAATGCTTATAAATTGAAGCTGCCAAATGATGTGTACACGTCGGACGTATTCAATGTTAAGCATCTAGTACCATATCATGGGGATGAACTTATAGTGGAAGAGGATGGCGCAAATTCGAGGACGAATTTTTCTCAACCTGGGGAGGATGATGCAGGCCAAGTACTAAGTCGTTACCGACTTAAGGAAATTGAAGGTCTAAGTCGTGACCGACTTAACAAAACTGGCATGAGTCGTCCACGACTTAACCAAAGCAAAGACATGAGTCGCCCACGAGTTATCGAAGCGGAAAGACGAGTTATTGAAGCGGAAGGCACGAGTCGTCCACGACTCAAGGAAGAGGCTGACATAAGTCATCCACGACTTAAGAAGAAAGATTCAGGAGGTGCAGCACGAGTTGAGAACAAACAAGGGGTAAGTCGTCTACGACTTAAGAGAAGGGATGAGTCGCCGCCGAGTTACGACTTAAGATGAGTCGCCTGAACTGGGTTAAATCGTTTGTTGTTGAGTCGTAACTCGTGTACTAGGTAAGTCGGTATATATGCTAAGTCGAGGGATATCTTAAGTCGGAGCCGAGTTAAGGGTTGTGCGTTGTAACGTGTTATATTGTTTATGTACATATGGTTAAGTCGTGTCGTTTATAAGTCGTAAGTCGGTTGTGTTGTATAAATGTGATGAGTCGTGAGTCGGAGAAGTGATAAGTCGTCACCGACTTAAGACTTGTGTACTTTTCTGTTGTAATATGTTGTTATGTCGCTGTGTTGTAACTATTTTCTTAAGTTGTCTACTCTTTTGTGGATAAGTCGTCGCCGAGTTATGTCGTAGGTCGTAAGTCGGAACCGACTTAGGAGATGTTGTAATTTTGTTGTTTTTTCGTGTGAGTTGTAAAATGCTATAAATAGGCCGGTGGTGCCATTTGTAATGTTGTTGATTTTTGAATAAAATTCTCTTTGATTGCCGTGTGCTTTCATCTAAATTGGTAGTTGAGTGTAATCTCCTATCTCCTCTTTCGGTTAATCGAGTGCGCTCGATTCAACGATTGTAGAAGCCGATTCGCGGAATCAAGTGCGCTTGATCAACGCTTGAAGAATTGAAGATCTTTGAACCCGGTATCGTGCGCGATCAACGAGTTCGGGATAGCTAGAATTCGGTATCTTCGGATCAACGAATTTGGGCATTTCAGTATCTTCCAACCCACCGATTACTACTTTCACCGATTGAAGATTGTTTTGTTTAATCCGCTACGTCAAGGTGGTTGATGCTCTTAGCAGGAAACACTAGAATGTGGTGTTAGCTATGTTGGCATAGTGGAAGAATTTAGAAGCCTTAGTCAGTTGTGATGTGCAGTTAAGATCGACTGCAGGTTCTAGTCAGAGTACTGCCAGATTGTCTTGCTTAGAAGTTTGACCGGTATTGATTGAGAAATTTTCTTCTAAGCAAAAGGAGGATCATGTATTGGCTAAAAGGATCAGAAGAATGGAGGTTGGAACAAAGATCAATGATTTAAAGGATTTTAGCCTTGACCAGAGATGATGGTTGAGAATGAAGGGACGGTTGTGTGTTCCGAATATGGAGGACTTAAGGAAAGAAGTTCTTGGAGAATGTCACCGATCCAAGTTTACAATTCATTCTAGAGGAACCAAGATGTATCAGGATATAAAGAGGAGCTTCTATTGGGAAGGCATGAAGAGGGATGTTGGCTTGTGGGTTAGACAGTGTGCAAACTGTCAACAAGTGAAATCTAAACATCAGAAGTCTAGTGGATTACTTCAACCTTTAGAGATTCCAGTTTGGAAATGGGATTCGATATCTATGGATTTTATAGATGGGTTGCCAAGGTCAAATAGAGGTAATAAAAGTATATGGGTTATAGTGGACATATTTACCAAGAGTGGACATTTCATTCCAGTTAAATCAACCAGAACGGCACCTGTTCTAGCTAAGTTGTTCCTGAAGAACATAGTTAAACTGCATGGAGTTCCTAGTAGTATAGTCGGTGACAAAGATGGGTTGCTCACTAGTGAATTCTGGAAGAGTCTACAGGAAGTGATGGGTACCAAGCTTAATATGAGTACTGTGTATCACCCTTAGACAGATGGGAAGACAGAGAGGGTTAACAAAGTACTCGAGGATCTACTGAGAGCTTGTGTATTAGAGTTGATTTATCTTGGGAGGATCGCCTACATTTGGTTGAGTTTTACTATAATAATTGTTACCAGACTAGTATAGGAATAGCGCCATTTGAAGATTTGTATGAAAGGCCATGCAAATGACCAGCAAGTTGGTTGGAGACTAGAGACAGATTAGTCTTAGGTCCAGATTTGGTTAAAGAGGCGTCAGAGAAGATTGAGTTAATCCGAGGAAGGATGAGGGAAGCTCAGTCCAGATAGAAGAGTTACGCAGATAAGAGGCGTAAGGACCTAGAATTCTCAGTTGGAGATAAGGTATTCATTAAGGTATCACCTATGAAGGGTGTGATACGATTAGGAAAGTCAGGGAAGTTATCCCCAAGATATGTAGGTCCATTCCAGATTATCGAGAGGATTGGAAAGCTCGCATACAGAATAGAGTTGCTGAGCAGTTTGGCAAGTATCCATAATGTATTTCATGTGTCTCGTCTTCGCAAGTATGTTTATGATCCTATTCCTCCGACAGGGTTGGATGACTTAGTGGTAGAACCTAATTTGACTTTTGTTAGACAACCAGTTCGAGTTGTAGGTAGAGATGAGAAAAGATTAAGTAACAAGACAGTCAGGTTGGTGAAAGTTCAGTGGAGCAATAACCAGAAGGACTGTACTTGGGAGATAGAAGACAGGATTCGAGATACTTATCCTGATGTGCTTTGAGGGTATGTCTATATTAGATTTATATAGATAATTGCTAGTCGGTTAGACTAGTACGGTTGTTAGGTGTTGTTACAGATGATTGTTATGTTTAGTATTTAGTCCGTACACAATTTCGAGGACGAAATTCTTTAAGGGAGGAGCCTGTAACATCCCTAAATTTTTTTGACATTATTCAGGAAATTTAATTAGATAAATTAAATAGAATAATGATGATAAGGAGATTGAGATTTGAATAAATTATATATATAAGGTCGTGCTTATTAATAAGATAAATGAGCTTTAAATTGTTTTATTGGTTAATTAAACTACATATGGGCTTAATTAGTAAATAGCCGTTATATATTACACGGTTATACACTCCACATCTTTGTCCATTCACGTTCATTATTCTCAAAATCAAAAATAAACACAAGAACCCTAATATAGCCAGCCATTAACAAGGAAGGAAAAAGAGGAAATTTCAATCAAATGATAAGTTCAAAGCTAGGAAGGATTAAGCAACAACAAATATCAAGATCCATATCAACTCTAAAGTGAATAATAATCTCATACCATCTCTATTTTATTCCATAATTATATGGTTTCAGATTTATGATTTAAATTCGTTTTTGTGATAAAAATGGATGATGATATCCCTGGGTTATATTATATTGATTTATTTTAATTCATATGCATATGAATTTGTACAGTTTAATTTAAAACCGAGAATCTATGATTTCAGATTGCCATGAAAAAATTTGTGTTAAGTAAAACATGATTTTGGAGATGGGTTTTAATTTTCAGAATTTTCCAAGCTATGGAAATTTTATTACGAATTTTTAGTGGAAAATACGATATAATAGGGTTAAATTTTATTTTGAATATTTCAGGAAGAAATTGGGTCTAAATTTTTAATATGTTTGATTACATGAGGAAATCGAATTTCTATTATTTTTGGGGATTTTTCCCAATTGATTTACTAGTGGAAATAAATTATTTTAAAAGAAGGACTTTTCTACAAATGATGATTTTGTTAAATGGAAAGGATTTAATGTTAAAATCCTTTAATTTGCATCTGAATAAATGTGGCAGTTTTAAAGGTAAACTATTTGAAAAGTTTTTATGGCAACCAATCAATGGTTTACAAATAGGCAAGTTGTTAGAAAGTAATTACTAAAAGTTGTTATAATTCAGCCTTTAAATCAGAAAAAGGTGTTACGCCTCTGTTAGTAAGTATCTTTCGACTCCATTGACCCCGCCTCATCCCAGTCGAAACCAACATAGTCGAAACCCATTTAGTCGAAACCAATAAGCAAGGTATCACTTAGATGGTATGCAGTGGATTGAAAGGAGGCGGAAGCCTTGGTGTCGAAAGGTTAGCTTCCGATGGAGTCAAAACTCTACTTTGTTTTCATAAGTTTAAGTCTTGCCTTGTTTTACGTAAAGCTTTCGACATAGTCGAAACGTATGTTTTCGAAAGGGTTTTATAATAAGCTTTCGAAGAAGGTTGTCATATTATGTTAAAGTATTAGCTTTCGAAGGAGTACCTTTTTTCCTTAAATAAGAGCTTTCGAAGGAGTACCTTTTTTCCTTAAATAAGAGCTTTCGAAAGGACTGGTTTCGACCAAGTCGAAGCCAAGCCGCTAATTCCCCTTTCGACTGCATTGAAGTCATCTATGTCGAAAGGGTTACATCTATTTTAACCTAAACTTTTTTCCTGAATGCTTTCGAAGGGGTTGAGGGTTTTTAAGGTGATGGAGTCGAAAGGGGGTTTCGACTCTGTCCTTCGAAGTTTTGATTTTAAAGGTCTTTGCTTTCGTCTAAGATGGTTCCGACACAATTTTTCCCCAAACTAATTTTTGTTGGTTTCGAAAGAGATACTTTCGTATATAACCATTTTGACCCAAATGATTTTTAAAGAGTAAACCCAATACTTTCGAAAGGGGTACTTTTTGTGCTTCGAAGCTATGTTTTAAAGAATGTTTTCTTGATACCTTCGAAAAGTATCTTATGTTTCGAAAGGTATATACTTAGAGTTTTAAAAAGAGGTTTCATATGCTTTCGAATAAGGTCATCCAGTGGTTTCGAAAGTAATGTTTTAAAGTTTCAAAATGAATATCCCATTCTCATTTTTAAGGATAAACTATGGCATAAATAAAGATTTTGGAAATATTATTCACATTGTTATTAACCCATAACTGTATTGTGGGGAAAGGGCAGAATAACCAGTTAGGTTGACCCAGTAGTGAATATAACTTAACATTATGGATGCAGGAGCACAGTATATGGTTTTATAATTGTTTTAGGATACTAGTGGGGGGGAAACCCGAACCGCTAAGCGGCGTGGTCTCACTAGATATCTAAATAATTTGAGATGGTAAATCATTATTCATACCAGGCTTTATGTCTGACTCGAAGTTTTTGTTTTTCCTTTAAACTCTCGGGTACTCAATTGGTTTTGAGTAGGTTGAGAGTTAAGGTTTCCAGGTGTTCTTTTAAACGAATAAAGCTTCCGAGGACGTGCAGGAGGCATGCTTGTTATTAGAGTTCTTTTATTTTTCGCTGCGTGTTTTGTTTGTAAAGGCAAAGTGTTTTCTTGCCTATCTATATACTCTGATCTACCAACAGGACATCTTCATATGCTGCTCTTGTCGTATTTTGTAATAATTATACATTATCTGAACATGGTCTGCGAATTGGAATTTTGTAATCATTTTGGAATATTTTGAAATGGAATGTGGAATTTGTTTGATGTTTAATTTTTTCCATATTATTGTGTTTCCGTGTATCTAATGTCGCCGTATTTGGTCGCCGCGGATTAATAACTATGGATGACTGTAGCATCTGTAGCCGTTAGTTTTGGGCCTCCGAGTAGGGGTATGTTACATGTAGTAACCCATTGTGACAACCTGCACCTTCTAACACACCGGTCCAAAGCCTTAAGTGACAATCGGATTCGCGTCGGTGCCAAGAAATTCGAGCTATCAAGTTTTTCATCATTATAGAGACTAAGAATAAAAGGATAAAATCTAATTCTACACTTTCAGATCTCACAATGGAAGGCGGAAAAATATAAATACATAAAATAGTCACTTAGAAAATATTCCAGAAAACACAGTCTCAAAACATATGTAGTCATAATCCAGAGTTTGCAGAAATAGAGCAAATAGAACGATAAGTACTAAGTATGATACATAGTTACATGGAGAGTAATGGAAAATAATAAGTTACTCCAATGCCAAGCTCTCCTCTCCACATACTAATCTCTGGGCCTATCACCTGCTATCCTGTCCTCCTGTAGTAGGGGAAAAAGAAAGGAAAGGAGTGGGGCTGAAAAAAGTCTGGTAAATGAGTTGCATCATTATATATGGTGATCACATACAATTAACTTTATTAATACTCTATGTGACCTAGGATATTCTACTTATGTTTGTGAACTACTTACTAGGGCAGCTTCATTTACATAATGGGTATATTTCTAAACACACACACACCAACATATTGTGAAGGCTTATACTTAGGATCGAATAACTAATCAAATTCTCAAAATAACTATGGATCGGCTAATAGCTACTGGAACTGTTCCAACATAGAATGACCAATAAAATCAATCTTGGGATTACATTCTCAAATTACGACTACAATCGTATTTATGCATTGAGGGGGAGCCCGCAATGCCGACTCATGCCAAAGACGCTTCAGGGTCGCTACATTCGGATCCACCTTTCAATGGTACCGTAATGCTGCTTATCGCTCCGCACTGGAATCCATCAACAACACAGTATCACGTCTACGCCATCGTGTATACCAAGGAACTCCCATTGGTGTCATGCCACACACTTCTCCAGGCATTATCGTCAGTGCTTCCCATGCATCATAGAACCTCTTATGAGTGCAATTTGCGATAGAATTGCCCCACTCGAACATTGGTCCCGTTTAATAAATAATGTTAAGGCCTCGTTGCATGTGTACACGTTAATCCAGTCTCATAACGTCCAATGGTCGACAACCTAGGGAGTTAACTTCCCTGCTTATACTAGCATTCATATATATAATATTTATATATAAACTACAAACCTAGGTCTTAGGCCGAGGTTCAGATTACACCGGAAAATCATTAATCAGTCGACCATCGGTCGTTGGAGCGGTCTATCGGCTCCAATGAGCCTGTCGACCGGTGGGTGTTATTTTATTTTATTTTATTTTTCTTTTCGTTAATCATTGTTTGTTTTCTCTGTTAATTAGTAGTTATCCACACTATAGTAAACCCTAATATATAACTTACGATTTATAATTGTTCCAATTTCATATTTAATTTCATACACAATTTCATATCCAATATTAGTAAACTAGATTAATTTAGGTTTAAAATCAACAGGATTATATCTATCTATATTTAATTCAATAGAAAGGGTATTCGACCAAAGCTAATTTTTATCCAGTAAATTTACTTTTTCTAGATTTAGATTAGACAAGAATTATTCGAATATGTTAAATTCTTATTCAATTTCTAATCTGTTACAATCACTAAATAATCAATATTTTTGATTCAACCTAAACTAATTCCAAATAAAATAGGATATAAATTAACTAAATTACATATGAATCTCCATATTACTTATGAAACCACTCACCACAGTAGAGCTATTCTATTTCTAATTCACTTGGAATCGCCTTTGATTAGTGTAGGATTCTCCTTGATTTGGTTTGATTCCTCCTTCTTCAATCTCTTGAATTTATTTATTTTGAATAAATTTGATTTGAGGAGAAAGAGGGTTGAGTTTCAAAGAGACAGAGTTATATTATGCTCAAATTTAATTAGGGTTATGACTTCGGCTTAGGGTTCTATTTATAGAGGTAGAAACTAACGTTAGCAGTTCGAACAAATATTATAAAATCTGGGCCATTCGACCAACCCAAATCCTAATCTAGAAGCATCGAACGATTGACAGCATAGGTTGGAGCGGTCGACTGGTCTAGTCCATGGTGTTGACCGGTGTAGCTTTCCCTATTAAAATATTTATTTCTTTATTTAATTATTTTTGATTTTGAATTTTCAAACGTTAATAAATTTTTCATAGTAGTTTCGATTATAAAACATTATATATGAAAATTATCCAGAAAATCGCTATGAATGCACAGTGCAAGTTTCATAGCCAAATTCGAACATTTGTGAAAAATTCATTTTTACCCTTGTTATATTTAAATTTAATTTTTTTATTAAATTTATGGTTAATTTTTGCGGGGTGTTACATTCTCCCCTTTTAAAAGGATTTCGTTGCCGAAATCTCCAAGAACAGGAAAAATGCAACTCATATGCACGGAAGTCAATACTTACAACCGTCTACTCGTCCATCAACCACTAGCAATCATTGTCCTTAGTTCAAATTCTAATGCAGTATGCACATATAGGTATGGAATTCATATGAACCTATACTAATGCAAAAATTAGGCAGTCTCCCGATCTAGTCTACCTCCCTAAATGCACGCGCTTATACCATGTATCCAAATGTATGCAACTTCCTATGTAAATATGCTGCTAATTCTACATGTATGCACAACCATTCAATCCATATGCAACAACCATATGCACATAACTCAGTAAAATAAAACACATGATGGTGTGAGTGTATGCTAACTCTAGAACACATTTTCCTAAGTGTGCAAATATCAATTTAATAAATTCATCCATTAGCATCCATCATCCAAAATATGTCTTAATGACACGTTCGCAGCAATTCCTAACATCCAATTGTCCCTGCCTATAGGGTATACTAGCTAGAACCTAAACACATAAGTAGTTTATACTTCTTTAACTAGAATGGAAATGTACCAGAAAAAAGTTTTGGATGGGTAGCTCGGATCTTCTGCTTAGGCTCCCATGTATTCTCTATTGGATCGTCTCCCCACTGGATCTTAAAAGGCTTGATAACTTTATTGCGGAGTCACTTTGTACCACGCTCAAGAATATGAGTGGGTGCATGGAGAACAAGTGAATCCCTCTCAACTTCCACCACCTCTAGTTGACTCGGCTCAACCACAGTTTTTGTATCATATAGACACTTTCGCAAATATGACACATGGAATATGTCATGTACTCCTACTAACTTCTCAAGAAGCTTCATTGTATAGGCTAGCTTCCTTACTCTATTAGTGATCAGAAAAGGCCCTATGAAACTTGGTGCTAACTTTTCCGAACTACGAAATCTCATGACATGCCTAAGTAGCGAGACCTTCACAAAAACCATGTCACCCACTGCGAACACCAACTCTGTGCGTCTTCTGTCAGCATAAGATTTCTACCTATTCTGCGCGGTATTCATCCTTCTACGGATCAAATCTACCTTCACTGATGTCTCACTCACCATATCTGGTCCAAGTATAATTCTATCTATAGTGTCCCACAAACAAGACGGTAATTTACAAGGCCTCCCGTATAATGCTTCAAACGGTGCCATCCCAATACATGCTTAATAGTTTTTATTATAGTTAAACTCCATTAATGGCAGGTGATTCTCCCAAGAGCCTCCAAAATCCAAGATACACATCTGAAGCAAGTCTTACAACACCTGGTTCACCCTCTCCATCTGCCAATCCGTCTATAGGTGATAAGTTACTCAAACTTAACTCAACGCCTAAAGTCTACTGAAAACTCCTCTAAAATTTGTTGGTAAAAAACAAATCTCAGTCGCTAATGATGTTATAAGGAACTCCATGTAGCCTAACTATCTTCCTCACGTATAGTGTCGCTAAAGGCACAACAGTCCACATACTCCTAAATGAAACAAAATGGGCACATTTGGAGTCAAATACTCTCATTCTCCATCCTACTCATAAGTAGTCCATCGATGAAATCCATTGAAACACTTTCCCACTTCCACTACGGAATATCTAATGGCTGCAACAATCCTCTCGGCTTCTTTTACTTTGCCTTTACCCTCTACCAAGTCATACATTTGGCCATATACTTTACCACATACCTCTTCATGCCAGCCAATAAAAGACTCTCTTCATATCATAGTACATTTTATCTCCACTGGGATGAGTAGTCATCCTAGAACAATGAAACTCGGCTAGTACCACGTCATTCAAATCCATAATGAGAGGGACACATAACCCGCCATCCCTTTGTACCCACTCCCCTTTAAGTCAATGTTATAGCGCTTCAAATGACTTAACTGCTCCCTTCTACTAGGCTTCTCAAAATTATCCACTAACTTTGTATCATGCTTCTGATTTGACCCAATGCAGTTTATAAGTGTACGCCGCACATCCAACACTGCTAACAATCCCGAAGTGATGTCCGACGATGGTCGAAAATAGAACGTAGAAATGAACTCTAAGTGCTTCCACTCTAAGAACATAAGAATCAACATCGCATGCTTCCTACTCATGGCATCGGCTATGACATTGCCCTTGCCTGGAGTATAGGAGATATCAAAATCATATGATGTCAAAAACTCCATCCACCTCTGCTGCCTTAAATTAAAATTCTTTTGGAAGAACAAATACTTTAGAGTCTTATGATCCATATACAGCACAAACTGCTCCCCTAACAGATAGTGTCTCCATGAATTGAGTGCAAAAACAATGGCCGCCAACTCAAGATCATAGGTAGGATAGTTTCTCTCATGGACTTTCAATTGTTGACTAGCATAGCTCACTACACTTCCTTCCTGCATCAAGACTGCGCTCAACCCCATAATGTAAGCATTGGTATACACTATGATTGCCTTTGTACCATCGGGTAATACGAGAATAGGTGCACTAGTCAACGCTTTCTTTAGCTTGATAAAAACATTCTCACTCTTAAGTCCTACAAGAAAATTAAATTCTTCTTGATAAGGCGGGTTAGAGAGGCATACATTTTAGCGAAATCCTTAATGAACTTCCTATCATAGCCCGCCAAACCCAAGGAAACTCCTTACATCCGTGGCATTCTTCAGCACATGCTAATCTTATACTGCAGCAACTTTACTAGGATCAACCGTCAGCCTACTCTCGAAGACAACGTGTCCCAAAAATCGTACCTCTTTGCACCAAAAGTGACATTTGGAAAACTTCGCCTTCAATTCTGCCCACGGAGTGTATTGAGCACTTCATCTAGATGCAACCTATGCTCCTCCTCGCTTTTTGAATAGATTAATATGCCATCCATAAATACCACCGTGAACTTATTAAGTGAACCTCTAAAACTCGACTCATCAGACCAATAAATTAGGCGGGTGAATTGGTCAGTCTAAAGAGCATCACTAACCACTCATAAATTCCATTAGGTATACGAAAAGCAGTCTTATAAATACTATCCTCGGCCATATGCAACTGGTGGAATCGGTAACCAAGTCAACCTGAGATAATACTTTCGCTCCAACCAACTGATCAAAGAAATCGTCTATGCGGGAAAACGGGTAACGATTCTTCTTTGTCAGATTATTTAGCTCAAGATAATCAACGCAAAACCTCAAAGAACCATCTGCCTTGGTGTCAAAAACAAATAGTGCTCCCCACTCTGAAATACTCCTCCTAATGAAGCCCTTCTCCGATAGCTCATTCACTTGCTTATTCAACTTGCATCTCTCTTTAGGAGCCATATGCCTCAAGGGTAAAGCAATAGGTCTGTTGTTCTCTACAAGACAAATCTGAAACTCGATCTCTCTCTGGGGTGGAAGGTCGGTGACCTCGAAAAAGACATATGGATAGTCTCTAACTGCTGGCACTGAATCTAACTCATCATGTGATAGGTCTAAAGAATATAGGTAACTCAACATAAGTGAACCTTTGTTCGTCCACTACAAGTACCCAAACGAACAACCGTCCTATCACAATCTAAGATTGCCCCATACATGGTCATCCAGTCCATAACCAAAATCAACTTAAACACAGAAAATCCTAAGACAAAAACAACGCAATCAAACTCGACCCCAAAATAAACAATTTCAAACCTTTATATATCATAGACAAATAAGTCAATCCTCCTATAGGGTTTGATACATGGTCTATAATTATGCTACTGTCTAAATGCAAGTCATCTATAAGTCTACTCAAGATAAAAGAGTGTGATGGCCCAATGTCAAATAAGGTACAAACAGGTAAATTGGATAAAGTTAACACACCTTTTGATTATGACCTTTTTCCCCTTATTTGCTACAGGAGACACAATCAAACTAGGAACAACATCCAGTGTGTAAGCTAAAACCACTTGGGTAGAGGTCTTCTATGGTGTCGGACACCCCCTCCTTATGTGCCCGAATTGATTGCAGCTGTAACATTCGATCTTTGGGATGTTCGTCTTGCACTCCTTTTCAAAATGACCCTTCTTACCACATCTCGTACATTGCAACTCCTGCTTCTTAATCTTCCCTTTGGCCCTCATTCCTCGGTTGTGCTGATTCTGTTGGGGTGTCTTTCCTCCTGACTTCTTGGGCTCACTCTTAACTTCATCCTTAGAAACAGTGTTCAACAATGCCCGGAACCTCAACTGCATCACTTGAGCCACAACCAATAGGATCGCTCATCCTCTCCATCTGTGATTTAGAAATTATTAGCAACTTTTCTACATATAGTATTGGCAAGAATTAGTGATAGTAGTTTTGTATTACTGTTATATATAAAACCTTTGAAAAACTTTTTATCTATACATTTATATACTTTTAGGAACCTATTTTGAAATACTTCTTGAAAACCTTTCGAAAAAACCTTTTTTCAAGACTTTTCAAGTATATTCTATGAATACGCATCTAACTCCTAAGGAGTTCTAAACTTATGCTTTGATACCAAGTGTGACAACCTGCACCTTCCAACACACCGATCCAAAGCCTAAGGTGACTTTCGGACTCGCGCTGGTGCCAAGAAGTACAAGCTATCAAGTTTTTAAACATTACAAAGACTAAGAATAAAAGGGTAAAATCTAAGACATTCTACACTTCCAAATCTCACAGCGAAAGGCAGAAAAATATAAATATAGAAAATAGTCATCTTCGAAAATATCCTAGAAAACACAGTCTCAAAACATACATAGTCATAATCCATAGTTTATAAAAATATGGCAAATAGTCTGGTAAATACTAAGTACAATAAATAGTTACATGAAGAGTAACGGAAAATAATAAGCAACTTTAATGCCAAGCTCGCCTCTCCACGTACTAATCTCTGGGTCTATCACCTACTGCCTTGTCCTTCTGTGGTGGGGGAAAATAAAGGAAAGGAGTGGGTCGGATAAAAGTTTGGTGAATGAGTTGCATCATTATATATGGTGATCGCATGTAATTAACTTTATTAATACTATATGTGACATAAGGTATTCGACTTGTGTTTGTGAACTACTTACTCAGGTAGTTTTGTTTATGTAAGGGGTATATTTCTAAACACACATATACCAACATCTTGTGAAGACTTATACTTAGGATCAAAAAACTAGTCAAATCCTCATAATAATTATGGATCGGGTAATAGCTACTTGAACTATTCCAAAATAGGATCACTTACAATATCAACCTTGGGACTATATTCCCAAATTACTACTACATGTATCGTATTTACACATTGAGAGGGAACGTCCAATGACAACTCATGCCAAAGACATTTCAAGGTCATTGCATATGTGTCTATCTCTCAATGGTAACGTAACATCGCTTATCGCAACGCGTCGAGATCCATCAATAACACAGTATCACGTCCGCACCGTTATGCATACCAAGGAACTTCCATTAGTGTCAGGATACACACTTCTCCACGTATTATCGTCAGTGTTGCACGTGCACCATAGAACCTCTGGTAAGTGCAATTTGCGTAGAATTGCCCCCACTCGAACATCGACCCTGCTGAATAAATAGAGTCTAGGCCTCATTGCACATGCATATATATCCAGTCCCGTAACATCCAAGAGTCATAAACCTAGGGAACTAATATCCCTACTTATACTAACATTCATATATATAATATCTATATACAAACTACAAATCGAAGCCTTAGGCAGAGGTTCAAATTACACCTGAAAATCATTAACCGGTCGACTGCTGGTCATTGGAGAGATCAACTGGCTTCAGTGAGCCTGTTGACCGGTCGGTGTTCTTTTGTTTTAATTTTTTTCCCTTTCGTTAATTATCTTTTCCTTACTCTTCTTATTAGCAACTATCCACATTACAGTAATCCTTAACCTGTAATCTACGATTTATAATCGTTCCCAATTTCATATTTAATTTCATATATAATTTTGTATCCAATATCAGTAACCAAATTAGTTTAGGTTTAAAATCAACAGTATCTATCTGTATTTAATTCAGGAAAAAGGTACTCAACTTAAACCATTTTTTATCCAACATATTTACTTTATCCGGATTTAGATTAGACAAGAATCGTATTCGAATAGGTTAAATTCTTATTCAATTTCCAATCTATTATAATTACTAGATAATCAATATTTTGATTTAACCTAAACCAATTCCAGATCAAATAGGATATAAATAAACTAAATTACAAATAAATCTTCATATTAATTATGAATTTACTCACCTCAATAGAGTTGCCCCCTTTCTAATTCATTTGGAATCACCACTGCTTGGTGTAGGATTCTCCTTGATTCGATTTGATTCCTCCTTCTTCAATCTCTTGAATTCAATTTTGTTTTATTATTGTTTTTGAAGAAATTTGATTTGAGGAGAAAGAGGGTTAAGTTTTAGAGAGATGGAGTTTTCTATATTCAGATTTAATTAGGGTTTTGACTACAGCTTAGGGTTTTATTTATAGAGGTAGAAATTAATGTCAGTCATTCGATCAAATATTATAAAATCCAGACCATTCAACTAACACAAACCTAATCTGGAAGCATTGACATGTCGACCACTTGGGTTGGAGCAGTCAATCGATCCAATCCAGTGTCGATCGGTGGAACTTTCCCTATTAATATAGTTTTTCCAAATTTAATTATTAGTTATTTTCGATTCAAAATTTTCAAACGTTGATAATATTTTCATACTAGCTCCGATTATAAAACATTATATATGAAAATTGTTCCAAAAATCGCTATGAATGTAATGGTGCAAGTTTCATAGCCAAATTCAGTCGTTTGTGAAAATTCCATTTTTACCCTTACGGAATTCTAATGTTTTCTCGGCATATTCATTAGGATCAGTGCACAATCTTCCATTAACAGATTTAGTATTATTACAGTTGTTGCGGCGTCACTTATTAGACGTCTTCGTAAGGAAAAAGGCAGTAGCCTCATCCCCCATCAATAGCTAATCACATTTTGATTTCTATTTAGTGTCAATAGTCTCCTTTTTTGATAACATGAGTGATACTTCATTAAAGTAGAGAACTCTTTTAAATGTCTCTAGGGCTCGAATCTTTTGTTCCCTTTTTAAGAGCTCTTTCGAGTTGCTGCTTCTTTCTTGAAACTCAAATCTTAGAATACCAAGTTATGATGTTTCTAATTTCCTCGAAAGGACTACATATTTTGCTCATTAGCTTCTACTTCCTTGCGTTGATTCGTCTTATCCTTTTCCATTGGCGAAGAATTTGTTTAATCGCTTAGTACTTTTTTAGAAGACAATAGAGAGGTCTACCATTACATTGAAAACTCACGCCTTGCTCAAATGTTTCAAGAATAATCCTTACTGAGATTCCATTGATTCATGTGTTTGAATGGTCTTGCATAATTGATTTGTAACGACCCGATATTTTGAACCATTCGCATCCATTATAACTGTATAGGTAGACACTCATGCCGGAATTGAATTGCTCAAAATACCGCGTTGTTAATTTAAATTTGGAAAAACTGAACATATACAGTAAATAAAATAATCACAGACACAGAGTAATAAATGCAGCAGAAATAAAAGAGATAGTAGTTCATGAAGCTACTATATGAATATGTAAGATACATCAGAGTTTACAACAGAAGAGTAATACGATACATCCGAGTTAAACCAGATACAACAGAAGAGTAACACGATACATCAGATACAAATCAGAATACATCACTAGAATCATCGAATACTGAAAGCAGAATAGATGGCTGGATCTTCAAGCAAAGCTCCAACTCCAAAGGTGAGTCTCGAATACTGGTACACTCAGTCTGACCCGAGCGTAAAGCAAAACACAAGACACTCGAGTCAGGATTAACATTCTTATATCAATAAATCCAACTCAAGTGAAATAGCAATTGAAATACAGTAACTCAAAGGATGTTGGAATAACCATCCTTTAAGGATCTGTTAAACTATCTACTAGGTAGTAATGTACGCTAAGTAGATAATGTCTATCAGTAATATAAGGTATCAAAATAGTGTTAAGTCATGGCCCATTCCACCCTTAACAAATTTTTATTCCCAAAAGCATAAACAAGACCGTAGTTTCCCCAAAACCGGAATCACCAGAGGGAAATCCATATACTAAAGGTACAAAACAAATTCGTAGTGGTCGCGAATAGGGAATACAAGTATGACAAGGCACATGAGGCAATACCCAAGGTAGTGATACTACCGTTTGCCTGATCCGGACTGGTGAGAACGCATTGCCGCAGCGACCGCAACACCGTGAAACAACACTCCCAAAATCAAGGGTGCACCAATCGACAACAAGTAATGAGTAGTTCAAAGAAGTGTGTTCACTTGAGGTAGCTAATCCTCCATTGGCCCAGCACGGCTCTTGTTTTAGTCATTTCCAATTTGACACAAGTGTCAAGGCTATCCATTATCGTTCTCTTTCTTCAGTCATCACGTACATCATTCCAACCACTTCATTCTAGATCACACTCCGCGTATAGTTATTAAAGTGGTTTTCGGTTTAGATAGAGAGTATATCCATAATCGAATCCGGTCTCTTTAATAACTTTCGTGATTATTACACCGATTGATCATTTAATAAATTTCAAAACCAAATCAAATTCAATTTCAAATAGAATTCGTAAATCAACATTTCATTTGTCTTTCAAAACCAGTTTCCATACTTTACGTTTGAAACTTCCAAATTATCATTTCAAAATCTTATAATTCAATTTCAATTTCTATTTAAACAATTCAAATATTGATTCAAGTTCGTATATAAGTTTCATTTTGAAATCATTTAAATTAATTTAATTTAACATTCAAATCAATTCCAAATTCATTTATCGATTTCATTCAAATATTCATTCAGTAAATTTGCCATTCAAACAATTTCTATTAAATTTCCAATTCATTAAATCCATTATTTAAATTCAACTTCCTTATATCAAAACTTACAAATTGAATTAAATTAAATTCATCAAATCAAATTCTTTAAATTTCAAGTCTTACATTAATTTCAATAAATCACATTTTATTTCTTGTTAAAGAAATTCAATTTCACTTATTTAATTACTTAAATAATTTTCCAAAAACTTAATTAATAAAGAAACTCAATTTCAATTATTTACGAAGAAAGATTCACTTATTCAAAAGTTCAATTTTACTTATTAAAGAATTCAATTCAATTTGATCATTAAATCATTCAATCTCATTTAATTATTAAATTATTCAAAGCTTAATTATTAAATAATTTCAAAGTTTAATAATTTCAAACTTAATTATTAAATCATTTCAAAGTTTAATAATTTCAAACTCAATTATAGTTTCAAACTTAATTCAATCATTTCTCAAATTAAACAACATTCTTTCATTAATTACATTGTTAATATTTTGTTTCATATCATTAAATAATAACAATTTCCTTTCATTAAAATTCAAATTTCAACTTCATTTCAAAACCGTATTTTTATTCAAATAAAATCTTCGTTTTATTTTTAAATCAAATTATTGACCAATCGGGTTTTATTTAATTTTCTGTCCTAGGTCAAAGTTCAATTTGGGTATTTATCATTTCAACCCGATTCCAATTCAATTCAAAATCAAAGCATATCAAAGGGAACTTGCAGTGTGATAACTGGGATGGTGTCAAAGTAAATAAACAAGCAATAACAACAAACAATAACAATCCAATAATCAATTTAAATAATCCCGAAATAATCGTATTAATTCGCATTGTTATTTATACGAATTAATATAATTATTTCTAGAATCTACATTATCATTTCATGCAGATTAAAGATTATTTCACTAATTATTTATACGATTTTTCACTTGTCATTCAATTTCAATTTTATACTACAACAATTAATCCAATATACATCGATGGTTCAAAGTGTAATTATCACTATTCTACATGTCAATTAATTTAACAATTAAAAGGGGTCATATTCAACAAATCAAATTTAACCTATAAATCAGTTTTAAAATTATTAACTATCCTATATCCATTTCAACTTTGCATACTATTTATCATTTATCACTAACAATTTAACGTCCAATATAAACATCGAACAATCAATCAATTATCAACCACTGTATTATCATCACATAAATAATTAACAGATAATGATGTCAGATGTCACAGGTGAACTGATATAGGCAATAACATATATAACGGTGTAATTAACTAGCAGCAGCATATTCAATTGTCGTTTCAATTGAAATCAAATTTAATAAATAAAAGAACGTTAATCGTGAGTGATTGCTCACCTTTCGAGGTTAGAGATGGACGAGAATGGAAAGAATCGCGAATCCAAGCACGAATTTCAGAGTAAAGCAAAATCGGCACGAATACGATGACAAAGCTGAAAATGGGAATCGAAGAACCATTAGAATCAGTTCGATATAAGTTAAAACGAAATGTAAATTATACAGATATGCACTTTCTCAAATCAATATATTATTTCCATGAAAACAATATTTAATTTAAAACAAATATTAAAATAATATAAAAAAAAATTAAAATCATTGTTTTAAATTGAACACATATATTAAAAATATAATCCTTATATATTAACTAATATATATATATATATAACTTATACATCAAAATCCAATTTATATATATTCCAAGATCATTGTTAAATTTAGCACATACCTTTAATATATATATATAATATATGATATTAACAGTACATGAAATTTATTTAAAACTGATATATTGTATATCATACTAATATATACTATTGTTCCATACACTAACTCTACATCAACCCAGATACAAAATCCCAACATATATATATAACTTAAACCCTGTGTACATATGTACAGGCAACATATTTTTACAGTATATAAACTATATCATTTACATGCAAACAACAAATAATATATGCAGAATCTTATACTTATATACTTTATATATACTTAAAATATGAACAACAATATTATACAACCGACTATATATGTAAATACAATAAACAGTTCTTTAAACTTATGTTTTCAGTAAAATAACTAAATACGTACAACTTTATAAATCCAAGGACATAACCTAAACAACCTTTAAAACCATTTCATACTAACTGTTTATATAACATAGCAAACCTATAAACAAACTAACAACCTTCCATACATATACATATATGTCAAAAAAATATAGAAGCTGGGCACTTTAAAATGTTTTAGTAAAATATGTATATCGCGTATATTTTCACTAACATACACAACAATTTATATAATATACAATAAACACTTATATAACTATATACCAAAACCAAACTTGTTTACCAAAAAGGAAATAGAAGAAGGGCACAGCCTGATGGAGGTGAGGCTCGGCTATGCTACAAAAGTGGTGAAGAGAAAGGAAGGTGGCGACAACGTAGGAAGATGGTGGCGAGCGGGTGAGGTGCTTGCGTGGGGTTTCGAGGTGGAGGCAAGGTGCTGGCTGCGAGTGGAGGAGGCCTCGGTCATGGGTGGTGTACGGCCAGGTCTGGGCGGAGGCTGGAAAGGAGTCAGTGGGGTGAAGGAGGTGGTCAGGCAGAAGGTTGGGTCTATGGTGATGGTTGCGTGGAGTAAAGCAAGATGGACGAGTTTCAGTGGAGGATGGAAGGTGGACGCGGCTATGCCAAGTGCCGAGGCCGGAGCAGCTGTCGTGGAGGGGGAAAATAGGAATAGGCGCCGGTTGTTTGATGGCCATGAGCTCTCGGCTTTACTGGTGGATGAGGAGTGGCATGGGATTAGATGGTGAAGACTCGGTCTGCAAAAGAATGAGGCAGAGGGAGTCTCGGCATCAGGAAAGTCAGAGCCGCCGCTAGCGTAGGCTTGCTTGGGTTTGCAGGCAAACTGAGGCCAAGGGGAAGGGGTGTTGGACGAGGCACTTGCTCAAAATGGTGGGAAGTCTTGTGGAGGTGCTGGCACAAACAAATGAAAAAGAAAGCAACAGCAGATTCAAAGAGAGAAAGAGCAGGGGTGTGAAACGGTGGAATGTAAGAGGAGGAGAAGAGATTTTAGAGTTGCCTGGAAAATGCAACTGTTATATTCCCAAATGAATGTACGGGTAGTTGAAATGAACCATCAATATTTTGAAACTGTTGGGAATAGCAAAAGTTAAAGTTGAATTGTTAAAGCAATTGATGGTTGCTTGAAAATCACGGCTACAGTTTGAAAGGGAAAGAGAATAAAAGTCACGAATGCGGTACTGGTGCAGTGGGCTGCTCAATCGTTTCCGTCGCGTACCGGACTTCAAATTATAGAGTCGAATATACCGCAGAAATCGGTACGATGAGACAATCAAAACGGTATACAGATATCAGTGGTATAATTGAATTATAAAAATTCGAATTTTCTACCATGGAAAATGCAAGAAAAACGCTGGAAAAATAAGATCGACGGAGGCAAAGATGTCCGAATTTGGAAAAACGACAAACTAACATCTTGCTCAGAAGATGGTTTAGAATTTTTCTATGTAAAAATATTTAGGTTTCGGAAACATTTTATTTTCATCGCTTTTTAACTGATTAAATTGAAGTGACTTTTACGCGCGAAATAAACTTTCATATTTTCGGAAGAAAATTTACCAGTTGTTATGTATAACTAAACGCATTCCAAATATCAAATTTATATTTCAAAATTTTATCGTTTAAATTTCATAAGATTACAACTAATTACGTTATTAAAACAGTTGAAATTTACGGGTCGTTACACTCTCCCCCACTCAAAACTTTTCGTCCCCGAAAAGGAAGGAGGTAGGAGAATAGAAACAACCAAAAAGAAAAACAGATTGAAAACAAAATAAAACAATTAGTTTAAACCGTATAAATTTCAATTTACCTTAATTAATACTCAATATTTGATTTAAAATTCAGGGTATTTCAATAAGTTGATTTAATTCTAATTTATTAATATTTGATACCAAAAGATTTCTTCAAAATAAAATTTAATTTAATTTATCTCATTTTGTAACGACCCGAATTTTTACGGATCGAAACATCGTAAAACAGTCGTCAATTGGTCGCATTGTTGATAAGTCATCTAGAGTCTAAGTCTTAGGTCGTAGGAAGGTTTGGAGCTACCTAGGCATTGGAATAACTCGTTGGGAAGTTAGGTCGTATGGGGTGGCTTAGGTCGAGTGAACGACTTAAGGAACTGACCGACTTAGGAAGTGTACGACTTAAGAGATTGAGACGACTTAAGGTGTTGGCGACTCAAGAATAGACGACATAAGAAGTGAGCGACCTAAGTCTAGCAGTTAAGTCGTAACTCAGTTGTGTCGTGACCGAGTTAAGAAAAGTTAAGAAGACTTAGGAGTCAGGTCGTGGACGGGTTAAGTGTTAGGTCGTTTGAGCGACTTAAGGATCTTAGGTCGTATAGCAGTTAGGTCGTGTGCTAGTCTGGAGCGACCTATAGGATAGGCGACCTAAGGTTTTGAGCGACCTAAGGGATAGGTCGGCAGCGACCTAAGGAGAACTAGTAGTTAGCGAGTTAGTGATGTTAGGTCGTATCCTAGCTAAGAGTTAGGTCGTAGGCGACCTAAGATAGTTAGGTCGCGAGAGTTGTTAGGTCGCGACTTATGGTAGGTCGTAGGTCGAAGGGTTGTTAGGTCGCAAGGAAGCGGTCTGGGTTAGGTCGCAACTTTGTTAAGTCGTAATGGTGCTAAGTCGTTAAGTCGTCCAGACAACTTAGGAGGGGACGCGCGCATGTGTTAGGTCGCGCCTGTTGCTAAGTCGGTAGGTCGTAACCTGTTAAGTCGTAAGTCACGCGTAAGTGTTAAGTCGCACAAATGTTAGGTCGGAGAGAGAGTTAAGTCGGAGACGACTTAAGGAGGCGGACGAGTTAAGGGGGAAATCAGCCTATAAATACTCGTCCATTTCTTCATTTTTGGGATCCGGATTTCGAAGCGACGAAGTGCTTCCATTTTGAGAGCTCGACTTCAACACTTCTTCACTTCTTTTCTCCACTCTAATCTTGTGATTCCATCCATCCATATTGAAGATCAAATCGAAGATTCAAGAGCTTAGATTGGAGATCTTCATCCTTTGAAGTGAGATTTCTTCGTTTGAAGCGGATTCGTGATAGATCAAGCTAGATCCTTCGCTGTCCAGATCTGAAGTGTGTTGATTTGGGGTTGTTTAGTTGATTTGGTGAGTGGTGATTATCTCTCACACGGATCCAAAGGAGTATATCGGATCGTTGGTTTGATTTGGTGTTAAAGTAGAGACTTCCATGCATTTTCCTAATCATATGTGTAGATCCATATAGATCCATTGTCCATGATGATTTGATATCCATTTTACTACATGTTAACCTATGCAAGTTCATTCATCAAGATTATAGAGACATTGCTCATGATTTCATGCTTTTTGGACATTTGACTCTTTAATTACGAAATTGCCATTAGTGTTATAATTGTCTTTTTAGATCATATTTGAATGCTTGTTTACTTGGATTAATGTTTGATTTGATTGATTGCAATGAATTAGATGATTGATGATTTGATTTAGACCGAAGATGATTCAAAAGCTAAGGGAAAGGCTCTTGAATTGGAAAAGCTGCTTGTGGCATATGTAGCGGATGGTGAAGCTCTTATGCATAGATTCGATGATGATGATGTTGAGATGAAGCTTTGCGAGGATGTGATGAAGCGAGGCATGATATGAGATAGTCTTGGCCTAATCCAGACGGGATCATTCCAAGCATGTTGATAACTCGGTGATATGGTTCGAGTTTGAGGATAATGGATGCTCGAGAGGCGCTTGAGCTAGTATGGAAATAGTCGTCGAGGAGAATGACTAGAAGGCTGAGATCTCATCGTTGTTGAAGGTTCTAGCATGCTCAAAGCAAGAGTACGTTGGGCAGATTCGATAGTCCCTGAAGGCTAATGATTGATAGTCAAGTACTTTGGGCAGATTCGATAGTCCTAGGCACGGGTCACGATGACGTGCGGGAGTTATGTCTAGAACCGAGGTTTCCATTAGCCCTTGACGGACGGCTGAAAGAATGTGCCGGTCATTCAATTAACGGTGAAATCGAAGCAATGATAACAGTGATAGCCAGAGTCATGGATGTTTGGTTGTATCGTCATTCGGTCTCAAGAGCAGTGTTTTCTGGGTGCTTATCTGATCTTGGTTTAGGCCTTGGGGGTTTGTACTTGGAAAACATCGCCCTTGACTCGAGTGATAATTGCTTTACTTTACATTGTATGCTTTGCTATGATTGCTTCTACTTAGTGTGTGTCTGGGGGCTATCACTGTAGAAAGAGGTTGGAGTGGGAGGGTTGTATTCCTATTCCTTTTCCTTTATGCTCTTTTGGTATGTTGTTAGTTAATTTACTGCTCACTAAGACTGTTGTCTGACTCAAGGCTTTATGTTTTTAACTCTTATTGCCTTGGGCTGTTCGTCCATTTTTGGGACGGGCAGACTAGGTAACAGGTGACAAGTGCTATTCTTGCTTTCCACGGTGTTGATATCGAAGACGAGCTGGAGGGTTGCATATTATCTTCTTTTATATGTACTGGATGTTCCGCTGCTTTGTATTCTCTGAGTGATATGTAGTGAGGCTTGTTGTATTGACTATTCAGATGTTTGTATTCAACTATTATGAAGTTTTATTGATGAGATTCTATTCTGCGAAGCTTCACTATATATATGTTCTATTGTATTTTGTCCATGCGCTGTGAGTATACGATAGATTCTGTTGTTTTAATTTACCCTGACAATCGTCCATGGCTGCCTGGCACACTTTACAGCGCACTTTCTCTAGGTTCAGTGCAGGGGTTATGGGCGGTCGTCACATTTGGTATCAGAGCATTGGTTAATCGATTTTACCCAACGCTCGCTGACGTAACTACGTATGAGAGACGTAATTGTATTTTGATGGATGATTACTATATATAATATAGTAGCTTAGTAGAGTTTGAGTCCTTTATGCAGTTGTTTCTCTAGATGTGCTAATCATTCCTTTTTATAGATATTAAGGATGAGTCGAAGAGGGAGACCAGCTGCTAGGGAAGGCCGTGCTACTGAGGGGGCTGTTGATTATGCTGCCATGTTCGAAGCTATAATGACTTCGATCATGAGAAGGATGCCAGCTCCGAGGCCATCGGTGGATGTTGGAGTTCAAGTTCAAACTCCAAGACCGGTAGATTTTGCTAAGTTGTTTAAGGACTATACTGCTCTTGGAGGAAAGGTTTTCTTTGGAACAGAATCAACCATTGAGGTCCAGAGGTGGATAGATGCTTGTAGAAGGATTTTTGGTGATTTGGGAATCGAGGATGCAACTAAGAGGAAGTTGGCATCAAGACAGCTTCAAGGAAGAGCTTCTGATTGGTGGAACTCTATTACCATCAATACTCCGGAGGAAGAAATTACTTGGGAGCAATTCCAAGTCAGATTTGAAGCTAAGTTCATTTCTACAGCTCAGAAGTCTGTTCTGTTCAAGAAGTTTGTGGAGCTCAAGCAGGGAGGAAGACCAGTTCTTGAGTATGTTTCTGAGTTTGAAGCTTTGTCCAAGTATGCCTAGTCGTATATTGAATCTGCATATAAGAAGAATGAGAAGTTTGTGACAGGCTTGGACAGTTATCTTGGGAGGCAGTTGGTGGATCATTTGGACGATTCATTTGAGAAGCTTGTGGAAAAAGCTCTCAGGCATGAGAATTTGGTTCCTAAGGAAGGATCTGTTGTTGCTGTGACCAGGGGAGAGTCTAAACCACAGCAGGGTGGAAACAAGAAGAGGAAGCAGCAGCAGCAGAAGGGTAAGGATGGCCAGAAGAAGCCGAAGGGCGAAGTGACTTGCTACAATTGTCAGCAGAAGGGCCATTTCTCCAGGGATTGCAAGAATCCGAAGGTACCGATGAAGTGTCACAACTGTGACAAGCCGGGGCATATCAGGAAGGATTGTCCAGAACCGAGGAGGGACAAGCAGATTGTGCAAGCTTATGCTTTGGGGGCTGTTCCATCATCTTCGAAAGCTCCTACCACTGAAGAGAAAGGAAAGAGTGTGGTGGTCCAAGGTACTCTTTTCCTATGTGGTGTTCCAGTTAGAGTTCTATTTGATACTGGGGCGTCGCATTCGTTTGTTTGTAATGAACTTTTAGGCCGGTTGGGTTTAGAACCGGATATTGTTGATAGGCCATTGGTTGTGACTAATCCTGTTGGGGGTTCGTCTTGTTTGTGTATGCTATGCCGTGGTCTGATTGTATCGAGTCATGGTTGCTCTTTTGTTTGTGATTGTTTTGTTCTGAACTTTGCGGTGTTCGGAATTATTTTGGGTATGGACTGGCTTAGGAAGTATGCAGCAAAGGTTGATTGTGAGAGGTTGGAGGTGACAGTCAAGAATGTGGAGGGGCGAAAGATTGTGATACGATGTAAGCATGAAGAAGGCGTCTTCATGAGCTTCATGTATTCGCTGGTTGTTCCACGGGATGGACTGTCATCTGTGCCAATCGCTAATGGATTTGAGGATGTCTTTGACGAGGTCAAAGGGTTACCACCGCATAGAGAGATCGAGTTTCGTATAGATCTAGTTGAAGGAGCCAGACCTGTTGTGATGCCTCTTAGGCGGATGGCGCCTAGGGAACAGCAGGAGTTGAGGGTGCAGGTTGATGACCTTTTACAGAAAGTATTCATTCGGCGTAGTGTGTCCGAGTGGGGTGCACCAGTTGTGTTTGCAACCAAGGCAGATGGGTCGTTGAGATTGTGTGTGGATTATCGTGAGCTGAATAAAGTGACTAAGAAGAACAAGTATCCATTGCCGAGAGTAGATGACTTGTTTGATCAGCTTCACGAAGCTAAGGTGTTTTCTCAGATGGATTTGGCAACGGGATTTCACCAGTTGAGAGTGGCTAAGGATAGTGTGCCGAAGACTGCTTTTCGAACACCATCCGGTTTCTTTGAGTGGCTGGTAATGCCGTTTGGGTTGACTAACGCGCCAGCATATTTTGTAGATCTTATGAATAGAGTGTTCAGAGATCAGTTGAACAAGTTTGTACTTGTGTTCGTGGATGATATTCTGATTTATTCCAAAACTGAAGAAGAGCACAAGACACACTTGCGTATTGTTTTGGAAATCTTTCGGAAACATCAGCTGAAGGCTAAGTTTTCAAAGTGTCACTTCTGGAAGAGTGAAGTGAGATTCTTAGGCCATGTTATCTCTGGGAATGGAATAGCGGTTGATCCCGCTAAGGTGGCAGCAATCCAGGATTGGGTTAGACCTAAGAATGCATCTGATGTGAGAAGTTTTCTTGGATTGGCAGGATATTATCGACGGTTTATCAAAGACTTCTCCAAGGTGGCTGCACCGTTAACAGGATTGACGAAGAAGAACCAAGTGTTCAGATGGGAAGATAAGTGTGAGCAAGCTTTCAGAATCCTGAAAGAGCGATTGACAAGTGCTCCTGTTTTGACTATTCCAAGTGGGAATGATGAGATGGTGGTTTACACCGACGCATGTGGTACTGGACTTGGAGCAGTGCTGATGCAGAGGGATAAAGTTGTTGCGTATGCCAGTCGACAACTGAAGCCGCATGAAAGGAATTACCCGACTCATGATTTGGAGTTAGCGGCGATTGTTTTTGCTCTGAAGATGTGGAGACATTATCTATTGGGAGTTCGATTCGAATTGTTTACGGATAATAAGTCGTTGAAGTATCTTTTCTCCCAAAAGGATTTGAATCTTCGGCAGCAACGGTGGCTAGAGTTTTTGGCATCATATGATTTTGGTATAGCTTATACTCCGGGAAAGGGTAACGTAGTGGCAGATGCGTTAAGTCGAAGACATGCAGGATTGGGAGCCATGTTTTCAGAATGGAAGAATCTCGAGTATTTAGCTGGTTTTGACTTCAGGCCTAGATGTGAATTGGAATCTGAGATGTTGGCAAACTTATCGATAAGACCTACTCTTGTGGAAAGGATTGGCGAGAGCCAAAAGCGAGATGATAAGATTGTCAAGATTATCCGTGATGTGGAATCTGGAATGGACCCTGAAAAGGATAAAGGATTCGAGGTTGATCGAGAGGGTTGGCTTCGGAAGCAAGGACGACTAGTTGTCCCCGATATAGATGAATTGAGGAGTGAAGTTCTGAAGGAAAGTCATCACTCGAAGCTGACAATTCATCCAGGGGGAAATAAGATGTATCGGGATATGAAGAGAACCTACTACTGGGAAGGTATGAAGAAGGATGTTGGAAATTTTATTTCCAAGTGCATGAACTGCCAGTTGGTAAAAGCCGAACGGAAGAAGCCAAGTGGATTGCTTCAGCCATTAGAAGTCCCTACATGGAAGTGGGAGCAAGTATCGATGGATTTTATTGATGGACTACCTAGAACAAGAACGGGGAATGAAGGGATTTGGGTCATCATAGATCGTCTGACTAAGAGTGCAAGATTCATTCTTGTTCGATCGACTAGGACTGCACCAAAGTTGGCCGAGTTGTATGTTAAGTGGATAGTTCGATTCCATGGTATTCCGAAGAGTATAGTGAGCGATCGAGACCCATTGTTCACTAGTGGATTTTGGAAGAGCTTCCAGGAAGTTTTGGGAACCGAGTTGTGTTTGAGTACAGCTTATCATCCTCAAACAGATGGTCAGACCGAGAGAGTCAACCGAGTTTTGGAAGATCTCCTCAGAGCTTGTGTTTTGGATTTTGGAGGATCATGGGAAGATCATCTTCATTTGGTGGAATTTTCGTACAACAACAGTTACCAGTCAAGCATTGTTATGGCACCGTATGAGGCATTGTATGGAAGACCGTGTAACTCTCCGACATGTTGGTTAGAGACCGGAGAAAAGTTGATGCTTGGGCCAGAGATGATTCGACAGACTTCAGATTGTATAGAGATCATTCGGCAACGAATGAAGGCAGCCCAAGACCGTCAGAAAAGTTATGCCGATAAGCGTCGTAAGGATTTGGAATTCGACGTTGGTGATTTGGTTTTTGTGAAAATATCTCCACTGAAGAATGTTATTCGATTCGGGAAGAAAGGAAAATTGACTCCGAGATTTGTTGGACCATTCCCGATCATCGAGCGAATTGGAAAGCTCGCCTATAGATTGGAGTTACCAGAGAAGATGTCGAGTGTGCACAATGTTTTTCATATATCCTATCTACGGAAGTATGTGCACGACTTGAATTCAGTGGTTTCTGCTGATAGCTGTGAAGATTTCAAAGTTGATCTGGTCGATAGAAGACCTCGTAAGCCGCTTCGTGTTGTGGAAACCGACACGAAACAGCTTAGGAGGAAGATAGTTAAATTGCTCAAGATACAATGGAGTGATGATGATAACGACTGTACATCGGAGGTGGAAGAGAGGATGAAAGAAGCTCATCCTGAACTCTTCAAGGTATGGCTCTAAGGTGTCGTGTCATCTCATGATATTGTAACTTGTTCTGGTTTTAGAATTCTGCATGCTAAGCTAGAATTGGATGCATGGTTTGTTGATTGCTATGGATGGTAGGCGTGCAGAATAATCTTTGATTGCTCTTGTTTGTTTGGAATTTCAGGGGCGAAATTCCTAAGGGGAGAGAATGTAACGACCCGTATTTTTACGGATCGAAACATCGTAAAACAGTCGTCAATTGGTCGCATTGTTGATAAGTCGTCTAGAGTCTAAGTCTTAGGTCGTAGGAAGGTTTGGAGCTACCTAGGCATTGGAATAAGTCATTGGGAAGTTAGGTCGTATGGGGTGGCTTAGGTCGAGTGAATGACTTAAGGAACTGACCGACTTAGGAAGTGTACGACTTAAGAGATTGAGACGACTTAAGGTGTTGGCGACTCAAGAATAGACGACATAAGAAATGAGCGACCTAAGTCTAGCAGTTAAGTCGTAACTCAGTTGTGTCGTGACCGAGTTAAGAAAAGTTAAGAAGACTTAGGAGTCAGGTCGTGGACGGGTTAAGTGTTAGGTCGTTTGAGCGACTTAAGGATCTTAGGTCGTATAGCAGTTAGGTCGTGTGCTAGTCTGGAGCGACCTATAGGATAGGCGACCTAAGGTTTTGAGTGACCTAAGGGATAGGTCGGCAGCGACCTAAGGAGAACTAGTAGTTAGCGAGTTAGTGATGTTAGGTCGTATCCTAGCTAAGAGTTAGGTCGTAGACGACCTAAGATAGTTAGGTCGCGAGATTTGTTAGGTCGCGACTTATGGTAAGTCGTAGGTCGAAGGGTTGTTAGGTCGTAAGGAAGCGGTCTGGGTTAGGTCGCGACTTTGTTAAGTCGCAATGGTGCTAAGTCGTTAAGTCGTCCAGACAACTTAGGAGGGGACGCGCGCATGTGTTAGGTCGCGCCTGTTGCTAAGTCGGTAGGTCGTAACCTGTTAAGTCGTAAGTTGCGCGTAAGTGTTAAGTCGCACAAATGTTAGGTCGGAGAGAGAGTTAAGTCGGAGACGACTTAAGGAGGCGGACGAGTTAAGGGGGAAATCAGCCTATAAATACTCGTCCATTTCTTCATTTTTTGGATCCGGATTTCGAAGCGATGAAGTGCTGCCATTTTGAGAGCTCGACTTCTACACTTCTTCACTTATTTTCTCCACTCTAATCTTGTGATTCCATCCATCCATATTGAAGATCAAATCGAAGATTCAAGAGCGTAGATTGAAGATCTTCATCCTTTGAAGTGAGATTTCTTCGTTTGAAGCGAATTCGTGATAGATCAAGCTAGATCCTTCGCTGTCCAGATCTGAAGTGTGTTGATTTGGGGTTGTTTAGGTGATTTGGTGAGTGGTGATTATCTCTCACACGGATCCAAAGGAGTATATCGGATCGTTGGTTTGATTTGGTGTTAAAGTAGAGATTTCCATGCATTTTCCTAATCATATGTGTAGATCCATATAGATCCATTGTCCATAATGATTTGATATCCATTTTACTACATGTTAACCTATGCAAGTTCATTTATCAAGATTATAGAGACATTGCTCATGATTTCATGCTTTTTGGACTTTTGACTCTTTAATTACGAAATTGCCATTAGTGTTATAATTGTCTTTTTAGATCATATTTGAATGCTTGTTTACTTGGATTATCGTTTGATTTGATTGATTGCAATGAATTAGATGATTGATGATTTGATTTAGACCGAAGATGATTCAAAAGCTAAGGGAAAGGCTCTTGAATTGGAAAAGCTGCTTGTGGCATATGTAGCGGATGGTGAAGCTCTTATGCATAGATTCGATGATGATGATGTTGAGATGAAGCTTTGCGAGGATGTGATGAAGCGAGGCATGATATGAGATAGTCTTGGCCTAATCCAGACGGGATCATTCCAAGCATGTTGATAACTCGGTGATATGGTTCGAGTTTGAGGATAATGGATGCTCGAGAGGCGCTTGAGCTAGTATGGAAATAGTCGTCGAGGAGAATGACTAGAAGGCTGAGATCTCATCGTTGTTGAAGGTTCTAGCATGCTCAAAGCAAGAGTACGTTGGGCAGATTCGATAGTCCCTGAAGGCTAATGATTGATAGTCAAGTACTTTGGGCAGATTCGATAGTCCTAGGCACGGGTCACGATGACGTGCGGGAGTTATGTCTAGAACCGAGGTTTCCATTAGCCCTTGACGGACGGCTAAAAGAATGTGCCGGTCATTTAATTAACGGTGAAATCGAAGCAATGATAACAGTGATAGCCAGAGTCATGGATGTTTGGTTGTATCATCATTCGGTCTCAAGAGCAGTGTTTTCTGGGTGCTTATCTGATCTTGGTTTAGGCTTTGGGGGTTTGTACTTGGAAAACATCGCCCTTGACTCGAGTGATAATTGCTTTACTTTACATTGTATGCTTTGCTATGATTGCTTCTACTTAGTGTGTGTCTGGGGGCTATCACTGTAGAAAGAGGTTGGAGTGGGAGGGTTGTATTCCTATTCCTTTTCCTTTATGCTCTTTTGGTATGTTGTTAGTTAATTTACTGCTCACTAAGACTGTTGTCTGACTCAAGGCTTTATGTTTTTAACTCTTATTGCCTTGGGCTGTTCGTCCATTTTTGGGACGGGCAGACTAGGTAACAGGTGACAAGTGCTGTTCTTGCTTTCCACGGTGTTGATATCGAAGACGAGCTGGAGGGTTGCATATTATCTTCTTTTATATGTACTGGATGTTCCGCTGCTTTGTATTCTCTGAGTGATATGTAGTGAGGCTTGTTGTATTGACTATTCAGATGTTTGTATTCAACTATTATGAAGTTTTATTGATGAGATTCTATTCTGCGAAGCTTCACTATATATATGTTCTATTGTATTTTGTCCATGCGCTGTGAGTATACGATAGATTCTGTTGTTTTAATTTACCCTGACAATCGTCCATGGCTGCCTGGCACACTTTACAGCGCACTTTCTCTAGGTTCAGTGCAGGGGTTATGGGCGGTCGTCACACATTTATTCATTGTTTTATTATCCAATTATCCTTTATTAACAATTTCTAAAATCATAAATTTGAATAGTCATTTATTACAATCATATTTTATTCAACAAATTTAATTCTTCTTTATTCCAAATTATCATCAAATTCGTTCCACTTAATATATCTTATTACATATATTTAAACCATATAAATTAATTTAAACCATATAAATTTCAATTTAAATAAATTTATATTCAATAATTGGTTTAAATTTAAGGTATTTCCATAAGTTGATCTAATTCCAATTTGTTAATTCTTTCAAAACAAATTTATTAATTCTTTCAAAACAAATTTATTTCATTATTAACTGAGTTTTACTTATTATCCTATCCAACTCTGTTAACATCTTTATAATCAAAATTTAGTGTATAACATTTATTATAAACACTCAAATTTTATTTATAAATTCAATTTATCTTATATATTATCCAATTGCATATTCAACTTCTGAATGATTTAGGTAAGTTGTATTAGAATGCAGTTGAACAATATACAAATAAAATTTTCCCAATTCAATTATTCAAGTTTAAATATTTTATTCCAAATTTTGGTTTTATTTATAATTAAAATCATCGTTTAACAAAATTTAAGAATTAGATTTCCGATTAACTTTAAACAATTTAGAGATATATATATATATATATATTTATATTTATATCAAATCAAATTAAATTTTAAAATAAGATACCTATATATATATAAATCAAATTTTACTGAAGAAATTCAAATCAAAAAAAAATATTTTTTTCAAAACAAAACCGTAGCAAAGCTACAGAATGGTTTCTCCACTTCGAAACTCGAAAATGAATGTCGATGATGCGGCCGCCATCACCGAAATTATTTTCCAGCGACAAAGAGAAGAGCAATGGTTTCAATATTTTAAAATTCTTTGAAAACGATTTCTATTTGAAAATATTTTAAATACTATACACTTTAAAACTTAAAAACCAAAGTTTGAAATCACTGGAAATTAAATTCTCAAATTCTTTATTTAAATTCCTTTCAAATCCTAAATCAAATTATAACCAAGTTTCATAAATTCATTTATTTATATTATGCAATAATCAATGGTTTACAAAGCAAGAATGAAAATCAAATTATTATCATTTCTGACAACAACTTCATTAACAATTTAATTTTAGAAAAATTTTATACTTGCATATATAATATAATCATTCAAAAATTTGTTTTGTTTACCAAATTTGAAAACGAAACTGTGTCGGTTTGCTCTGTTAAAGTGTTTTGGAAATCCTATCGATAGCGTTGATCAGACGAATCGATCGAAAATCCAAATTAACGTCAACAACTCAAACAACACAATATATTTTTAAAACATTTTAAATATAATTTCACCAATCCAATTCCTCGCTCGACGATATAAGAATAGATTTCAAAACATGTATAGAGACTCAAATTTTGATAGACTCAAATTTTGATAGACTCAAATCAAGGAGAATTCTGATTCGAAGATAAGTTCGAAACAGAAAAAGGATGATTAAATAACGAAATAAGAAGATGGATAGGTTTATGTAAATCGCGGGCAACCTTAACCGGGTCGACCGGGACTTCAAGAATAAGATCGATGTAGAATTCCAAGGCAAAACTACATTCGATCTCAAGAAATAGAATTCGGGTATGGCAGGACATAGATTTCATCGTAAACCGAGGATATAGAAATCTCCGGTAAATCGATGCTATTGTGAAGGAGTTTTCACTCCTTTTACAAATAATTCGAAGATTGGCGAGACCGCCGATTCATCATAAAGATCATTCAAAGTAGAGTTATGAGATACTCCGGAATTAAAAGAAGACGAATAGTGAGGGACACGAATGAATTTCGGAACCGAGGGAACGTTCCAAAATTCAAAGGAATCGAGTCAAAAGGAAGAGATTGAAACTCGAATGAAAGTGATTCTATAAATACATTTACCCTATATGCAAAGTTTTGCCTAGAGCTACCAAAGCTCTGATACCAACTCTAACGACCCGATATTTTGAACCATTCGCATCCATTATAAGTGTATAGGTAGACACTCATGCCGGAATTGAATTGCTCAAAATACCGCGTTGTTAATTTAAATTTGGAAAAACTGAACATATACAGTAAATAAAATAATCACAGATCACAGACACAGAGTAATAAATGCAGTGGAAATAAAAGAGATAGTAGTTCATGAAGCTACTATATGAATATGTAAGATACATCAGAGTTTACAACAGAAGAGTAATACGATACATCCGAGTTAAACCAGATACAACGAAAGAGTAACACGATACATCAGATACAAATCAGAATACATCACTGGAATCATCGAATACTGAAAGCAGAATAGATGGCTGGATCTTCAAGCAAAGCTCCAACTCCAAAGGTGAGTCTCGAATACTGGTACACTCAGTCTGACCCGAGCGTAAAGCAAAACACAAGACACTCGAGTCAGGAATAACATTCTTATATCAATAAATCCAACTCAAGTGAAATAGCAATTGAAATACAGTAACTCAAAGGATGTTGGAATAACCATCCTTTAAGGATCCGTTAAACTATCTACTAGGTAGTAATGTACGCTAAGTAGATAATGTCTATCAGTAATATAAGATATCAAAATAGTGTTAAGTCATGGCCCATTCCACCCTTAACACATTTTTATTCCCAAAATCATATACAAGACCGTAGTTTCCCCAAAACCAGAAGTCACCAGAGGGAAATCCATATACTAAAGGTACAAAACAAATTCGTAGTGGTCGCGAATAGGGAATACAAGTATGACAAGGCACATGAGGCAATACCCAAGGTAGTGATACTACCGTTTGCCTAATCCGGACTGGTGAGAACGCATTGCCGCAGCGACCGCAACACCGTGAAACAACACTCCCAAAATCAAGGGTGCACCAATCGACAACAAGTAATGAGTAGTTCAAAGAAGTGTGTTCACTTGAGGTAGCTAATCCTCCATTGGCCCGGCACGGCTCTTGTTTTAGTCATTTCCAATTTGACACAAGTGTCAAGGCTATCCATTATCGTTCTCTTTCTTCAGTCATCACGTACATCATTCCAACCACTTCATTCTAGATCACACTCCGCGTATAGTTATTAAAGTGGTTTTCGGTTTAGATAGAGAGTATATCCATAATCGAATCCGGTCTCTTTAATAACTTTCGTGATTATTACACCGATTGATCATTTAATAAATTTCAAAACCAAATCAAATTCAATTTCAAATAGAATTCGTAAATCAACATTTCATTTGTCTTTCAAAACCAGTTTCCATACTTTACGTTTGAAACTTCCAAATTATCATTTCAAAATCTTATAATTCAATTTCAATTTCTATTTAAACAATTCAAATATTGATTCAAGTTCGTATATAAGTTTCATTTTGAAATCATTTAAATTAATTTAATTTAACATTCAAATCAATTCCAAATTCATTTATCGATTTCATTCAAATATTCATTCAGTAAATTTGCCATTCAAACAATTTCTATTAAATTTCCAATTCATTAAATCCATTATTTAAATTCAACTTCCTTATATCAAAACTTACAAATTGAATTAAATTAAATTCATCAAATCAAATTCTTTAAATTTCAAGTCTTACATTAATTTCAATAAATCACATTTTATTTCTTGTTAAAGAAATTCAATTTCACTTATTTAATTACTTAAATAATTTTCCAAAAACTTAATTAATAAAGAAACTCAATTTCAATTATTTACGAAGAAAGATTCACTTATTCAAAAGTTCAATTTTACTTATTAAAGAATTCAATTCAATTTGATCGTTAAATCATTCAATCTCATTTAATTATTAAATTATTCAAAGCTTGATTATTAAATAATTTCAAAGTTTAATAATTTCAAACTTAATTATAATTTCAAACTTAATTATTAAATCATTTCAAAGTTTAATAATTTCAAACTCAATTATAGTTTCAAACTTAATTCAATCATTTCTCAAATTAAACAACATTCTTTCATCAATTACATCGTTAATATTTTGTTTCATATCATTAAATAATAACACTTTCCTTTCATTAAAATTCAAATTTCAACTTCATTTCAAAACCGTATTTTTATTCAAATAAAATCTTCGTTTTATTTTTAAATCAAATTATTGACCAATCGGGTTTTATCTAATTTTCTGTCCTAGGTCAAAGTTCAATTTGGGTATTTATCATTTCAACCCGATTCCAATTCAATTCAAAATCAAAGCATATCAAAGGGAACTTGCAGTGTGATAACTGGGATGGTGTCAAAGTAAATAAACAAGCAATAACAACAAACAATAACAATCCAATAATCAATTTAAATAATCCCGAAATAATCGTATTAATTCGCATTGTTATTTGTACGAATTAATATAATTATTTCTAGAATCTACACTATCATTTCATGCAGATTAAAGATTATTTCACTAATTATTTATACGATTTTTCACTTGTCATTCAATTTCAATTTTATACTACAACAATTAATCCAATATACGTCGATGGTTCAAAGTGTAATTATCACTATTCTACATGTCAATTAATTTAACAATTAAAAGGGTCATATTCAACAAATCAAATTTAACCTATAAATCAGTTTTAAAATTATTAACTATCCTATATCCATTTCAACTTTGCATACTATTTATCATTTATCACTAACAATTTAACGTCCAATATAAACATCGAACAATCAATCAATTATCAACCACTGTATTATCATCACATAAATAATTAACAGATAATGGTGTCAGATGTCACAGGTGAACTGATATAGGCAATAACATATATAATGGTGTAATTAACTAGCAGCAGCATATTCAATTGTCGTTTCAATTGAAATCAAATTTAATAAATAAAAGAACGTTAATCGTGAGTGATTGCTCACCTTTCGAGGTTAGAGATGGACGAGAATGGAAAGAATCGCAAATCCAAGCACGAATTTCAGAGTAAAGCAAAATCGGCACGAATACGATGACAAAGCTGAAAATGGGAATCGAAGAACCATTAGAATCAGTTCGATATAAGTTAAAACGAAATGTAAATTATACAGATATGCACTTTCTCAAATCAATATATTATTTCCATGAAAACAATATTTAATTTAAAACAAATATTAAAATAATATTAAAAAAAATCATTGTTTTAAATTGAACACATATATTAAAAATATAATCCTTATATATTAACTAATATATATATATAACTTATACATCAAAATCCAATTTATATATATTCCAAGATCATTGTTAAATTTAGCACATACCTTTAATATATATATAATATATGATATTAATAGTACATGAAATTTATTTAAAACTGATATATTGTATATCATACTAATATATACTATTGTTCCATACACTAACTCTACATTAACCTAGATACAAAATCCCAACATATATATATAACATAAAGCCTGTGTACATATGTACAGGCAACATATTTTTACAGTATATAAACTATATCATTTACATGCAAACAACAAATAATATATGCAGAATCTTATACCTATATACTTTATATATATTTAAAATATGAACAACAATATTATACAACCGACTATATATGTAAATACAATAAACAGTTCTTTAAACTTATGTTTTCAGTAAAATAACTAAATACGTACAACTTTATAAATCCAAGGACATAACCTAAACAACCTTTAAAACCATTTCATACTAACTGTTTATATAACATAGCAAACCTATAAACAAACTAACAGCCTTCCATACATATACATATATGTCAAAAAATTATAGAAGCTGGGCACTTTAAAATGTTTTAGTAAAATATGTATATCGCGTATATTTTCACTAACATACGCAACAATTTATATAATATACAATAAACACTTATATAACTATATACCAAAACCAAACTTTTTTACCAAAAAGGAAATAGAAGAAGGGCACAGCCTGATGGAGGTGAGGCTCGGCTATGCTGCAAAAGTGGTGAAGAGAAAGGAAGGTGGCGACAACGTAGGAAGATGGTGGCGAGCGGGTGAGGTGCTTGCGTGGGGTTTCGAGGTGGAGGCAAGGTGCTGGCTGCGAGTGGAGGAGGCCTCGGTCATGGGTGGTGTACGGCCAGGTCTGGGCGGAGGCTGGAAAGGAGACGGTGGGGTGAAGAAGGTGGTCAGGCAGAAGGTTGGGTCTATGGTGATGGTTGCGTGGAGTAAAGCAAGATGGACGAGTTTCAGTGGAGGATGGAAGGTGGACGCGGCTATGCCAAGTGCCGAGGCCGGAGCAGCTGTCGTGGAGGGGGAAAAAGGGAATAGGCGCTGGTTGTTTGATGGCCCTGAGCTCTCGGCTTTACTGGTGGATGAGGAGTGGCATGGGATTAGATGGTGAAGACTCGGTCTGCAAAATAATGAGGCAGAGGGAATCTCGGCATCAGGAAAGTCAGAGCCGCCGCTAGCGTAGGCTTGCTTGGGTTTGCAGGCGAACTGAGGCCAAGGGGAAGGGGTGTTGGACGAGGCACTTGCTCAAAATGGTGGGAAGTCTTGTGGAGGTGCTGGCATAAACAAATGAAAAAGAAAGCAACAGCAGATTCAAAGAGAGAAAGAGCAGGGGTGTGAAACGGTGGAATGTAAGAGGAGGAGAAGAGATTTTAGAGTTGCTTGGAAAATGCAACTGTTATATTCCCAAATGAATGTACGGGTAGTTGAAATGAACCATCAATATTTTGAAACTGTTGGGAATAGCAAAAGTTAAAGTTGAATTGTTAAAGCAATTGATGGTTGCTTGAAAATCACGGCTACAGTTTGAAAGGGAAAGAGAATAAAAGTCACGAATGCGGTACTGGTGCAGTGGGCTGCTCAATCGTTTCCGTCGCGTACCGGACTTCAAAATATAGAGTCGAATATACCGCAGAAATCGGTACGACGAGACAATCAAAACGGTATACAGATATCAGTGGTATAATTGAATTATAAAAATTCGAATTTTCTACCAGCGGAAAATGCAAGAAAAACGCTGAAAAATAAGATCGACGGAGGCAAAGATGTCCGAATTTGGAAAAACGACAAACTAACATCTTGCTCAAAAGATGTTTAGAATTTTTCTATGTAAAAATATTTAGGTTTCGGAAACATTTTATTTTCATCGCTTTCTAACTGATTATATTGAAGTGACTTTTACGCGCGAAATAAACTTTCATATTTTCTGACGAAAATTTACCAGTTGCTATATTTAACTAAATGCATTCCAAATATCAAATTTATATTTCAAAATTTTATCGTTTAAATTTCACAAGATTTCAACTAATTACGTTATTAAAACAGTTGAAATTTACGGGTCGTTACATGATTCGTCAAGGAAACAAGTACGTGGTTATGATCACTCATCGTCTTGTTGGTTCCTTTTAGTTAAGGTGTTCCATTTCGGACCTGACCACCAAGAGAAATCAAATCCCCTAATCTGCACCTCAGGAATACCTAATCGCATTATCCATCTGTCCAATCCTTGCATATTGCTAAAAGGAACTGGATTTCCTCTCCTTTTTTCCCCTATGAACCTTATACAATTAATGTCCCCCTTTATCAATCATGGTTTAAAAATGGTGAATGCATCTTCTTCCATGTTGTACCGTAACTTATTTCTCAAAGTTTTGAAGTTATGAGGATACAAAAAAGAGACATTGCATTTGTCTCCTATAACGACCCGACATTTTCAACCATTCGCATCCATTATAAGTGTATAGGTAGACACTCATGCCGGAATTGAATTGCTCAAAATACCGCGTTGTAAATAAAATTTGGCAAATCTCAGAATATACAGTAAATAAATATAATCACAGACACAGAGTAAAATAATGCAGCGGAAGTAAAAGAAATAGTAGTTCATGAAGCTACTATATAAATTAACAGAGTTACATAAGATACAATAGAAAAAATAGAGTACAACAGAAGTCTAAATACAATAACCAAGTACAAGCTGAGTAGTACAACAGAACTGAAATAGATAGGACAAGACAAGCAGATAATCTCCAACAATTCAAATCTCCAGGAGAGTGGAAATCCAAATCTGTGAATAACTCAGGCTGACCCGAGCGTAAAGCAAAACACAAAACACTCGAGTCGGGACAATATATACTTATATAATGTAAACCAACTCAAGTGAACTGTAATAAAGGTACAAGTAACTTAAAGAATGCTTGGGATCGCCCATTCTTTAAGGATCCGTTAAACTATTTACTATGTAGTAATATACGCTATATACAGTAGTGTCTAATTAGTAAAGTATAATCATATAGAAAATAGCGTTAAGGGGATGGTGAACCTTAACGCGGTCGGATCTTTAAACCAAAATCGTAGTGAGCTCGATATGGTAGGTGACACGGCACACAAGGCAATGCCAGGGTAGATATACCAATTACGCACACGAACTGATGGAAACGCATAGCAGCCACTACCGCTCCACCTCGAACAACACTCCCAAATCAAGGGTGCGCACCAAATCAATCACAAGTAATAGAATGGTATCGAAGAAGTGTGTCCGATAAGAGGTGCTACCTCACTGGTCCGAGATCGCTCCTGTTTTAGCCACCTTATGCCAACTCACGGGAGTTGGGTCCACGTATATACCTTAGGATCGTCGTCGCCATCCTACTTCATTCTGGAAACTCCACCGCGTACACAGTTGTCAAAGTGGTTTTCGATATCTACAGAGAGTATGTCCATATCCGATCCCGGTCTCTTTAACAACCAATCATTATTATAACCCGTGGTTATAAATTTAAACAGTTATTTTTTTACTTCAAAATAGAATATCATTTCAAATCCAAATTTTTATCAAAATAAAGATTAAATCAATTCCAAACCATTTCAATAATTTAAAATATCATATAATTTCAAAACTTCATTTCAAATCATTTTAATATATCAAAATACCAATCTTTCCAAAACTTCATTTCAAATCATTTTAATATACCAAAATATCATTTGAGTTCAAATCTAAATATTCAACTTTAAATACCTTTTAAATTTAAAGATATAATTCATTTATTATCATTTCAAGTCACCTTTTAAATAGTTTATATTTCAATCAAAATAATTCATTTAAACCATTTAAAAGTGTAATTATTATACTTTCAAATCAAGTATTAAAATTTCCAAAGTTTCAATTCAATTCAATCATTTATTTCAATTAAATTTCCATAGACCATTTCAAATTTTATAAATTTCAAATATAGATTTAATCCACAAAATAACTATTCAAATTATAAAATAAATTCCAAAGCTTTATTATCCTATATTTCATAAGTCCGATATCTTTTAAATAGATTCAAATTACAAGTAAACCAAATATTTTTCATACTAATATAAACTTCACCTATTCATTCCAAGATTTAATATCATTCCAAATTCATTTCAAAATATCAAAATATCATTTCAAAATATCATTTATTTAATTTAAATTTAAATACCATTTAATCACATTTCAAAATAGTTGTATTTCCCAAATCAACTATTCCATTTAAATCATTTAAAGTCAATTCATTATATTTAATAATCAAATATTTAATTCCCAAAATTTAATCTTTTTCAAAGATCGTTTATTCATTTGAATTTATTAAACAAAGAAAATTCAACTTTCGCAGCACTTAGAAAATGCTATGAAATGTTATGTTTAAAAACAGTTCATTAACAAAAGACAACACTTAAGTGCTGTAATAGGTTTCTTTTAATTTCAAGTAAACTTTAGTTAAATTAACCAGCTATAGCACTTACAAAGTGCTATAATAACCTTTAGTTCTAATTAGCCTTTTAGGTCATTTAAAACTACTACAGCATTTTAAAAATGCTGTAATATCTTTTACATTACATTTCAAGAATGCTGTCAAATCAAATTCAGAGTTTTATTTACAATTTCACACATAATTAACTTTTAATATAAATCATTTTAACTTATAAAATCATATATTTTCACATTTTAAAAACAATCATTTAAATATGTTTATTTCTATGATTTTATAAAGTCAAATTTCCATACAAAGATCAAATTAAATAACAATTAAATTTTCATTTCTTTAATTAAATTCTTAACTTAACAACTAAGTTTAAATTTCCAAAATATAACTTATTTCCATTTATTTTACTTAATTAATATTTCACTTTTAAACCAATTCCACAAAATTTCAATTTAAGGTATATTTCCAAATTCAGCTTAAATATTCATTTATTTCATATTTTAATTTATACAAAATCATTAACACTTTATAAAATCATTATTTCTTAATAAAATCATTAAATTCATTTTTAAATCAAATTTGTCATATATTCTTACTTTACATAAATTCCATTTATAAACAAAATCATATATTCCAAAATTAACTTATATTTCAAATTCTACTTCACCATTTACTTAATTCACTTATTTAATTTGTAGAAAATCACAAATATTTTATAGAAATCATTTTAATAAAGTTTAAATCAAAATATCATAATATTTACATTTTTAAAATATTTTTAAAATTTTCAGAAAAATATATAAACCACGGGTCTGTATATAATTTTCTAGCCTAGGTCAAGTGATACGGATATGTATCATTTCAATCCGCGGTTTACAAAGAAAAACCGGGTTTTATCATTTCAAACCCGCAATCCCAAATAATATAATAAATAAATAAAAACCGTTCAGGCCTATCATTTCAGCCCATAACGATTTTTCCTTATTCTAAAGTCCGTTCGGGTATGTATCATTTCAACCCATAGTGAACCTAATCTACAGGGAACTTGCAGTGTGATAAACTGATAAAATGAACAGAATAACATCATATAACAGTAATAGATGATATAACATATGTAATAACAGGGTAAACATTATATGATCATAATATAACAGTTATAACAGGATGATATAATTTTACAGATTCAAATGGTGTCAATTTACTAGTTATATAAGTACACATTGTCTGGTGAGAATTACTCACTTGTATAAGCTGGAGATGACGACCACGAACACACAACAAGGATTTCCAGAAGCACGACAATGATTTGAGATTGGAAGAGCCAAAGATAAATCTCCTTGAATACATGAAACAAACCAAACAAATATACATGAATAAAACACTACACATATTTATAAACAACTTGTGTATTCATGCATAAAACAAATCCAAACCAATTGCACTTGCCTTCATCCTTCATAAACTCAGCCATGGCTGCAAAATACATGGCTTGTAACGTATCGGGTTTTGCCCGCTCGAAAATCGACATCCGTACTTCACATTGTACTAGAATGCCGCAGAATCGACCGTTCAAATCCGATTCGCCGGAGCTATAACACAATTAAGTAAATAACACAGCGGAAGAAAAGAATAATACATTGATATATAATATCTGATACAACAGAGTGATACAATGAATATCAATATGCATCAGAGATATGATACAAGAAATAGCAGCGGAAAAGAAAATGATAACATCAGCAGCAGATAGAATATCCTAGGGGCGCTACCCCTACAAACCTTTGTCGCAACATTCCTGTTTCGACACCAGAAGGAAATGACATACCCTAGGGGCGCTACCCCTACAAACCTTTGTCGCAACATTCCTGTTTCGACCATTACCGGGTTGTGAGGCTCGACGAAGTTTCGTCCACAAAGCAACGCTTTTTCACAAAGCCACGCTTTTTCACAAAGCCACGCTTTGATCAACAAATGATCATCAGCACTTCGTATGCCACATTACCAAATTGGGAATGTATCACTAGTAACCATCAACTACATAACCTCTGAGCTCATACGTCTCAGAGAAGGGTGTTAAGCTAAGAGAATAAATTCTCCGCCACCAACAGAAATGTATTTGATAGAAACCAGCTTTACATCTCAAAGTGTAACGTCAGACACACATCCATATAAGTCTGTTCCGGGTTCGAACAGAACCGAAGGCACTTCCAAAGAAGCCCTTGCAAATCCGGATAATTTCTAATCACGTCCGGACTTCCCATCACAAAGGGTGATAAAATCTCAATACCGGGGACCAGTCGGTGCAGAGACATTCGACGAGTTGTCCTTTCGTTTTCAAAAATATCCGGTCTTCACCACCGGTCTTCAAATGCAATCCATATACGTCGTATCACTATTCAGAATGGGTTATATGACACAAAGGTCCTCTCCCGGCTAAACCGAATAACAAGCGCAATTAAAAATCATATGGATACTGGGGTCTCAGTTAAATCACAGCTTAAAGCCCAAAACTTTTCATTCGAATGGTAAAACAAATTACCATTTCCAATCTTTTAAACAAAAAGATTCAATTCAAAAACCTTCAATGGTTTAAACAATTTCCACACTTTTAATCTTTTAAACAAAAAGATTCAATTCACAAAGTTCACCCCGTTCACAAAGATCCATTCATGGATTTCAAAACAATTTCCATTTCAATTGAATTAACTCGTTAAATCTTTAAATCAAGATTTAACTTATAGCTTTCAAAACTCGTTTCCAAAGATTCATTCATAGCCTTTCAAAACAATTCTATTTCAAGTTAGATTAACTCATCCGGTCTTTGAAATCAAAGACTCATTTCATAGTTTTCAAAACATTTCAATTCCATTTCAAACTTGAAATTCTTTCAACACAAATTGGAAGTTCATTCCTTATGTGAAAGCTATTATTATTTGAAAATAAATAGTTTCGTTTTAGAAAAATCCAGTTATATTTACCCGAGTTAAAACCCTTGAATAAAAATCCAAATTTCCAAATCAATATCTTTAAAATGGTTTAACCCATATGTAACTTGTACAGCATCTTAATCCTTAGCTTCAAATCGTAGAATTCAATTTCAAACTTGAATTCAAATTTAAATCAAATTATTTAAATTTCAAGACTCGATTAAGTTATTCGAAATAACTTTTATCTTTAAAATTCCATTTCAAAAGCTTTTCACTTTAAACCCCAAATTTCCAATTTCAAAATCAATTGAAATTAAAATTTCAATTTCAAAAACATCAAATTTAAATTATCTGTGACTTAACTGATTTCCACGTGAAATCCATATTTGTGTGTGTAAAAGTGTGGTCCAGGGTTTCACACAGTAGTGCAACAAAATGAATCATCACATATCAGAATACAGAAATATAATTCGATAAGCGGTATAAGAACAACGCTTATCGTTCATTCACAGATCATAGATATATAAAGGTCACAGATAAGTAAACTACAGATCACAACATAAATCAGGATGTATCACAAAGCATCATATATCAGGGATATCAAACAATCAAGTCATTCAATAGAATCCAAACATCCCTAAGTAAGATAATTTAATTATCTGATAAATTTAAATCGAATGTATCAATTACTAATCCGGTTAATTATCATAATTTAATTACAAATTATTTGAAAATCTTTCTTTCAAATTTATTAGTTAACTCTTAATTATTAACTAATCAGTTCTTAAATCAATGAATCAATTAATCTTTAATTATTAAATTAATCTCAATTAATTGCCATTATTAATTAATCCTTTGATTTATTAACAAATAATTAATTCACATTTTAATTTAATTAATTACATTCAGTAATTATTCATTCATTACTTCTCTAAGTAATTTTTATTTTCAAAATCGTCAAGTGATTATTAATTTAAACTTAAGTAATTAACTTGAACATTTTCAATCCCTTTATAAAACTAACTTTTAAAACCTTTAAATTTACAAATTAAAGCCATTCTTTGTTATGAAGGGATTTAAATCAAACTTTTTAAATTCAAATATTTAAACTTATTAAGAAATATTTTAACTTTTAAACTTTTCTTTTATTTCACAAAATCTGGATTTAATACTTAAATTAAACCTCGGTTTTACATCAATTACAAATTTAAACTTAATAAATTTAAAAACTGTAAAATTTCCACTGTTTAATACTGGAACATGACTGACCCGAGACCCCTATCTTTTACTTCGAGTAATAAACGCATTCACCCGGACCAAAACGAGATTTACTCGAGTAAAACTCGAGTGTTCCCAGACTCAACTCAACAGCCAGATGCGAAAATATGGTGCACGTGCACACCACCGATGATCGACTTCGATCAACTACGCGACGCCGAGCAAGTCGACTACGTCTACCACTCACGATCTCGATCACCCAAAACCTCGAACAAGTTGCCCAATCGAATTCGAGCGCTAATTCCAAGCCTGGAACAAACCTACCCACTCCACCACCAACCTGGAAACGCCTCGTTTCCCATGCTCCGATCACCGGAAGCACTGCAACTCCGGCCATCACTTCGCCGCCTCAACCTCTACCACCTCCTCAAACCCGATGGCACTCGATCAACTCTTGGCTTTGAACAAAATGAAAATTCACAGCATCCCAAAACTAGGTCACCCAGTTTCAAAAGCTTCTCGCCGCCACCTCGACGAAGATTATCGCCATCCAATATTTTTCCGGACTCCACTGGTCACTCCTCTACCCATTGGAGGAAGCACGACACTTCCTATCAACTCCAACGACCATGGCAACTTAAAATACATGAAACAGAGAAACTGGAACTGCTCTTCAACCCAAGCTTTTAAAATTACAATTTTTGTCTTAAAAATCTTAATTTTGTATGAAGTTTCGATTTATATACCTGAATATAAGAATTTTAATACTTGGTTTTTGACTTGTTTAAATATGCTCTGTATTTTCTTTTGGTTTCAGATGAAATTCAAATGGTTTAAATCTTAAACTAGTTTGTAATCTAAAGTCCATGGTATAACAAACTATATTGTTCTAAACTAAGGTACAAGTGAAGTTGAATCAGGGTATTTGATTTATAAATGAGTTTAGAACCTGGAATTTGAAAACAGTGAACATCCAGACCATACACAAGCATGTACATACATATATTCACAGAGATAAAACATGTTCACAGGCATATTATATTCAGAGATGATCATGCACTTTAACTATATACTTATATTTTTAAAACATTTGTTACTCACTTTGGTTTGCAGAAGAAAACAGAGCTGCTTTTCATTTGAACCAAGCTTTGAACTTCTAGCTGCATCCTTTCATTTAATCTCTGATTTGTAGTTGATTGTTTTAGTTGAATTTTGTTTAAGTTTTTGAACTGAAGCTCATCTCAGATTTTTCTCAGTTTTAAAATGATCGAAACTGAGGTGAGAAAAATTGATAGATGTATATGAAGTCACAGGGTAGATATGTTTATTTGTTTAAGCTGAGATGGTTGTACAAGTGATTATATTTTTCTTGTACTATAGCCAGTGATATTTCTTGTTTGTAGGCTGAGAGGAAATCGTTTGGTGGCTGATATATTATGTAATGTGTACTAGTGATATAGCATTAAATGCTTGTCTCCTTTGCAACCACTCTTATATACTTTTGTCTCTTCATTTTGCAGGCTTTGATTTTCTTTGCTTTTTGTTTACATCTTGCTTCATACTTCAAGTATTTTCTTTAATTCTTTCTAATGATCGAACTAAGGAAAAGAAGCTCCCAAGATGATATGTATAAAGTTGAGTTTGCAGGTGATATAATTTCTTTTTTTTTTGTTTGTACAACTTAGCAGAGATTTTATTTCCTTCTTTGGTTACAGCCTTGCATACTTATTTATTTGTCTTGTTGTATGCATATTTGTATTTTTTTTATTTGCCTGGAAGCTTTCATCCTTATATTATATTTAACAAATTTACAGACAACATGATATTATGTACTTTTGTTTTGCTTTTCAAACTCTATTTTATATAACTATAAATTTGTTTAAAATATTTGTTCGAAACAAACATTTATTCGTTTCGGGGAAACTCGCAATTTATTTACCGTTTTATTTCACAAATTTAATTCAAAAATTCAATTAATTATAAATTTAAATATATATAAATTTTGGAGTCGTTACAGACTTCCCCCCTTAAAAGAATTTCGTCCTCGAAATTACCAAGGAGACACAAAGATAGATGAAGAATATTTCTTTAACTCAAACTGAACATTTATTCTGCATTTGGCTTACCAAATCAGAATATCAAAAATAGATACAAGATCGAATCTATTTAACACTTCACAAGATACTCGGGTTATCCAGATCTACGAAATATGCAGTGACATCGGTCAGTTCGAAGAGATAACTAACCATTCGTAGAATATACTGGGACCCAAAGAATAGATAGATATATGGATACAATTTCAAAACTTTTAGTTTAGAAACTAAATTTGTACCTATCAACCATAGCAACCAAATCAACCAATACATCCAACAAACAATTTTGGTCAATCCGGAGTTTACGTCCCATATCAAATATATCGAATATCTCCTTCCTGGATCTACCAGAAACTATCAAAGAATAGAAAAGATGATGAACAAAAGAGATTGATAGAGAAAAGATTGTTTCCTTGTTGTTACAGAGTATTGACCATTTATAGTCGTATTTCTTTGTCCCCTATCCAATCCTCTTCTTGCACTCATACTTACTATCAGTGAATAGTAAGAGAATTTACTGAGGCACACGAACGGATATCTAAGGAATACTCATTCTAGAGTTTACTTCACTCTATCTCTAATGAGCTACTTAACGTGTTATACTCCTGAGCTAAAGTTCAACCTTAGCTCTGATACCACATGTAACGTATCGGGTTTTGCCCGCTCGAAAATCGACATCCGTACTTCACATTGTACTAGAATGCCGCAGAATCGACCGTTCAAATCCGATTCGCCGGAGCTATAACACAATTAAGTAAATAACACAGCGGAAGAAAAGAATAATACATTGATATATAATATCTGATACAACAGAGTGATACAATGAATATCAATATACATCAGAGATATGATACAAGAAATAGCAGCGGAAAAGAAAATGATAACATCAGCAGCAGATAGAATATCTCCAATAGAATGCTCCAAGATAAGCAACGTCAGTCCATGAACTCCAAGAACTGAACTAGCTCCAGATAATCTACTAAACCTGAATATCTGAAAAACCCAACTCTAGACTGCTCGTGTGGAAAATTATGAGCACCCAGAGTTTAGGAAGGGAACAATAAACTCCGGATCAGTCATGGGACTGGTGTGAGCAACAAAAACAGTTATCTTTATTACAAGCAACAAAGGCTTTTAAACATTGAAATCCGCAATGCTTTTTGAAAATGAAACTACCATAAGACCTCCCACCACACACACAATGCAAACGCAGAATTGGAGGAGATTTCTTCTTATGATAGTCAAACATGCTTACTACGCAAGAAAAACTCTCTTGATATTATTACTAGTGCATAGTGGAAAACATTTCGAAAGTATAATATCAATCTTAGTCAGCATACAACATTTCATCGTATGCCTACTATAGCTACCATGTTCAATAGCAGGTTACCGCCACATTCCATAGCAGGTAATACAACTAAAACCGTACAGGGTTCGTATTGTTTCTTTGGATTTCCAACAAATGATCAGGCTAAGGAACTTCCTTACCGAAATAGAAATGCCTCTGGAAAGACGCCCCGAGAACCTAACCGGATCTCTGCAAACAAAAGGCCGACGCTACCTCACGCTTTAACCAAGCTGTAACTAGGTAACTAACACACGAGTCATGTCATCCCCCGGTCGTCACCGACCTTTATCCGAGGTACCCCGATCACAAAGCAACAACCACAAAGTATAATAACCGTGCAACATCCACATAGGTAAAATATCTGGGCTCCATACCATGATATCACCTTTTATCCAGAAGGAAATGACATACCCTAGGGGCGCTACCCCTACAAACCTTTGTCGCAACATTCCTGTTTCGACCATTACCGGGTTGTGAGGCTCGACGAAGTTTCGTCCACAAAGCAACGCTTTTTCACAAAGCCACGCTTTTTCACAAAGCCACGCTTTGATCAACAAATGATCATCAGCACTTCGTATGCCACATTACAAAATTGGGAATGTATCACTAGTAACCATCAACTACATAACCTCTGAGCTCATACGTCTCAGAGAAGGGTGTTAAGCTAAGAGAATAAATTCTCCGCCACCAACAGAAATGTATTTGATAGAAACCAGCTTTACATCTCAAAGTGTAATGTCAGACACACATCCATATAAGTCTGTTCCGGGTTCGAACAGAACCGAAGGCACTTCCAAAGAAGCCCTTGCAAATCCGGATAATTTCTAATCACGTCCGGACTTCCCATCACAAAGGGTGATAAAATCTCAATACCGGGGACCAGTCGGTGCAGAGACATTCGACGAGTTGTCCTTTCGTTTTCAAAAATATCCGGTCTTCACCACCGGTCTTCAAATGCAATCCATATACGTCGTATCACTATTCAGAATGGGTTATATGACACAAAGGTCCTCTCCCGGCTAAACCGAATAACAAGCGCAATTAAAAATCATATGGATACTGGGGTCTCAGTTAAATCACAGCTTAAAGCCCAAAACTTTTCATTCGAATGGTAAAACAAATTACCATTTCCAATCTTTTAAACAAAAAGATTCAATTCAAAAACCTTCAATGGTTTAAACAATTTCCACACTTTTAATCTTTTAAACAAAAAGATTCAATTCACAAAGTTCACCCCGTTCACAAAGATCCATTCATGGATTTCAAAACAATTTCCATTTCAATTGAATTAACTCGTTAAATCTTTAAATCAAGATTTAACTTATAGCTTTCAAAACTCGTTTCCAAAGATTCATTCATAGCCTTTCAAAACAATTCTATTTCAAGTTAGATTAACTCATCCGGTCTTTGAAATCAAAGACTCATTTCATAGTTTTCAAAACATTTCAATTCCATTTCAAACTTGAAATTCTTTCAACACAAATTGGAAGTTCATTCCTTATGTGAAAGCTATTATTATTTGAAAATAAATAGTTTCGTTTCAGAAAAATCCAGTTATATTTACCCGAGTTAAAACCCTTGAATAAAAATCCAAATTTCCAAATCAATATCTTTAAAATGGTTTAACCCATATGTAACTTGTACAGCATCTTAATCCTTAGCTTCAAATCGTAGAATTCAATTTCAAACTTGAATTCAAATTTAAATCAAATTATTTAAATTTCAAGACTCGATTAAGTTATTCGAAATAACTTTTATCTTTAAAATTCCATTTCAAAAGCTTTTCACTTTAAACCCCAAATTTCCAATTTCAAAATCAATTGAAATTAAAATTTCAATTTCAAAAACATCAAATTTAAATTATCTGTGACTTAACTGATTTCCACGTGAAATCCATATTTGTGTGTGTAAAAGTGTGGTCCAGGGTTTCACACAGTAGTGCAACAAAATGAATCATCACATATCAGAATACAGAAATATAATTCGATAAGCGGTATAAGAACAACGCTTATCGTTCATTCACAGATCATAGATATATAAAGGTCACAGATAAGTAAACTACAGATCACAACATAAATCAGGATGTATCACAAAGCATCATATATCAGGGATATCAAACAATCAAGTCATTCAATAGAATCCAAACATCCCTAAGTAAGATAATTTAATTATCTGATAAATTTAAATCGAATGTATCAATTACTAATCCGGTTAATTATCATAATTTAATTACAAATTATTTGAAAATCTTTCTTTCAAATTTATTAGTTAACTCTTAATTATTAACTAATCAGTTCTTAAATCAATGAATCAATTAATCTTTAATTATTAAATTAATCTCAATTAATTGCCATTATTAATTAATCCTTTGATTTATTAACAAATAATTAATTCACATTTTAATTTAATTAATTACATTCAGTAATTATTCATTCATTACTTCTCTAAGTAATTTTTATTTTCAAAATCGTCAAGTGATTATTAATTTAAACTTAAGTAATTAACTTGAACATTTTCAATCCCTTTATAAAACTAACTTTTAAAACCTTTAAATTTACAAATTAAAGCCATTCTTTGTTATGAAGGGATTTAAATCAAACTTTTTAAATTCAAATATTTAAACTTATTAAGAAATATTTTAACTTTTAAACTTTTCTTTTATTTCACAAAATCTGGATTTAATACTTAAATTAAACCTCGGTTTTACATCAATTACAAATTTAAACTTAATAAATTTAAAAACTGTAAAATTTCCACTGTTTAATACTGGAACATGACTGACCCGAGACCCCTATCTTTTACTTCGAGTAATAAACGCATTCACCCGGACCAAAACGAGATTTACTCGAGTAAAACTCGAGTGTTCCCAGACTCAACTCAACAGCCAGATGCGAAAATATGGTGCACGTGCACACCACCGATGATCGACTTCGATCAACTACGCGACGCCGAGCAAGTCGACTACGTCTACCACTCACGATCTCGATCACCCAAAACCTCGAACAAGTTGCCCAATCGAATTCGAGCGCTAATTCCAAGCCTGGAACAAACCTACCCACTCCACCACCAACCTGGAAACGCCTCGTTTCCCATGCTCCGATCACCGGAAGCACTGCAACTCCGGCCATCACTTCGCCGCCTCAACCTCTACCACCTCCTCAAACCCGATGGCACTCGATCAACTCTTGGCTTTGAACGAAATGAAAATTCACAGCATCCCAAAACTAGGTCACCCAGTTTCAAAAGCTTCTCGCCGCCACCTCGACGAAGATTATCGCCATCCAATATTTTTCCGGACTCCACTGGTCACTCCTCTACCCATTGGAGGAAGCACGACACTTCCTATCAACTCCAACGACCATGGCAACTTAAAATACATGAAACAGAGAAACTGGAACTGCTCTTCAACCCAAGCTTTTAAAATTACAATTTTTGTCTTAAAAATCTTAATTTTGTATGAAGTTTCGATTTATATACCTGAATATAAGAATTTTAATACTTGGTTTTTGACTTGTTTAAATATGCTCTGTATTTTCTTTTGGTTTCAGATGAAATTCAAATGGTTTAAATCTTAAACTAGTTTGTAATCTAAAGTCCATGGTATAACAAACTATATTGTTCTAAACTAAGGTACAAGTGAAGTTGAATCAGGGTATTTGATTTATAAATGAGTTTAGAACCTGGAATTTGAAAACAGTGAACATCCAGACCATACACAAGCATGTACATACATATATTCACAGAGATAAAACATGTTCACAGGCATATTATATTCAGAGATGATCATGCACTTTAACTATATACTTATATTTTTAAAACATTTGTTACTCACTTTGGTTTGCAGAAGAAAACAGAGCTGCTTTTCATTTGAACCAAGCTTTGAACTTCTAGCTGCATCCTTTCATTTAATCTCTGATTTGTAGTTGATTGTTTTAGTTGAATTTTGTTTAAGTTTTTGAACTGAAGCTCATCTCAGATTTTCTCAGTTTTAAAATGATCGAAACTGAGGTGAGAAAAATTGATAGATGTATATGAAGTCACAGGGTAGATATGTTTATTTGTTTAAGCTGAGATGGTTGTACAAGTGATTATATTTTTCTTGTACTATAGCCAGTGATATTTCTTGTTTGTAGGCTGAGAGGAAATCGTTTGGTGGCTGATATATTATGTATTGTGTACTAGTGATATAGCATTAAATGCTTGTCTCCTTTGCAACCACTCTTATATACTTTTGTCTCTTCATTTTGCAGGCTTTGATTTTCTTTGCTTTTTGTTTACATCTTGCTTCATACTTCAAGTATTTTCTTTAATTCTTTTTAATGATCGAACTAAGGAAAAGAAGCTCCCAAGATGATATGTATAAAGTTGAGTTTGCAGGTGATATAATTTCTTTTTTTTTTGTACAACTTAGCAGAGATTTTATTTCCTTCTTTGGTTACAGCCTTGCATACTTATTTATTTGTCTTGTTGTATGCATATTTGTATATTTTTTTATTTGCCTGGCAGCTTTCATCCTTATATTATATTTAACAAATTTACAGACAACATGATATTATGTACTTTTGTTTTGCTTTTCAAACTCTATTTTATATAACTATAAATTTGTTTAAAATATTTGTTCGAAACAAACATTTATTCGTTTCGGGGAAACTCGCAATTTATTTACCGTTTTATTTCACAAATTTAATTCAAAAATTCAATTAATTATAAATTTAAATATATATAAATTTTGGAGTCGTTACATGGCTATAGGTTGTTCTAGGGTCTGGTTGTGGACCTATAGGGGTCGGCCTAGCCTAGGAAAGATGGTGCACTAGTTGGTGAAGCAAGAGGCTAATCACTACAAGGCAATATCATGGATTCCAGGCCACTAATGGGCTCATCCAAAGCCAAGGAGGGCATGGCTATTTCAGGTGGGGTTAGGTAGTGGTTTGCAGAGGTGTGTAAGGTCGGAATTTGGCTGGTGGAGGTGGTGCTTGGTCGGCCTAGGTGGAAGAGAGAGGTGGTGATAGGTGAATGGTCTTGGTTAGGCATGTAGGTGATGTTTTCAATAGTTTTTGTGGGATTTACTAAAGGGGATGGTACGGCCTGGTCATGGCAGAGGGGAAGGGGGCTGAAGAGGCTGAGGATGGTGGTGGAACAGGTCGGAGAGGGTGGTGGAGGAGTGTGGCCGATCCAATGCAAGGAGAAGGCAATGTAAAATCACTTGAAAAACAAATAAAAAGGTGGAAAAAGAGATGGAAAAGGAGACATTACCAAAGTTTCTTTGTTCAGATCTGAAAGTATGTGTGAGAAGTGATGAGAAAGGAGTTTTTTACGTGAATAATGATAGGGAATACACGGCTGAAGTTGAGGAATGGACAGCCCAAAAGTCAAGCAAGTGAAAGGTCAAGAAATGAAGAGACGGGAAAACCAAGAGACAAAAGCAACTAAAGAGACACAACCTTTTCAAATTTCTTTTAATTTCTTTATATAAGTTTATATTACTTAAAATAATAATACATTCAGTCACAAATTCGAAAATATAACAAAATATTAAATATATATAAATATTTATTAATTATATAAGTTTAAAATAAGAAAATAACACAAAATTGCAAACTAGTCTAGAAAATTTGAAAATAAATGCAATGAACTTTGGAAATTTTTTATGTACTTGAAAAGTATTTATAAATAAAGATAAGAACACAAAATAAAAATTAATTCACAAAATAAATAAATAAATTTTAATTAAATATAATTTTAATGAAGAAAATAGAAGAAAAATGGAAACTAGGCATTATAAATTAAAATAAATTCAAGTAAACTTTGGACAAATTATATTATCACTTTAAAATCATTAAAAGATAAAAATATACATAAAATAACATATTAACACATATCAAAATAAAATATGACAAAGAAAATATAATTTATACAAATTTAAAATAACAAAATTGCAGAATAAAACAAATTGCACTCAATATTGAAATATACATAACTTTTACAGTTTAACTCTGTTTTCAACGAAACAAAAGGCAGTGTTCAAGTTATTACATCTATTTTCATAATAAAAGATAAAATTTAAGATTTTATATAATTTAAATTTGAAGTTTAAAAGTCAAAGATTGAACAGTTTGACCAGAATTTCACTTTTTAGTAAAATATTCAATTTATATCAGTTTGAAACTATAACTCACATAATAATCAACATTTATATTTAAAAATGAAATGTTTGAAATGAAACAAGTTTAAAAATAATTTCAAAATCAAATCAAATCAAATTTTAAATTATATGTAAAATCTATGGTTGTTACACTCTCCCCCACTCAAAACTTTTTGTCCCCGAAAAGGAATGAGGTACGGGAAAGCACAGAAAAAAAATAGAGTGAAATAGGATTAAGACAGGATGACAAGGAGATTGAGATTATACCTGACAACTATTGTTATAGGTAAGTTTAACAAGGTGGATGGCAAGCAATGCTCAGATTAAAATAAGTACCAAAGATTATTAAAGATTATAGAAAGATTTCTAAACAGAAAGATTATAAAAAGATACCTATACCAGTCTGTAGCACGATAAGGAAAAATAAGGAGAACTACCAGACAGTTTGAAAACAAAATAAGATAATAGGTTTGAAATTTCCATGGTTTCAGCTTGAATTGATAATTAATTTTACACAAGTTAAATAAATTTTACTATCTCTAATTTCATTATCTTATCATCAAATTTTCTTAAACTAACAATTTCAAAAATCATGGATTTGATTAAAATTAAGTGTATAACATTCAATAAATTTAATTCTTCTTTATTCCTAATTAAAATTAAATTTATTCCTCTCAATATTTTTTTATCACCTATGTTAAATATATTTACACTTATTATAACCGTTTTAATTTATTCCTAATTCCCTTAACATCATTTATATTGTAAATTATTCAATTAACCTTTTAGTCTATTTACCTCTGTTAATCTTTTTATAACTAAAATTTAAGTGTATAATATTTATTATAACCACTCAAATTTTATTTATAAAAATATTTTTATATTGTATATTATCCAATTACATTATTAACTTCTAAAAATTTAAGGTAAGTTATATTGGAATGCAATTGAGAATTGTACAAATAAACTTTCTAAAATTAATATACACTATAAACATTCTAATTCAATAATTTCAAGCTTGAATATTTATTCAAAATTTTGATTTTTTTTTATATACTTGAAGTTATTATTTAAGATAGAATTTAAGAATTAAATTTCCGATTCCTTTCAAATTATTTAGAGATATATAAATGTATGTACATAATTTGTCAAATCAAATTTAAATCATATATATATATATATTATAAATCAAATCATATTTTAGAAATTCAAATCAATTAGTTTTCCCAAAACAAAACTGTAGCAAGACTACAGAATGGTTTCTTCACTTCGAAACTCAAAAATGAACGTCGATGATGCCGTGGTCATCACCGAAATTATTTTCCAGCGACAAAGAGAAGAGCACTAAAAATTTAAAACTTTAAAATTCTTTGGAAACAACTTTCTATTCAAAAATACTTTAAATAATATATCCTTTTAAAACTTTAAACACAAGGTTTGAAACCATCGAAAATTAAATTCTCAAATTCTTGATTTAAATTCATTTCAGTTCCCAAATCAATTTATAAACAACTATTTATAAATTCATTCGTAGAACAATAAATGATAAATCAAGTATTATCATTTTAAATAATCAATTTAAATCAATTTATTATGTTCCATAATATTTACTTATATCAAAATTTATTTCATTAACCAAATTTTAAAATAATATTGTGTCAATTTGTTCTGTCAAAGTGTTTTAGAAATCCTATCGATAGCGTTGATCAGACGAATCGATCGGAAGCCCAAATCAACATCAACAACTCAAACAACACAATATATAAAACAAACATAGATTTACAAGTACAATTCAAAATGTTTGGAGATATTTTGGAAACAAAGACAAGATGATTAATTAACAAAATATGAAGATGGATAAGCTTAGATAAATCGCGGGCAATCCTTAACCGGGTCAACCATGACTTAATGAATAAGATCAAATGTATATTTTTTCTTTCTGGGGTAAATCAACATCCGATCTCAAGAGATAGAGTTTGGAATAACAAAAGATATTACCATCTAAACCAAGGATAGATATAAATCTCTGGTGAATCGATGCTAATTGTAAAGGAGTTTCCATTTTTACAAGTCATTAGAGTATTGGCGAGATCGCCAATTCACTATAAAACTCATTCGAAGTGGAGTTATGGGATACTCCAGAATCAAAAGAAGATTAATAGTGAGGGACAAGAATGAATTTTGGAACCGCAGGGAACGTTCCAAAAATTCAAAGGAAATTCGAATCAAGAGGAAAAGATTCAAACTCGAACGAAAGTGATTCTGTAAATAAATCTACTCCATATGCTGAGTTTTGCCTCAAAGCCAAAGCTCTAATACCAACTGTAACGACCCGATATTTTGAACCATTCGCATCCATTATAAGTGTATAGGTAGACACTCATGCCGGAATTGAATTGCTCAAAATACCGCGTTGTAAATAAAATTTGGCAAATCTCAGAATATACAGTAAATAAATATAATCACAGATCACAGACAGAGTAAAATAATGCAGCGGAAGTAAAAGAAATAGTAGTTCATGAAGCTACTATATAAATATAACAGAGTTACATAAGATACAACAGAAGAAATAGAGTACAACAGAAGTCTAAATACAATAACCAAGTACAAGCTGAGTAGAACAACAGAACTGAAATAGATAGGACAAGACAAGCAGATAATCTCCAACGATTCAAATCTCCAGGAGAGTGGAAATCCAAATCTGTGAATAACTCAGGCTGACCCGAGCGTAAAGCAAAACACAAAACACTCGAGTCGGGACAATATATACTTATATAATGTAAACCAACTCAAGTGAACTGTAATAAAGGTACAAGTAACTTAAAGAATGCTTGGGATCGCCCATTCTTTAAGGATCCGTTAAACTATTTACTATGTAGTAATATACGCTATATACAGTAGTGTCTAATTAGTAAAGTATAATCATATAGAAAATAGCATTAAGGGGATGGTGAACCTTAACGCGGTCGGATCTTTAAACCAAAATCGTAGTGGGCTCGATACTGAAGGTGACACGGCACACAAGGCAATGCCAGGGTAGATATACCAATTACGCACACGGACTGATGGAAACGCATAGCAGCCACTACCGCTCCACCTCGAACAACACTCCCAAATCAAGGGTGCGCACCAAATCAATCACAAGTAATAGAATGGTATCGAAGAAGTGTGTCCGATAAGAGGTGCTACCTCACTGGTCCGAGATCGCTCCTGTTTTAGCCACCTTATGCCAACTCACGGGAGTTGGATCCACGTATATACCTTAGGATCGTCGTCGCCATCCTACTTCATTCTGGAAACTCCACCGCGTACACAGTTGTCAAAGTGGTTTTCGATATCGACAGAGAGTATGTCCATATCCGATCCCGGTCTCTTTAACAACCAATCATTATTATAACCCATGGTTATAAATTTAAACAGTTATTTTTTTACTTCAAAATAGAATATCATTTCAAATCCAAATTTTTATCAAAATAAAGATTAAATTAATTCCAAACCATTTCAATAATTTAAAATATCATATAATTTCAAAACTTCATTTCAAATCATTTTAATATATCAAAATATCAATCTTTCCAAAACTTCATTTCAAATCATTTTAATATACCAAAATATCATTTGAGTTTAAATCTAAATATTCAACTTTAAATACCTTTTAAATTTAAAGATATAATTCATTTATTATCATTTCAAGTCACCTTTTAAATAGTTTATATTTCAATCAAAATAATTCATTTAAACCATTTAAAAGTGTAATTATTATACTTTCAAATCAAGTATTAAAATTTCCAAAGTTTCAATTCAATTCAATCATTTATTTCAATTAAATTTCCATAGACCATTTCAAATTTTATAAATTTCAAATATAGATTTAATCCACAAAATAACTATTCAAATTATAAAATAAATTCCAAATCTTTATTATCCTATATTTCATAAGTCCAATATCTTTTAAATAGATTCAAATTACAAGTAAACCAAATATTTTTCATACTAATATAGACTTCACCTATTCATTCCAAGATTTAATATCATTCCAAATTCATTTCAAAATATCAAAATATCATTTCAAAATATCATTTATTTAATTTAAATTTAAATACCATTTAATCACATTTCAAAATAGTTGTATTTCCCAAATCAACTATTCCATTTAAATCATTTAAAGTCAATTCATTATATTTAATAATCAAATATTTAATTCCCAAAATTTAATCTTTTTCAAAGATCGTTTATTCATTTGAATTTATTAAACAAAGAAAATTCAACTTTCGCAGCACTTAGAAAATGCTATGAAATGTTATGTTTAAAAACAGTTCATTAACAAAAGACAACACTTAAGTGTTGTAATAGGTTTCTTTTAATTTCAAGTAAACTTTAGTTAAATTAACCAGCTATAGCACTTACAAAGTGCTATAATAACCTTTAGTTCAAATTAGCCTTTTAGGTCATTTAAAACTACTACAGCATTTTAAAAATGTTGTAATATCTTTTACATTACATTTCAAGAATGCTGTCAAATCAAATTCAGAGTTTTATTTACAATTTCACACATAATTAACTTTTAATATAAATCATTTTAACTTATAAAATCATATATTTTCACATTTTAAAAACAATCATTTAAATACGTTTATTTCTATGATTTTATAAAGTCAAATTTCCATACAAAGATCAAATTAAATAACAATCAAATTTTTATTTCTTTAATTAAATTCTTAACTTAACAACTAAGTTTAAATTTCCAAAATATAACTTATTTCCATTTATTTTACTTAATTAATATTTCACTTTTAACCCAATTCCACAAAATTTCAATTTAAGGTATATTTCCAAATTCAGCTTAAATATTCATTTATTTCATATTTTAATTTATACAAAATCATTAACACTTTATAAAATCATTATTTCTTAATAAAATCATTAAATTCATTTTTAAATCAAATTTGTCATATATTCTTACTTTACATAAATTCCATTTATAAACAAAATCATATATTCCAAAATTAACTTATATTTCAAATTCTACTTCACCATTTACTTAATTCACTTATTTAATTTGTAGAAAATCACAAATATTTTATAGAAATCATTTTAATAAATTTTAAATCAAAATATCATAATATTTACATTTTTAAAATATTTTAAAATTTTCAGAAAAATATATAAACCACGGGTCTGTATATAATTTTCTAGCCTAGGTCAAGTGATACGGATATGTATCATTTCAATCCGCAGTTTACAAAGAAAAACCGGGTTTTATCATTTCAAACCCGCAATCCCAAATAATATAATAAATAATAAAAAACCATTCAGGCCTATCATTTCAGCCCATAACGATTTTTCCTTATTCTAAAGTCCGTTCGGGTATGTATCATTTCAACCCATAGTGAACCTAATCTACAGGGAACTTGAAGTGTGATAAACTGATAAAATGAAAAGAATAACATCATATAACAGTAATAGATGATATAACATATGTAATAACAGGGTAAACATTATATGATCATAATATAACAGTTATAACAGGATGATATAATTTTACAGATTCAAATGGTGTCAATTTACTAGTTATATAAGTACACATTGTATGGTGAGAATTACTCACTTGTATAAGCTGGAGATGATGACCACGAACACATAACAAGGATTTCCAGAAGCACGACAATGATTTGAGATTGGAAGAGCCAAAGATAAATCTCCTTGGATACATGAAACAAACCAAACAAATATACATGAATAAAACACTACACATATTTATAAACAACTTGTGTATTCATGCATAAAACAAATCCAAACCAATTGCACTTGCCTTCATCCTTCATAGACTCAGCCATGGCTGCAAAATACATGGCTATAGGTTGTTCTAGGGTCTGGTTGTGGACCTATAGGGGTCGGCCTAGCCTAGGAAAGATGGTGCACTAGTTGGTGAAGCAAGAGGCTAATCACTACAAGGCAATATCATGGATTCAAGGCCACTAATGGGCTCAGCCAAAGCCAAGGAGGGCATGGCTATTTCAGGTGGGGTTAGGTAGTGGTTTGCAGAGGTGTGTAAGGTCGGAATTTGGCTGGTGGAGGTGGTGCTTGGTCGGCCTAGGTGGAAGAGAGAGGTGGTGATAGGTGAATGGTCTTGGTTAGGCAAGTAGGTGATGTTTTCAATAGTTTTTGTGGGATTTGCTAAAGGGGATCGTACGGCCTGGTCATGGCAGAGGGGAAGGGGGCTGAAGAGGCTGACGATGGTGGTGGAACAGGTCGGAGAGGGTGGTGGAGGAGTGTGGCCGATCCAATGCAAGGAGAAGGCAATGTAAAATCACTTGAAAAACAAATAAAAAGGTGGAAAAAGAGATGGAAAAGGAGACATTACCAAAGTTTCTTTGTTCAGATATGAAAGTATGTGTGAGAAGTGATGAGAAAGGAGTTTTTTACGTGAATAATGATAAGGAATACACGGCTGAAGTTGAGGAATGGACAGCCCAAAAGTCAAGCAAGTGAAAGGTCAAGAAATGAAGAGACGGGAAAACCAAGAGACAAAAGCAACTAAAGAGACACAACCTTTTCAAATTTCTTTTAATTTCTTTATATAAGTTTATATTACTGAAAATAATAATACATTCAGTCACAAATTCGAAAATATAACAAAATATTAAATATATATAAATATTTATTAATTATATAAGTTTAAAATAAGAAAATAGCACAAAATTTCAAACTAGTCTAGAAAATTTGAAAATAAATGCAATGAACTTTGGAAAATTTTTATGTACTTGAAAAGTATTTATAAATAAAGATAAGAACACAAAATAAAAATGAATTCACAAAATAAATAAATAAATTTTAATTAAATATAATTTTAAAGAAGAAAATAGCAGAAAAATGGAAACTAGGCATTATAAATTGAAATAAATTCAAGTAAACTTTGGACAAATTATATTATCACTTTAAAATCATTAAAAGATAAAAATATACATAAAATAACATATTAACACATATCAAAATAAAATATGACAAAGAAAATATAATTTATACAAATTTAAAATAACAAAATTGGAGAATAAAACAAATTGCACTCAATATTGAAATATACATAACTTTTACAGTTTAACTCCGTTTTCAACGAAACAAAAAGCAGTATTCAAGTTATTACATCTATTTTCATAATAAAAGATAAAATTTAAGATTTTATATAATTTAAATTTGAAGTTTAAAAGTCAAAGATTGAACAGTTTGACCAGAATTTCACTTTTTAGTAAAATATTCAATTTATATCAGTTTGAAACTATAACTCACATAATAATCAACATTTATATTTAAAAATGAAATGTTTGAAATGAAACAAGTTTAAAAATAATTTCAAAATAAAATCAAATCAAATTTTAAATTATATGTAAAATCTAGGGTTGTTACATCTCCTCTGTCATTGTAAAGATCTAGAGTAATGCGATGGCCACAAATGCTCACTATATTATACTTCCATACCTCTATGTTGACTAAGAAAAATATGCGACACTTGAAGTAGCATATCACATTTGAAGTTATTTCCCAAGTATTACCCATTTTCCACGTCAATTCATATATCTCAAAGAATTTTTTTATTTTCCAATATCCCAAAATAGCCGACTTTGTATTTCTCAATGATATGACACGTCTCCTTAAACCTGTTAGGCTTATGAAATCCTATTACGGTCCCTACTGTGAAGGACATGATTTACTTCAGTTATGGCTACAAAGTGTCATACCATTAAAGTTCTACCTCTCTCATCCCTACTTCTACTATCATTTAGGTCGTACTATGGGTTTAGCATTACTAGTTTATCTCGCTTGAGCAACTCAAACTTCCTCGGCACTGTTTTTTTCTCTGCCTTCGACTCCATATGTGTTTTATTATTGTGATTCAGTGAATCAATAGAAGCCTTCTCTTCTTTCTCCCAAGGTTACCTTGATTTTGAATCTTCTCTTACAATGAAATTGCATTAGTATTATCACAATATCATTGCTAGACTGAGTATAAAAATATTATGATCGAGAATTAGTCAAAAAAGGATTGCCCTATTTCATTCGATTCCATGTCCGGTGATGATCTATGGCTTGTAGGATTCAGATAATAGTTGTTGGTGGCCTATCCACTAGTTTTATATGGGTACTGGCAACCTCCATGCGTAAGGCAGTAGTAACATGTTTGGGCTGCATAGCTCCTTCAAAATATGGAGGTGGAGTAACAGGCCTACTTGCCACTGTTGATATCGTTGCCCCTTTCTTATGCCTTTCTGAGGACTTTCTTTCATTCTCTTGAGAAACTTTTATCTTTGTAATACCTATATTATGTCTATCCAGGGTGTTGACCATCACGTCCTTGTGCGTGTCTCCCTCCTTAATGCTTTATGCCTCTCCACCGAATTTATAAGATCATGTTTTACCTCTATCATAGTTTGTATGGCCTCTTCTACTTCCTTAAAAGCTTTGGTAGGGTTTTCCTCTACATCCTCCTCTCTTAGTTCGTTAACTGACCCCGGCTCCTTTCCTATATCCTTACCACTTTCCTCTATGCACCTATCATTTTTGTACTCTTATTATAAAAACAGCCTACTTAGTCCATTGGTCCTTTATTAGGGTCTGCCTCTTCAGTATTGACTTCACTTTTACCTAATTCTTTTAGAACCTATGTTCCTCGTCGAGTATTGATACTTCATGTGTCCAAAGCAAATACAATTGTCGCACCTCAAGGCGGGTTCTTATAAATCACTTCCTATCTATAAACCTAACTTATTCATCAGTTGCATCAACAATCCGTTTAAATCTTGATTCAAATTTCATTTCTACTAAGACCTAGCAAATGAAATCCTAGTCTTATTCTTGGTCGCTTTATCTATTTTAGTAGGTAAACCAATCGTACTAACCAACACCCCAATCGTCGTTGGTCCCCACAATTTGAAACTCAACCCAGGAAACTGATCCTCATTGGCATGGTGGTGAGTAAGTCTCTATTTGTTTTCATACTAAGGGTTAGTTCTGCTATAATAATTAGGCTTTTGTCAAAAACACGTTGACCTTCTGCAAAAATAAGATCAATAATACTATTTTGACGATGTCATTCTTATTCTACTGTTGTGATTAAAATTTTGCATTAGTCTACCAACCTTAGTTTTGAGTTCTAGCACTTCAGTATGCCCTGTTGGACATGTCAATTTAACATAGCACCATTTTCAAATGTACGCTGTGTATTTGCACATGAAAAATAGTGACCAATGTCCTCTTTCTTCACATTACAGAAGACACACCATGATGAATATCTATGTGTCTCTATATCATTCTTCCCTTTGTTGGTAAGATGTCATTAATGGCTCTGTATAGATAAAACCATTTTAGGCACATATATAAAACACCACACTAGTTTCCCCCATTTTTCCTCTCATCCTACAATCTGATTTTCTCCCACACTTATTTGAAGGCAAATTTATTGTTTCTTGAACATGTCCTACTCCAATAATCCCTCTCACTATCTCTATGGGTTTTTGTGTTTTCGATTTCTTCTCTTATTTGGCTTAAAAAACTATACATGTCACTCCTCCATTCTCCTCTTTCTACGATGCTTCCAACAAAAGTCTTTCGCTCTTGGTGTGAATCATCATGTGTACACCTAGTATATTAATTGACGCAGCGGATATTACAAAAACAATGTAGATCGTTGAATGTAGTAATCGGTGGATTGGAAGATACTGAAATGCCCAAATTCGTTGATCCGAAGATACCGAATTCTAGCTATCCCGAACTCGTTGATCGCGCACGATACCGGGTTCAAAGATCTTCAATTCTTTAAGTGTTGATCAAGCGCACTTGATTCCGCGAATCGGCTTCTACAATCGTTGAATCGAGCGCACTCGATTATCCGAAAGAGGAGATAGGAGATTACACTCAACTACCAATTGGGAATGAAAGCACAAAGCAATCAAAAGAGAATTTTATTCAATATTCAACAACCTTTACAAAATGACTCACACGGCCTATTTATAGGCGTTTTACAACTCACACAAAGAAAACAGAAAATTTACATAACTCCTAAGTCGGCAACCGACTTATAACCCCTCCGACTTATGACTTAAGAAAATATACAGCACATTACGACTTACATAGGTCGTACACGACTTAGAGTACCTACGACTTAACATCAATGGTTCAGATGGACGCGGCATCAAGATCTTCGGCTACCAGTTTCTGCGACTTAAGAAACATGCGCATCCATATCAGCGACTTAAGGAATTCAATGGCAGAGATTAACTCGTTAGCAGATTCAACGGTATCAGGCTTCAGCGACTTACAAATAGGCGGCATCAACAACTTAAGGAAATCAATGGTTTAGATTAACTCGCAGAAGAATCAACGGCAACATCTTCACGCGACTTACGACTTAAGAACTTCACGAGTTAAACTTCAGCGACTTACGAGTTAATTCTTCTAGGTCGTAACTCGCTTCCTCTTCATGCCTTTTGTTAAGTCATGGACGACTTATACCTTCAGCTTTGTTAAGTCGTGGGCTTTTACTAGGTCGCTGCCGAGTTATACTAAGTCGCTGGGACGACTTAACACCTTCGTTAGGTCGCGAACTCGAGTTAACTCGCTGCCGAGTTATACTAAGTCGTTGGGACGACTTAACACCTTCGTTAGGTCGCGAACTCGAGTTAACTCGCTGCCGAGTTATACTAAGTCGCTGGGACGACTTAACACCTTCGTTAGGTCGCGAACATCCTTCCATAAGTCGGTTGCGACCTAGAACTTCATTTTCCCAACATTGCTCACCAAATCTTAACTCGGTGGTATTCTTCTTAGGTCGGTCTCGACTTATCAACTTGTTAGGTCGTATTCGACCTATGACTTCATTCTGGCCTGCATCATCCTCCCCAGGTTGAGAAAAATTCGTCCTCGAATTTGTACTTTCTGTATCCACAACAAACTCTTCTCTATGATATGGTATGATATGCTTAACGTTGAATACGTCCGACGTGTACACATCATTTGGCAGCTTCAATTTATAAGCATTTTCATTGATTCGCTTCACAACTTCCACCGGACCAATTTTCCTGGCTTTCAACTTGTTATAAGCGCCTACTGGAAAACGATCTTTTGTTAATACTGCATAAACCATATCTCCTTCATTAAACTCAACATTTCGTCGTTTCAAATCTGCAGATTGTTTATACTTCTCATTTGCTTTTTCCAATCGTTCCTGAACGATTTTATGACATTTCGTCAACCCTTCAACAAAATCAGCAGCTTTCTTAACTGTCTTCTTTGATTGTGGCACTACCGTTAAATCCAATGGTCCCTTCGGTAAACTTGAATATACTATCTGAAATGGACTGAACCCAGTACTTCGATTCACAGCATGATTATGAGCAAATTCTGCCTGGCATAACTTCACATCCCAACTCTTCAGATTATCTTGAACAAGACACCTCAACAAGTTTCCCAATGATCGATTAACAACCTCGGTCTGTCCATCCGTCTGCGGATGATAAGCACTACTAAATTTCAGCTTCGTTCCCACCATTTTCCACAAACTTAACCAAAAATGACTCAGAAAACGAGTATCCCTGTCCGACACAATCGATTCTGGCAATCCATGAAGTCGATAGATCTCCTTGAAAAACAACTGAGCAACATGAACAGCATCCGCCGTCTTCTTACAAGCAATAAAATGTGCCATTTTCGAAAATCGATCAACCACCACATAAATGGAATCGTTTCCTCGTTGGGTTCGAGGTAAACCCAAAACAAAGTCCATACTCACATCAACCCATGGTTTAGTTGGTACCGGTAACGGCATATATAAACCAGCATTAGTCGCAGTTCCTTTCGAAACTTGACATATATGACATCGCTCCACAAATCTTTCCACTTCTTTCCTCATCGATGGCCAAAAGTAGGACTGTGAAATCAACTGTAAGGTACGGTCTCTCCCAACATGTCCCTCTTCGTGTAACTCCTTGATAATCTTCATTCTCAGACTACCCTCCGGTATGCACAATCGATTTCCTTTGAACAGAAAACCATCTGTCATTATGAACTCATCCGTCTCCCCATCCTTGACTTTATCAACAAACTTTGCAAAGTAAGGATCATCGGTGAATAATTCTGGCAATATTTCAAACCCCGTCACTTCAACCTTCAATGTAGTTAACAAGTGATTTCTTCTACTCAACGCATCCGCAACACGATTTGTCACTCCCGACTTGTGTTTCACAACAAATGTAAATTGTTGCAGATATGCAATCCACGACGCATGTCTCGCTGAGATCTTGTCTTGCCCTTGCAAATGCTTCAATGCTTCATGATCAGTATATAGAACAAACTCCTTCTGAAATAGATAGTGTCTCCAGTGTTTAATAGATTGTACAACAGCATAGAATTCCACATCATACGTACTGTACCTCATCTTCGCTCCTGATAACTTCTCACTGAAATATGCAATTGGACGTCCCTTCTGACTCAACACTCCTCCAATCCCAACCTTGGATGCATTAGTGTGTAGTTCAAACACTAGCTGAAAATCAGGTAATACTAGAATCGGTGCAGATGTCAGCAACTCCTTGATCTTCCCAAAAGCATTCCCTGCTTCCTCTGACCATGCAAATTGTTTACCCTTCATACAATCAGTCACAGGTGCCATCACACTACTAAAGTGTGGAATGAACCTTCGATAGAATGAAGCCAACCCGTGAAAACTACGCACTTCCGTTATCGTCTTGGGCTGCGGCCAATCTCTGATAGCTTCGATTTTACTTTGGTCCACCTGTATACCCTTCTCTGAAACAACGTACCCCAAAAATAACACACTATGCGTCATGAACACGCATTTCTTCGTTGCAGCATAGAATTGTTCTTGTCGCAATACCATCAGCACTTCTCTAAGATGATTCAAATATTCTTCTGGACTCCCACTGTAAATCAGAATATCATCAAAATACACCACCACAAATTTCCCAATGAACGGTCGAAAAATCTGATTCATCACCCTCATTAAAGTACTCGGTGCATTGGATAAACCAAATGGCATGACCAACCATTCGTATAGACCCTCCCTGGTTTTAAAAGCAGTTTTCCACTCATCGCCTGGTCTGATACGAATTTGATGATATCCGCTCTTCAAATCAATCTTCGAAAATATAGTAGCTCTGCTTATTTGATCTAACAAGTCATCCAACCTCGGCATTGGAAATCTATATCTCACAGTAATCTTATTCAATGCTCGACTGTCAGTGCACATCCTCCACGTCCCATCCTTCTTGGGTACCAATAAAGCTGGTACAGCACAAGGACTCAGACACTCCTGCACACGCCCCTGCTCAAGCAATTCCTCTACCTGCCTCCGCAACTCTTCATGTTCCTTAGGACTCATTCGATAATGTGGTCTGTGTGGCAACACAGCACCTGGAACAAGATCTATCTGATGTTGAATATCCCTCAACGGTGGCAACTCCGTTGGCAACTACTCTGTAAATACATCATCAAATTCTTTCAAAACTGGTTTTACTTCTTCTGGGATTTCAACCACTTCCTGACTCTCCCGTCCGATCAATAAGAACACTTCAGGCTCCTCCTCTACTTCCTTCACAAACTCCTTCAACGATAACAAAGTTTTGAGCTCTTCAATCTCCTCCAACTTGTTTTCCTCCTGTTGTCTCTTCTTTGGAACTAGAGTAATCTTTGTGCCTTCAAACATGAAACTGTAACTGTTGGTACGCCCATCATGTTGCACCGCCCTATCATACTGCCACGGTCTCCCAAGCAACAAATGACAAACGTCCATGTCCACAACATCACACCAGATTTCGTCTTTATATTTCTTCCCAATGGAAAACTTCACACGAGCCCTTCGTCCAACCTTCACCTCCCCGCCTTTCCTCAACCAAGCTAGCTTGTATGGCTTTGGATGTTTCTCAGTCTTCAATGCCAACTTCCTCATAGCCTTTGAAGAAATTATATTGTCACAGCTTCCAGCATCAATAACAAATTTGCAAACTTTCCCCAGAATGGTACAGGTTGACTGAAAAATATTGCTCCTCAACCAACTACAATCCTCCTCTTGCTTTGGTGTTAAACAGGATCTCTTCATCATTAGATTGTACCCTTCGTCTCCCGTCACTTCTTCTTCCTCCTCATCAGGTGGTGAATTGGAACATTCAGCTTCTTCATCCTCATCCTCAACTTCTGCAATCATGGTTCTCTTCTTTGGCTTTGGACACTCACTGCTTTTATGACCCAATTCCTGACAATTGTAACATTTGAAACCATTGTTAACCCTTGTCTTCTCAACCTCCTTCACTACTGGTCTACTGATAGGTTTAGAAACATTAGAACTCCCACCAACACCCTTCACTTGATTGTTAGAATTAGTATACACACCTCCTCCTCGTCTACCCTGCTTCTCCCAAGCCAACGCTTTCTGATGTGCTTCCGCTACAGATCTAGGATCGAACATATTAACCATATCCTGAATCTGCATTCTCAATCCCCCAATGAATCTGGATGTCAGCTGCTCTTCCGTTTCCATAATATCATTCCTTGCAATAAGTTGATAGAATTCATCAGCATAGTCATTCACAGATTTCGTCCCTTGTCTCAAGTTCTGCAAACGTTGATACATCAAAGATTGATAATTGTAAGGTAAGAACGTTGCTTTCATCAATTTCTTCATCTTCTCCCAAGATTCAACTTTTGACTTTCCCATCCGATCACGTGTAAGCTTGGTTTGCTGCCACCATGCCAAAGCTCTACCCCTCAACCTTGTAGCAACCAACTTCACTCTACGATGTTCTGGAACTTCTTTGAAGTCAAAAATCTCCTCAACATTAGCTACCCAATCTAGAAACTCCTCTACTTGCATACCACCTTTGAATTCAGGAATTTCAGTCTTCATCCCCGACTCCCACTTGTGATCATATCCAGAGTAATTTCTTCCTTGTCCTCGTCCTTGTCCTTGAACACTACCACCTTCATACTCCTCTTCAAAATCAGATGTATATCGTTGTCTATCTCTTCCACCCACATCTCTACTACCATCACGCCTACCACCATCACCCCTTCTATCTACATTCCTCCGTTCACGATCATTCGCGTTCCTCCCATGCCCTTGATCATTTTCAACACTTCGGTCTCGATTGGAATGTGGCGAGACTCTACTACCCCCATGGTTAGATTCAGGTGAAACCCTTCTCCGATTTTGATTCATCTCCATCATAAGCTTCTCCAACCGGCCAATTCCTTCGTTAAGCTTCTCACTAAAGTTTTCATTGATTCTTTGCTCCATCTCATCAGCCTCTTCTCTTCGATACAAAGCTTCTACGTTTTGGTGGCGATTAGCTCTTCTTGGCGGCATACTTGAAATCTTTACAAACACTTCAACACTTCAAAATTCAAACACAATTCGGACTTTGATCCAAAATGAAACGGATCGAAAACTTCCACTTTGTAGCAAATCGCGATGAACACGATGGACAAAGTTTCGGCCTCCAATTCAAATCCGATCAAACAACTTCAATGCAAGTCGAACACTTCTACTTGCTCACGGCTCACTCTTCAAGCTTCTAAATGAATAGGCTCCAAGTCTCGATCTAGCTATGATTGGCTAGAACAAGCTCTGATACCAAAACTGACGCAGCGGATATTACAAAAACAATGTAGATCGTTGAATGTAGTAATCGGTGGATTGGAAGATACTGAAATGCCCAAATTCGTTGATCCGAAGATACCGAATTCTAGCTATCCCGAACTCGTTGATCGCGCACGATACCGGGTTCAAAGATCTTCAATTCTTCAAGCGTTGATCAAGCGCACTTGATTCCGTGAATCGGCTTCTACAATCGTTGAATCGAGCGCACTCGATTATCCGAAAGAGGAGATAGGAGATTACACTCAACTACCAATTGGGAATGAAAGCACAAAGCAATCAAAAGAGAATTTTATTCAATATTCAACAACCTTTACAAAATGACTCACACGGCCTATTTATAGGCGTTTTACAACTCACACAAAGAAAACAGAAAATTTACATAACTCCTAAGTCGGCAACCGACTTATAACCCCTCCGACTTATGACTTAAGAAAATATACAGCACATTATGACTTACATAGGTCGTACACGACTTAGAGTACCTACGACTTAACATCAACGGTTCAGATGGACGCGGCATCAAGATCTTCGGCTACCAGTTTCTGCGACTTAAGAAACATGCGCATCCATATCAGCGACTTAAGGAATTCAATGGCAGAGATTAACTCGTTAGCAGATTCAACGGTATCAGGCTTCAGCGACTTACAAATAGGCGGCATCAACGACTTAAGGAAATCAATGGTTTAGATTAACTCGCAGAAGAATCAACGGCAACATCTTCACGCGACTTACGACTTAAGAACTTCACGAGTTAAACTTCAGCGACTTACGAGTTAATTCTTCTAGGTCGTAACTCGCTTCCTCTTCATGCCTTTTGTTAAGTCGTGGATGACTTATACCTTCAGCTTTGTTAAGTCGTGGGCTTTTACTAGGTCGCTGCCGAGTTATACTAAGTCGCTGGGACGACTTAACACCTTCGTTAGGTCGCGAACTCGAGTTAACTCGCTGCCGAGTTATACTAAGTCGCTGGGACGACTTAACACCTTCGTTAGGTCGCGAACTCGAGTTAACTCGCTGCCGAGTTATACTAAGTCGCTGGGACGACTTAACACCTTCGTTAGGTCGCGAACATCCTTCCATAAGTCGGTTGCGACCTAGAACTTCATTTTCCCAACATTGCTCACCAAATCTTAACTCGGTGGTATTCTTCTTAGGTCGGTCTCGACTTATCAACTTGTTAGGTCGTATTCGACCTATGACTTCATTCTGGCCTGCATCATTAATGATTTGCCTGCTTTGGATCCAAGAGTCGAACTAAAATGAGGTCGAGATGCCATCTACTATTCCCTTGTTCATACATTGCAGCACGTGAGGTCCTAATTTGAGCAAAAACTTCTATTTGCTAGAGTGCTCGTTTCTACAGTCTATTCCCAAAATGAATTTTATTTTATAAATTTTTTATTGGCCAAATTAGCCCAAATTACCTGTTTTTTCACCACCTTCCAGATTAATTTGATTCCTATTGCCTTGTTAATGTCTTCGAACTTCTTTAATCCAAGTCCCCTTTGTTCTTTGATTTCAAATTGTTTCCTATGGTATTTAACTGCATTTTCCTTTCCATAAAATTTAGTCACACATGTTTGATGTGGTTTATGATTTCCCCTAGAATTTTAAAACATTGCATCCAATATTGAGAAAGGGGATATACTGTCAATTTTTCAATTGAATTACACCCGCTATGCTAAATTACTTGGTTTTCCAACCCTCTATTCTTTGCTTCACTTTGTCATTCGAGTAATCCTTATCCCTTAAGTTGATCGTTGAGAGTGATATACCTAAGTACTTGTTTGGAAGTTCGGCCTGTTTAATGTTTAGTATAGCCTCAATCTTCATTGTGTTATTTACCCCACTTCCAAAGTATACATTTGATGCGACACCCTGCCTCAAGACCCACAATAAGAAAGGATATTACAAAGTAATATCGTCCGCTAGTGCAGAGAATATGGTTGGTTATGAGCGACCATCCGTATTATTGTTTTGGGCAAGTATCGATACATCGAATTAGGTGAACATTTTCTTCTTCTTTCCATGCAAGAGAGGATTCGACGTATTCGATCCAGGCACAAAACAGTAATACAGCGGCTTAAAATAATTTAGAATAATATAAAATGTTACAGATCACAGGATCACAGAATACAATAGAGAAATATACATATCTCGTAAAGCTGAAAGAGACATGAATACAATACATGGAGCGGACTACAAAAGAGTGGTTATAAGAGATCCACAATATACATATGAGATACATAAGACAACCCAAAAGAATATACAACAAAATAAGTCTCTATCCCGAATACATGATAGACTACACACTACTAGACTACTATAGTAAAAATGTCACCAAGCTAGTCCAAACCTAAAGTCATCATGTTGAAGTACCTGAAACACCTCGGTCTGACCCGAGTATTTTATAAAAATAATAAACAGGTTAGTCTACTTAAAATTCAAATAAATGTGAGATAAGGGTGATAAAGGTATACGAATTCCATAAGAACATAAATCTACATATAATTAAACATGGAAGAATTTTATCATTATTAAATCCTATTCACCAATCCTAAAACCAATATTAGTTCATAAAAGCAATTCCCAAGAAATATTTGGTGAAACAAAAATCTCATAAAAATCCAGAAATCAACATTATCCAGAAAAACAAAGGGGGGTGCCTATCACAGATTGGTGAGCATATAAAATCATCGAACACGCGTATTATACACAGATGGTCCAGAGGACCCACAGACGGAGATGAGAACCCATAAAACACAAATGAGCATAAAGCACCATAGATGAGCATATAGCTCCATAGATGAGCGTAAAGCTCCACATATGAATGTAAAGCTCCACGGATCCGATTGTAAATGGATAAACACAAAAGACAAGTTGTTAACCTAGTCTTAGTAAGTTTTATCTACTTCCAAATAGTAACTAAATGAATAACGTCCGTACATCCCATACCATACATGTTTACTCAAATATTTACTACCAGTTAGCAAACACCACTCAAAAGAAAATATGGTTTCGGTCAGATAAGTCCAAGAATTAACCGACGAAGTAAACGCAAGCGTTCCATACCACTTGTTTTACTAAATCGTTTAATTGAATTCCTCATCCGAATGAAATAATAATTTATATATTAATACCAGTTTTGGAAATTATTTTCTAAAATATTTGTTTTGGAAAATAGATTGAAAATCCATAAAATGAGATTTCTATATATATATATAGTATAAAATGTTTTATTTAAAATAGGATTTAGAAATCGAGTTGAAATATATTACTTTCAAAAATCCATTTTGAAAACTCTTGAAATATTTTATGAATATTATATATATATATATATATAACTGATATTTATTAAAAACCAATTCATCCCAAATTTCATATCATAAAATATGAATTAAATCACTGAAAATTGGAAGCAATTAAAATCATTAAAACTCTCAAAACAAGAAAGCTTCCCAGCTCAGATTCAGTCGACTGAACCGAGTGGTTTAGTCGACTGCCTGGAGCTATATGCTCCAGGCTAGCTGGTTCAAATTCAGTCGACTAAACCATAGTTCAATCGACTACCTAGAGCTATGCACTCCAGGTTTTCCGGTTCAGTCGACTGAACGCAAATTCCTGGAGCTCCAAGGCTCTAGGTCACGCTTCCAGCTGCAACTGACGAACTTTTCAGCGAGATTTCTCGATTCCAGCAGCATAATATGACTGAAAACAATTTCACATTTGCATGCTATACTAACACATTCATATACAAGCAAACTATAGTAATTTGGGAAACGATAATATTGAGGAAAACCATCAACAGCGATGCTATAGAGGATCAAACAACCGATTAAACACAAAATTGAGATCAGACTCAAGTTATTCTCTCAATCACTCAACCACTTACCTACGTGCAGCATATTAGAACTAGAATTTGTGAAATTACTCACCTTAATATCCAAAAAGCTTCAAAGTTACATGCATCAACCTTATGTCAAATCAACCAAAACAATCCTGAATTTTGTCCCCAATGCTGTGCGAATTTGACATATTAGACCTAAATATTTTTCCATGAATTTTAGCTTAAAGTGCATATATGAGTTAAGAACAACTTACCCAAATTTCAATTTTTTTTTTTGATTTTTCTACAATGAATTATGATTTTTCTACCAACCTGCAATTTCTGCGCAAATTCATTTTCTCTCTTAGCTATTCAACCAATTCCATCTCTCTACCACCACACTCCTTCTCTTTTTGGGTCTATAAGATGGAGTAGGTTGTAGAGGAGCTTAATTTATGTTTGGGAATTTTTATGATTTTATTTGATTTAAAATGGAAGCTTTTAGGATTCTGGTTTTGACAAAAAGGAAAAGGAGGAGTTTGTTGTCTTTTATTTCCTGAAATGAAAAGGGGAAGAATGAACATATAGCTCATTATATTCAGGCTATTCCTCATTTTCAAATTGTTGTATTTGGACCGAGTGTTACCTTCTCCTTAATTAGAAATGAAATAAAATGTCTTTTATTAAACTTCAAAGTCAATAGGCTCATGGTTGCTTAATTTCCAATTAACAATGAAAATAAATTCACTTATTTAACAATTCTTAACCAATTCTCTTAACAAGGTAAATGCAAATTTATTTATCTTATTTAATTTGCAATAAATAGCCATTTTCGTTACAAAAATTCAATTTTTTCAACAATCCATAATTTTATTGATTTCAATTGATTTCCATTGAATTCATTATAAATGCAATGTTTTAATGGTAGCAAAATATGTTATTGAATTTAACCTATAAATAAGAATGGTTTCAAACAGTATTGTTCCATTTTATTATATCTTAAAATATTTACCATTCATTTCCCTTTAGCATATTTTCCAAAATTACTCCTTTATTTCAATTAAAAGATTAATTCGATTCAATTCCCCATTTTAAGTGTTTTAGATTTATTTCCATTTATTAATTCCTTTAACTCCCTTTTATTGAATCGAATCATAAACTATATTTCTTTAAAATTTACCAAATGATAATATTTACATAGGAAATCCTTAAGATAGATCTGTCCATTTCAATTTGGTCCAAATTCACATTAATTTGGATTAAGGAATGGAATAAGAGTCCTCAAAATATTCAATATAACCGATCCTTATTGTTTTAATTATTATTATTATATATATATATGTATATATATATATTAATTCCAAATGCATTTCAAACTCGGGTTGTTACATTTGACTTATCACAATTTAGTTAAAGCCTTGTACTATCAAACATTGCTTAAAAACATCTTTAATGGCCATCACACTATTAATATCTACTTGAGTAAAAATCAAAATATCGTTAGCATAGATAAGATAAGTAAGGTTATTATACTTAGCATGAGCAAATTTGATTTGTCCAATCTTATCTTTATCATCCATCAAAAGAAAGAAATATTCCATCACTATCGTGAATAGCAATGGAGATGATAGATCTCCTTATCTAAGGTCATTTGAGCTGCCGAAAAAGCCTATAGGACTCCTTTGATTAATGATTGAAAACATTATAGAATTTATGATTTCAAATACCATATTGATCCATTTTTCTGGGAAGGCATCAATCTCATCATTTGAGTCACAAAACCCCTATTCACTTAAACATATGCTTTTCTAAGGTCAATTTGATACATATATCGATATTACCTTTTTTTCCAAAGCCCCTAACCATTTCGTGCGCATACAAAATTCACCTCCAATGTTCTTCTCATTGATAAAAGCATATTGATTAACCGAGGTCAAATCATTCATGAAAATTTTCAATCTATTGCAAAAGACTATTTTTAAAATTTTATATATCATATTGCAACAAGCTATCGATCTGAAATATGTAATCTCCATTGCATTCTTTGCTTTAGGAATAAGGAGGAAAAAGTTATTGTTTTTTCCTCTAATGACTTTACTATGTTGAAACATGTGGTTAATAGAGTCATAAACCAAACCCTTAACACTATTCTAGTGGATTTGTAAATTTTGGAATTGAACCCATGAGGGCCCAGATGAATGAATCTCTAACACTAAACATAGCCTCTTTAAAATCTATCATATTTATCCCCTCATTCAGGAACCCTTTCTCATAGTCTGTAATGACCTTTTTGCATATCACCTGTGGTAGAGCATCATTCATTCTTTGGTTAAACAACTCCTTATAGAATTCTAATGCTTTCTCGGCAAATTCTTTAGGATCGTTGCACAATCTTCCATTAACATATTTAGTATTATTACGGTTGTTGTAGCATCTCTTATTAGACATCTTCGCATAGAAAAAGGCAGTAGCCTCATCCTCTAGTAATAACCAATCACATTTTGGTTTCTGTTTGGTATCCATAATCTTCTTTTGAAGAGCTCTTTCGAGTTGCTGCTTCTTTTCTCAAAACTCAGATCTTAGACTATCATGATTTTATGTTTCCAATTTCCTCTAAAGGACTACACATTTTGCTCTAATGGCTTCTACTTCCTTGCGTGGATTAGTCTAATCTTTTTCCCATTGATGAAGAATTTGTTTAATTGCTTCTTTTTTTTATAGGAGGCAATCGAGTGGTCTACCATTACATTGAAAACTACAGCCTTATTCAAATACATCAAGATAATCCTCATTGAGATTCCATTAATTCATGTATTTGAATGGTCTTGCATAATTGATTCGTCGAAGAAACAAGTATGCGATTATGATCACTCCCCGATGATGGTAAATAGCTAGGGTTGTGTGAAAATAAACTTGCATCAAAGCTGCATTTGAAAAGATTCTATCAATTTTGGTTAAGATGTTTCATTTCGGACCCGACCACTAAGAGAAATCAAATCCCCTATTCTACACCTCAGGAATACCTAATCTCATCATCCATCTATCCAGTCCTTGCATATTGCTAAAAGGAACTGGATTTCCTCAACTTTTTTCCTCTATGAACCTTATACAATTGATGTCCCCGTTAATTAATAATGGCCTAAGAATGCTAATGCATCTTCTTCCATGTTGTACCGTAACTTATTTCTCAAAGTTTTGAAGCTGTGAGGATACACAGAAGAGACATTGCATTTAGCTCCTTTATCATTGGAAAGATCTAGAGTAATGTGTTGGTCGCAAATGCTCACTATATTATACTTCCATATGTCTATGTTGACTAAGAAAAATATATGGCACTTGAAGTAGCATATCACATTTGAAACTATTTCCCAAATATTACCCATTTTCCACTTCAATTCATCTATCTCAGAGAATTTTTGTTTATTTTCCAATATCCTAAAATAATCGACTTTGTATTTCTCAATGATACGACACATCTCCTTAAACTTGTTAGGCTTATAAAAGCCTATTACATTCCCAACTGCAAAGGACATGATTTATTTCTATTATGGCTACAAAGTGTTATACCTTTAAAGGTTCAAACTCTCTCATCCCCGCTCATGCAGCCATTTAGCTCATACTATGGGTTTGGCATTACTAGTTTATCTTGCTTGAGCAGCTCAAACTTCATCGATGCTGTTTTTTCCTCTGCCTCTGACTCTATATGTGTTTTATTATTATGATTCGATGAACCAATCGAAGCCTTCTCTTCTTCCTTCCCAAGGTTACCTCAATTTTGAATCTTCTCTTGCAATGAAATTGCATTAGTATTATCATAATTATTGTTACTAGACTGAGTATCAATTATATTATGATCAAGAGTTAGGTCAGAAAAAGATTGCCCCTTCTCATTCGATTCCATGTCCGGTGATGATCTATGGCTTTGTAGGATCCAGATAGGAGCTGTTGGTGGCCTATCCACTATTTTTATAGATCTATTGGCCCCTTTCATGTCTAAGGTAGTAGTAACATGTTTGGGCTGCATGGCTCCTTCAAACTCTGGAGGTGGAGTAGTAGGCCTACTTACCACTGGTGATATCGTTGCCCCTTCCTTACACCTTTCTGAGGAATTTCTTTCATTCTCTTGAGAAAATTTCATCTCCATGATACCCATTCTGTCTATCTGGGGAGTTGACCATCATGTCATTAGGCGTATCTCCTTCCTTCTATGTTTTATACCTCTCCACTGAATTGATAAGATCATTTTTTACCTCTATCATGGTTTTTATGGCCTCTTCTACTTCCTTCAAAGCTTTGGTAAGGTTTTCTCTACATCCTCCTCTCCTCTTTCGTTAACAGACCCAGGCTTCTTAATCTTCGGCTCCTTCCCCATCTCCTTATTCCTTTCCCCCTGAGCACCCATCATTTTTGTACTCTCATTATAAAAATAACCTACTTCGTTAATTGGTCCTCTATTGGGGTTTGCCTCTTCAATATCGACTTCCCTTCTACCTAATTTTTTTGGAACCTATTTTCCTCATCGATTATTGAGAGTTCAAGTGTCCAAAGCAAATATAATTATCGCACCTCAGAGGTGGGTTCTTATAAATCACTTCCTATCTGTAAACCTACATTTTTCATTAATTGCCTCAACAATCTCTAGAAATCTTGATTCAAATTTCATTTCTACTAATACCTAGCAAATGAAATCCTACAAGACACTTTATCCATTTTAATAGGTACACCAATCGTACTAACCAACACCCCAATCGCCATTGGTCCCCACAATTTTAAACTCAACCCAAGAAACTGATCCACACTGGCATGGCGGTGAGTAAGTATCTATCTGTTTTCATGCTAGGGGTTAGTTCCATTACAATAATTAGGTTTTTGTCAAAAAACCATGGACCTTCTGCAAAAAAATTCAAACAGTCCCTTTCGCTTCTAAATCTTATAACAAAGGATCTATTATTTCTTGTTCGAACTTAAAATTGATTTTTAGTTTTCCAAACTCTCTTTTCAAAGGTTCCAAAAGTTCTAAAGTATGGTCTTTTCCTACCATATAAAGAAGAATACAATGAGCCCAAACTCCCTTTGCCTCTTGAATAGGATCATTTGAGATATTACTCTTCTAAGACCATTGTAACGGCCCGCTATTTTGAACCATTCTAATTGACAATCATCCACTCATGTCAGACTTGAATTGCTCAAAACAACAGATTGTTAATTTATATTTGGCAAAACTCAGCATATACAGTAAAATAAATCAATCATAGAATCACAGACACTGAGTAATACAACAATAAGTAGCGGAATAGATAAATAGTAGTTCATAAAGCTACTACAAAACATCAAAGTTAAAAACAAAATACAACAGAGATCTCAAATACATAGAAGTCACTAATGCAAAAGAAACTGACAATATGAACAGAAATAACTACAAAGCTGAATAGATAAAAGACAGATCTTCAAGCAAAGCTCCAAGCTCCAAAGGTGAGTCTCAAATGTTTTGACACTCGGTCTGACCCGAGCATAAAGCAAAACACAAAACACTCGAGTCAAGATTAACATTCTTATACCAGTAAATCAACTCAAGTGAAATGTCAAGTGAAATACAAAGTAACTCAAAGGATGTCTGAGATTTCCATCCTCTAAGGATCCATTAAACTATCTACATAGTACAATACGCTACATATATAATGTCTATAGTAAAGTAAACTATTAAAATAGCGTTAAGGCGTTACCTATATCCCCCCTAACACATTTTATATAAATGTTGTAGTCTATACGGTACTGTAAACTCCACCAAACCGGTGGGCTATCAGGAACCAATCCATAGGTACGACACAAACCAAACTCGTAGAAGGCGCGATAAGGCATGTGACAAGGCACGTGAGGCAATGCCAGGGTAGGATTCTACCGTTTGCACTCCCGGACTGGTGGTAACGTGTAGCAGCTACTACCGCCCACCTCGAGACACACTCCCAAATCAAAGGTGCACCCAATCAAATCACAAAGTAATAGAATGGTATCGAAGAAGCATGCTCGATCGGAGGTGCGACCTCACTTGGCCCGGTATAGCTCCTGTATTAGCCACATCAAGCTGACTCATGGGAGTCAGGGATACATTAATACCTCATACAGAATCATCGTCAAACCATCCTACTTCGTTCTGGAATCTCCACCACGTGCACAGTTGTTAAAGTGGTTTTCGGTATGGCAGAGAGTATGATAATATCCGATCCCGGTCTCTTTAACAACCAAACGCTTATTTCACATCGTGGTCAATTTATATTTCAAACATTTTATACTTCATATCAAAATGTCTTATTCTTTTCAAAATCATATCACTTTTGAAATCGTATTCACTTTCGAAATCATGACCACAAAACAGTTTAAACCATCTTATCAAATATTTTCATTTAAATCCATTAAATCTAAATCATAACAGTTCCCACTTAAACAATTTGAATATTGAAAATAGTTTATATATATTTAAATAGTTATAAATTAAAATAGTTTATATATTTAAAAATAGGTTATAGATTAAAATGGTTTATATATTAAAAAGAGTTATATATTAAAATTATTTATATATTAAAAAGAATTTATATCGAAAATAGTTTTAAATTAGAGTTGTTTCTTCCAATTTCACAAATTGATTCAAATTCTCATTAAACCATTTTAATTTATATCGATTTCAAATTCAGGTTTGAACTTCAAATTTAAACCACTTCCAATTCAATAGATTTCAAAGTTTACATATTCAAACAATTTACAATAGCTCAATTCGATAAACTACATTTATATTTCAAAATTCAACTTTAATCTTATTTAAATTTGAAAATATTCACTTAATCGTTTTTTTATAACATTTAAATAAAATCTCATATTACAAATTTAAGTTAAATTTAAGTATTCAATTTCAAATTTATTTAAAGTTGAAAATATTCATTTAATCACTTTTTAAAATCTTACCTTTCAAAATCTTAAAATCAATAAGTTCAAATCAATCCTTATTTAAATTCAATTCTAAACAAATTTAATTATAAATTAATTCTTATTTAATTTATCTTTCCAACCTCCATTTACTTAAAGTTATTACAAAAATCTATTATAAAATATTAATAAAAATTTAAATAAATACTTTTAAATAAATACTTAAACATATTATATATATACTAATTAAATTAAATTTTATTAAATAAAATCTTATTATTAAATTTTATTTTATATTAAATCTTATTTTATATATTTAAAAATAATAAAATTATAAGTAAAATCTAAAAATTTACATTTTCAAAACTAACCTATAAACTTAAAATTTTCAAATATATAATTTTAAAAATCTAAACTTACACATATATAAAATAAAATTTATATATTATATTTTAGAAATCAATATTTATTAAAATCCATATATTTCCTGTCAAGACCATGAAAATCATTTCCAAAAATAGACCAACGGTGTCCGTATATAATTTTCTAACCTATGGTCGAGTGATACAGATATTTATCATTTCAATCCACGATAATTTAATATTTACGGGTATATATCATTTCAACCCGCAATCCCAAATTTCAAAATCAATAAAATTGCTTGGGTCTATCGTTTCAACCCATAACGATTTTCCCTAATCTATAATATCGTTCGGGTATGTATCATTTCAACCCATAGGGAATTCCTAACTATCAGGGGACTTGCAGTGTGAGAACAATATAATAATAATAAAATAACATAACATATCAATGATGAGTATATATCATAATTAACAAATTTAAATATCATATATATATATATACAACTACGTTATGGTGTCATATATCAATCATAGGCGAACAATTTAAATAATAACATGTCATATTTAGCAATTTAATTACTAACAAATTAAATTTAACAACACATTTCAATCGTCATTTCATGTGAATTAAATTTACAATATATAAGAATGTTAATCGTGAGTGATTGCTCACCTTTCGAGACTAGAGAGAACAACGAGAATGAGAAGCAACTGACACGGATACACACACGGATATGTACACGACACGTCAAAGAGCTGTGACAAGCACGAAAGCAAATCTAAGCGACTGGATTCAAAAATCAAAATATATATAAGTAGACATATATATATAACCTTATATTGAAGGAAATAAATATATATGTGATATATATATATACTCATTTCCATTCAAAACCAAATTTCAGAACAAACAATTTAGAAATTTCAAAATCAAATATAATTAAAGAGGAAGCAGCACAAAGCACCAATAAGATTCTCTGGAACAAAAATATATAACTATATATATATATATATATATTAGCTTATATACTTTTTACTTACTCTTTTTTCCAAAGAAGAGCAGGGATGGCTGATGGGGAAGTACACACGCGTTCAGGGAATAGGAAGAGCAGCCTATACAAACAAATATGTCTCGTATATGTGTATTTTCTTTTTTTTAGAGCATGCACGGCTGACTATGCTCGGTGAAGAGGCTGTCGGCGAGGTGGGGTGGGGCGCTGGCGTATAGGGTAGGAACAAGCATGGGTTCGGTTGCTCAGGGTGCTATGGGCTAGGCCTGTAAACGGATGCAATCGGATACGGATAGAGTTGTATCTGTATCCGTATTCGAAAATGAAAATCCGTATCTGAATCTGTATCCGATATCCGTGAATACCCGTTGAATATTATCCGTATCCGTATCCGCTAATATTTTCGGATATCCGAAAATATCCGTATCCGGCTTAGCGAATACGGATATTTTTGGATATCCGAAAATATCTGTATCTGAACCTCACAATGTATCCGAAAATATCCGAAAATTAATCAATATAATGCATATTTCATTTTTTTGATTGAAAAAAATATGAAAAAATCTTGTAATACATAAATTACATCAAAATAACAATAGGTAATCCAATCACACAAAATCCGTACAATAATATTGCATATATAAATATAATCCATACTCAAAACCCATAGGCTAATTCAATCACAGCAAATCATAAAAGCAAACATGCATCACACAATTTAATTTCAAACCGGACGGATATTTATCGGATACGGATACAGCCATATCCGTATCCGTATCCAAAATATGTTTCGGATATCGGATATCTGCATCCGCTTTTCGGATATCGGATATTTTTCATGTTTTTGGATACGGATGCGGACGGATTTCGGATATTTCGGGTATTCATTGACAGGCCTACTATGGGCGAGCTGTTGGCTGAGTCGGGGTCAGGGATGTTGGGTCGGAGGGAGGGAGCGGGTCGGTGCTTGGTGAAGGCGGAGGGTCTGGTGGTCGCTGTCAAGCTAAGAAGGAGGCGGGAGGAGTGTGGAGATGGAGCGATCAGGCTGATGCTCAGTGGCGAGCGAGGTTGCAAAGTTCACGGCAAGGAAAGGTGGCCATAGGCGAGCAGCTTTCAGAACAAGCATATAAGTTTTTCACTAATATAGGTAAACTTCTTTTATATATATATATATGAGTACAGAACAAAAATGAGAGAGGAGAGAGAAATGGAGGAAGGGAAAATGGCCGATGGTTGGAAGAAGGACGAATTCGAAGATCTCAAAAAACAAAATAGGAGAAGAAGAGGAAGGTTACATAAATAAATAATTTATATACGAACTAATATTTTATTATATTCTCAAAGCAAGAAAACAGAATGAAAAGGGAAAACGAACCAACAATAATATTGAAAAGGTGGAATATCAAAGGTCAAAATTAAATTCTGGGAATACTAAAAGTTAATGTCCATTTGTTTTCAGCAGATGGACAATTGAATGGACACAAAACACACAAGAGACTCAAACGGGTACCGATACGGCTAATCGTTTTGCAGATTTCGCCATGTACCGGACGCCGAAATGCACAAATGAATATACTACGGAGATCAACACGATGAGACGAACAGAATGGTACACAGATATGAGTGGTATGAACTTTCTATCAAAACTCGATTTTTCGCTGCCGAAAATGCTGCTAAAACGCTGAAATAAGATAAACGGAGCTATAGCAGTCCAAATTTGGTGAAACGAAATACGTCTTACTCAGAAAATGGTTTACGTTTTTATTATATAAAAATATTCAGATTTCAAAAGTATTTTATTTTCACCAATTAACTGTTTTTTTAAATTGAAATTGAAAATTACATAGCAGAACTAACTTTCATATTCTCCGATGAAAATCTGTCAATTGCTATGTTTAACTAGACGCATTCCAAATATCAAATTTTATTACCAAATTTTATTATTAAATTTTCAAGAAAATTTTAGTTAATTTTGTTATTTAAAACGGTAAAATTTACGGGTCGTTACAATCATTCTCAATTAAAGGCAGAGTGAACTATAGGTCCCCTGTGAATTCCCGTATAGAGCCCTCTCTTACTGCATTTGAATATGATGCTTTTTTCGCATCCTGAGCCTCCGAAAATTTTGCACTAGGTTTTAGCTAATTAAAAATCACCTTATCTAAGTTGTTCCATCTAATACCACCAATCTTATGCCTATCACCTCTAGTATTAGATCTACATTTTGGAACCTGGGCTGAAATTTCCTTTTTCCCTTTCTTCCTCACCACTTTCTCCCAATCGCCTTTATCTTCTTTGTCGTCCGCCTTGAATAAGAAGAAAAGGAGAAAAGTATGAACACAGTAGAAAGAAAGCATCATAAATTAGAGTAGAATTGAATTTTTGTTAGAAGAGAAAGAGTATGGCGGATGATATTTCTGCCATTTCTAGGGTTTATGCACAGATTGAAAAACTTTGTTATTATTTTTTATAAAATAAAATCCATATCGATTTCAAAATATATTTTTATATTAATCCAAATAACAAATACTTATATATATATATATATTATTTAATGCATTATAGTTTTAAAATATATATGTATATATAATTTATTAATTTTGAATTTCATAATAAATAAATAAACATATGTAAAAAACTTTTTTCTATGAATATATATATATACACACACAGAAAAATATATATGTAAAAGTAAGAGTTTTAAATTAATTTATATATATAAATAAATATTTTATAAATTATAAAATACAATTTTTTAATTTTAAAATTGTTTAAAAATAAGTATAGTTTTCGAATTTATCTTTTAGTGGTGAAAAAATACGCGCACACACGTGTGTGTGTGACATTTTTTATGTGGTTATACACACACACAAACAGATTTGACAACAAATAGATATACAAATTTATGATAAAATAAATTTCTAATCTACATATATTTACTCACATAAATAAACATATGCATATAAGAATACAAATTAGATATTACCTATGTTGTGACCTTGATGTAGCACCTTGAATGTTTAATTAGAACAGCTCCTTGAATCAAATCCATTCTCTTCTAGAAAAAGTACCAAAGAAAGAGATCGCCCCAACTAGAGAATGAGGGAGGTTTTGGTTTTATATAGGAAAAGAAAAGGACAGAAAAAGGAGATCTAGATCTCACATTTACCTTTTCTTTTAAATCATTCAGGCCCGTATTTCAAATAAAGACCCTTTGCCCTTCCTATTATGGTCGACCATAGTAGCAGGCTAATGGGCCTACACATTTCCAAACCTGATCAGCATTTGCACATTTTAAGTCCAATTTAAATGTACATCGATTTATATCGATATGTTCAAATATAACTTTTATATATGTACAAGAATATATACCGATTCAAATAAATCAAATAATATTTATAATTAATATTTCAAAAATATTAATTAATTTAATCAATTTATAAAATTATAATTTAATTAAATCAAGTGGTATTCAGAGTATTCAACATTGCGGCTGTGCGACTCATAATTGTAAGTTTAGTCAACGATAACATCGAACAATTTGAATATTACCGTTCACACGTCACCTTAGCTAGTAGTGTGATAGTTTGACCAAATTTATCGCTTAAACAATTTCGGTAAAATCCAATTTTACTATTTTAAGCGGTCCCGGTAGTGACGATTAATTACACCAATTCTCTTCGTCAAAACTATGTCACATCAGGATCTGTGAAATTTTGTTTTAGTCAAAATTCCAATATCGTTCACATTCAACTTGTATAATCCAAACACAAAGTCTTTGGTTCAATAATAACAATTATTCAATAATAACAATTATTATTAACCGAACTGCTCTGACTAAAGACATTGACTTTGAGTTAACTGCAGTTGATCGTGATACTAACCTCATATAATTAAGGAGACGAATCTTCTATTGAATAGTGTTTGACTTCCAATGCTTCAACTCAAACCCAACTATAGTCGTTCGATGGATGTCATACCATAATTTAACTATAATCAAAGTAGAGTGTCCATATTGAAGTTAAACAGTATTCTCAAGTTAAGAGAATTGTGTAAAAATGTCACTTTGATATTCTCTATTTGACCTTAGTTATATTAACCAATAAAGAACTATCGAGTGAGGCATTCAATAGTTATCCAATAACTATCAATACATAACCCCGTAGTACCCCCAACAGCCATAGAGTATTACATTGTCCAACATATGAAGAACGTTACATACTCTAGCCTTAACGTATGTATCGATATTCTTTCTCGAAACAAATTGACTAGGAATATTTAAAATAAAATGTTATTTTATTTTCTAATTAATTACTTACGATTACAACTGTTTTCAACTACAATCACATAACATTTTATTAAAGATTTTTTTATTAACATATTTTTAGTTAATTACTTGATTGCTTATATCACTATATAGCAAAGTATATAACAGAAATCAAACACCTTTATTATGAATAAGATTGACCATAGAGATAGATATATGTAACAAATTACATAATTGGCTCTAGCGCATATTGCTAACTATTTCCTTGACTCACTGGTATGAACTCGGACCTCGGTTAATATTTAAATAATTTAAATTCTAAAGCTTATATGGACTCTATTGAAGTACAGTATCAGGCACGAGTTTAGTTGCTTATTAGATCATTTAGGCAAAATCCAATTTCTATTTTTTATCAAGCTATGCATTTGTAACCATAGTTTGTGCACATTTGCTTTTTTTCATCACTATACCATTAAGATATCTAAAGTTTGTTCAAAGGTCAAATTTTCCAATAATATATATATTTAATTGCACAGATCACTGTAAAGTCTTTGGTTCCATTCAATAATATTTATCAGTTAACCGTTTTACTATATCCAGATATTTTGACTTTAAATTGACTACCAATAATGGTGACACCAACCTTTTAAAACGGAGGAGAAAAATCTTCTATTGGGTGGTATTTCACTTCAAGTGGTTCCTTCTATCCAACTAGGATCATAACGTAATCATGATATCATGTTTTTTTACCATAATCAAAGTACAGCATGGCTATTTAAGAACAACAATGTTCTCAAGTCCAAAAACTACTATACATCGTTATAATGAGATCTTCTATTTTGATTTAATTGTATTAACCTATATAAGACTCTCGTTGAGTTACTTTGTGATTATTCCAAACAACCATAAGTACGTAATATCTAGGTGTCCCCAATGATGATGAGTAATCAATATCCGTCGTATGGAGGGTATTACGTACACTAGTCTCAACGGATGATCAATATCAATTTTCTCGATACATCTTGACTAGGAACAACTTATGGATAAGTATTCGCGTGTTCGATTTAATACTCGTGGTTACGAGCACATTTACAACTACAATCGGTAAAATATTTTTCCTAAATTTTTTTCACTTATATATGTTTAATGTATTCATATCATCATTTATATCATAATATAAGAACACATATAATAGAAAACAAAGCTAAAGTATACTATTTCGGATGAAATTCTTATTCAAAGGTTAAATTATATAAAAAATTACATAATTCTGGTAGGGCACAGCCTTTTAACTCTATCAACATCATCATTTTGAGCGCTATGATAGGGGTTGAAATGCTACGGAAAGGATCGATTGAAATGATATGTTCAATTGCTATAGGGCTTGAGTCTAAGCGGTGTTGCTTTGGGAATTGACCTACGTGCTTCGGGCGTGGCTTTAGGTTAATATCCAGATTACCTAGGTGGATTTTAGATCGACTTAAGAACTGTGAAGCTTTGATTTCTGAGCGTTTCTTCATTGTTTTTGAATGCGCCTTGAAATAAACTTCAAGAGCAACATCTTTGATCTTCGTATAGCTCGTTAAACTGATTTTTGGCAGTTTCTGTTTTGATTTTCTCGATGCGAAAATCGGATGTAACAGCATCCTTGTTCTTTCAGAAAATACATATACATCCATTCAATTTGCAAAAATAGCAAAAACGTGCATAATTTCTCCAAAAGTATGACCACACACATTTTTGACATGCATTAGTATAAAAAGAAGTCGTAGTGTTTTTGATTCCAATCTCATTTCCCTTTGTATTTCCTTTTGATCTTTAGTCTTTAGAGGATTGTTTCTTCTTCTTTTCTTGTTGGATTTAGTGGCTAGTCAGCTGGAGATAGAAGGAAAGAGAGAAATGAAATACCTCCAATAGAAACATGAATTCCATGGTCCAATTGAGTTCAATTTACAACGTTTCAATATTCTGCCAAAAATATGGGTTAATTTATTGGGCCATACTATGATGGCAACAACTGAGCCGGCCATATGCACAAACGTGCCATTTGTAATCTTAACACAGCAATTATCAACCGATCCTTAATTTCAACGCATATGATCCAAATCAACCTTTACAATATAGATATCACATTGTATCGTGCATGGTTAGTAGCTGCAGACGACAATGAAGAGAAACTGCACAAAATCAACAAAGAAAAAACCTGCGAAACATTCCTCCCAACCTCCAATAGTAATATGGTCGAATTCCACATACTACGACGATGATAAGTCTAGCGTCGCAAGCAACAATACCGTGTTGCACGTTTCCACTCGCCGCCATAATAACGTTGTGAGCAATGAAGAGATGAGATTGAGAGAGGAATTAGGGAGAGAGGTGGAGAAAGAGTTGGAAAAGGAGTTAATGGATGGCATTTTGGTTCTTGTTAGAAGATTAAGCGATTTAAAGGCTAAGCAATTCTTACACGACCTTGTAGATGTTAACTGCATTTTCAGATCTTGTGACCAGTTAGTGGAGAGAGGTTTCCATGAGAAGGATACTCTTTGTGAGTACATGGATGCAGAGTCGCGAATTTCAGATGGAAGGTGCAGACAAAGGAAAGGACCGTCCAAGGATAGGTTCTGATAAATTTAACGTTCGAAGAAGTAGCTGAGAATTCTGAGTTTATCATGCACGCTAATTACTAGGTTGCTTTCTTTGGTTTGTACATGTCTCATGCGAGGATTCTGTACAAGAGATTGGTTTACTGCATGCCTAATTTTTCTATAAGACATTGCTTTAACACTTGGTTCGCAGGGAAACCTAAACTATTTAAAACACTTCAAGTAAATGAAAACATTAGCATACAAGTAAAGAAGTTACTTTACGGTTACTGAGAAAAAACAGCAGAAACAAAGGGTAAAGCGATGAAATTGAGCAATAAATAACAAAACCGAGCCACAAGTTATTAAATAAAACACAAAATACAAACTGTACTAACATAAAAAAGTACAATATAAGTTGCTTGTATAACATCAAAATATTCCTAATGAATTTGCCATTCTGAGTTTCACCACCAACATAACCAAGTTCCAAGTGACCCGCTATTACAGTCTCTTGCAATCAATGCATGAGAAAGGATAATAACAACTAGTAACTAAAGATGCGACAAAATTATCACCCGAGGAAAACAAATGGTTACATCTACGATCATCATACAAATGTGCCACAACGTTCCCGTGTGAAAAGATATGTTTCCAGACAGGCCTTCCCGATCCACCAGACTGACCTGTGCAGCAGGCAAGGCTTGGATACTACTTTTTACCCAAACTCCATTGGAATTCACAAAGTCCCATCAAATTGGAAATTGCCTAATACTGCATTTTGGATTCTCCAGCTTTTCTTAAACCACCCAATATATTATCGACCAACTTATCTTTCTCACAGTCTGAAGACTCTGCAACAAAAGAATATCGCTTGTTCAGTTTTGAGCTTAACTTAGAATTCTCCGCTTCCCCTTTTAGGTTGATTCTACGGGCAACAATTTTCACAGGCTCATTAATATCATCATTTCTATCAGCATTACTTTCTTTACTGCTGTACCAGGAATCAAGAATTTGCATTAAAGAGCTATCTTCCTCACTTTTCTTCACTTTATTTTCCAATCCACTATAGTCTGAAGGAGAAACCTCATCACCGGAATCTGAGAATTCTTCCTCGGATAGAGATGCTCTGCTATAATTCATTTCTCTTTTCTTGTTATTTGTATTATGGCATTCATCTGAACCAAGCGACACTGGTCCCAATTCATCGAAATCTTCACTATTACCCGGATCTTCAGGAACTACATAAGATGATTCAATTTTTACACCAGGCATTATTTGCAATAGAGATGTAAGATTTGAGTACCCAATTGTTTGACAATCAAGGACATATCCATACTTTTTTAAAAACGCCGATCGGAAGTTCCCCATGTTGAAGCCATTAGGGCTATCTTTTAGGAGTTCTATAATGAGCTTATGACAATCATTCAGAATTTCACCTTTATTAGAAGCCTTATTGTTCTTCTTTATCTCTTGGCTCTCATTGTCGACCGAGCATGCAAAGATTAAGCTTCTGATTGTGGGATAGCCGTACGTAAAACAGTTAAGTTTTTTGTTGAAATTTGCCTCAAAAGCATTGTGCAGTCTTTCAGGCTTTATATCTTTAGTGCCCACAAATAAATTCTGATACCAAGTTTTAAATTCTGCAAAATTTTGCGGAGGCGTTGTTTCTTGAGTTCCATTAGATGTTTTGGCCGTGAAAAGTGAACTTAAACCCATGGATTTATGAGCGTGATCAGATGGCTCGGTTTCTTTTTTGGTGGTGACTTTAAAAGGAAAAGTCTGGCTAGCTGATTCCTCTATCCATTTTTTCTCCAATATTAAAAGATCAACTAACTTCAGCTTATCAGTATGGTTAAGATCTTTAATAACTGATGGACCCTTTCGTTGAAGATTTTGAATCAGCTGATCCCTAAGACAGAAAATAAACAAATAATTTTATTAATACAATGCTAAAAATTAACATGTATAGTGCAGTACATGAATATTTAAAAAACGATTTCAAAGTATAATGCAGTATAATGCTCATTTGGCACCAGCAAGAGCATGTTGTGACTATGGAATAGATAAAATTCGTTTGAAAGGAAATTTGTTTATGTACTTCATTAGAAGTGTCAATCTCTTTGTTTCAGTGTACTCAAATTCCTTTATACATGTCTTTAATCTTAAAGTATTACCAATGATTTGATATCTTACAGGAAAAGCTATCTAACTTATTTTTCTTAATAGACAAGCCCAAAAGTAAACAGCAAGAATTGTTGTTCTATGCCTTGTGCATTTTTATGCATATGTGCAGCACATCTGAAGATGATGGTTCATATAAAACTTTCTGAAAAAAGATTCAAACTGAATCAACTGTTTGGTATTCAAATATTTCAAATATTTAATTATCTTGTTACTGCATCATTATGCAACAACAATGCAAGGATTTGGAGAAGAAAGCAGAACCTTTGACGGGTTGAAGTTGTGTGAACATCAACCTTGTATTGTTTTACATACAAAAGTACATGTACAGTTTGAATGGTTCAATACTTCTGCAAACTATAACTGCCACTGTATTAGATGATCAACCATTCAAATGGTATGATTATCAACCATATAGTATGAAATGGTCATCAGTGGGTTAGCTTAAAAATTTGGTCTGGCAGGGCCACAGCAGCAATAATTTAATATAACAAGTGCCATTTAAACTGATAATCCAATAACCTTGAATTAATTTATACAATAATAACTTCAAAGTGTAATTTAAACATAGATATCAAGCAGAAACAGAGATATCAAGTTTCATTTAGTAACATTTCAATCCAGTTTTCATCCACTTTCACCCAATAAACCAATTTTAAGTGGAAACAGCACTTAACACAATAACCCAAGTGTCATCCAAATAGAAATATGAAGGGAAAACCTTATTTCATCCAATAACTCAATTTCAATCCAAATTCAAATTGTCAATTCAGTCAACCAATTTTCATCTCATTTCAATCAAATTGTTCGAGCAATTTCAATCAAGTAAAGCAATAACCCAAATTATATTTGAATTCCAAGTTCGATCGAGCTCGTACGAAATCAACATCAAATTCAAATTCAAAATTCAGATTAGTTTGTATTCAAAAGAGAATCTAAATCCGATAAAGCGGATTTACGCATGATTTGACAAGGTGGCAGCATAAACTAATTTTTTGTTGGTTAGGCTTCTGATTGCAGCGGGCCGAAGGGTTGCTAAAATTTTGCTGGTCTAAGGTTTTTATAGGATAGCATAACGGAAAAAAATCATTATCATTATTATTATTTAAATGAACTGCCGTTGTTAGATGTGGCTGTGCCACTAATGGTCATGATCAAATATAAGTTGATCCAATTAATAGTGGCACACTATTTCATAAATGATGTGTATGTATCAACAAAAGATTTGTTGGTAACAAATAACAAACTAAAACCATTAAAAAAATGATATGAAAATACATAACATGTCAAAAAAACAACAAAAAATAGCAGTTCAGAATATTTCCAGTGGGTAAAAATCAATGTAGTTCAACAACACAATAAAAAAAAGTAACATATTTTTGGGAGAAAATTCATGCATTACAAATTCACATGACATCTTATCCATATGATATATGATGAGCAAAATGCTATCCCAAAGTAAAAATAAAAAAATAAAAAATAAAAAGCAAACCGCCAGACCAACCCTAAACCCTTTCACTCAAGATAGGTGGTGTGTCAGCCATGTGTTAGCCAACGGTCGGGGAGCCAGCAAGAAAAAAAATAGAATAATAATGATTTATTAAAGGATGATATATGTTACAAGTAGATTTACCATTTATAGAAAACAGCACAGTAACCAAATTACAAAAAATAAGCAAATATTCATTGGAAATAAAAATCTTACGGATTTTAACGTATTGATATAAAAAATCAAATGATATGGTATAAAGATACACTTCTGTTCATATACAGCCTCAGGTACTAGGTTGCAAACCTTCTTATTAACAACCTATTTGGTTTATATGGTCAATATTCAAATGCTAGCAATATAAAGTAGTTAACTGTTATTTTTTAATATAAGTAACTTCTACAAACCTTCTTTTATTTCATGTACATGCATCACCGCATGAGCAAGTAGTAAATGCTTTTGTAAATTTTATTTGTAACAATAATATTAAAGAGCAAATTACAAAATTCTCAGTTAATAAGTCAAACCTGTAAAGTTGGACTAGAAGTCTAAAATTGACTTTTTGATCATTTTAATGATAATGGGTTGAACTGGGTTCAGCAATTGGGTTTGACTTGTACAGTTCAAATTTATTATATTTCGGCTTGAAAAATAATATATTTCTAATAACCAAATTACATGACTAGTAGTGATAAGTTCCCAATTCAAGTTACGTAAAGAAAATATAGTTCAAAATAATATCATCCTAAAAAGAGACTCCACAGCCCTGAAATGGAGCATAAACAGAGTTTGCCATTTGACCACCCTTGTAAAGCTTTAATAGGGACTAAGAATAATATGTAGAGAAGAATGTGCTGCATTTTCTTGGCCATATTTAATACATTGTCCTTCAACCTCCAAATAACAACTAAACAGTCAAAGGTTCCTAAAACAGAAACTCTAATTATTTGTGGACTATACTATTCCACTAAAAATAAATTAAAAAATAAATAGGACATAGCTACTGACACTCCAAAATTGGTTATGAGAGGGGTTTCAGATTGAAATTCGACGGAAGTAAGCTGAATTTAAGTCTGAAATTCGACGGGGTGCCAAATTTAGATTTGAAATTCGATGGGATGCGCCTAACGTTGTGTAAAAAATATATTTCGATGGGGGTGAATTTTATTTTATGCATTGTCCCCCTCATATCCACTTTTGAAGTGTCAGTAACAACGCCCGATATACAAATAAACGAGATAATAACCAAAAATGCCACTAAGAATTTCCTATATAAACGGGTATAACATTAGAATCAGAAGTCCAAGCAGCTTGCATGTCCAAATAGCAACTCAATGTTCTCATTTTATTGAGTATTTATGAGATGGGATATAACAATTTGTGAAATAAACACAGCTGACCAATATTATATCAGCCTAAAGATTTGTAAACGAAGCTTGCAAACTTATGGATTATTCAACACTCAGAAGTAAAACATCAAAAGCATGCAAACTTATGACCTATGTAGTTAATATCGGATAATATCGCCGATATATCTCATATCGCTTAAAATATCGTTACCGATATTTACCGATATATCGATCCGATATTTAGTGTAAAATACCTGATATATTTTAATAACATCGCTCATTATTGTATGTGTTAGAAAAATATATTTACAAATAAATACCTTCACAATCTCGATATTTGTTTTTTTATATGTTGGACGATAATATGTAAACCATATTAGAAATCACAATGCACTAATTTTTCAGTTTTAATCATGCAGTTTCAGTCTTCTTTGTTAGTCTTTCAATATAGAAAACTCTACTTATTCCGTTATTTTATATGTTTTATTTTCCGTGAAGACTTTATCACTAAAATAAAGATAATGAAAGAGTTGCTTCTCTTTTTAGTTATGTTTTATTAATCATTTCTAATTAAGAAGTTTGCTTATGAAATTTCATTTTATTAATAGTTATCATGCACCAAGAACTAAAAGTCTAAGAGTAGTAATGTTGTATATTTGACATATCGACAAGGAACGAGCTAAATTAGTAATTGGTATTAAATCAACATTGCTTATTCGATAAATTTAATGAAATGAAAACAAAAAAACTATAAATATGAAAAAATTGAAAAAGTTATATAGATGATGATTACATCATTGATGAAACAATGAATAGTATAAAAATGAAGAAAATAACAAAGATGCACATTATATGAATTTCACGGTTTTTATGGGCCTGTATTATGATTTGTGTTTGTTATGCCACCTTTTGGTCAAGGCTGAGATATTAACAAAATAACTGGAAAATGACGATATCAGGATGGAGACAAGGCTTTGATCGATGTCGTCAAAATTTGGCCGAGCTCCGATCATGGCGGGATCGATTGGGAATGATGATCAAGACTAGGAGAGACTACGTTTCAAATCTCAGGTCAAAAGGAGTTCATTGGCTCAAGATAATCGATCGATTCGAACAATGCGTTCGTATCGATCAGCATGGATACGAACAGCGTCTTCGTATCGATCAGGTAGGAAGGCCAGATGGGTTTCGACTCGATGCAGTTCGTATCGATCGGCATTGGTTTGAATTGATGTTGTTCGTATCGGTCCACATGGATACGAACAGAGTGTTCGTATCGATCAGATAGGAAGGCCGGAAGGATTTCGACTTGATGGCAATGGACCCAGAAGGGATAGGCAAGAGTGCGATGGCTTGTTCGACTCGATCAATTCGAACCGATCAGGATGGAGACAAGCGGCGTGCTTCGTATCGATTTCGTATCCATCAGGTATGGCCTCACTCAAACCCATCAGGTAAGGCTTCGTTCGTATCCATCCTAAAGTCTAGTTTCGTATCCATCTGTTGGCCCTTCGTGCGTTTTTCGTATCTATCGATAATGCCTCTTATATCCTTATTTCGTATCGATCAGACAGATCGATACGAAACACACTCCTAGAATCGATACGAAAAATGGTATAACGCGAGCAGTTGGGTACGAACGCGAAACAAAATCAAGGACACGAATGAACGTGAGATATGGATGCGAGCGAAGAACGACCACGATTCAAGGGAAGAAACGTTCAACTCGGCACGAAGTTAGGATCAGGCTTGGGAAGTAGCGCCACATCAGCAGATAGTCACGTGCCTTGGATCGATGCGGAGAGGATGGACACGAAGGGATCGATACGAATCAAACAGTCAACTGAAAATCTCAATTCGTATCGATCAATTATCTCCTAAACCACAAGTCCAAATGCCACGAAATTTTCACAGGAGCTTGCGTACAAATCAAGGAAGGTTCACACCAAGTTTCGACTCCATCGGATGAAATCCTGATCGATACGAAACTCGTTCGTATCGATCATGGATCGGACCAAAACTTCACGGGCTAGGCGCGTGGCCCCACTCACATGCCAGAAGAAGTCTCCCGAGATCTGAGCGAGATCTCTGCCTCCTACACCTATAAATAGACCCCCAGAGCCAACAGAAAGAGGATCTTCTTTGGCTTCTCAATGTCCGGACTCTGCCCGATTCAACTTCGCTCTCCATTACTACTGTTGTACTCGGATTCTATGATAGTTATCTGCTGTAATCACTTGTAACCAGCAAGGAAAGTCAATAAAAGATTAACTTTTGAAGTGGACGTAGACCGGAGATAGTCGAACCACTATAAATCCTGTGTTTCTGTCTTTTTCTTTCTGTTTTAAGTTCATTATTCTTCATTTTTTATCCTCCACATTACTTAGATCTGTGATTTGTGATCATTTATTGCTGATCTGTGTTCATACACTGGTGCTTTCACAATATTTGAGGTTTGTGAACATTTTTGGCGCAAACACTTTGGTGCTTTCATGAGAAGCAACCAGCACCCGCTATACCAAATTTGGAGTTCAGATCTAAAGAGCTATGACAAGACAATCAAGTAGAAGACAAAGAGCGGAAAGAAGTCAACAAGGGGGAAGTCAAGAGGCATCCTCTGGAGCTGGAGAAGGACAAGCTTCGATCTACATCACCAGGGACGAAATGGAGGCTATGGCGAATTCAATTCATGAAAGGTTGTTTAAGAGTCAACAAGAAATGATGCAAAACTTCTTTGATCAGATGAGAACAGCAGGAACAGCTGGAGCTTCAGGAGATTAGATCCACAGAACAGGAGCAGAAGGCCCAAACAGGCAATTGAATGGAGCAGCTCAGCAAGGCACAACCCCTGATCAGCACACCACTGCTAAATCTGGATGGATCTAGGCTCGAGGGCACACCGCCCCACAACGATGGACCAGTTCATGGAGGACTTCCAGTTAACACCACACAACAGGATGCTGGCAGGAATGTAGGAGCGCAGGATGAGGAGTACGTACCAGAATTCCCTCGGGGACTCGGGGGGCAACCACTGGCAGACAAAGCAAGATTAGCTAAGATTATCAGGCGAACTATACGCGAAGGTTTGACGAACAGAGATCTGGAAGGAGTAAACAGAAGTCCGTTTACTCGTGACATCAGAATGGCTCGGAATCCACCAGAATTTAAGCTACCTACGGTAGAAGTATACAATGGGAAAGTTGATCCGACTGATCACTTGATGAGATATACAAGACATATAGAAGTGCTGGGGGCATCGGAGAAAGTGATGACCAGATGTTTCCCTCTATATTTAACGGATATAGCTGCGATGTGGTTCAGACAGCTGGGAGAAGGATCTATCAGGATATGGACAGAATTGGTGGATAGGTTTCTGAAGTAATTTCGGGTTCATATAAAAAGGCCGAAGAATGTGATGACACTAACATCAGTGTAACAAAGGATGGACGAATCACTCAGAGCTTTCTTAACTCGGTTCAATGCAGCGGTTGTTTCAGTGGATCGGCCGGATCCGTCGATGGTTTTAATGGCAGCAATGTCAGGAGTCAGAGAGGATTCAGATTTCAAAGTGTCTCTAATACGGGACCCACCAATGGATCTCGGGGATAGCCGAACCACTATAAATACCGTGTCTCTGTCTTTTTCTTTCTGTTTTAAGTTCATTATTCTTCATTTTTTATCCTCCACATTACTTAGATCTGTGATTTGTAATCATTTATTGCTGATCTGTGTTCATACACTGGTGCTTTCACAATATTTGGGGTTTGTGATCATTTTTGGCGCAAACAGTGTTTAATAGAATATCCCAAAAACAGATTGTAATCTATAAACTATATGCAATTAGTCTTTGATGGTAATTTGGCATTACTGATCCAAATATTAAACAACTTAACATCAATATAACAGCATAGCATAGTACAATATCGTTTATAACATGTTCTACACATGCCTGATATTTTACCGATATTATCTTATATTATCATGATATTTTAAAATATCTCATATCAATACTTAACTGATACGTACCTGATACCGATATTAGCTACTTAGTTTAACACATCTTTTAAATCTAAGTATCAATAAACTAGCCTTGCTTCTACATATTTATAAAAGTGTCATATCTATTAGATCGAAATGTGTATCAAATATAAAAAAGAAAAAGAAAATTGACCGTTTAAATTTTCTTAACAACCTTTACTCCACTTTAAATTTATTAGTTTATTCATTCAGTCCCTAAAATCTTCATTCTATATCTACTGGGCATTAGAAAGGCTTTCATATCAGTTGGAGATAGGTAAAGTACCCGAGTCTAAGTGAATAATTATTCAGGGTTTTAAACCTTGACCATATTGGCTGAGATCTCGACCGAGATCTCGTTTTAGGATATGGGTATTCGAACCAAGAATTTCGCTCAAATTTTGTTAGATCTAAATTTCGGTTGGGATTCTCAAATCTTGAATGAGATCTTGAGCGAGATCTAAATGTGATCTAGGTTGGTTCAATAAATTAAATCCAAGTTTTTGCACATTTCAAATTTAATTCTCTTACCCTTTTTAACCTTATTTCTTAGGTTTTCTATCTCTTCACTCTTTTTATAGTGACATTTGAAAAGGGGCTTCATTAATCAACAAATTTAATTCGGATTTTTTCACCACCATGTTTTTGTTCAATTCTATATGATTACTCAATTCGGTTTCACTACGATTCAATTCCTTTTTTTATTTTTCTATCGAACCCTAGTTTAGTTCATTTTCAAATTCACTTTTTTTTGGTTCAATTGAATTTGATTTTGATTCAATCATTACTTTAATTTGTTTTTTGATTTTATTTTACATAGAAAATACGCATTTTGATTCCATATGCAAACTAAGTCTGTACTTCGACCGTTATTTGTACAAATTAGTAATTTTACCTACTGAATCCAGCACAAATTTGATAGGTGTGTGGATATGTATATAGATCTTTTATACCATGAATGTTTGAAAATCGAAATGATAAGTTTAGATAATTATTCATTCATTGTTTTGATCGATTATATGCTTATATGCATATGATTATACTTCTGGGAATTAAGATGACTAAGCTTCAATTCAAACATCCCAGTTCTACTAGTAAAAGTGGATGGTTAAAATTAAAAAAAAAACATGTACTAGCAAATATGAAATACATGATATTTCAAGCTTTTCTAAAATTTCCTTAAGTTAAACCTGTGTGGTGAAATATTGTAGTACACATGAATTTTGAATTTATATTCTTAGTTGCACACAAGTTTTCAGTCCAAACTGTCTTCTTGTATGTTATTTGCATTAAGCGTTGTGACATATTATGTTCAAAAATTCACATGAATTACGATATTTTGCAATTTTAAAGTTGAATAGTTTCTTTTATTATACTGGAGTCTTAGTTTAGTTTTGTTTCGGTCTCACCAAAACCGAAACGGACCGACTACCTAGAATGACAAGAGATATATCTGAGAAGATGAACCTAACATATGTTTTGGGATGAAAAAAGACGTAAAAAAATGAGAGAAGGTGGCACACAAAAGTTAACAAGGTCACGCCAACAAAACAAGCGTTTGCCAAATGGAAATGAAAGGGGTTGTCATAATTAAAGTACAGATTAATGATGTAATGGAAGGAAAATTTAGTTCAAGAAAATACCTTGAAATTGACATGAATATCAAATTAGCTCCACTAGAAGTGAGTAAAAAGGACTCTATATCATCCCAAAAATCAGATCTTGAAAATAATTCATGAGTTATTTTGACATGTTTTTTCCTAGCATCAGCTTCAGGATGTATCCCAACAGATATATCCTCATGGCTATTATTACCATACACAATGAGTTGCCACCATTTAGCTAAATTGCTAAAAAGACCCATTTTACTATCAGACACTTCATTAAGCCGTTCCGGTTGTGCAGTATTTTTCTCCTTGCCAACTGATTCTGATGAATTTAAAGAGTGTTTTTCCAATTTTACAGCATCCTCTTCAGTATTTGTAGTACTAATAGCATTAGTTTTAAGGGCACCTTCACTTGATGTTGTATCTTTTATAGAAACAGTGTCAGTCTTATCACTCCTACTACTCGTCAAAGTTGTCCATATTCTTTTGAATAAACCTTCTTTTTTCCCACGTTTGTCAAGTTCAACATTAGTCAACGGCTCTTCAGCTATCACATTTCCCATATTAGATTGTGGATCTTTTTTGGGTTTTAAGTTACTGTTAATAGTTTCTGTTTCTGAAGGCTTTGGGCTATGGTCCACATTATCCACTGCTATATGTACTTCAGTTGGCACATCTTTACTTATTATCTCCTCTGATTTTATAACAGGAGCAGCCAGTACCAGTGTAGGATTTTCCTCAGATACATTAGTTTGAGGCTCCTTCTTTGACTTCATTTTAATCTCACATGTTTCCGTATTTGATGGTTTTGAGCTAGGGTATACAGATTCTAGTAATCTTTTATCAACGACCATTGAAGTGTTCGGCATAAGTTGAACTATATTTGACAACGAAGCAATAAATTTTGAAAACTTCTTATATCCATAATAATCTTTATCCAAAATAATGTTTTTCCTTTTTAATTCCTCACGCAGCTCGGAGAGAGACAACCCTTCAGGATAAGAATGTAACACGTTACGTATCCCATTCATAACTGCTCTAGATATTGGACGAATTTTTACTTCAGGTTTCAGGTGAGTAGATTCTTCAGGCTCAGATTTAACATGCTGCATGGAATTCTGAAAAGGGTCATCGAGAACTCCTTTATATTGACCATACCAAGATCCATAAAATCCATCAGGAGGATGGTTATAATGTCTAGGAGTAATATTCTCACCCTTGATTAATTCGGCCCAAGGCCACATTATAGTAGCAGCACTACAAAGTACTCCGGAGAGTTGGTTGCTATTGCTAGCAAGAAGTACATTATAATTGCTCATTCTTAACCGATGTAGGATGTTAGCAAAATCTTTGTCACTTGTTATTAAAAAGAAATGTGCAGGAGGTGGGTTTTGTGCAACCCAATAAACAAGGTCAGCCATAAACAAACGATCAGAACTATTTCTTCCACCTACACTGAGAGAAATTGTTAGCAGTTGTAAAAAAGGAAAAAAAGGAAATATTTGTTGTTACATATGATCTTATCCAACACTTCCATTGGGAAGAAACCAAGCTGTCCACCTTACACAAATTTTTGGTTATTAATTCAGTTTTTAGTTATTTACCAACTATATTGTATCACATTTAAGATCATAGTCTGATATCAGAAAACTAACAACTAGGTCTGGTTTATGAAAATCATCCTCTCACTTCAAACAAACCAAGAACTTTTACAGGATAATGTTGACAAACCTGATATGATATTTAAGTTGTTTACAGGGGTGCCTGAGCGTACATTGTTTGTAGATGCATGTTGTAGAAATGGTATCATAACATACTCTCAATCGAGATTATCAATTGCAGTATTTTGCAGTCGTTATGTATGAATGGATGTGGATGGATACATACTGATTGACATCTATAGAAACTTTGACATGATATATGAATGCACTGCTTTCATTGTAGACTAAGCAACTATGATATTTAAGGATGACAATTGTAACATCATTTGCCTTATAGTTTCACTTTGGAAAACTGAACACTATCTGGTATATATACCAATGTCCCACTTCAGACAACACCTATTTTTAGGAAGAAAGCATCCTATTTGGTTACACATTTAGACAGAAGTGGTTGAATCGGATATTATGTGTTATTTGGCAATATGCGTTGTTATATTTATCTGTCTAACGGATGGTAAAACAACTGAACTGCTGATGAACAAACACAATGAAAGTGGTATCACATAACTCACCATTAGGGACATGATTAAGACAGACACCAGTGGAAGTGAGCCCCTCTTGCGAGGCACGCGACAGTTGCATCACGTCACCAAACGCTGTGATAGTAACCGGTCCTTTAATCCCAGCGGACCGGATGGCAGATGCGATCCGATTAGCAACCCGCTCCACGTTAATTCCACTAGGTACCTGGCAGTTCTCAAAATCCCACCACACAGTGACCTTCGCATTCCTGTTCTCTTCCTCGTAGTTTCTTCTCATAGTCGAAACTGGAGAGGAATAGGTATCGGATCGCCGCCTATGCGAGTCGTCAATGGAGGATGTGGCGAATGGGGTGGAGGAGTGGAAAAGGCGAAGAGAAGGATGGAGGTGGATGACTAGGGCTTTGTGGACTAGGGCTTTCATGGCGATTTGAGGGATTTAGGTTTTGAGCGGATAGCAGAGGAAACGTTTAAGGTCTTAAACCCATGGCCTCATAAACCCTTTTTGTAAAGAGAGCGCAGCTAATACAGGAATCATGTCTTGAGGTAGAAGCTAGTCGGTTGGTTACTAGCACTGACTGGGCAGCTCCAGTCCGCCTCGTAAGGTCATAGGCCCAAATCATGAATGTGATTCAGATCATTAGACATACGATATCCTTTGTATGCTATATACTATCTAAAATTTGTAATACCTTAAAAAAAATCGTCATTGTCTATCTGTTCTTAAATTAACAAAAAACTAAATTGAATAAAAAATATTTTGAACAAAACATAATCAAGCTTTTACATATCGGTTATTTTCAATGTAAAAATTCTAATAGAATTATCTTGTTATAGATGAATTTCAAAAGATTCGTTTCTAAATTAAAAATGTAAAACTATGTGTATGCATACATACATATATCTCTTATCTTTTAGTTATACTATTTATTTCAAGAATAACTTTTATAAGTAAGAAAAAAATAATGTCATATAAAATGCAAATTGAAAAGGATAATTTAATTCATGATTGGATGAAATTCTTTTTATTTTCAAATATAATAAAAAAATGTCTTTTTTACTCTAAGTAAGCTGAAATTATACATCACAACAAAGAACGCATTGATCATGAATTGAAATAAACATAGTGACAACTGATATAAAAATATAAGAAAATAACAATACAAAAAGATGTAAAATATAAAATAAGAATATGTCAAATGTTGTCATGATCGTGATTTTAATCTACGATCTCAAAGATGTTCAAAACATTCCAACTAGAAATATAGATTTTTTGTCATAATCGAGATTGGAATTTGTGACTCATGTGTATATGGTAAGGGTTTTTGTTTGTTTGTTTGTTTGTTTTTTTGGAAAAGAGACATTAAACATTTATTGATAATCAATAAAGGTTGTTTTACCAGGCCTATAACTACACATGAAAAGCCCAAACCCGGCCCGTTTACACCCCTTCATTATCAAATAATTAAACTCCTTAGTTAACTTATTATTTGAAGCAAACCAACTTATTTTACTTACTTCCTAACACATACTGACTCACTTTCATTTATTACTTCCAGCCGGATCAAAAACTTTCATTTCATTTTCTTCATCCTTCTACTTTGCTAGGGTTACGCTCACGTTTTCCCTTCTCAAGAAAATTTCTCCCACCTGATAGAGTTAGGGGTATGCCCTAGGGATAATTATGTAATTTGTTGCATATATCTAACTCGATAATCAATATTGTTCGAAATAAAAGGTGTTTTATTTCTATTATATACTTGATACAATATGCTATATTAATTAATTTAATTAAAAGTATATTTAAAAAAAATCCATAGTATGTTTTGTGATAATAGTTATAATGCTTTGTAACCATGAGTGATTTATCACACCAAAATAAACATACCATTTTAAATATTTCTAGTCAAGATGTATCGAGACTGAATATCGATGCATCAGATGAGACTAGAGTACATAACATTCTCCAAATGTTGGACAGTGTATTATGCATGACTGCTATAGGCACTAAGAGTTACATACTGATAGTTACTGGACAACTATATAATGACTCACTCGATGGTTTTCTATTGGTTAATATAACTAAGTTTAAATAGAAAATATCGACGTGACAAAATTACATGGTTCTATTGACTTGAGAATACTATTGATCTCCAACGTGGAAGCTCTGCTTTGATTATAGTTAAATCGTGGCATGGTGTTCATCGAACGACTATAGTTGGGTCAAGTAGAAGCATTGGAAGTAAAACACTATTCAAGAGAGGATTCATCTCCTCGGTTATATGAGGTTAGTATCACGGTCAAATGAGGTTAACTCAAAACCAAAATATCTGGCCAGAGCATTTCGGTTAATAATAATTGTTATTATTGAATCAAGGACTTTGTGTTTGGACTATAGAGTTAAATATGGATGATATTGGAATTTTGACAATTACCAAAGTTCATAAGTCCAACGTGATATAGTTTTGACGAAGAGATTTGGTGTAAATAAATATCACAACCAGGTAATGCTTAACAAAGTAAAATTGGATTTTACTGAAACCAAGTAAGCGATAAATTTGGCCAAAATATGACACCATCTGCTAAGTGATGTATGAACGTTAATATTCGAATTGGTTGATATTAATCGCTGATCAAATTTACGCCTAAAGAGGCATACAACTGAAACGATGTATAGTCCTTTGACCATATGATTTAATTAATTTGCAATTGTTATAAATTAATTAATATTTATGAAATATTCATTTTAAAAAATTATTTAATGTGTTGAACAATATTAATAAATATATTACAATAGTTATAAATATTTTGATCGATATACGATATCGATACGCATTTAAATTGGATTTAAATGCAATAAATATTATTCGAGCTTGAAGTGGATTTGAAGCCCATATAGGGCATGGAGATTTTGGCTACAATGAGATTAGGATAGGGCGGCCATAAGATAGCAATAGAGATGGGCTTTGATATGTTAAAAGGTAGGGAATGAGTAAGAGAAAAAAAAAAGGATCTTGATCCTACTTTATCTCTCTATCATCTCCTTTATAAATATATCATAACCCTCATTCTAAATTGCACTTTTGTAGCCTCCACCCTTCTCCTTGCTGGCCGAAAATAACTAATATAGTTAGGGGTATGCCCTAGGGGCAATTATGTAATTTTTTACACATATCAAACTCGTTAACCAATCTTATTCAAAATAAAAGATGTTTTCTTTTTATTATATATTTGATATAATGTGTTGTGTATTAGTAATCTAATTAAAAGTATGTTTAATAGAAAATTCATAAATGGTATGTTTGTTATAGTAGTTACAAAGTATTGTAACCGTAAGTAATTTATCACAATGAAAATAAATATACCATTTTAAATATTTTTAGTCAAGATGTATCGAGATTGATATCGATATATCCATTGAGACTAGAGTACGCAATGCTCTCCAAATGTTAGACGGTGTATTACTCATGGCTGTTGGGGGAACCAAAGGGTTACGTATTGATAATTGTTTGATAACTATGGAATGACTCACTCGGTAGTTTTTTGTTAGTTTATATAACTAAGGTCAAATGGAAAATATTGATGTGACCGATCTACACAGTTTTCCCGACTTGAGAATACTGTTGATCTTCAATGTGGAAGCTCTGCTTTGATTATAATTAAATTATGGCACGATGTCCGTCGAGCGACTATGGTTTAGTTGAGTGGAAGTATTGGAAGTGAAACACTATTCAAAAAGAGGATTCGTCTCCTCATTTATATAAGGTTAGTATCATGGTCAACTGAAGTCAACTCAAAGTCAAAGTCTCTGGCCATAGCATTTTGATTAATAATAATTGTTATTATTAAACCAAGAACTTTATGTTTGGACTATAAAGCTAAATATAGACGATATTGGAATTTTGACCGTTGTTGAATTCCACAAGTCTAAAATGATATAGTTTTGACAAAGAGAATTGGTGTAAATAATTATCACTAAAAGACATCAATTTGTGAAATTTGATTTTACCAAAAATATATATAAGCCTTGAATTTAGCAAAACTATCACACTACTAACTAAGGTGACATGTGAATATTGGTATTTGAATTGTTCGATATTAATCACTGACTGAATTCACACCTCTGAGTCGCACAAATGCAGTTTTGATTTACCCGAAAACCACACGATTTAATTAATTAATATTTATGAAATATTAATTATTGTTAATTTATTTGATGTTTTGAATGTTATTGGTAATTGTTTAAATGCATATATAAAAGTTATATTTGCATATATTGATATGCAATATCAGTATAATTCTAAACATAGTTTAAAGAATAAAATAATTACATAAAAAAATTCTATTATTTGAAAATTTCGCACATTAGGAATGTGCTTGGACCGGCCATATAATGTTGAGAGGCGAAAATTAATTAATTGCATTGATTGAAATTTAAAAAGGAATTAAACAAGGAAGTTTTGATAAGAGAATCGAAAATGTTCCTTTAATATTATTAAAACAAAATCTCCTCATTTTGATTTCTTTAATAGAACATAACTTTTTCTTCCTCTTATATATCATTCATTTATGGCTGAAACTTCTTCCAAAAAAAGCATCGAAACAAATTCAAATCAACATCCAATTAAATTAAAGAAAGGTGGTTCATCCTTCTTTTGCAAGGTGGGATGTTGATTTATTTGAAATTTGAGGAGAAGCCACAAATCAAGATGTGATGAAGGGCAAGGTTTATTGGGTAGGTTTATAATTTATTTATGATGTTTAAAATATTTTTTTTTACATATATTAAATTATAGTCACTTGTTAAAATCAATTTTAAAATTATTCTATGTACTGTGATTGACTGTGAATTTTATTTGTGTATTGTTTTGAATGTTGATAATTTAATTGGATCTGAAATAATTAACAGTTTTGGAATTGATTAGTTAAATCCTTATATAATAGCTTAATAATTTGTCTAACCGAATAGCTTATGTTTTATTTCATTTAAGATCTGGAACAAATCCTCCTTTTGTTATCTATTGTATTTTGTTGTATATCTTTTTTGTTTTAATAAATTACTGTTGTTGTCACACTTGTTCCTTTTTAATCATGGATCAAAATTTAATAGATTGAATCATAAAATTATGTGTGTGTATCATATGTGTGTGTCTATGTATGTATATATATAAATTAATCTAGTCATCTTCGTACCATGAAATTATAAACCTGGATTAAACTAAATTTCAGTTGGTTGATTTCTTTCCAATTAATTCAGTTTCATGTTTCAAAATTAAATTTTAGTTCATTACATATATGTTTATGCCTAAGTATAAATTTATGTTTCAGATCTAATTATATCACTAGGGTCAATATATCAGTTAGGTTTGGCCAGTTCAATAAACCAATTATATCATTAGGGTCAATAAAGAGATCCAAAAGGGAATTTTTTTTACTTTACCGTCTAACTCCGCTACGGGTTGGCCCAATTCCAACAATAGTATCAGAACTCAATAGCCTATGCTGTCTAAATTAGTCATGTTAGGGCTAACTAATTAAGTTTGCTCATTTAGTACGGTGTCTAGAAAGGTAATGTCTAAGATTGGAATTGGGTAATCAAGTACCATTTCCTACTTGGTTATCGGTCTGATCAGAAATGTGAAGTGAGCCCAAAGGTTTCCACTTAATAGAAAAGGCCTAATTTGAATTGGGCCATTTGCTAATTTTCAAAATAGTTTTGAAAAGTAAGATAGGAATTTAAATTTAAAAGTTAAATCTAAAATAAAAATAGGTTTATTATAAAAGGTTTAATATAACATAAATTTTCAAAATGTTTGAAAAGGTAATGAAATTTTAAAAATATTTGAAAATATTTAAATATTAGTTTTGAAATTTAAAATTTATTAACAGGATGAATCAGATAAACTAATTAAATAAGTTAATTAATTAATACTTGTATGCATGTATTATATATATTGATATATGTTATGTTATTTTAAAGTGTTTAAGATAACATAAGTATACATGTATGTATATAAGATAAATTTTCCAAATTAATATAATTTAACTAAAAGTGTTTAATTAAATAAATTTATTAAAGGTTAATTAAATAAATAAATAAAAGGTTAATTAATTAAATAAAAATACACATATGTAAGATATATATGTTATAGTACAAAGGTTATAGCATGTGTGTGTGCATGATATATAGGTTTTACTATAAAGGTTATAGTGGACATGTCCAATACGAAAGTTGTATTGAAATACAAATATAAAATTAATTAAAGAGTTAATTAATTAAATAATAGTTAATTAATATATTATTATACATATATGAAATATAAAAGTTATATAATAATAAAACTTATATGATATGAATGTATAAACTAAAGGTGGAACATTAAAGAAACCCAATCAGACACAAGGGATAAATACATACATATATGTATGTATATCGTGATTTCTGGTGTGTCCGACAGGTGAATCACGAGGGTATTTCATAAGAAATACATTATTACATAAGTTGATATCACTCAATATAATATATTAAAGATTATAAATCTTTAATATAATGTTGTCCTCCACCATATATATATATTAATAATTACTTGCATACTCCTTAGTTATTAAGCAAACTCAAGCTGAGGATGTTATGTGTAGTATTATTAATATTTTGAATAGACAAAATAAGATAACTATATGTACATGTTGAGGTACATTTGCTATACATAGGCCATCACGATAAAGTAGGTACGACTGAATAATCTCTTTCGATTTGTTGAGCAAACTCAAGGTCGAAATGAGATTAGGACAAGGAACCATAGGTTAGGAGTTGTATGTAATACAACCGATAAGGAGTTATCCATCGTTTGTGGGGCTATGATTTGTTGAGCAAACTCAAGATCAGAATCGCAAGACAGATGAGTCCAAATACCCACTAGTGAAGTCGAATGACTTTTATGTTTCATCTTAGGGTTTAGAGAAACATAAAAGACAAGTGGGGGCCATATTAGAAATTTGAAATGATAACATTTAACCTTTCTAATGTTGTAAAAACGTATGGTAAATAATGTTATAATAATCTACATTGATAAATTTGTGCATTTAATATGATTGATAAAACATTTATCAATCTAAATATACAAATTGAAATGAATTGAAGATTGACAAATAGAAATATAATATATATATACACACACACACACACACACACACTTACTATTAAATACTTCTTTCATGTTAATGTTTTCTACACCCATGCAAGTGCCTAATTTTATACTATTTAATACGTTCGTATTTTGGTCACTCACGTGTTTATTTGGTCGAGACCGCGTATTGCATTCTATGAGTTCTGAACTCAAAATAAATACAAGACTATGGATATTTGATCCATACATTATCACATATAAGTGTTATATAGTGAACAGTCACAGTTCATAATGTACGATACTTTGATGAAATTAGTTCATTCGAAGCAAACAAATAAACTATACTATGAGATCGAGTATTCAATTTGACTAATTACAATAAAGGTCGTATTGTGTTAAATGTAATATTAGACCTAAATTGCAAGATAGATCTAAGAACTCGATCGCTGAAATATCAATTTGATTAGTTTATGCAAAGTGCAACATATTTGATATCCTTAAATGTTAAGGATGATCGATTGTGCTTTTGTAAAGACACTACACCACAAAGCTGTTTTAGCCACACCCCTATCCGCCTTATTTGATACGGCTCAAAGCCGTATCAAATTGGATACGGCTAGTAACCATATCTAAACATTTTGATACGGTTTTTAGCCGTATCAAATTTGATACAGCTTTGAGCCGTATCAAATTCGTGCCTATTTTGGCTGGAAAATCATACACCCTGCAAATTTGCGTTCTCGTTTTTTTCCCCAACTTCATTCCTTCCCTCGTTTTTTTCGTTCTCCCTCCGAAACATAAACATCGTTCTCCCAAGTCTCTTTTTCCCAAATTCGCGTCCGTTAACATCCAAAATCACGCAAACGCAATCCCTAATTTAGGGTTTTTCATCGGCGCGATCTCCCCCAGCTTCTGCTTCTGCTACAGCTTCGGATTTAATTGATTATGCTGCTACAACGGAGTTAATTGACTATTGCATTTTAAAGGTAACAAGAAACAACTAATTTACTTCGCAAAATTGAACTTGATTTTGTCCATGTTAATCATTTCGAATTTAATTGATTATGCTGCTTTGGAATGTTGTTAGTGTTTATCGAAACATATGCAATATGATATATATCGCGAGTCATTCAAAGAGAAAGGAATCATCCTGAAAGCATCCTCTGTGTTTACCTTAGAAAGTATTCTGTGTGTATTTCTTAGAAGCATTCTCGGTACTGTTAGCCAAAAAATTGTTGTAATACCTTAAAATGAAAGAGAAATGGATTAAATGGTAAGAAATCGAAATAGCGCATAGAACGCACAAAACTTTTACAATGGTTTGGCAAATTCTATGGTCTACTTTATACTTTTTATTGATAGAAATCGTCATTTCAACCAAAGTGCAATGGAATTCAAATAGTATAATTAATTGATTTTGAATTTGGCAGTGTTCATTGTAGTATCGGTTAAAAAGATCAAAAAGTCATACTGATTTGCCAGAAGTCATTCTTCATATGTCGTGGTTTGTTACTTACGAATCTATGCAGCAGGATCGTCAGATTTCATTTGTTAGCTTTATGTTGCTGCCTAAGAGGCATAAACTTGGGGCTGAATGATGTGAACCATGTGTTATGTTTGTGTTTTGGGGAATAATCAAATTCAATTTGGGAGTTATGTTGTATATGGTTCTGACATTATATATGGTTTTGATATTGTTGTATAAGTGGATAAAAGTATTGTTAATGGCGCAAGCCAAGTATCAGGAGAGGGGTAATGCGTGGACATTACTCCGGTGCTATAAAATAGCGCCGTTGTAATGGCAAATTTTTTGGAAACAGTTTGGTGTAGCAAAAAAAATTAATTTCTACATAAATTTTGTAAGTATAGCAAGAAACCTTTGTAGATTTGACTAATCTTTTGGAATCCTTCCGTAGAAACCTTTGTAGTCTGGTATTTCAACTGCAAAGATTGTTAGCATTTTATCCATTTATTTATTGAAACATGTCATTTTGTAATAAACAGATAAAATCTACAAACTGTAAGGAAATTACCTGATTTAGTAATGGTAATAACCATGACAAAGTTTTGATTCGTGTAAAATTGTACTTTTGTGTTGTCAAATCAATGAATTTAGAAACTTGAGTTCATTCAAGCATATATTAATATTTTTTGAATGAGCAATATGTTTTCTTACATGTAAAGTGTTTAGGTTTTAGTTTATATGTTGTCAATTTAATAAATTTTGAAACTTCATTTCATTCGGACATGTCTTCGTATTTTCTGAATGAGGAGTGTTTTGTTTAGTGCTGTGATATGGGAAGTGTGAATGACAGTCTGGGTGACAGTTGTTAGTAAGTATATGATGGTTGAAAAGAAGTGGTTGCTGCTGTTTGGTAGCAGTAGCAGGTATGCGAGGAGAAGAGCAAGTGGTATTGTTTAAATTTAGGCATTAATCATAACAGAAAATTTAAAAGAACTAATTGTTCCAGGAATGGTTTGGAGATTGAGATCTCAAACTGTTTTGATTGTTTAAAGGATATTGATGATACAAAAGTTTTCTCTGAGGGTTCACGTATATCTCTGAACAAGGGTGAAGTCTTGGATGGTTGTAAGAGGGATAAAGTGAAGAGTTGTATAGTTGTTGATAATCTTGTTGAGCAGTCGGTTTTAGATTCAAATTTTGGTGTGATTAAAGGTTCAGTGGATAGAACTGTTAATTTGTGTAGGGGTGATTTGGAAGAAACTGATCAAGGTGGTGATGTTACTTTTGATGGGATAAAGGAATATGGGGTTACTGGTTATAATAGGGTTTTGTAAAAATAGATTTCACAAATGTTAAAGCTGTGGATGAGATAGAATCTAGCTGTTTGGATGGGGTTTATACTGTTGAAGATGACAGAGACATTGGAAATCTAGAGGAAGCAAATAACAACCAAATTATCCTATTTACCGGCTTGAAAATTTGGTTGGATAATATCATTTCTTGGACCTGAGTTTCTGTTCCACCTTGTTCAAATTACTTGAGTTGCAGTAATGAACTGAAGTCTGTTGAGGGTATGGCTGTTTCGAGTTCTGGTTGTTCATTTACACAGTCAGGGGATAGAATCAGAAGTTATAAAAGGGTCGAAAATAATATTTTTCATTAAAATATTAATCAATTTTTAATTAAATCTGAAAAAAATAGATTTCTTGAAATACGCAAACTAATTCATTACTTTTCTTATTAACTTATTAAAACACGTTTTAATCATACAATTTTAATTTAACTTAAATTTTAAGTTTCGTGTTAAACTCACTTCCATACTACCTACTACTGCCGTTTAACGGCGGTAAACTTTTTGTTTAAAATTCAAATTTTATTCTTTTTATAAAATTATACTTATAGTCAAAATGAAAACATTCATTTTATTTTCTCAGATCATTCTTTTATTTTCATTAAAATGCTTATTCTGTTTTACCACAAAACGTATGTTTCTTATATTAAACTCATCGATTACAATTCACTTCTCTTTCTTTCGGTAATTCAGACAAATTTATAAAATTATTGTATATAACAAGAGTTATATATTACTTACTACATAAATGTTTTTTTTTCTTATTTTTGAAATCAAACTTGGGACTTTTAGAGTACGTCCTATATATACACTCATATATATATATATATTATATTTACGTCTAATGTTCTACTATATATGATATAGGAGGGCAATATGTCTTCCAGTATAGACAAAAAGTGGATAAATGAATCTGATCAAAGATCTACATACTATATAGACGGGGTGAAGAAGTTTATTTGTTTTGTTGATGAAAATGGTGGTAAGAAAGGAGTGTATTTATGCCCTTGCACTCGGTGCAAAAATATGAAGACGATCAAATTAGATGACATTCATTTTCATTTGCTTAGATGGGGTTTTATCCAATCATATACCGTATGGTATTTTCATGGGGAAAAAAGGGTAGAGAAAGAAAAACAACAACCAGTTAGTCATGCCACAAGTACCGACGAGTCTGAACCTATTATGATGGAAGATCTAGTCAATGATGCAGATAGATTTCATCATTTTCAACCTGAAAATCCGTTGTCTGATCATGCTAATGTTGGAGAGCCGTCTTCGGTTAATGGCAGTTGGCAGGCCAATGAAAGTAAGAAATATAAATCACTTTTTGGTAGCGCAAAAGAGCCACTGTATCCTTCATGTTCTAAAGGTTTGACGAAGCTGTATGCCATTGTAAAACTGAATAGCTTGAAGACCCAATACGGCTTTTCAAATAATGGTGTGACTGCACTCCTCGAACTAATAAAGGAGTTACTCCCAAAAGGTAACACGCTGCCGACAAAGTACTCCGACGTGAAGAAGTTAATTAAGCAAGTTGGGATGAATTACAAAACTTATGATGCATGCATCAATGATTGCATATTATACTGGAAAGATGATGCGAATAGAGTTTCGTGTACAAATTGCAACGAACCAAGATATATGACATCATTCAACGAAGAAAGAAAATGCATCAAAGTACCTCGAAAGACATTAAGACATTTTCCTTTAATTTCTAGATTGAAGAGATTGTATAGTGTACCATGGATAGCAGATGCGATGACCTGGCATGGTCGTGCCAAGTCTGATCCAACCGTAATGCGTCATCCATGTGACACTTCTCAATGGAAAGCCGCAGATTATTTTGACCAAACGTTTGCTATCGAGCCACGAAATGTCACACTTGGAATAGCAACAGATGGTTTCTGTCCACATGCTTCTCTATCTAACCCTTACAGTTGTTGGCCAGTAATTGTAGTACCATATAATCTTCCACCGTCTATGTGCATGAAACGAGAGTTTTCAATGTTAACACTGTTGATTTCTGGACCAAAACAACCAGGGAAGGATATTGATGTTTATTTACAGCCGTTGATAGACGAGTTAAAGCAGTTATGGGAAGGAGTCGTTACATATGATTCATTAAATAAATCCGAATTCACAATGAGAGCTAGGGTGTTGTGGGCAATCCATGATCACCCTGCTCTTGGGACTTTATCGGGATGTACAACTCACGGTTATTTTGCATGTCCGGTTTGTGGGGAAAACACTTGTTCTTATCATCTTCCTGAAAGTAAGAAGGTGTGTTACATGGGACATCGAATGTTTCTTCCTAAAGAACACAAGTTTCGATACGACAAGACAAATTTCAATAACGAACAAGAATTTCAACGTCCTAAACGGACATTGACCGGTTTTGAAGTTGAAAAGAAAGTAGCAAATATCAAAATGAAAGTTGGTAAACACAAAGAAGAAATTAGTCGAAAACGGAAAAAGTCAATTTATGAAGAAGTTGACAATGTTTCTGCATGGTACAGGAGGTCTATCTTTTTTGATTTACCATATTGGAAAGCAAATATGATTCGCCATAATATTGATGTTATGCATACGGAGAAAAATGTCACAGAGCATCTCATCAGCACCGTTATGGACCATAAAGATAAGTCAAAAGATGGCATCAATGCACGCAAGGATTTGAAAATCATGGGTATAAAACAAAAGTTGTGGGTGATGGAAGATCCTGAAACAAATAAAATAATCATACCAAAGGCAACTTTCACTTTGAGCAAAGAGGAAAAGATACGGTTTTGCACCGTTTTGAAAAACCTAAAAGTGCCCAACAAATTCTCTTCAAACTTCCACAACAATGTGAGCATATATGATTTGTATGAAAAACCTAAAACCAATTTAAGTTTAATAGGCTCACAAAGCTTTCATGGTTAACGATGAAGTATAAATTTTAAACTTCCAGCATTTAATGTAGCCCAGCTACAAGTTCACAGTAATACATAGCATATATGATTTGTATGAGAACTTTGCATGCATGCTATCTCTAAACAACATTTGGAGGAGAGGAAAAACAGATTAAAATTGCAAAATTAATGAAGGCCGAGTATAGAAATTCAAATGCATAAACCAGAGGCAATGCTCCTTAGCAGGAATTGGATACTAAGACTTTGGACAGACTTTGCCATTCTCTTTAACTTTTCCATCATATTCGTCAATATATCCGTCAATGGGCGATACAAACTTCTAACTATCCTTATCAGTCATGACTCTTTATCAGCACCAAGTCTGCTATGTCATGCTCCGCATTTTTTCATAGTTACAATTATAATTTTCCATTCAAATCATAATTAATATTATGCAGCTTCATAGTTACAATTATATTTATGATTAGAATAAGTAATTTTCATAGCCTAATTTTCAATCCGGCTGTCTTTATACAGGTAAACATGGCTTCATGGCGTGCTCCAAGAAAATGCACATGGCTTCATGGCGTGCTCCAAGAAAATGCTGGGAAATGAGTTCAACTCAATCAACATTGGCATTAACTATATTAGTTTCATTTGTGTTTGGACATGTAGTAATTTGTGTTTGCAACTTGTGTCACTTGTGTTTGGATCTTGAGTACTTCATTTAATTTGTGTTTGATAGATGTGGAACAAGCTTGTTTTTAACATTTTGATGTTGTTACGTTGTTTGGTTTGATGTTCGTTTGACTATGTCGTTCGGTGTTGTCCCCTTTGCTTCCTACCATGTTAGTTTGATGTTGCTTTGTTTCGACTATGTTATATAGATCTTCCTACCGTGCTGAATGGAATACTATATAGTGAATTGAAGTATTAAATTATTAATACACCGTGCTTTGCTAATGTGCTAATGAAATATTGCAGCTAAGATACGGTTAGTGGCCGTATCTAAATCTCTAAATAGATACGATCCGTGGCCGTATCTATTGGGAGAAATAGATACGGCCCAAAGCCGTATCTAATGGGAGAAATAGATACGGCCCAAAGCCGTATCTACTTGTCAAACTAGATACGGCCTTGGGCCGTATCTATTTCTCCCAATAGATACGGCCATGGACCGTATCTATTTAGAGATTTAGATACGGCCATGGACCGTATCTATTTCGACAAGTAGATACGGCCTTGGGCCGTATCTAATTGTGGAAATAGATACGGTCTTGGGCCGTATCTAATTATTAAACACGCTTACTTTTGATACGGCTTTTGGCCGTGCCTAATGGCTTTTGATACGGCCCTAAGCACTGCCTAATTAGCCTTTGTGGTGTAGTGAGAGTTCCCTATGATGTTGTAGTAAGTGTCTTTTTGAATGGTTCGACCACTTAGAAAGAAAAACGAATGTACAAGAGTAAATGTGATTTAAGGTACAGTTGGGATAAAGGGAGCGAATATTCATTTCTGCTTCATAAAGAAACATTAAAAACAAGAATTTAATAATAATAATTGATGCTTAACAATAGAATAAGTTATACAATTTCTATTCCGAAATATATTTTCATATTGAAAATTGTTTTCTTTGAGTTCAAAATATTCGATCAAAGAACTCTCCACTGTAAAGTAGTTGTAGTATATGAAATAAATAATCTACATTAAGTGAATAATGGATCTTTGAATTCAGTACGCTATTATAGTAATGGAGGAAATAGTGGGAGCATGTCATACAACACTTATTGATTGCATCAAGTTACGAAAATTGTTTTCGTAAAACATACCAAACATTATTTATGAAATAATGACTATTTTTCGATATTGAAAAATAGACATAGTTATATTTCAGTGTGGATATTATGAATATTTGTTATGAAATAAAATTATAATGCGGTATTTTTTTCATAACAAAATGATGCATTGGAAAACAATGAAGTATCTAAAATTATTTATAATTATTTTGGAATTATAGACTAAGCTGTAGCTTTGAGAAATAATTTTTATTATATGATTACGAATCACATGATATTAGTGATTATATCTTAGACAATTAAGAGCCATGCACCCATTTAGTAGGAACGTCATAAGAGTTGATGAACTCTTCAAATTAGTACATATAGATGTATACAATCGTAAGTCTATTAATACCAAAATGGCTCCACGTAATTCGTCATATTCACCGATGAATTATCATGAACATGGACATGTGTTATATGGTATGCATGTATAAGTCTATGATAAGCTCATTTAATATAAAACAAAAGTAAATAATATAAAATGTGATAGAAATGATTCGATTTGATCGAACGGGTAAGTACATTGGAAAGAGCTCTTAACGTACCTAAATGAATAAAGTTTCAATGTCAAAGGTCACCCATCCCTACAATACATAATGATGCATTAAAAGGAGCAATCGAACTTTATTGAACAAAGCACGATTAATGATGAGTGAAGTTGAGTTAAACTCTTTTTATAAGGTGTGTGCTTAAGAGCGATACATAAAAGTTTAAATTAATATTATCCAAAGAAAAGTTTACAAATCCATACAAGATAAGGGTTTATAAGAAACCTCTACATATCATAGGCCAAAGAGTTGGCAGGTTGCGCGAATCAAAAAACTACACGTGATAATTGTATTTGAGGGTCTTGTATGAATTGTACCAAGATAATTTTAGGAACTATAGTCATTAGATGACTGATTTATGTTGTGAACTAATGCAAAATAATTTTTATACAAAGCAATTCATAAAATGTTTATGAATGCCTATACCATTGCACTGAGAAACAATTGTTGTTTCAAGAATACCAACTTCGTAGTGATGGAATTTCTTTTAGAAATTATTGGTATAAAATAAATTTGGATACGATTCAAGGGTAAAACTGATTACAAGGGATGAAATGAAATTGAACAAACCTAAATGAACAAAATTCATTAGAACGTCTATGAGTATTCTTGTACATTAAAGAGAAACTATGAGTTTCTTATCAATATCAAGAATAAATAATCCTCCATTGTTTAAGTAAACCATTAAGAGTATTGACTCTATGATATGGTACGATGCGCAGATACAAAATAGATTGCAGGTACATTATCAAAATATGATTTTGATAGTTGTACCCAAAAAGATATGATCCATTGGCTGCGAATGTGTCTTTAAGAGAAAGACAAATGCAGTTGGAATATAGCGAGCTAGATTGATAAGAATAACATCATTAATTTCAAATTTTGAAATTAGCGTAATAGATTCATTATTCAATGTACTCGAGTTGGTTTGGATTTTACCCACAAATTATCGACTAATAGACTTTATGTATTGCTACGTGTGTGTTGAAACAGAAAATTCTAAATAATGATTTAGAGCAAACTATTTATACATAATAATCAAAGTGTCTCGAAGTCAGTGGAAGCGATATTGAGTTTGCGAGTTTTTGAATACGATCCAAGAATGGATACGAAAGTATCATTTAGAAAAGCATGAAAATTGAAAAAGTATTTTGATAGAAATATTAAATAGTTTAATCATCAATCAAAATGCAGAGGAAGCATATGTTTATAAGAAGGAATGTTAAAAGTACATTGATATTTCCAAAACTATAAGTAAACAACATGTTGCTGATTTTTAACAATGTACTTATGTTACAATCAGTCTTAGTAGTTTTAATAATCGACGTTGGATTAGTAAATGATGTCTTTTATAGTAAGTAGAAAAGATATTAGGAATCTCCAAAACGATACGCAAGAACACCTTATTAAAATGCTTAATACGGAACATGTGAGATAGATTCCTTATGCATTGGCAATAGAAATTATCATACATGTTATATGATCTACGATATCGTGATTTATTTATGTATTTGATACATGAAGCAAATATCAAATCCAAATTGATATCACTAAATGGTTATTTGAAATGTTCTCATGTATTTATGAAATACTAGAGATTTATTTATAGAAACGACAAACTCCTTATGAAGGCGTGTTCGGACTCAAACTTTCATAAGTGATATTGAGTATAATATGTCAATAATAAATTCAGGTTAAGAATCTTTTAGTTCAAAATGCTCCAAACGAAAGACTGTGGTGGATTCAATGAAAAAGATTAAGTACATCGCCTTGAATGGCGCCGTAATAAAAGAAATGTATATAAATATAAATGCACAAATTTATAACTAGTTGAGGGTGATTCCAAATGTTGAGAATCCCATAACATTGTTATATGATAACAATATCACGATATAGTCCATAATAGAACTCAGAGGTTACTAGAAGTCCAGAGACATACTCCGAATTGTTCCGCATGATAAAAATAATTTACAAGCATCAGTGAGAGTTGATTGACAGAGTAGAAAATTGAAATATTATAGCATACTCGTTCACTGATGGACTGACCCAATTGGTTTTCAGAAAACCAATTGGATAAGTTGGAATGAGATTCCATAACTAACCCCAAGCGCAAGTAGGAGAGAGTTAAGGGTATGTCCTAGGGGTAATTATGTAATCTATTACATATATTTAATTTGATAACCAATCTTGCTCGAAATAAAAGATGTTTTCTTTCTATTATATACTTGACATAATGTGTTATATATCAATTAATTTGATTAAAAGAATATTTAATAGAAAATCCATATATGTTAAGTTTTGTGATGGTAGTTACAAAGTGTTGTAACTGTGAGTAATTTATCACAATGGAAATAAATATATCATTTTAAATATTCTTAGTCAAGATGTATCGAGACTTGACATTGATATATCCGTTGAGACTAGAGTACGCAACGCTCTCCAAACGCTAGACAGTGTATTACTCACGGCTGTTGGAGGCACCAAGGGGTTATGTACTTATAGTTATTAAATAACTATGGAATGACTTATTCGATAGTTATCTGTTGGTTATTATAACCAAGGTCAAACAGAAAATATCAATGTGATTGATCTACACAGTTCTTCCGACTTGAGAGAATTGTTGACCTTTAATGTGGAAGCTCCGCTTTGATTATAGTTAAATCGTGGTACGACGTCCATCGAACGACTATAGTTGGGTCGAGTGGAAGCATTGGAAGTAAAACACTATTCAAGTGGGGATTCGTCTCCTCGGTTATATGAGGTTAGTATCACAATTAACTAAAGTCAACTTAAAGTCAAAGTATCTTACCAGAACATTTCAGTTAATTATTATTATTATTGAACCAAGGACTTTGTGTTTGGACTACAAAGTTGAATATGGATGATATTGGAATTTTGACCATTACCAAATTTCATAAGTTCAAAGTGATATAGTTTTGCTTAAAAGAATTGGTGTAAGCTGTTGTCACTAAAAGGTACTGCTTAAGTGTTTGTAAAGTTTGATTTTATCGAAAAGACCTGTAAGCGATGAATTCAGCCAAACTATTACACCGCTAACTAAGGTGACGTGTAAACATTGATATTTGGATTGTTCAATATTAATCACTGATTGAATTCATACCTCTGAGTCGCACAACTGCGTTTGTGATTTCTTCGAAAAACATATGATCTAATTAATTTGTAAAATTTTGTAAGTTGATTAAATTAATTAATGTTTATGAAATATTAATTATTATTAATTTATTTGATGTTTTGAATTTTGTTGGTAATTATTTAAATGCATATGTAAAAGTTATATTTGCATATATCAATATGCGGTATCGGTATAATTTTAAATATGGTTTAAATAATAAAATAATTACATTTTTTTCTTTTATTTGGGAAATTTGCACATAAGCATGTGCTTGGACCAGCCATATTATGGTGAAAGGAGGAAATCAATTAATTGAATTGATTGAAATTTAAAAAGGAATCAAAAAGGAAGTTCTGATAAGAGAATGAGAAGTGTTCGTTTAATTCTATTAAAACAAAATCTCCTCATTTTGATTTCTTTAATAGAACATAACATTTTATTTCTCTTCTCTATCATTCATTCATGGCTGAAACTTCTTCCAAAAAAAATCAAACAAATTCAAATTAACATTAAATTAAATTAAATAAATGTGGTTTATTCTTCCCTTGCAAGGTGTAATGCTGATTTATTTGAAATCTAAGGAGAAGTCACAAATAAAGGTATGATGAAGGAAAAGGTTTACCAGGTAAGTTTATAATTCATTTGTGATGTTTGAAATATTTTCTTACATATATGTAAATTGTAGCCACTTATTAAAATCAATTTTAAAATTATTCTATGTACCGTGACTGACTGTGAATTATATTTGTGTATGGTTTTGAATGTTGATGATTTAATTGGATCCGAAATACAATTTTGGAATTGATTTGTTAAATACTTTTATAATTGCTTAATAATTTGTCTAACCAAATAACTTATGTTTTATTTCATTTGAGGTCCGAAACAAATCCTCCTTTCATTATCCTATTGTGTGTTGTTGTATATCTTTTTTGTTTTAATGTATTATTCTTTTTGTCACACTTGTTCCTTTTTAATCGTGGACCAAATTTTAATAGATTGAATTATAAAATTATGTGTGTGTGTGTGTTTACGTGTGTATATAAATTAATCGAGTCTTCATCATACCTTGAAATTGTAAACTTGTATTAAACTAAATTTCAATTGGTTGATTTCTTTCCAATTGATTCAGTTTCGTGTTTCAAAATTAAATTTTAGTTCATTTCGTATGTTTATACCTAAATATAAATTAATGTTTCATATCCAATTATGTCATTAGGGTCAATAAATCAATTAGGATTGAAATCTCATATGGTATTAAATTAATTGTTTAATTGACGATTGCAAAAAGGGGTAAAGTAGAATTACACTTGATTATTTCCCTTTTTCGCTTAGATTTGATTAGATTTAATTGCTACATAAATTATTCTTCCATCTTCACTTTCTAATTTACTCTTACAATAGTTGCCTCTTTATGTGAATTATTTTCATACCTTTTATTTATGTAAATGTAAAATATAAGTGGCAACGAAGACTACATTTATGTGTGTATATATGTATAAACTATATATATGCAGTATTGTCAATATGTGTATACAAACCAAATACATGTATTACAGTATACTCAAACATATGTATATACTAAGGCATTTGTATTCCCAATATGCATGCGAGAATGAAACATGTATATATAAGTACATACATACATACATATAAATATTTACACACACAATAGATATAAATTCGAATATCTAGTTGTACATACATAAAATGCATACACACACATGTTTATATTAGTTCATTTACGTTGTCATATATTTGAGTGTACGTTGATTGATTCCTAAAAAGCATTTAATTGAAATGTTAACATGTTTATCAAACAAATTATAAATCTAACTAGAGAGAAATGAAAGGTTTCTTTCTCTCTAATTAAAGATGTGTAACATCCCCCTACTTGAAGGCCCAAAACTAACGGCTACGGATGCTACAGTCATCCATAATTATTAATTCTCGGTGACCAAATACGACGATGTTAGATACATTGATACGCGGATCACAAGAATATGGAAAAAAATTAACAAATTAAAAACACATTTCCACATTCCATTCAAAATATTTCATGTTCATTACATAATCCCACAAATGTTAACCACGTTCGAAAAAATATAATTATTACACATACGCCAAGAGCGACATCTGAAGATGCCCCCTTAGTTGATCAGAGTATATAGTAAGGCTAATAAGTCTGCCTTTACATCCAAAATACACAACGGAAAAAGGTAACTTTAAATAACTAACTGCCTCATGCACGCCTCCGGAAGCTTTATTTGTCTAAGAAGAGAACCTGGAAACCCTAAACCTCAAACTACTCAAAATCAATTGAGTACCCTAGAGTTTAAGGGGAAAACATAAACTTCGAGTCAGACATAAAGCCTGGTATGAATAATAATCTAACATCTCAATCCATAACCAAAAATAGAGATGTAGTGATTATTATTCACCTTATCTTGGATAAGGACATTGGAGATTGATTTATTCTAACTTGGATAAGGACATTGGAGATTGATTGAGATTGATTTCTTCTGGCATGTGAGTGGGCCCATGCGATCGATCCCACGTGATTTGCACGCGGTCCGTGATCGATACGAAGGAATTTCGTATGGATCAAGATTTGACCCAATCGAGTCGAAATTTAGCATGAACATTCTTTTGGTTGTACACAAGCTCCTGTGAAAATTTGGTGACATTTGGACTTGTAGATTGTGAGTTATGATCGATGCAATCTTGGGTTTTATGTAGGCTGTCTTGTTCGAATCGATACCTTCGTATCGATCAATTTGAATTGCTTTTGAGCACGTGCATGCAAGTTGATGTGGCGCTAACTCCTCGGATTGATCCACTTTTCCTGCCGTGTTGACTGCTTCCTTATTCGTATCTAATATTGATACCTTGTTCGTATCGATCATCTTCGGCCTTGTTCGTATCGATGTTAGCTATTATGTTTGTATCAATCATATTTGGTCATGTTCGTATCGATCGATTGATCTATTATATTCGTACAAAATTGAGTGCTTGGTTCTGTTCGTATCAATGGGAAGTGTCTACTTCGTATCGATCTGTGGTTGATCGATACGAAGTATGTATGATGTTTGATCGACACGAACTAGACACTTGTATTGCAGTCGATGGATACGAAATGGGCAATAGCTGATCGATTCGAAGTGGGCCTTCCTTCTGATGGATACGAAGAAGGCCATCCTTGATGGATACGAACAAGACAACTATTGATCGATACGAAGTGGAGTTATTTGCTGATGGAGTCGAATAGATCGATACGAATAAAGCATATTCCCTTGATGGATACGAAGTAATTCGTTTTGATGGATACGAAATGATGGACGCGAATTGATGGAGATGACCTAACCGATACGAAATGATGGATGCGATTGAGATGATTTCTTTAGCTTGCATTGATCATATCTTGAGCATATAAACTCGGATTGACTTGAAATTTGGAACGTTGGCTTTCATAGCTTTGCTTGTTATGTCTTGTCAATTGTAGCTCGATCCGGACTTGGACAAGATTCATCGATATCCTTAGTGAGCCTGCGTAAAACCGATCTTCGAGACGGACTGTCTTCGGTTTCCAGTTAAGTTCCTGGTATCACGGCCTTGCCAAAAGACGGGATAACATTTGCCCCCCAAAGTATGTCTTGTGAGAACACGACGTGCTTTGAAAAGCTGCAATCTTCATTCTGAAAAGTTCCATCTGACTTGTTAAACGGTCGTTGTTTTCTTGTCGAAAGTTGTAATCTTTGATTAATCCATAGAGATATAAATTATGAACTGTACACTGCCCATCGTTGTACTGTGTACTGTTGTAATTGATCGATGTATGATTATAATTTGTCACTTGTTGTTGTAATTGTCACCAGACAAGTATTCAATTCCTGTGAATTTTAAAGATTGGATGTTAGTCCATTATGCATGAATGTATGTTAACCTGACTCCCGTTAACGTTCGTACGTTCACGAGTCGTCGTCAGGTTTTCAGTTTTTTTTGTATCGACTTTCGCATCGATCCTCTCCTGAATCAATGTGAAATTAGAGTTGTAACAACGCTTGATGGTTATGTTCGTGTATCTCTTCGTATCGATCCTATCCTAGATCGATTTTAGAAGTTGGAATGCATTCTTCGTATCGATGGCTATCGATACGAAATAGTTAGTTCTTTGAAACGCTTCGTATCGATAGTGGAAGGTCGATACGAGATCTTGTAGTCTTCAAGGGGATGGAAACGAAATCGGTCTTTCGTATCGATGGAATCATTGATGGATCTGAACAAGTTCAAGCATTCATCTGTGTATGCTTCGTATCGATGGGTCGTCGATGGGTTCGAATGACCATGCTCTGGATCGATTCGAACTGATGGTCATGAATTGCCATAGTATCGACTGATGCAGGTAGATGGGTACGAAGGACCTTCCTTCTATCGATGTAGGCAGCCGGTTATCTCGATATAATAACTGGGATACGAAACGTCTTTTATCCTTTGGTTTCGTACCCATATAAATACGCTTAGGGCTTAGAAATATTTTCACTTGCTTTCACTTACACACACTGTATTCGTATCGATCCCAAGGCTAAGAAGAAAACTACCCATTGTCTCTAAATCAAACGAAACCTTATTCTCTCGAATCGATTGTTTAAATTAGGTAATTAACTTTAATAACCCCTTCTAGAATGATGAGACTTGAAATATTTCGCCACCCTAGCCGTTCCCATGACTGATTCCGGCGTGGTGATAGTCGCGGATGGTCGTAATGGGTTCAGAGAAGGAGGAGATGAGTCCTGAATGGACTTGGGGAAGAAGAGGTTCGGGATATGAAGGATCCGTGTAGAAACAGTTGAGCTCTGCCTTCGTATCGATGATGGAGGGATGATGGGTCGTTCGAATCGATCTGGATAACAGGACTTCGAGATGGTGAAGTGGAGGTCTTCATATCGACCGATGATGGAGTTTCGTATCAACTCGAGATGATCGATGCAAAGGCTTCAGACTTGATGATCGATACAAAGAGCTTGCATTTGATCGACACGAAATCCAATGTTCTCGATCGATACGAACTACGCGCCAGGAAATTGATACGAAGGTAGCTTAAATGATCGATACGAATTTCATATCTCGATGGATACGAATAGCTTCTTTGACCGATATGAGCTAGAACTTTGGTGATCGATTACTAGTTGAACCTTGATGAACTTGAAAACTCTTGCACATTTGAATACCTGACTCCGACGAGCTTCAATCTGGCATAATTGGACTTGACCGTTGGACTGCATATTTGACTATTCTCCGAAGCTCGTCGATGGAACTGTAACTTAAAACAATCTTTACGGACTTTAACTCGGATCGGTCTCTAAAGTCTGGATGGCGTGGTTGTGACGGTCAGCGATGACGGTCACTCCGATTAAATTCTGAAGTCTCGTCGTTTAAATATTTTCTCAAACTCTGTATAATTTCTCAAGTAATATGTAGCACTGCACAGCACAACACACTTATGCACTTCACGCTGGGAAACACACGAGCTTATTATCATCTAATGATGGTTTTTAATAAGTTGATTAGCTATGGAATCCACAAGTTCACAACAGCGGGAGCTTCAGAGTTCATCCCCTTTTGTTCTAGAGATACCGTCCATTGCGGCCGAAGTTATAGACCCAGCTCCGGACGAGCTGCCTGGTGCCACCTTTATCATGAATCCACAGGATTCTATGCCGTCTAACGTTTCCGAAGATATGCTGGGACGAATATGTCTAAGGCACGGTCTACCTTTGGACGATGTATTATTACCAGGACTGAATGATAGACTGCATGCTCCCCTAGAGGGGTTTACGGCCTTTAATCGCCATGCATGTATAGCGGGAACACTTCCTCCGTTAAACCAATACATTAGGGAAGTGTTGTCTTTCCTCGGAATCGCCCCATCACAGTTACATCCGAATGGATACGCTCTGCTCAACAGTCTGTTCATTGTATTTATGGAGCATCTTTCCAACCACCGATCCCGATCGAGATTAGATATTTATTTAATGTCAAGAGCCAGGGAGATAGTCCCTCGTTCACTTTTCTAGAGGCATTCAGAAATTGTCAAGTTGTGACCGGCTCCTGGACCAGACTGAGTTATTTTAAAACCGAATGGTTCTATGTCCGATGCCCTCCAGGATATGCTAGTCGATGGTTAGCCAGACGTAAGCGCTTCGTCTTTTCTGTTAGTTGACAAAATAATTGCAACTGGTATTGGGACAATATTCTCTTTCTTTTGCAGCCGCAATTCCACGACCTGAGGGTGTGCATTTTAAAGAAATTGTGCGGATCCTTCAATAAGTGCCAAGCGAAATGAGAGACATAAACTCAGTGCTAACAGTCCGAAACTTGAGAACCGTTGGGCTTATCGAGCGAAACCAGAGCATAAGGCTTGAAGGAACGCTAAGAGTGGCTTCGACGAAGTGGGTAAAACGCAAAGTGCCCGGGGTCATAATTGCTGAGGGGGGTGATGAAGAGAGAACGCCCACAGATGATGAACTTGTTGCTGGGCCTTCTACCGGATTTCAAGCGACAGAAGAAAGGAGAAAAGGCAAGGTCGCTGCTCATAAACGCCCTAAGTCTTCGAGGCGGAAATCAGTTGTGGTTTCTTTGCCGGCTCCCGGCATTAGAATCTTAGAGGCTCCTCCCTCGCCAATAGAGAGTCCTTTTAAAGGGCTTGCCGATATTCCAATTCCAGACTTTGTGTCGCTTCCACATGATACCGGATTGGAGGAGCTTCAAAATGCTCAAGATTTAAGCGGGTCTCTACCCATCAGTGCAGCCAACATTACCGATTGGTCGGGAGGTTGCACACACATACACACTTCACGACACTACACGGTTTTCAGCTTTAAGTTGCTTGTTTCAAGAATTCATTAACTCCGTTTTCCTTTTACTTTACATATATGATGAACAGACGAGATTCTATGCTCAGCAGTCTTCGTTCGGCACGCCAATCATCGGGCTCATATTATGAGTCCTGCCGGAGGGAGGATGACAGAAACCGCGATCGCGGTTATTCTAGTCAGGAACGCTACGATAGGGATAGAGATAGGGATTACAGAGAATAGAGATATCGATCCCGATCGCGTTCTCCACCCCTTCGACTCCCCATACAATCTTCGGGCCAGGGAAAACAGCCGATAGAGCCTCCTTGTCAGAAACCACCTTCGCAAGCTTCTCAGCCTAAGTCACAACGCCATAGAACTGAGGTTGAGCCTTCAGTTGTCGCTGAATAAGCTATCACTGAGCCACAGGGGAAGGGGCTATTAGAATTGCTCAGCTAAAGAAGGATTTTCCAAATATATGCTTTGACGGCTACATTTTCCCTCCTCACTTAAAGAAAATTCCATCGGAGGCAGAGAACGCAATGCATGAGTACATTCACGACATCTATTTCCAGTACAAAGAGTGGGCGAAGGCTGCAGAGAAAGCATCGAAGGTGGCCTTCGAGCGGGCTAAAATAATCGAAAAGTTAGAATCTGATCTCGCCCAGAAGGACGGCATCGTCCAGGTGCTTAATGATGAAGCCGAGTCCTCTCGGAAATCAGAGATAAAGGCCACCAAAAAGGCTGATGAGGCAAACTTGGCCATGGAGAGGATGAGGCAGACACACTTTGCCTTGGTGGAGCAGGTGGGCCACCGAAACACCACTGTCACAGCTGAACGGGACGCTGCTCTGAAAGAACTTGCTGAGCTTAAAGCTAAATTTTCCGAAATCATTAAAGAAAAGGATGATGCAAACAAAGCTACCCAAGAAGCATGTGAACAGGCCATTGTGCTTCGGGGCGAACGGGATGCGGCAACGGCTAAGGTCCGGGTGGTGGAGACTAAGGTCGAGGAGAAGATTAAATCGGTTGAGTCCAGGCTAGAGACGGATATAGAAGATCTCTTGATAACTTACAACGCTAATGTATTGAAGTACATAAACTTGGCCTGGCTCGACAACTACCCGACACATTTATACAACGCTTGGGGCCGATTGGTTGAGGAGGAGAAGGCGGTGCATCTGGATGAATCAATCGACGAGTTTGAGCTTGAGAATCGTATTCTAAATGAAGACGAACGAAAGATTCTCCATGAGTCGATGATTTCGCATGAAAAAGAGAGGCTCGGCACCCAACACTTGGAGGTCGGAGAAGGTTCGGGTGTTGAGCACCGCGACGCAAGTCCTGAAGTTTCTATGCCAACCAAGCCTGAATCTGCACCTGTGGTTGATTCCCAATCAGTTCCTGCTTAAAATCTGGATCAACCGTAGTTATCTCCAGCTAGAGAGCAAGTTTCTGAAGCCGTTCAGCCGTCCACGAGCCAAATTAAGGAAGGTACTCTGAATATTCCACACACTTGCTCAAAATCAGGAGCTTGATTTGAAGCGTTTACTAACAGTCTTCCTTTTTCTCTATCCAGTGACTGGAGTTACGCCGATCGCGCCTCCTACAACTCAAGAATTACATCAAGCGCGGGCCATCATCACTGAAGCGACAACCACAACTACAGCTGCACCGATTAATGGAACGCAAGGGTGCACACTCTCTTTCGACGAACAGATGATGGAGGAACTCCTTAGTCATCACAGTGACCCCTTTGCGGACCTACCATTTGTTATGGGTGGAAGAGCACCTGCTACTGGCTCTTCAATGCCACCCACTGATGCTCCCAGCGAGGCCCAAGCAGTTTGTGAAGAAGAAATATTGGCCAAAATCGATGCTGAACTGGAGGCAGCGACTCGTGGTGGTAGTTTTGGAGGTGGGATGGCGGCACCTGGTCCAGCTCCGTTAAGGATGATATCACCCGGTGGTACAGTTATTGATACCAGCGTGCCTATCCCACCTCCTATAGTCGATCCAGTTCCTCCGACTCCACCTTCAGGGAGCATTCCCGTGCACTTAAGCTCAGATGAGGAAGTTGATATCATGCCCCTTACTGGACATCAGCCGCCGAAAAGCAAAGCTCCGAAAAGAAAAACAAGTGGCAGCTCTAGTGGGTCCACACCGAAGAGGAAGCCGAAAAGGAAGAGAGAGTAGACGTGCTTCTTCGATTTACTTTTGGTAGATAGATAGGAATATACTTTCGTTTTTCTTTTGTAGGCCGTGTGTAGATGCGGGTTCGGCCCCCGCTAATAGGAATTTTGGAATCAACTTGTACATAATTTCTTTTTGCAAATAGTTGAAATGAAACTTTATTTTGTTTTGAGCTTGATGTGTTTTTATTTGCTTAAGTGTTCCAGCATTTGAATTCTTTGTTCAGTACACTTGTGAAGTTCCAACCTTTGAATCTTGTTTGAGTTTACCCATCAAGTCCTGAAATCACGGCCACAAGTCATGACTGGATATTAAGTTGAACTCTGATGTTGTACTGCTTCAGTCAGCGATTGACACTTAAGTTCTGCCCCCAGTTTCGGGGATGAATTGAAAAGATCAGCTAGCGGTCGTATTTCGCCTTCAACGCATCATGCTTAACATCGTTGAATTGATGCTGAAACAAGGAGAATTCAAGTGGTCGAATCACACTCGCTCTTTTACCGATGATTGTACCCATACTCCGGGGATTGCACTTGTGCGTCGGTGGGCAGTTGCATCTGCTCAAGTTTTAAGTGCAAATTCATACTCCGGGGACTTAAGTTATATTCACGGGCGATCAGCCACGTTTGCTTGACACTTAGCCTTTCGTCCGCACTCTGGGGACTTAAATAAATTCACGGGCGCTTGGTCACACCCGACCTGAGTTTATACTCCGGTCCGCGCTCTGGGGACATAGAGCCAATTAGCATTTTATAATCCAGTCCACGCTCTGGGGACTTGGAGTTGGTTGACGTTTACTCTCCGGTTCACACTATGGGAATCCATATCATTTTGATGTCTATACTCCGGATCGCACTCTGGGAATCCGGAGTTAGGTGATTTTTATACTCCAGTTCACACTCTGGGAACTTAGAGTTAGTTGATGTTTATACTCCGGTTCGCACTATGGGAATCCGGAGTTGGTAAACAGATGGTCAATCACATCTGTTGTGAGTTTTTGAATTTTGTTCGCACTCCGGGAACGGAAGGTGCATCAGGATTGTGGATAGTCGGATCACATCCACCCTGAGTTAACAAGTGAGGTCGTTAGATGGACGTGTCCATCCTCCTCAAACTTGGTTTGAATACGGGAGAAGTCGTTAGGTGGACGGATCCACCCTCTTCGAAACCGTATTTATAAGTTTATACTCTAGTTCACACTCTGGGAACCTGGAGTTGGTTAAAGGATTGTCGTGTATCAATCCTTTTTTGACTCCAATGTGATGGCTTGTCCCCAAGCTTGGGTTTCACTTAGTGAGTGACCGGTCGTATCACAGTCACTCCTATTTGAAAAAATTCCACCGTACGATGGAACTTAGCTCTCCGTGCATAGTGAGGGTCATATGAAGTATTTCAAGTAAATCGCGGCTCTGGCTCAAAGAGATTGCACTTTATTGCTGAAATAAGAAAATGCGGCAAAATCAGTTGCCTTATTACAAATTCAAATTTCGAAGTGCATAAACAAATTGCAAATGAAAAAATAGATTGAATAAATAAACAGAGCATGTTATGTGTAGTAGCGACGAAGAATCTCGCTGTTCCAGGCTCTTGGAAGAGTGAGACCGTCAACGGTCGATAATTTGAATGTGCCACCCGAGCTTTCGTTCAATAACATATGGCCCTTCCCAAGTTGGCTTCATATGCGAAGGGACCGGATAAGTTCTTTTGAGTACGAGATCGCCAAGTTCAAAGGTTCGGGGTCGGACCTTGGCATTGTATAATCGGGCGACTCGACTTCGATATGCGGCTGCCCTCAAATCAGCCTCTTCACGCTTCTCATCCAATAAATCGAGAGATTCAGCAAGTAATATAGCATTTGTCTTTGGATCATAGAATGTCACACGATGAGAAGGTACTTCTAATTCGACTGGAATAACAACTTCTGAACCATAAGAGAGAGAGAATGGAGTGTGGCTGGTCGTGGACTTGTGGGTTGTTCGATAAGCCCATAAGGCCATAGGAAGTTCATCGACCCATTTTCCTCCGGCTTTTTCTAGTCGTTTCTTCAGAATAGATTTTATAACTTTATTTACAGCTTCGACTTGTCCATTCGCTTGAGGGTGTGCGACTGCGGAGAATTTCTTCTGAATATGGAATCGTTGACAAAAATCCTTAAATTCGGCACTGTCGAATTGGGTCTCGTTGTCAGTGATGATAGTACGTGGGAGACCAAATCGGTAGATGATGTTGCGCACTACAAAGTTGATCACCTTCTTCGTCGTGATTATAGCAAGGGGTTCAGCTTCCGCCCACTTGGTAAAGTAATCAACTGCTACGATGGCGTACTTCGCACCACCTTTGGCTAGAGGTAAAGAGCCAATAATATCGATGCCCCATACCGCGAATGGCCATGGGCTGACCATCTGTGTTATCTCGATAGGTGGGGCTCTAGGAATTTGAGCATGCTTCTGACACTTATCACGTTTCTTGGCATAATCCGATGCATCATGATTTACAGTCGGCCAATAATATCCATATCGAAGTACTTTCTTGGCAAGAGCTTGCCCCCCAGTGTGATCGCCACATTCTCCTTTGTGTACATCATGCAATACTCATTTGATTTCATCGTGAGCGATACACCGGAGTAAAGGAACAGAGTATCCTCTTCTATACATGACTCCATTCTGAATAGTGAATCGCGAAGCTTTTCGAAGAATCTGTCTCTTTTCACTCCTGCGCTCTAGCAGGGTTCCGTGCTCAAGATAATTTTTGAACGGAGTCATCCATGACTCCTTCTCGGAAACGACATCAAATATCCAAGCGGTTTTCATGTGATTGATGCTCGGAGAAGATAATGTCTCTACGAGAACGAGTCCCATTTGTTGTGCTTCACCTGTACTGGCTAACTTTGCTAACGAGTCGGCTTTCTGGTTGTATTCTCGTGGTATGTAATAAATGGCATAACAGTCAAACTGATTCAATGTCTCCTGAACCTGAGCAAGTTAAGCAGCCAGTCTTCGATCTTTGGCTTGGTACTCCCCTCTGGCTTGACACACGACCAATTGTGAATCACAATAATTTCCATAGTAATGATTCTTAGATCTTTGGCAAGTTTCAATCTAGCCAGTAGGGCTTCATACTCGGCTTCGTTATTAGTTGCACGGAAGTTGAACTTTAGAGCATAACATATAGATCGACCTTCAGGAGTTTGAAGTACAACCCCTGCACCTGAGCAATGGTCATTTGATGCACCATCTATATGTAGCTTCCAGATATACTTGGGATATTCACTTGTTTCAGGCAAGTCCCCTGGGATGGTAAATTCAACTATGAAATCTGCTAGGACTTGTCCTTGGATGACTCGCCTTGGAGTGTAAGTAAGGTAAAACTGACTTAACTCGATATTCCATTTGAGTAACCTACCAGATGTCTCAGGTCGCGTAAGGACCTATTGTAACGGCTGGTTGGTGTAAATGGTGATTGGGTGAGCTTGGAAATATGGACGGAGCTTCCCCGAGGCAATAACAAGACAATAAGCCAACTTCTCTAGCTTTAGATAATTTCTCTTAGCTTTGGTTAGCCGCTTGCTTATGTAGTAGACCGACTTTTGTATTCGGTCTTCCTTCCGAATTAGGGCAGCACTGATTGTGTTTTCTGATACCGCCAAGTAAATGTACAATTTCTCATGACCGATAGGCTTTGACAAAATTGGCGGTGTGGAGAGATGTTGAATTAGTGCTCAGAATGCGCCCTCACATTCCGTAGTCCATTCAAAGTTTCATTTTCCTTTTCGGATTAGATCGAAGAAGGGAATGCATTTGTCAGTGGACTTTGAAATGAACCTACTCAGTGCTGCTACTTTCCCATTGAGACTCTGAACTTGCTTTATATTTTTCGGAGTTTCAAGATTTCTAATTGCCCAGATCTTTTCGGGATTAGCTTCGATTCCTTGAGCGTTGACGATAAACCCAAGGAATTTTCCGGATGCGACCCTGAAGTGACATTTCAACAGGTTGAGCTTCATTCTGTATTCTCGGAGGATATTAAACATTGCCTCCAGGTCTCTGATGTGATCAGTGGAAAATCGCGACTTGACTAAAATGTCGTCCACATACACCTCCATGGTTTTTCCAATCTGGTTAGCGAACATTCGATTAACTAATCGTTGATAAGTTGCCCCAGCATTCTTGAGTCCAAAAGGCATAACTTTATAGCAATAGAGTCCAATATTGGGTACGAAGCTGGTATGCTCATGGTCAGGCAAGTGCATGGGTATTTGATTATAGCCAGAGTACGCATCCACGAAGGATAAAAGTTCATGTCCAGCCGTTGAGTCTACAAGTTGATCAATTCGAGGAAGTGGAAAACTATCTTTGGGGCAAGCTTTATTCAAGTCTGAGTAGTCAACACATGTTCTCCATTTCCCATTTGGCTTTCGGACAAGTACAGGATTGGATACCCACTACGGGTATAATGCATCTCGAATGAATCCATACGTCTTAAGCTTATCTACCTCTTCTTTAAGGGCGGCATATCTCTCTGGATCCATACCACGCCTTTTTTGTTGGACCAGGACGTGCCGCGGGTCGATGTTCAATGTGTGGCTCGCGATGTCCAACGAGATCCCACACATATCAGAGTGCGTCCAGGCAAACACATCAAGGTTTACCCAGAGAAATTCAACCAATTCCTCTTGCATTTGTTGACTTAGCTGAGATCCAATCTTTATCATTCTTGAATCGTCATTATCGTCAATTGGAACATCGATCGTTAGTTCAGCCGGAGAAGCTTGATTGTCTTTACTTTCGTCTTCACTTTCGGTATCTCTTGGGTCAAGATCTCTTTGGAATTGGTTGGGGTGCCCGGGCCTGGGCCCGGGCCCAGGCGTTAATTGTCAATTATCAGCAAAGCGAATACAGAGAGGTTCCTCTACGCCCTTCCCTTTTTCTTTTCGCTGCACCTCGCACAGCTCAGCAACATAACAGGCTCCTCCTATGGCCTGATCACCCTGAACAACTCCGACACCATTGTCGGTAGGGAATTTCAAAGTCAAACATCATGGGGGCAATGGCAGCCCTGAACTCAGCTAGGGCCGGTCGGCCCAAGAAAGCATTATAGGGGGAGTTTATATCCAAAGCAACAAACTGCAATATCCGGACTCTCCGGCGTTCACTAATTCCTAACTACACTGGCAATTCCACCACTCCAGTGGGTATAGTTGCACTCCCGTTGAAGCCATGAATATGGGACTGACATGGTTTCAAGTCTTTAGTCTCCATTCTCATCTGGTCATAGGCTCGTTTAAACAAAATATTCACAGAACTTCCGCTGTCTGCCAAGATCCTCTTCATCCAAGCAGGACCTACTTGAGCTGATATGACAAGCGGATCAATAGTGGGGGCTTTGATCCTATCGGCATCCCAACCTCAAATTATGATGTCATCTGCCATCATTCGCTGTTGCTTGGCCGGAGCCCCATCTTCAGAACTACTACAACATTCAAAGTCTGCATGCCTGATAGAGCTGCCATACGACTCCATTTCCTTCCAGCTTCGGTCTGTTGGATGAGGACTTACTAACAGTGTTTATCACCAACCTCCCGCCAGTAAGAGCGGGTTCTTTCTATCTAGCCAAATTTGGTACATGATTTTGATTCGATGGGCCCGCACCTTCAGACTACGGCGCCCGCACAAACTGTTCTAACTTTCTCTCTCTTATCAACTTTTCGATGAGATCCTGCAAGTGACAACATTCATTTGTGTTATGGCCGTAGCTTTCGTGGAATCTACAAAACTTCCCCGTTTGAATTTGCTTCTCCGATGACTGTTTCGGAGCAGGCTTCTTGTACTGAATGGTATTGCAGGTTTGTAGATATACGTTCTCAAACGACGTATTTAGAGGAGTATAATTATCAAACGTAGGAGCTCTACGTCGTGGACCACGGTTCTGATCCCGTTTTCTATTTTGGTTACCATTGCCTTTTTGCTGATCTTGTTTATTATGAATGTTTAATTGCACTTTTCCGGAACTCTCCCCGGATTGTTTAACAACAATATTACTCTGAATTCCTTCCACACTAGGCCCCGCATCATCCTTTTTCCTAGACTGTTTCGCATCCTCCCTTCTCAAGAATTGAGCTGCCTTAGAATAAAAACGGTCCAATGATGTAGGGGGTTTTTCGGCCAACCAGTTGTCGAACTCAGAATCGGGCTCAATCCCCTTAGTCAGTGCCATAAGAATAGAGTTATCATTTGGGTTGCTGATCTCAGCACATGTAGCATGAAATCTTTCTAAATAACGCCTGAGTGTTTCTCCAAGAGCTTGAGTGACACTTGATAAAGTATTAACATCCTTCGGTCTCGCGACATGCATACAAAATTGCTCAATAAACTTTGTTGCCAACTGATCAAAGCATGAGATAGATCGAGGTAGCAGTCGGGTAAACCACATAGTCGATATGCCTTCCAGAGAGATCGGGAAGCTTCGGCACTTGACTGCATCATCAGCTCGTGCAACATTCATCAACCATTCATACTTCAAAATATGTTGATTAGGATATGAGTTTCCTTCATAAACGGGTAGAGTCGGCATCCTGAATCGCCGAGGTGGTTCAGCATAAAGTATCTCATCAGTAAAAGGAGTATGACTCTAGGAGATTCCCCAGTCATCATTAGTAAGACCCTGACTTTCACGGATCATTTGACGGATCATCGTTGGCAGGTCGGGCATCTGGACATTTTGAGCATGTTGGGCCAAGGTGTGGTCGGGTTCCACAATGGGAGGAGGGGCCGATCACTGTCGATGGTCCATGTCTCGCCTCCTTGGTTCTATGTCCTCGGGGACGTAAGGCTCGGGAGTATGGTTGCGTTGATGGTGGGTCGGATCCGTTCGGATCCGTTCGGTTCCGAGCCTCAACTCCCAAATCAGTAGCTGTTGTAGTATGGTTATCAGTAATATGGTGTGGGGTAGCACCTCCTCAGGAGGAGGGTCCAGTCTGATGGCTAGCTGATGGGCCCACTCTCAGTTGCCCAACATTCAATGTATGTTGGGGCCCAGTGGCCTGTGTGTAACTTCCATCCAGTCGTGGGCGCGTGGATCTATGATGATAATCAGAAGAGGCTGAACTTTCAGTGGATGAATAGGAAGCGTGATCCCTCCTGGATCTCCTTCGTCGTTGACGGTTCAGTTGGTTGGTGCATTAGGACGGAGCTGTTGGCGGCTTTGGGTCAATTCTTGCATTAACATCTGAAATTCTTCCCTGGTGACAGGACCTTACGGATCTGATGGTCCGGTAGCATTCTGGTCGGTTGGAAGCGGCTGTACGGGATTCTGTCTGTCCTGTCCTTCTGGATCTGCAGCTGTAGAAGTAGTCCTTTTGTTAACCATGATGGATGGCGAAGCTCTTTCCTAGACTTGATGCAAATTCGAATAGGATGGAAGAACTTTGAACGTGAGATCTGGATCTTCTTCTTAGATTTATGCAATCCGATATCGATAGTAGATCCAACGAGTAGGAGAAAAAACTGGTTTTCTCTCGGTGAAAGCACCAAAGTGTTTGTACCAAAATTGGGCACAACACTCTTCGGAAGTATTTGAAGAGATAAAATGAAGAAATTAAATGGAAAAAGAGGATTATCTAACAAATACTTCAAAAACAAACAAGAAAGTACACAGAAACATAGGAATTTAGAGTGGTTCGGCGTGTTGCCTACGTCCACTATGAAATGATTGATCTTTATTAACTTTTGGTTACTGGCTACAGCGAATCACAGCAGTAAATCTCAATTACAACAGTGAAATTCGAGTACAATGATGAATTCGGCAGAGTCTGGACGTCAAATAGCCAAAAGATCCCCTTTCTATAGGCTCTGGGATGCTATTTATAGGCGTATGCTGCAAATATCTCACTCAGATCTCGGGAGACCTCTTATGGTATGTGAGTGGGACCACACGATCGATCCTACGTGATTTGCACGCGGTCCGTGATCGATACGAACGAATTTCGTATCGATCAAGATTTGACCCAATCGAGTCGAAATTTAGCATGAACATTCTTTTGGTTATACGCAAGCTCCTGTGAAAATTTGGTGAAATTTGGACGTGTAGATTGTGAGTTATGATCGATGCAACCTTGGGTTTTATGTAGGCTGTCTTGTTCGAATCGATACCTTCGTATCGATCAATTTGAATCGCTTTTGAGCACGTGCATGCAAGTTGACGTGGCGCTAACTCCTCGGATCGATCCACTTTTCCTACCGTGTTGACTGCTTCCTTATTCGTATCCAATATCGATGCCTTGTTCATATCGATCGTCTTCGGCCTTGTTCGTATCGATGTTAGCTATTCTGTTCGTATCGATCGTATTTGGTCCTATTTGTATCGATCGATCGATCTATTATATTCGTACAAAATCGAGTGCTTGGTTCTGTTCGTATCGATGGGAAGTGTCTTCTTCGTATTGATCTGTGGTTGATCGATATGAAGTATGCATGATGTTTGATCGACACGAACTAGACACTTGTATTGCAGTCAATGGATATGAAATGGGCAATAGCTGATCGATTTGAAGTGGGCCTGCCTTTTGGTGGATACGAAGAAGGCCATCCTTGATGGATACGAACAAGACAACTGCTGATCGATACGAAGTGGAGTTGTTTGTTGATGGAGTCGAATAGATTGATACGAATAAAGCATATTCCCCTGATGGATACGAAGTAATGCGTTTTGATGGATACGAAATGATGGACGCGAATTGATGGAGACGGCCTAACCGATATGAAATGATGGATGCGATTGAGATGATTTCTTTGGCTTGCATCGATCATATCTTGAGCATACGAACTCGGATTGACTTGAAATTTGGAACGTTGGCTTTCATAGCTTTGCTTGTCATGTCTTGTCAATTGTAGCTCAATCCGGACTCGGACAAAATTCATCGATATTCATAGTGAGCCTGCGTAAAACCGATCTTCGGGATGGACTGTCTTCGGTTTCCAGTTAAGTTCCTGGTATCACGGCCTTTCCAAAAGGCAGGATAACAATAACATACACACACATATATATCTTATACTATAAAGCAAAACCTTGAGTCAAACGGTCAAAGTGAAGCCTTTTTCACACTGACCAAAATACCCACATTGACAACTAAATCAGAAGTGTTCGTCCTTGGTTAGTTTTGTCATTTCAACGCATTCGGCAGTTACTCTGAAATGTGCGATCGTATTTCCCAACCTCACACGTATTCATACACGTACCGCATAACTTAATACCTGCAGTTACTTCCTTTCAGATCCCCCTCTCTTCTCCTAAAACTCCTCCATCATTGCTGAAATCAAAAAAAAAAATTAAATCCCACAACAAATTGACTATCAATTAAATTAACCTATCGTTCAGAGTGTATGCACGATGCAGATCATTAACGAAGAGGCACTGCGTGGGAAATAGGTTATGGATGGATTTAGGGTTTCAAACGCCACTGATCGAGTTGTGACTTTGTGGTATTCCTCCAATTTAGCTTTTAATTTTTTTATTTCAAAGTTTTTTTGCTGATTTGATGTTGGCTGACACAAAATTTTCAACACCGCTAACTATGTTGGTTGTTAAATGATCCCAGAAATAGGACCGGGACAAGTTAGAAGGGATGGTGCAGGTTTCCAAACTCTTAATGCTTAGATCGTCAGTTTTTTACCTTTATTTCTAAATGTCAATAAGACGGGATGGTGTTACAGCAAACTTTGCTAGAATTTACTTTTAATTTTGTACGCATCCACTCTTTTCCAAAATAATATCAATTATTAGGATAATGTAAATTAATTCAGATTGATTAGGCAATAAAACAATAATTTTTTCTACAACTTTATTCGCATTGTTTATATAAAAATCATATATTGTTAAATTGGTCATCAAATCATTAAGCCTTGACAGTATTACCATTGTTGAATATTTTTATGCTTCCAATCAACCCGATTTTTCAAACTTTCTTAATTATGGTGCTTAAAATTTCAGAACTTGGACATTTGATTGGTGTAAACTGCTTAGCCCTTCATCGAATAATTGGTGCAGGAGTTCTATTAAGTGGAGGTCCTGGCTTAGTATGCAAGGTATGCAACTTCGTTTTAGCAATAAATTAAATTTTTGTTTAGTCGGTGTATGTAACTATGATCAAAATTAATGTCATGTTCTGTCTTTCAATATCTTCCTTTTCATTTTTGAGGTATCCGTGTACCAAGATAATAATGCTTGCTCTGTGTTAAAATTATAATATTGGTTGTTCCATTTTTATCAAACCTGCTTTATGCAATCATCATACCAATACGGTAAACATGCATATAGGTTATCGGGTATACAGTAAATATGCTAGATAAATTTTCCATATAGACAACCATGTTCACAAAACTTCATTTCTTTACCTATATTCCCCTTTTTTGGCTGCTTACTTTTGCTATTATGTTTATGCTATCTTATTCTTCAGGTCCATAAATTATGTGTTGTTTTCTCTAGCGAAATCATGAATGGAATAGGTTTATCAATTTTATAAGGCATACTCAAATCTTTGCTCCACTTGGTTTAAGCTATGTAATCATGCGCACACAAATATTGCTTTATAAGTACATTCGGATAGTGATTGACATATTAGTATTTAAAGAACACGCTGTTTTTTGTAAGTATTTTATGCTTTCTACTTTATATGATTTCATTTCAGTAGACATTATTTTAACAATCTTATACTGATGACCTTTATCCTTCACTACAATTAAGTCGTGCCTATGAACTGACTACATTAATTTTTCAATGTTTTATAATTTTGTTTCCAATACAATGTTTTTTGATATTTAACTATTTTTGGATTTGATTGTTTAAGCTATATATATTCCACATTTTAAATTATAACTGGTAATATATTTAGAGTTTGAACATACACTAGAAAACTATGTCCAATACGGGAGTTAATTAGATTGAGTTGCATTTATAGGAATTTTTTTTGTTTTTATTCCTTCAGTTTTTATGCACACATACTAAAAAGAAAGATAGTTATTATTTGTAATTTTAAGTTATAATCATATGGTCATATTTGTTGTTATTGATGTGCTTACTTTTGGCAAATTTGCTGAATGTGTCACCCAGACAGTGGAATCCAAAGGACATCATCATGAGCCACCTAATTTTCAAACTTTTAACATCCATTATTTATGGTTACATCTATGAAAAATAAGAAATACATTCATCCATGTATTTCTATTTTCCTTCCCATTTGTCATTGAAATTTTCAATGCTAAAGGAGAGTGGTAGAGTTAAACGAAGAGAAAAGAAAAATGTATTTATAGCCTTCCTAATACAGGGTCAAAATGTTTGAAATAATAACTGAAATATGATTTTCCCTTCAGCGGTTTAGACTACCAAATGCTACCATATAACTGATAAATCTTTCAGTGTTCTCTGTCCATGTAAGCTCAACTGAGTCGTTGTGTAGTAGAATTATAATTGATATCGAGCATGCAAGGAAAGCTTGCGTCGTAGCAACGGCCTAGACATATGAATTTTCAATGGTTTTCGAATCAAATATAGTCAGTCATTTATTTTGGTTACATCTATGTGCATGTTTTTATCTAATACTGTATAGTTATATGAATTCAATGACCATGTTCAAATTCTGAAATTATTAGCTTTTTTAACCAACTAGAACTTGATTCTTGGTAATTATATTTATCCCGATCAATTGATATAAGCTTAACCTATTATTTTGGGGTATGTATCCAATTTATAATCGATAAAAAAATTTCTAGGTGGTGCAATGATATAGGAATGAGAAAGTTTCAGGTATTAATAAAAAGGACAACTATGAACTGAAGCCTTTTTAGGAATTCCCAAACAATCCCTGTATTTAAAATTGGATAGTGACTTTTAGTGGCTATGTTTGACATTTTATTTGCCCACTTACCCACATTGGTCTATTCTTTACTACTCTCATCTTCTACCTTTCATCATTGTCAGGGCCGACCCAAGATTACATTGGACCATGGGCAAAGTTTGAACTTGAGCCCTTCATTTATAAGCAACCATCAAAGCTTCATTGAAAAGTAATAAAATTACAAAACTCATCTCAATGTTCGTAGTTCATTTTTGCAACACAGTTATCCTGCTGAATATTTCTCTACATATGTTCTTCTATTCATATGCTACCCAATTCGTGCACTGAATTCTGACATATAGATGACTATGGTAAGGGAATGTCGCAAGCATGATAATGTTACAAATAAGAAGATAAAAGAAAAACTATTTCCTTAACTCCTACTATCTGTTTATATATTCGTTTAAAGTTAAAAATACTAGGAGGATATGCTAGCAAAATTTAAGGCACAGTTGTTCCAGAAAACATGAAGTTGTTTAATGAAATGCAAGAGTTAAAAAGGATTTATATACATCTTCCTTAGTAATGTTTCTCCTTAAGTTCTGCTTTGTTTAAGGAAAAATATATTAACCCCGGATTATTTTACAGTTGGATTATCAGGCAATATTAGAGTATACTGTTGTAGAAGGGCATTTCTTTGCTGGAGAAAACAAAAGGACAACCGCCCACCATTTATTACATTATGGAGGCCACAAACTTTTGCCATATCCATCAAGAGAGAAAAATATGGAAATCGTCTGTTCAAATTTAATAAGGTATTTACATAAGCTGCTAATAAGATATCTTTACACTTATGCACAATTCAGGGTGACCAATGCATTTTATTTTGACTGTATGAGGCTCTAAAAATACCTTTGGCCATATATTATGACGTGCTACAGTAGTGCTAAAAGACATTGCCCTTCCACTTTGTCTTCTCTATTTATATACTTCATATTATTATATTTTGACTTCGTTATGAACCAGACGGGGCAAAGTTCTTCATCCCAATGGGATTAGGTAGTTAACTACTGTGTATAAATGACCTTTTTAAATATTTTTTTTTTTTTTTTTTGAGATCATGGGGAACCTTAAGATCATGGTATTCATTGATACTCACTTAAGTAAACCCCACGCCGTGTGTCTACCCCGCTTTTATTTAGTCGTCGCACACGGATGCGTAACGTTGAAACTCCCACTGATGGTTTGGCGCTGGGATTCGAACCTGCCCGGACGCAGTCCTTTGGTTCCCATCTCCCAGCTCCCAAACCAACCGAGCTACGAACGGCGGGTGACCTTTTAAAATATTTCACAGAGAAGGAGTAACCATATCAAGTATGATGTTAGTTTTTAGATGATTTCAATTCATAAAAGTACCTTATCTCCTTCCAAGTGATACATCACAAAAGCAATATCCTTTTAGTATACATAATTCTATTGTTTAGAGCTCTCATATGGAATTGATAGCACTAAATGTGAAATTATTTTGTTCGTATTAACACTTAGACTCTTGAAATTTTGAATGCTTCTCAACCTAATGAACTTGCAATTCCTAATGCAGGCACAAGAGCTGTTAATTCAACGGTGGAGACGAGAGTTTGGAGTCGCAACTCAATGTCAGTGGCAGTGCTAACTTAGTAATGGTGAGTTAATGCATCATCCATCGACAACAACTATCATCGATCCTGCCAGCAACTGTCACCAGTATCCAAATTTATCTAAGGCAGCAATAGTCAAGCCAAAGAAAAGGGAGTGAATATGGAAACAAAACCGAAATTGGTAGAGCAGGGATGATTATTAAGGGATTCAGAGTAGCAGTTTTCTACTTTTCATCAGTGTCATAGTACAAAGTCAGAGTATAAACTTAAGTGTATAGAGTGGAAAATGTAAAATGATTTGTCTCTAATTAATCCAACGTTGATTATGTGATAAAAATTGTAACTATTCGACTTTGTGTATATTTTCCATTATACATATTAATATTTACTTGCAAAAATATGTACCAATACATAATTAGAATTGTAGACTGATACATGCAAATTGATAAATTATATACTAGGGAAGGTCAAACGGTAATTTCTGTTTATACCAGGACATCATAAGAATTCGGCAGTGATTATGAACCGTGAGTACAAGTCAATGTGAAAATGATGTGAGTATAATGTTTGGTTTCATTCTTTCTCCCTTTTATTGATTATGTGCATATAGTACCGTTTACTTTTGTACTTTTACATTGTTACTTGAACATTGTTTTCAATGGAGTTGTGTTACAAGGGACAAAGGGTAGTTCTATTTTTTATTCTCATTTATCAAACTACTTAAAAAATCCATAAATTGTTGCTTTCCTCTTTAATAATTTAACAAAATAACTTAGTCTCATTCAGTTTTGATAAATGGTTGATTTGTACATGTACACGCATAAAAAATGCAACATTACGTATACGTCAAAGTCATTTGGTAAGATCCAAAAAACCTTACAGACCGTGTTTTATTAATACCAATTCCTCATACGCACGTGCATCGCACGTGCTAAAGTACTCGTATATATATATATATATGTGTGTGTGTGTGTGTGTGTGTTAAAATCACATTAGATAATTTTATGTGATTTGAAATCCAAATTAACATTAATGAATTTGATTTCAATTAAAGAAAGGATTGACATTAAATGTTACATTATTACACAAGATCCATCCTATAATTTTGAATTGAAACAATACATGTATATTTCCATGTATATAAAATTACAATTTCACATTTTAAATTTAGAACAACATATGTTTGTGAACATTGTAATTTATGATACATCATACGTACATTTCTTTGAAAATCGGTACTCTTATTACTAAAATCCAATCATATATTTCCATTATATGTCTCATCAAAACCTTATAACATCCTTAACCTAAGTGGCCGCCTTCTAAAGAAAAATTGTAGATATAACTTTCATATATTAAGTTACATACTTTCAATTCATTTACAAATGCATATACAGAATAAACAAACACAACAGTTATGTTCAGCCCAATGTGAGATGGCCCATTTGACTATATTTGACTCGCTTCACTTATAGCTACTTCCTTCCGCATTTAGCTAAAACTCATTCTTACAACCCTAATCTATTTCAATGGCAGTCGTGCTACAGGGACTCTTCTATCCAGCATCGTTAAGTTCAAACCCCATCGACTCAAGATTTCAACATTGTGATTGCTTCTCTCCGATTTACTGTCATTTCCCCTAACCAGGTATACCACTTCCTTTTCAATAACTTTTGACTTCTGAACTTTATCGATTTTCTTTCCTCCAAAGATTCAAGAATTTCTTTCCTTCCAGATGAAACAAACTACTACAGTTAGAGCCGCGAAAGCAACATCGTGGATTTGGTCTTTTCATTTAAATCTGGAAATCAGCTTAGCTACTTCATCCTCTAATATTGGGTTAGGCGAAGGTAATAATTTCAATTTTGGCTTGAATATAGCCCAAATATATTTGCTGTAAGAACATTTAAAGAACAAATGATCTTTAGATATTCTCCATCAGACAGCACACATATTGTGTTAATGCTTGTACCCAGTCCGTGCAATTGATCTTTAATGCTTAAACGATTATTATAGCCAAGTATGTACATAATGACATTTTGTTACTATTTTTGCTATGCCACACTAACATAGTCCTATTGAAATTCGTCTTGTTGTTTCACTTATCCCAAGCTTTATGTAGTGTAAATTCACCCCCACCACACCACTCATAAAAATATGCATTTGTTGTATTATTTATCTGTACTTGGTTGACTAAATAGGTAACTTCTCTAGTTGTAGTGTTTAATAGGGTTTTAATCTACCATTTTGCACAATTTCTGCTACTTTGATATGAGGAGATCCTATGATAGGTAGTCTATCATACCCTAACATGCCACTAAACATCTATAGTTAATCCACGGATCATTCCATAATGAAGTACTTTGCCCATCAGTTATAACTTTGTTGAAAAATTGCAGTCCTCTATGTCGTAGCCGTAACATATTTTTCCATGAACAAGATGCATTGTTGTCAATTTTCATAGGTCAAAAATGCTTACCTTTACAATATTTACTGTTTGCCCACTCTGTCCATAAGTTCTTTTTTGTAAAAAAACTCCACATTAACTTTAAGCACGCAGCCCTTGTCAAATCGGTAAAGTTTTTAAGGCCAATTCCCCCTTCTTTCTTAGGTTTACAAGTGTACTCCATGCAACCTTATGTCTTCTACCTGCCCAAAAGAAATCTGAACATAAAGTGTTAATTTTTACAATTGATTGTTCAGGTAGTCGGTAGAAAAGTACCCAATATAGTAGAATGAGGGTTATTACTATGTGTAGAATTTTCGCTCTTCTAGCAAAACTTAATTATTGTGAATCCCACCCTTCTAATTTATTTCGTATTTTTTGTATTTTTTGTATCGGATTACTACATTGGGAGTAGTGCAAATATGTTGATGACAAAGGTACTTCAAGATAAGTAATAGGCAAGGTACCCTCTTCAAAACCTGGAATTTCTTTCATTTCTACTTTTCTTATAGCATGCTGACTAAAATAAATTCTAGTCTTTATTATGTTAACATTCAAACCTAACCCATTATGCAACTTGTCAAATATTGTTAGCATGGTGTCAACAGCAATATCAGTCGTTTTACCAAACACCATTAAATCATCAGCATACAATATGTGTGTAGTCACTAGTTTAGCTAAACTAGCTGATTTAATCAATTTCATTTCATATGACTCATTCATTAAGTACGAAAAATACTCCATAGCGATAGTAAATAAATAAGTGGATAGCGGTTCTCCTTGTCTGAGTCCTCTATTACTAGTGAAAAAACCTTCTGGTATTCCTTGTACTAGAATAGAGAAGGTTGGAGAGGTAATACACTCGTATATCACATTTACAAAATGTGTGGGGAATCCCATCTTACTCATAATGTAGCAGATAAACTATCTGTTTATCTTATCATAAGCCTTCTGTAGTTCTACTTTAACAAGGAACTTGTCTCCCCCTTTTGTCAAGATCTCATAACAATTCATGGTCCAGTAAAATATTCTTGCCAATATATCGACCCCTTATAATTGCAGTCTGATTTTCTGATATTATAGGTTGTAAAAATGTTTCAATCTATTGCAAAGTACCTTACCCAATATCTTGTAGTACATATCATTGCACGAAATAGGTCTATATTATGTAATATTGCTTGGTCTTTCAACTTTTGGGGTTAGAGATAGAAATGTATGATTTATCCCCTTTGGTAGCTTACTTGTTGTAAACATATCACGGATAACACTTAACAAGTCATACTGGATATCTTCCCAATCCAATTTCCTAAATTTAGCATTTATTCCGTCAAGTCCTAGGCTCATATCATCATGAACAAAAAAAATGCATTTTTACTTCTTCTGTACTAATTGGTCTTATCGAATATTGCTAGCCTGCCTCATTTATTGTGAAAATACTCTGAAAATTAGGAAATTGCATATTCAAATTACCATTGAATAAGTTAGTATGTAAAGTTATAGCTTCATTTTCTATCTCTTCAGACTTATAAAGAAGTTCACCCTTATCATCAATCAGAGCTTAAACGTTATTTCTATGCCTTCTAAATGAAATTTTGGAACAGAAAAATTTAGAATTAGTATCACCTTGTTGTAGCCACTGAACCTTAGCCTTTTGTTTTAAACTCCAAAAGTTAATTTGCTGTTGAGTTTGATATCTGTGTCTCACCTGTAACAATTTGTCATATAACTACAAGTTAGTTGGATCATTGTCAACCACTTGCACGAGAGATCCATAATATTTTTCTGCATCAGCCAGATAAATGTTTTCTTTACTTCTTATTTTATTCCATGCTTTGAGTAATTGTTTGCATTATTGCAATTCATGTTGAAAAATGTAGCTTGGAAATCCCCAAGTTGTAGCTCGTAACCCTTGCATAACACATGTGTAGTATCCTCATGTAGATGCCAAGCGTATCATACCTAAAAGGGTACCATTTCTCTTTATACACCTGAATCAAATGAAGTTATAATGGGTTGTGATCGCTAGAAACATTAGACAGTACTAATGCTTTCATGTACGAAAATTTATTCAGTTAAATATTATTAACTAATATCTTTTCGATATTTTTAGCCAATCATTTTATCCTCCAAGTGAAATTAAAGCTCATAGCCTTTAATTCAATTAGATCTGATTGCACAAGACAATTATTAAATGCTCTAAGTTGCTGAAATGGAATCGGTAAACCTCCATCTTTATCAAGTGGGGAAAGTGCATTATTATAATCTCTCATTAACACCCAAGCTTTTGTTATTCTTATTGATTCTAATATTACACGATGCCATAATTGTTCCCATTCTACATGTAAGTTACTTCCATGGAAAAAGTAACAAAAACATATTAAAACCTCCCATGATGTGAGCATCGAAGGTAATATGTTGAGTCGATTAAGATATTATTGAAAGCGTCCATACCTTGGTATCCCAAATGACAAATATTCTCCCCTTTTCTGCATTGAATTGTTAGTCGATAAATCCCAATAATATGATATTTTGTTTTTCAAATGTGATAAGTTTGCATCATTCAATTTATTTTCTACCAAACCAACTATAGCTGGCTTGAATTTAGTAGGAGCTTGAGCACATCATTCATTCTGTTTGGTGTGTTCATGCCCCTAATGTTCCATATGATGAAACTCATTTGATAGTAGATGTGCTCCTTAAGTTTCTTTTAGGAGGAGCTAGTGATTGTGTAACTTTCTTACCTTTCAAGTTGCAGAGGGAATCTGCATTTTTAGTTACGTATGCTGAAACATCGGTTTGATCTTCATCATGTTGTGGTTCATGTGAAATTGCCTCTGCTTAGAAAATCTAGATTGTTTGGAATTTCTGCAGTTGTTTAGGTTTCAGTGGGCATTTGTTCAAAGCATGAATTATTATTTTCATCTACAGTATCAATATTATCATTATGTGAGTGATCAATATTTTCTGGTTCAACTTCTTTATTATTTTTTCTTTTTTTTTCTTGCAGTTGCATTCAGGCCACCAGATTCAAGCTATTTAGGCGGTCTGTCATGAAAAGAAGTCGTTTTAGGGATCCACCAAGGCTTCATCTGATCTGCATGTGATGTGTCCTTACGCCTAAAACTATTGCAAGTGAAACATTTCGGAGGAGTGTAGTCATATGTAACTGATATTTCCTTGGTTATTCCAGTATGTAATCTAATAGGAATTTTTGTAACCAGACTGGACTGAATGTTTATTTCTATCAGTACTTTTGTAAATTTTGTCATTCTTCGTTGTGATGTTGCCTCATCCATTCGAATAGGTTTACCAATGTAACTGGAGATTATTGATAATGCACTTGAATTCTTTCTATTTCCTTGTCTAAACGATGCAAATTAACCCAAATCGGAACTGTTAGGCCTTTTTCTTTGTTTTCATAACTTGGTTTCCATGCCTCAACTAGTACCGATTTTCCATAATAGGAGTAAATTTTCGTGTGAAGAATATGTTCATAATCTCCATTATTTTAAAACATTACTCATGAATCGTATAATTACCTTTACGTTTCCAGATTTTGTTAATGAAGGACTTGATTTGGAAATACTTCAGTTTAATCCCTACTGCATATATCCTCACAGTATTATCCCAAGTTTCTTCATTAAAAACTGATTTTGGTATGTACACGTAATTCTCTACCGGTTGAACATATTGCAAATCTGGACAGTTGTTTGCGTTATTTGCTTTAGATCTGACTTGAGTAACTACTTCTACATACGTCTTTCTAACTTTTGCCGCCATACTTAGTTTATCAGGTGGGTTTTCTTCTTATCATAAATTTACATATGCCTAACTTGTCCATTTTTTTGATAATTTTATTAAAAAAACTTGAAATTCAATTTTAATTTAGCTCTATTTTATACATTTTTAAAATTTGCATACACAATTGTGAATGAATTGTATATGTCAATTATTTATTATTCCTTGAAAGTTAATTTCTACATTTATATGGCTATTTTTTGGGTACAAATTTTTTAAAGATTGTTCATGTAAGAAAGAAAGTACTTTTTGTCTAAACTCTATTAATTGACTTTTGTGCAAATTTTAAATCATTTGTCTCCTTTTCTATGTTTACTGTTTTATGAAAACATCTTAAACTCTAATTTCAATTAAAAAAAAATTAAACCCAACTTATTTATATACATATAAAAAAAAAAGAAAAAAAAAGTTAGATTTATTTTCGATATTATATGCACATACATATATCTATGTGCATGTATTTATACTTACTCCATTAATTATTCTGGATAAAATTAATATAGCCAATTTTTGTATTTCCTCTATTATTTATTTAAGGTTATAGGTTTTCTTATGATAACAACATTAGTATTACGTGTGACATTGACCGTATAGAAAATGCAACACCCTTTGGGCATAAATTATTTTGTACTTCATTAGCTTCTTGGGTTGTTAATATTTATAAGCTATCAATGATGCATGGTCAAGGCCGGCCTTTGGGTAAAGCGGGGAAAGCATCCGCTTTGGGCCTCCTCAAAAACTAGGGCACCATTCAACAGAAATTTTATCACACTGTCAAAATAAATATCAATTGTGGATTAGGCGTAGAGGCGGAACTCTAGAACCAGAACCACGGCAAGACTCTTCCTGCACCGCTTTTTTCAAGAGATTGTATCAGCATAATTGAGTGGAGATGTAATTGTGTGAGTCGCAGATCTAGAGATGAAGGTTTGCTTAAATTTTGTCTAGTATTGGATGAAACTCACTGTTCTTTTTCTATTGCATAGCCTGATTTGGTCACGTCTGTTGCAGTCTAGTCTCCCTAGTTTGTGTTGCCAATAATAGAATAAATTTGGGTGATCTTGTTTGTGTTTGTTCAATTTAATGGCCATTGCTGCGTGAGCAATATTGATATTTTCTTTAAAATGCTTGAGATGTTAATTTAATTTTTTTTGCTTGATGCCCCTATATTCCTAATTTCTCAATCTAGTTAAAATGTGCATGGAGAGTGCTCTAGTCTAGATCCAGTGCTTAAACCTAGATGTGTACGGACATTTGCAGTTTGGAGTAATTATTTTGTGCAAACATTTTTGAGATTTAATTAACAACGGTAGAATTAGTTTTTGTACAGGGTCTTGGTTTTACAGTTGGCTTTAGGTACCAAAACCTCTAGGACCGGCCCTGTGCATGGTGAACTATGAAGTCCAAAACAGAAGCTTTTTTAGTTGAATACATTTTCTATTTCAAGCATTTTTCATTTTCAGTTTTAGTTTACAACAACGTTTAGATAAACACAATACACAATTAACATGTACATCTATCCGATTGCTATAATGTCATCCGAAATCATATTGCGTTTCTTCGATATGTGCTTTCGGAACTACTTGTGAATTCCTGGGTTTGGCTATATAGAAGATGGTAGAATTGGAATAAGTGTCGATTTAGGAATTGCTTTGGATTTAACCTAATGAAATATTATGGATCTATTTTTGGATCTTCAATTTTTTTTTTTATTTTACAATGTTTTTTCGCGAAGCTTATAAGAAAGGAATGTTAATTGAGCCAAAACCTATCTATCTATGATGTCAGAGATCGAGAATTTGGCAAGCAAGTGGAAAGGACTACCTTTTCCGAATGATGCAAAATCAAGCAAACCAACAAGTAGAGAGGCTGAAAAGTAAATAATGATTCATACATTTAGCTATGGATTTTATATACAACTTATCAAAGATGACACAAACGCTCAGGTATGCACAATGCCACAATGATATGTCTGATAACAAGAATATTAATATCATTGGAACAATTTTGAAACTATCAGATAAATGATATCTGGAAAGAAATTGATATTTCTAAAATAAAAACACATGCGACTAACATTAATTTAGCTAAGGCCATGGTTGTGGAGAATTTCTTTACCCACCATTTTGTATGTTTGATGTAGAGACATCAGCTTACAAAGACATAATGGCATATTTGTAGTATGTAGAGTGAATTTGTAGCAAATGCTTTTTATATACTATGAAAATGATGTTTAGGGCATTATAAAACTTCATTACCTATTTTGTTTGTTTTCTAATCACAATTAGCAATTGTAACTATGACATTACTTATTTTTTGTTTTAATGTGCTGTTAGATAGATAACAAATGGATTCCTAAATCAAACAAATAAATAATATGGATTAGAGTTTGGGTTTCTAAAAACATTCACAGTTTTGCTTAATTGGAACTATTGTAGTTGTGTCATTGTAACACTTTCAGTTTTTATTTATAGATGTATATATAAATATGTTGGATTAAACTTTTAGTTTAGAAATGGAAATAGAGTTTAAGATTTTTCATAAAACAATAAACTTAGAAAAAGAGACAAATGATTTAAAATTTGCAAAAAAGCCCATTTATAGAGTTTAGACAAAAAACTTTCCCTCTTACATGAACAATATTAAAAAAAGTTGTACTAAAAAATTAGCCATATAACTATAGAAATAAACTTTCAAGGAATAATAAATAATTGACATATACAATTCATTTACAATTGTGTATGAAAATTTTATAAAAGTATAAAATAGACCTAAATCAAAATTGGCTTTAAAGTTATTTTAACAAAATTATCAAAACAAAAGAAAAGAAATTGGACAAGTTAGGTATTTGGAAATTCACGATAAGAACAAACAAATCTAAACAATACATAGCATTACAACAAATTAGCAAAGGCGACAAAGGATCTGAAAAAAGAATATAAACATAACAATTTGAGATGAACATATATCATGAAGGGACGAAGAACATATGTAGATTTGAATTAAAACAACATCATAGTCATGTAATCAATTGAGATGGAAGAGGGTTTTGATTTACATATGCAAGATGATCAATTAAACACATCTGAATTAAAATAATACAATAGTCATGTATTCAATTGAGATGGAAGAGGGTTTTGATTTGCATATGCAAGATGATCAATTAAACACATGATGAATCTTAAAAAATTCAAGCATATGAATGATAAAATGTATAAATAAAATAATTTGAGAATTACCTTGGATGTTGCCTATAAACACACCTTGAAACGATAAATCAAAAACTCCTAGACTCTGTAGAATCAATCTCCAGATCTTGCAGGGATCAAGAGATAAGAACCACCTATTAATTTTATTTTTTTATGTTTGTTTTTGGAATTTTTTAGATCCTATTCCCCTGTTAATTTACAAACATGACATGATGGAGAATGGGAGAAAAATGCTGAATGAATGAAATAAAGGATGCAATAAAAGACCATTTAAGATAGTGGATCATGTTCTTTCTTTTATTTCTCCTTTACCTCCTCTTCATCTCGAAATTGAAATCTCCTCCTCTCCCTATTTTGCACTGCTATATTAAGGAGGGAATGGAGCTCAAAAAATTTCCAACCTATTTAGCATTTAATCATGTTAAATCTAATTTAAATATTCTACCGATATCATATATTGAATGCGTGTTTATAAATTTTATTTACGCACTTTATTAAGTACTAATGGTATTAACATAACTTAAATAAAGTTTTAATAACTAATACTTCAAAAATATTAATTAATTTTAAAAACACTTAGTACGTATTCTATTTAAATTCAATTTAAATATTCTAACGACATCGTATATCGATATACACGTTTATAGATACACGCACTTTATTAAATACTAATGGTATTTAAACAAATCGAATAAAATTTAATAATTATTGTTTCATAAATATTAATTAATTTAAAATAATTATTAATTAATTAAATCATGTGTTTCGTTCGGAGTATTCATCATTTCGTTTGTGTGACTCAAACGTGTAAATTTAATCAGCGATTAATATTGAACAATTCAAATATTAACGTCTACACTTCATCTTATCTAGTGATGTGACATTTTGGCTAAATTTATCACATACATATCTTTTGGTAAAATCCAATTTTGTTTATTGTAAGCACTACCTGGTAGTAATGATCATTTACACAATTTTTCTTGCCAACATTACATTACATTAGGACTTAGGGAATTTAGTTTTGGCCAAAATTCCAATATCGTCCACATTCAACTTGGTTAGTTTATAAACAAAGGCTTGATTCAATAATAACATTTATTATTAACTATACTATTCCGGTCAAAGATTTTGAATTTGAGTTGACTACAGTTGACCATGATAGTAACCCTATATAACTGAGAAGACGGATTCTCTATTGATTAGTGTTTCACTTCCAATGCTTTAACTTAGATCCAACTATAATTGTTCAGTGGACGCTATTTCATGATTTAACTATAATCAAAGTGGAGTATCGATACTGAAGTTCCATAGTATTCTCAAGTTGGGTATGTGTAACATTGTCACTTCGAGATTCTGTGTTTGTCCTTAGTTATATTAACCAACAGAAAACTCTCAAGTGAGTCATTCCATAGTGATCTACTAACTATCTGCACGTAACCTCTTGGTGCCCCTAGCAGCTACGAGTAATACACTATCCAATATATGGAGAACTTTACACACTTTAATCCCAATGATGTTTCGATATCCCATCTTGAAATATTTTGACTGTGAATATTTAAAATAATATGTTATTTTTAATGTGATAAAGTTCTCACGATTACAACACTGTAATTGCTATCACATACCATATCATTTAAGGATTTTCTATTTAATATACTTTAAATTAATTACTTAATTAAGTATATCACAATACAATAAGTGTATAATCGAAGGAAAATGCCTTTTTATTTATGAACAAGATTGGTTATCGATTTAGATATATGTAACAAATTACATAATTACCCCTATGACATATCCCTAACTCTATGAATCTCCCACTTGCACTTGGGGTCAATTATGGAATCTTATTTCAACTTTTTCAATCGGTTTTCTCAAGAACTAATCGAATCAGTCATTTAGTGAACAAATGTTCTATTTTGTTTTAATTATCTATTTTGTCAATCAATACTTTCTGATGTTGATAAACCGCCTTTATCATGTGGAACTATTCAAGCTCTCAATTTCTAGAGGGCTCTAGGTCCTTTTACGAACTGTATCGCAACATTGTTATCATATAACAATGTCATGGGATTTAACATTTGGAATCACTCCTAACTCGGTTATAAATTTGCGCATTTGTTTATACTTCTTTTATCGCACGCTTATTAAAGGCGACGTCCTTAGCCTTTAGTTGAATCAGCCACTACTTACTTTTTTGGAACATTTCCTACTTAAAGTTCTTAACTTAAGGCTGAACATGAATTTAGGATTGACATACCATACTCGATATCACTTGTGAAGTTTGAGTCCACTATCTCCTTCATAAGGAATTCGTTTTCTATAAACTATTCCCTAGAATTTTGCAAATAATTGAAAACACTCTCTATTATCATATAATGATCTTAATTCGGATTTGATACTCGCTCCGTGTATCAAACACATAAAGGAAGTGAGGTATTATGGACAATATAACATGTACGATAATTCCTACTGCTAGTGCATGAGGAATCCATCTTACATGCTCCATACTAAACATTTTATATGGTCTCTATGTACATCGTTTAGTAGGGGTGGGCATTTAACCGAGTTAACCGACCTAACCGACTTAACCGGTCTTAACCGAACCGCTTTAACCGACAAAATCGGTTAACCGAACTTTCGGTTAACCGACCGATGTTAACCGACAAAAATCGGGTCGGTTAACCATATTGCAGAAAGTTTTTTTTTTCAATTGCTCAGTACTCACTATCCACAACCCGGCCCAACTCACTATCCCTAACTCTAACATAATCGTGCCTTGCTGCTAGCCGCTTTTCACAAAATCATTTGTCTCGTTCCAACAAAAAACCTAGATCTAAAAATTAAAATTTTCGCAAATTCCTGTATAGCTAAATCTTTCGGATACAAATCGATCAACATATTTGCAGTGCCGCCGCCTTTGTTTTGATTCTTTGCTGTATTGGTCGTCGATTTGAGCTATAGTGAATGCTAGCATGAAGAGAAAGAACTGAGTTTGATTTATTACGTGTAATTTTAGTTTTTATCTGTTTAATAATTTCAATCGTGCTAAATTCAAATATTCTACCGAATACCTTGCATATTTATATGTATTTTTAGAAGATTCGCTTAGCAAATTAAAACTGTTTTCATATAGTTATGATTATCGTTCAGTTTGTATTCTTGAGCTGTTCGTTTTGTATTTTTCATTATCGAGCCATTTGTTTTTGTTGTATGCAGTTATAATTTACAGTATTAAGCTATATATAGTTTCAGCTATATGCAACAGTAGTTCGTTTTGACTGCATGTTTTTGAATATAACTTTGTGTTTCGGTTGTTTTCCTGATTTCTAACATATACTTGCTTAAACCCTTGGTTGTTTAAAAGTTGAACTAGAATCATAAGTTTTATAAACAATATGTACCTTTCTTTAAGAATGCTAAGTCAAAGCATGTCTAGTTAATATATAATGTGGTCTACTTAACGCATGTACGACATAAAATTATGCCATAATGTTCTTTATTGCAATGTATATCCACTTGAAATTAGAATCGTATTGTGGTATAAACAATAATATTTTGTTATTAGAAAGATTCTCAAAATAATGTTTGAACTAGAGTGATTTTAATATTGTTATTTTTGTCAATGCTAATGTCAATTAACATTTAAGATCTTAAAATTGTTATTTTTGTCAAATGAATGCTTATGTCCATTAAGATTTAAAATTAAGTAATTGAATTAGAGAATTAATATTTGCAACTGAGATTTCAGTTATTATATACAAGAGTAGGGTGCTGTAAAATTTTGAGAAGTTTAATTTGGAATTTTAAGAGCATAAAGTGGCTTAATGGGTAAATTATTTCTATTTGTATGACCTATATGAATAATATATACTTTTATTATACCGTCATACAGTTTGTACTAAATTTATATGAATAATATATACTGAATAATATGTGAATAAAATTTTGTGGTGTCAATGTAGTTCTTATATTGTTAACCACGTGAATATCAATTTTATTCCCATTGATTTTGTTCTGCTTTGTGTTTATCCTATTGCATTAGCCTCATGGGAATTATGCTGTATAGTATGATGAACTTAATCTTAAGGTTATTGGTATCTCGGGTATGAATATTTTTCTAAGTTATTTCATTTTTTGAAAATGACTAAAGTGATATGGTGAGTTTATAATATATATGGTCATATGCAAATGCTTCTTTTAGGTTAGTCAACTTGGTGCAATTACTCAAAAATATCAAATTTTCTTTTAGAAGGGATCTTCTTTCTTATCTTCCTAGCATTTTTATAGGACAGTCATAGTTAATTGCTGCTTTTAGGTTAGTAAACTTGGTACAATAGCTTAGAAATATTAGAATTCTGTTCAAAAAGTATCTTCTCTCTTATCTTCTTATAATTTGAACTATAATGGATTATCAAATCATAATATTTCTTTCTAGAATTAATAGTTCAGTTTTTGTAACTTTGATGTTACATGAACTTTTGGGTAATTTGATATTATTCATTTATTTATATGAGTACATTTATAAACATGTAATCTTTTTGCAATTTTACATATGACATGCCTAAATATTCTATTATGTGCAATTTACTTGAAACAAATCTGTAGATAATTTGATATGAAACCTTTCTAGTCATATAGACTTCAGATTTTTTTAATATGCAAAAGTACATGAATTTTTCCGAAAAGAACAATTGTTACTTTGTTGGTTTTTTGAGTTTATCAAATAAGTCATACTGTTATCATATATATATATATATATATCTATACTATAAAGCAAAACCTTGGTCAAAGCGATCAAAGTGAAGCCTTTTTGGCATTTCCAAAATTGTCCGAGTTAATTCGTTCCAACAATCTACCGTGTTGGGTTATTTATGTAAATTGCAGAAACTAATTAGGGGACATAACCATCTTTCACATTCTCCTCCATCACATTCGTTAGTTTCTCTCCCAAACGATAATATCTTAAGCAAGGAATCAAGCGCCTATGATATTTCTCAAAGTAAGATCTAAAACTTACTTTACTGATTTGGTTTCTAGGGTTTTGTTTTCCGTCTCTTAGGCTAAGATTCAACTTTCTAATTTGATTCATGTTCAGTTTTGACTCATTTTGTTCATTCTCCTTCTTTTATATTTTAGTTACACAGAAATAACTGTATCTTTGTTTCTTTTTCCTATTTCTATTACTAAAAATACCAAATTTCGAAAATTATATACTGTTTTTATGTTTTTATTACCAGAAGCTTCTTTTGTTTTGGTCAAATTGCGTTCATTGATTACCTTGATTGAGTTGCTTTACTTATATATAGTTGTTCATCAGTTATATCCAATGACCGTAGGAAAGTACTTGCATAATTAGATTGAGATATTGTTCTTATTGTTGCAAAAAATGGGTTCATTTTTGATTGCTTTTATTGCTATATATGTGTAAATATTTCTGCCACTCTTTAAATTTAGTACCAATTTTAGTTATACCGCCTAGGCAATTTTTACAGTTTTTTGTGTTCTGGAAAGCATGTATGTGTTCCATGTAATAGATTACTTTAGCGTTAAATGAACAGAGATATCCATGCATGAAGTTGACATTGATGACCGTGAACATTCTTTGTTTTGACCATTATTCAGATCATTCTTTGAGTTTTCCAGTTAAATGGTAAACCCCTTTATTTTGTCTGAATCGCTGGAATCCCTCTTATTATTCCAGTATAATCACCATTGCTCACTACAAAAATTAGTTTCATTCATACTAGCTATGATTTATTTCCTAATTTACTATTGCATTTTAGAAAGTTAGGTATGTAGATTAAGCTAAAGTTAGGCACATTTCTTTCAATCTAAATCATATGATTTGTTCTTACATATGTCAGTTGATATATTTTGTGTTTCTAGGTTGCATTTCCAATATTGATGGCTCAGGTGCTCACATAACCGAAGAGAGTTACAGTTCATAACATAGAAAAATTGCGACAATGCATATGAAATGATACTTTTAAACACCTTGGGACAAATTTTGTATTTCCACCTGATGAAAATTCAAAGCCATGGAAAGTATATTTTGTAACTTATTTACCTCTTAACCTTCTATTGAATTTCTTGGGTTATCTTGCAGGAATTTTAAATTTGCAGACAGGAAGGATGTTGCTAATAAACTGAAATTGGGGTATATAGTACACATTCATTTGGAAGATGGTGATTTTGTTCTATTTAATGGACAACCAAGCTTTCATGTCTATCATGTGTCATAAAGTATTCTGTCACATTCTTCTGTTATTTGTTCGTTGGTCATTTGCTCTTTTTAAACAGTGGATCCTCTTTTGACATGTTTAGGCAAGGATTATGCAGTGGAGAACCTTAAGATTCAACGAGACTGTTTGCAATCCATATAATGCCGATTTTGATGGTGATGAGATGTACATACATGTACCATAAAGCGGAGAAGATAGGAAAGAGGCGTTTATGCTTATGGTGGTATGATCCATTAGTTCTTTACTACACTTTTGATGGAACCTAATATGCATATGCTATTTCACAACTTTTTGATACCAACTGACATATAAATTGCAATTACATAATCATACTCTTAACTCAAGCTGTAAGATTAGAAACTTATATTTAAATCAATCTGTTTATATTTTTGCAGGTACAAAATAATTTGTGTACGTCCAAAAATGGTGAAATTTTAATTGCTTTGCAATAAATTTTTCCGACTTCATCCTTCCTTATTACTAGAAAGGACACATTCTGTGATCGTTCTTCCTTCTCCCTTATGTGTTTATATATAAGTGGTGGGACAGAATCCATTGATTTGCCAATTCCTTCTTTGTTGAAGGTAAATTGTGAAGTTTCTTTGTTGAAAAGTCTAATTATTTTTATTTTTAATACTTTTTTCATTTTCCTATTTCCTGCTATGTTCATTATAGTATCTCTTACTATCCATCCTAGGTAAAACATTGGTTTAAATTTTGATATTTGCAGTAGCGATTCTATGCTTTTAAGCATGACTGGAATTAACACACTTAGAATAGACAATGCACCGCTGCTGCAATGTACAAACCATATGTGTCCAGTTTGCATGCACTAGCATGTGAAACTCAATTACAAGGATTACTGGAAGGCAAAAATCGCTATCACCAATTTTAATATTGGTTAAATTACACACAGTGGATTTTGGTTGCTCAGTATCCGAATCTGAATAATGTAACTGAAAGTCTTCAGCTTCGACTATAAGCCTTTAGTTCCTTACCAGTCTATTAGTAAGTTCATATTACTAAAAATACTATGTAAGTAAGATGCAGCACAAAGTGACAAAATCAACATCGACATTATGATGCTCAATAAAGCTTTAGCAAAGTAGAATTACATAAACACTACGACACCTGATTTTCAATTTCTGTGCCTATTTTTAACTAAAAAGAAAACAGGATGTTATATACTTACTTGAAGAACAGAATATGCTTTATATATTATAGTACTATTTTTGATTAATTTCTGTACAGAAAATATTTTACATCAAATTAAACTTTAGGCACTTAAATTACTAAACAGAAGACTGGATACATTTTTATTTACTTTATATAGTGTCTATTGAAAATTAATATTAAAATCGATTGTACTTTCCCTAATCATGAAGGCACTACTAGATATACAAATATATTTTTATTACTCAGGATGAAATATAATGTATTTTTAATCTATTCTAAATTCATGAAAGTCAATTAAATCTAGCATTGTTTAGATGCAGATAATTGTATGACATGATAGATTTTGAAGAGTAAAATTGAGACTATTCATGTTTAGTATTTTACATAAAATATTTTGTGTGAATTGAAAAGTATCATACACAGCCCATCTTATTCTTCTTCCTCATTGAAAAAACAGAGCTCTCTATAACATGCCCGCTCCACAATCAGTTTGAATCCCATATTGACAGTTACTCGAATACGTAGTAGATGATACAGCGTTTAGTTGGTTATTTCATTGTTATTATTATTATAATTTAAATAATAAAAGATTAATACTGATATGGTTAGGTTTTCATAAGTAATTGCTGTATCATGAGGGAATTGAGGGGCACAATAAGATTTCACATTATACAGATTAGGCAAACCCAGTAGTCATTTATTCATTTATTACTATTTTATCATTGCGTTTAACAAAAATAAGACTTTAAAAATAATGTCCTTTAAAAGTTGGAAAACATGCTATCTATTTATAGGCATGGTAATAGGTATCAAAAAGAGTACCTGTGTTCAACTTTTCCCAAAACCAAAATCTCCTGCAGCATTCATAAAAGAAAAATAGTGTATTCTACATTGAATTTATAAGATTTAAGGCGCCTTACAAGAGTTTCAGTAGATATCATTTTACTTTCTTTGACTTGAGTTTAGGAAAATATAGTTTCAAATAGATAAGGTTACACAGTAGAGCCACGTATTTTCTTTTACTGTCGGTTTTGTTATAGATTCCAAATTATAACATAATATAAAAATTATTGCATAAAAGAATATTCAAACATAAACGTTAAGAAACATAAATTCATGTTTTGGTTATTATAAAATCTGCAAACCACCCTTCAAAATAGTTTGGAAATGTTTAGTAACAAACAACTAGATACAAGACTGTATCATAAACAAACAATGTCCATGCGTATTCATTATTGCTAAAGACTGCACATACACTTTGATCTATATATAGTTTCCGCCTTTAACACTGTTCTGAGCAAACTGAATACCCCATGCACTCACGTGCATCACATGTACATGTGTAAAGGTTGTGTCATAAATTCTAATTTGAAAATTTTATCTCCCCTAAAGCAGAAACATGGTTTCATATAAACAATTGAAATACATAAATATAGTGTTAGTTATTGAAACATGCCTTCATATATTGCTCCTCACGCTATATGGCTTCATAACAAACTATTATTGTTGAGATTTTATGCTCACATATTTTCTTATGTTCCTCTGCTTATAAGAATTGGACTTTTTGTTGGTTGATTTTGTTCCTTTTTAAAGTGCAAGAATATGGTCTTTTATGGTAGGATTTTGATCCTTTTATAGTACGTTGTTGGTCCTTGCATGTCCTTTCATACTTTAATGTACAAATCCATTCTTTTATATACGTTTGAAAAAGGGTAGGTTCTTTTAATATATAAGTGGATGCCTAATAAAAGGAAAAGATGCATTACGGGTTTGCTTGATGTGCAGTCAGAGCATGCGGTATGCATGGCAATGGAAATTTTTATGTCTGTGCTTAAAAGCATTATAAAACATATATCATTTTTACAGTCTGGCTTCTACCTAAGCATGAAAAGCGCTTCTTTATTGTGAAAGCGAAAATATTTGTAAATCTTCACTGTCAAAGCAACATATTAATGGTCAGTGTAGTTGAAATTTCTGTTTATGTCTGTGTTTGTAATCCTTTAAATTCAATTCGCACTCCAAGCACTCTTACATGTACAATGATTTATCGGTTGTCAAATGTTTCTTGATTTGGAAATTGAGTAATGTCTCAGTTAATATGTCTGTAAGAAATTACCGAATTGGCTAAATAATAATAGACTATATTACGCTACAAGTTCTTTGCTTGAAATTCTACAATATTACAGTAGACTATCATATGAGTGTAGACGAGATACTCTTTGTTCAGTAGGCATTTTATGGAACTTCTATGGAGGCCTGCTCAAAGATTTGGTTGCCTAAGTCCATAAACAATTTTAGTCTGCGTTATAAAGAAATTTTAAAGTAAAAATTATAGTCCACTAACGGACTAAAACCTTGATCATCTGCACTAATTTTGTATAACTTACCAGTTAGTTATAATCAATTTTGTTTATGAGTATATTCGATTTTGGTTTGTAATAAACATGAGCCCTGATCTTCAGAACTCAAAGAATTGGAATTCTTTTACAATAAAGCAACTATTGTATTTAGTATTTATACAGATTTTATTTTCTATCCTTCTTCAACAACCTAAGTATAATGAATCTGTCACGACCCGCAAATCCGTACTCCTTGATTAAACACTAATCTCCATTGATTAACTCAAGATGCACGGAAATACGAAGCATGAGGGTTTTAAAAAGAAGAAAAAAAGTAGAAGAAGAAGAAAGCAGAAAAAGAGAAGAAGAACAACAGAACAACATCAGAAAACAGAAACAATTAGAGAATCTCACATATCGCAGCGGAACAATATATAATAGATAATCACTAATCTTTTAAAACAAAGAACTATATCAGTTTATACATACATCAATCAGAGTCAATATACAACTCAATACAACAATGGACAGTTATATAAACTTGTCCTCATACAGAATACATAGCGGAATAAATAAACAAGTACGTATGTACGTTTCGCCATCCAGCTTGCTTCCAAAGCTCCAGAATATCCGGAATATCCTGATAACATAACTCTAGGCTGCCTGTGTGGAAATTGGTGGGCACCCAGAGTTTAGAAGGGAACAATAAACTCCGAGTCAGTCATGGTGACTGGTGTGAGATCGTAAGACAGTTTATTTTTAAAATAAACAACAGGAAAATTTTAAAGTCAATTCGCAATGCTTTTGGAAAATGAAACTACCATAAGACCTCCCGCCACACACACAATGCAAACGCAGAATTGGAGGAGATTTCTTCTTATGATAGTCAAAGATGCTTACTACGAAAAATCAAATCATTTTTGATATTATTATTAGTGCATAGTGTAGAAATCATTTCGAAAGTACAATATAAATCTTAGCCAGCATAGGTACCATTATAGTATGCTTACTATAGCTGCCATATTAGATGGAAGGTTCTACAACTAAAACCGTACAAGGCTCGTATTGTTTTTTTGGATTTCCAACAAATAGTCAGGCTAAGGAACTTCCTATGCCACGAAGGAACGCCTCAGGAATGACGTCCCGAGAACCTAACCGGATCTCTGCCAACACAAGGCCGAGTTACCTCTGCAAAAATAGGTAACCACTGACACGCATATGCCATCCCCCGATCGTAACCGATCTTCCCGAGGATCCCCGATTCGCAACAAACCACATAATAAGCAGTATCAACATAGGTTAAGTATCTGGACTCCATACCATGATACCACCTCTATCCAGAAGGAATGACATACACTAAGGGGCGCTACTCCCTAGAACCTTGCCGCAACCTTCCTGTTTTGACCATTTCCGGGGTGTGAGGCTCGACGAAGTCTCGTCCACAAAGCTACGCTTCCATAAAGCCATGCTTCAGGTCAAACAAATGATCATAGAAATGATCACAAAGATAAATGATCAAACAAATGATCATATCACAAATGATCAAACAACGATCATTTCACAGCAACACTTAGCATGCCACGTTACCAAATTGGGAGTATATTGCTGATAAATTTCAACTACATAACCTCTGAGCTCGTACGTCTCAGAGAAGGGTGTTAAGCTAAGAGAATAAATTCTCCGCCACCAACAGATATGCATTTGAAAGAAATCAGCTCAATATCTCAATTTGTAACGTCAGACACACAATCCATACAAGTCTGTTCCGGGATCGAACAGAACCGAAGGCACTTCTCACGAAGCCCTTGCACATCTGGATAATTTTCTAATCACGTCCGGACTTCCCGTCACTAAGGGTGATAAAACCTCTAAATCGGAGATCAGCCGATGTAGAGTAACTCGACGGTAATCCTTCCGTTTTCAAAAATATCCGGTCTTCAACACCTGTCATCAAATGCGATTCATAACGACGTATCACATATTCGGAATGGGTTATACGACCCCATGGTCCTTTCCCGGCTAACCCGAATAGTGAGCGCTTATTCAAAAATAAGTGTGGCATTCAAATTCATCAAATTCACAACAAATGCCCATTCAAGGTAATTATTGATAGTCGGTTATTTAACTATCAATAAAGATGCGCAACATCATCAGATTCCAAATAATTTTCCAAATTATTTATTTTTCAAAATATCTTTACTAGATATATAATTTCCACACTTCAAAAATAAATCAATATTTATTTTTTTAAAACGAATCTCCATTTCTTTTATAAATTCCATAGTGAATTTATATTTCAAAAATATCTACTGATATACGATTTTCAATCGATTTCAATATTCACTTTCGATTTATCTTTTCAAAGATAAATTCTCAAAACGTTTCATTTTATTTTGGAAAAGCATTTCCATACTTATTTAATAATAAGTATTTCACAAATCTATTTATTTTCAACATTTGAAAATATTCGATATACTTAAATCAAAATTAAGTATAAATTCATTCTTTAAGGAAATCATTTACTATAACAACATCTATTTGAGTCAAAACGAATGTTACGTAAAACATCGTTACGACGACTCAAAATCACTAGTATAGGGATTCGGAATTAAGATAGATATATAAATCCCAATACTACATAAAACATTTTCTTTCGAAAATCATTTACTATAACAACAGTGTTATAGTCCACCATTTCCTTATTTCTCGAAAACGTCTATTTCAACAATAAATGTTGAAATATATGGTTTCGATATTTAACACATTTTAAAACATCGTTAAAACAATTAACTTCATTTTTAAATGTCATTTTCCCAAAATAATACCCATTTTACTTAAAAATATATTCACTGTCCAAAATCGTGAATATACTTCACTAACCAAATTTCAATATTTATATTTCAAGAATAATTCGCTATCCAAAATCGCGAATATATCTCCTTTAATAACCTTCTATATTTAATTTATCAAATCCAATTGATTTCGAATTTATAAAACAACGTTTATAAATTCTATTCTATTTTCTATAACAACTTCGGTTTATAAGTCTCATTTTATTAACTTCTATAATTCACTTATCAAAATAAGTGATTTCAGAATTATAAAACAATGTTTATAAATTTCAATTCTATTTATAAAAACTTCAATTTATAAATCTTCTTTGTTAACTAATTCAATTCATAACTCAATTTTTTATACCAACATATTTTACCAAATCATTTCCATTTATAAGTTCACAATTTATAAATTTCTTTCACTTATAAATTCTTAAAAATTCATTTTAACGCTTATAAAAACTCGTTTTATAATCCCAATATTTTAAAGTTAAAAATATCAATTTTGTACATCTTTTAAATAAACCGTTTATAATACTTTAGAAATCTCAATTTAAACCATTTTATAAATTTCTTAACTTTTATTTCAAAAATCACACTTTGGTTATATTTCACAAAAATCTTAACTTTTATAACTTTAAAATTTGAACGTTAATTTATTTAAGATGAATCAATTCAAAAATTAAATAAAACGTATACCTTTCAAAAAATCATTTTAAAAAATCTCTTTTAAAATCATCATCGTTATTTTTAACTTCAAAAATGAATCCGATGATGCAACAGCACCAATTAGTCAATCACGACAACAAACATCATATATCAACATATGATAACAGAATACATCACAATATCTGTAAATAAATAAATACTGGTGAGGAATCCAGTTGGATCCCTCCAACCTGTTTCCCTGCATCCACAGACATTAGCACAATACCAATTCCACTTCGAGGTGGAATATCGCGGTATATGGGTTTTATAAAAATCATCCGCTTACTAACGGCGCAATAGGGTCTCATCCGCTATACAGTGCGGGAAATCATCAATCCAATATATACATATGCCAATATGTATATATTGCTATATATATAGATATATCCTACTATATCTAATATCACATCCAATAGCAATCAAATCAATCAATAAATAACTGCAATACAAAATTTATTTTGAGTGAGAAAAATCTCACCTTTGCTTTTAAATTTGCTATCCATTTCCTTTTCGGCTCGATTTTTCTTGCTTTATACCTTGTATAAATAATTTATACAATTTGTTAATATTCGAATCGACTGAACAATTAATTTTCGTTTTCAATTGTTTTAAATTAACAAATTTCTCTTTTAATAATTTTATTTAACTACAATTAAATTTTAAAAACTAAATTTTCTTCTTTCTGCTTCTGTATATATATATATTTTATTTTTAGTTTGCAACAAAAATAGTTTACTTCAGTGATAGTTTCGTTTAATCCAAAATCATATATAAATATCTACTGTACTTTTTCTTTGAAGATAATTTATATAGATTTTTCTTCTATTTCTATTTTTATTTTATAACATCTTTTTGAATAATCCTTTAGTAATTAAAAATAAATTTTAAATAAGTTAACTAAACAAATATATTGCTATATTTTGTTATCTTCAAACTGTTTAAAATCAATACCCTTTTAAATGAAAATATATTGATATTTATCTATATATTTAAATGAAGATATATATATATATATATACTGTAAACTTTTAAACTGAATTGGAATCTCTTTTTTTTCTCTATATTTACATTCCTAATTTACATATGAATATTTGTTTAAATAAATCCAGATTAACAGTTATACCTCACTGCTTGGAAAAAATCGAGATGCTCAAACGCACATCTCGTCACTGCGACCATCGCTTGAACAAACTCGCACGCCACTGATGTTGATCTCGAGCTCGAGTTCCCACGAGTAACTGCCCCGCGACCCAGCCCCTACGCCTCACCCACCATCGATTTGCATCCCCTACTCGAACGCGACTACCGGTCTCAAAAATCGAAATTATGAATCCAAGCTCGAGCTCGATTCCTCTGCCACCGCTCGCGACTTCGATTGATCAACCCCACGCGAGCGCCACGATGTCGAGCTCAGACGCTGCCTCGAACCCTAGATCGAGGCCATCACCCCCTAATTATCATCGTCGCCGTTCGCGACTTGCAATCCACTACAACACCTCGCGAGCGCGAACTCCCCAGGTCGCCGCTTGTCGTGTCGCGATCTCCCATTTTTATTTTTACTTTTATACGAATTGTTTTCTGAAATAGGAGGCGGCCATCATTATTTTGAACGAGATTTGATTTTTGAACGAATGTTTGTCGTGGTCATTTTCTTCTCTAAACGATTTTCGTTTGAAAATGAGGGAAGAATTTTGTTTTCGTTTGTTTTTGAAAGAGGAGGAGCTCGGCATTATTTTGAAATGAAGACGAGAGAATTTTGTTTTGATAATGAATTGAGGAAGGAAGAGGGGAATTTAAAAACTGAAGAGGATGGTTCACACGATCTCGTACCCGTGATTGTAGGCGTGAGTTAAGGGAAATGAACGTGTGTATGTCGGCAACAATTTAAAATTTAAAATTTAAAATTGAATTCGATTTAAAATCCAACACGTTTACTCACTGTACGGTCATATATCAACTCCGAAAAATACGAAATTTAAAATACGACAATAATTCAATATTACGGACCCAATGGAACTGGTTTCGTCGGATTCCGAGACTGTGCCTCGGACGGCTATTTTTAAATATCGGTTGAACGATATAAATTCAAAACTGATCAAGTCAATTTCAACTTCGATTCTGAAGCTTCTATTATCTTCAAAATTATCAATACGAATTTTAAAAGCTTTTGAAATATTTTTCTTCAACTTTAAATTGAAGATTTAAATTTTAATTCAACTATCAACAGATTAAATTTTATAATTAAATCGCCAATTTCAAAGTTATATTGGGAATTCAAATTAAATTACTGTTCAAATATTTAAAATAAATTAAATATTTTCAAATTTAATTTGTTCAAAATTCTAGGTCGTTACAGAATCGGTGGAGGTTAAATTTGGTACAGGATTGCCTTATTTGTTTCATTGCCCATTGGATTAGAAGGAAGAAATAAAAAGCAACCATTGGATTATATTTTAGCAAGACCCTAATAAGAAAAATACATAAAATTTTCACAAAATAAAAAATGCACATATTACTTTAGAAGCACAAGCTGTTGTTCATTGCTTTTCAAACTTTAACCGTAATAGTTACAACATCTCCATTTGAACTAGAATACAACATTTTTAACTCTGTCATCTACATATTATTGATGTCGATCTAAGGCCATAGAGAAGGAGGAGAGAAAACGATTGCTACAACTATACTTTAGTTCTTATAGATTACTTACAAGTTACTACTACCAACATCAACCTTGAAAAAATAAAGAGAAAAATTATTACATCAATTTAAGTCTTACAAGTTTTTAGAACGATGTTAATCTAAAGAAAAAGTCACTATATATTGATATGGTGATTTATTACATTTAAAAAAAGAGATGATGCAAGGTTTCTAAGTTCCAAATTATTAGAAGCGCTAATTTTGATATTTATTACATTTCTCTAGATATTGGTGTAATAGTTGATTACTTTCTTGACATGTTTAACCATTTTCCAAAATAACTTAGTCTCATCCATGTTTCGACAAACAGTTTATTTGTGCATGTAGACATGCAACATTACGTACACATCAACGTCATTTTGCATGATCCAAAAAAAATCTTACAAATAGTGTTTTTAATACCAATTCCTCCTGCGCACGTGCATCGCATGTGCCAAAGTACTTGTATATATATACTGGGGTTTTGGTATAGCTTTGATCTTATATGCAGGTGTGAGTTAAAATGATATGTATTAAACTATATATCCAACTGTGAGTTAAACTGTATCATGCAACTGATATGTATTATATATCCATTTGAATGTTGGTATCAGTTCACAATCAGTACAAAGAGCCTGGGGAATTTGAATGGCGGCATGGTTCTTTAACACATGCATGTTATGTTTTCTCGTAATAGTGTACAATGACTGCAGTTAAGTTCTATACAAGAAGGATTATATTATTGAATCGATTTGAAAAGAATACAAAATAAAAGTCCAAAATATTTTAACACAAAGTAACACATTTAGTGAATCCAATGCTAAACCATAGTGTGTGTAATTTGCTTGCTTGCGTGTCCCGTTGATATATGAGATATTTATGTATTTTTCTTTAAATAGTGATGTTTGTCTATTTCCGTCAATTTTTGCATAACAAATCAGTCTTGTATCACTGATATATCGACAAGCATCAACCATCAGTTCAGTTCAGTTGCTCTGAGCATGCACATGATACGTATATTATGCATTCATTTACCAGTTTAGTTCATTTGCTCTTAGTTCATATGCTTTTATCTTTATGAATTTAGTCATTTGCTGTGAACACTGAACAACTGTCTATTATGAGTCATTTTTATGAATTTAGTCATTTTCTTTGATGTTTACTGTGAACATGAGTTTACTATGAACATTAAACAATGGTCATTTTTATGAATTTAGTCATTTTTATGAATTTACTATGAACACTAAATTATCTTCTGAGTTATTTTCTTTGATGTGTGCTAAGAGTTCATATGCAAATTTTTACTGTGAACTAAACATTTTCTTTGATAAACCAATGTCTACTATGAGTAATTTTCTTTGTAATTTCATGTGGGAAGGAAAAAGCATTGCCAGGTTATCATCTCTCTGCTATTTGCACAATGGTCCATATATTAAAAAGTTATCCAGCAACATGTGTCATGCAGTGTTAACTTAGATGGATTTAGGGTAGTTCAATAGAATATGGTTTGATTTACTCATCAGGTTTCATATGCCAATGCTTCATTTCAGTTCGGCTAACTTGTATTCTTTTACCTTGGGACAGAAACTTGGAGATTGGAGACCGAAGTCAATATGTTTTGCAGTCAATTCTACTAATTTTATATTATTTGATTTCGACCCTTTATTGTAGTTACATTAATGTATTCCTTTGTATGTTTGGACTTTTGGTTTTAAAACTTTGAATTGTGATATATTGTATTGTGCAGATTGTATTTGTGTAATGATATTGCTATAATGCTGCTATGATTTGCCTTTGCTATAATGGTTGGTTACTATAATGATATAATGATGTGATATGGGTTTTCAGTTTTCATTTTATAGTTTATGACTTAGAATAGTGATGTATATAAATTGTAATGCTGGTAGTATGACCTATATGGATTCAACATGTGAAGGGTTGCAGATGTTTAATAACTTAGTTGGTTAACCGGTTAAGTTAATCGGTTAACCAGTCAATGGTTAATCGTTTAAGTTAATCGGTTAACCGGTTAACCACGGTTTAAATTAACCGGTTCGGTCGGTAGTTTGATGACTACCTTAACCGACCACCGGTTAACCGAACCGTGTAATATTTTCAGTTAACCGAAAATATTAACCGATTTAGTCGATTAATCGACCGTGCCTACCCCTATCGTTTAAGACATTCCCAACATCCTTTTGTACTATTTATAAAAGATATATTTTCAAATCCTATATCGAAAATTATACAACCATACTAAAATGATTTTAACATGAGTATATCATTAATAACCATAAGTTTGTAATTACTTATAGTTTAGAAATATTTTAGCACGTATTAATATTTTTGCCTTCAAGACACAAGTTTCCTCTTCATTTTGATTGAAAATCAAATGATTTGATTTCTTTATCAAAATACTTACTTGGATCATATCTAATAATCTACAAACTCAGAATCGCTCCTACCGACTTCGAAACACTTTTGTTATTAGGTGCAAATAGCATAATATAAACCATTATTTAGAATTTCCATTTCCACGTGCATATACCAAAATTCAAAATCATATTGGGCAGTAATTTTGTGAATAGAATCTAAATTGACTTAAGTATATTGAATGATAATTCTGTTACGTAAATTTCAGTAATTGAAATTGATTATGTTATTTTACCAATGTAGCTTACCATATTCCAATTGCACTGGTCTTCTTCTTGGAGACACTTTTGTGGCCGATGGATCATTTCCCTTCGGGTATAACCATCAAAAACATATTTTAATAATGTACTTGGAATCATTTTCAGATTTGCGTGTTTAACGACGAAAATTCTATCAATTAGAAAACCACCGATAAATTTCAAATTAAATTTATACCACAAGCGCACGACATACTATCGTAGTACGTAGTGAGTACGGGTCGATCCGCAGGGAATTATTGATTTAAATTTCCTATTCAATCAAATTAACCAAAGTTGAAAAGTGTGAAGCTAAAAATGTAGAAAAAAATGACAAAAAGAAAGTGATAGAAATACGAGAGCTAAATGACAATTTAGAGATAATTCCAATCTCTCTATCATATAGTTCAACAAAACATGAAATTATTATCTCTCTTTTTTAGTCATTAGTAAGTTTAATTGATGTGCTTATCATAAGTATGGCCAATATGTGCTATTAATTAGCTCAACATAAGCCATCAAACTATAACACAACATTTATACTACTTTTCAACTCTCATGAAAAATGATAACAAGTTGAAAGCAAAATCTATTTTAAGTATGGTCTATTAACTATTAATTAGAAATATAGACCATCAAATTTCAATTCAACATTCACTTCTTTGCCATAATCATATTTAGATGAAGAGGCAATTTTTTGTTTGTGATTGATTAAGTATAGCCTATTTGTTATGAACAACATAGACTATCAAATTCAACATGAAACAATAAATCACATCAACATTCATTTAAGCACAAAAGAGAGCAATAATTATCAAAATGTTGAAGCTACATGATTAGAGGCTTCATTACCCCTAAATTGAAGGGATTAGCCTCTCATTTGTGTTATCATATCAACACAAGTAGCATGCAACATGAAACTAAAAGAAGAGGAAAAAGAGAGCAAAATGAAAAGAAAAGCTAAGTAAAAAGAAGTAAACACTAATCTACTTGCATGAATAATAAACTACACTACTAACATAAGAAGAGAAGCATGTAAATAAAGAGAAAACACTAATTAACATTGCATAAAAAAAGGAAAGTTACATGAAAGAAATGGCTAAGTAGCCATGAAAAGAAAAGAGAAGCTTTCTTTTATTTCTAAGCTAAAAACTAACTAAGAGGAAGAGGAGGGTTACATAAAGATATGAGGTATTTATACAAGTTAGAAAGCCTAATTCATTTTTTGGGGAATGCCCAAAATGCCCTTGTAGGAAGTGTGGTGGCCAAGTTATCATTAGCTTCAATAATCACCCATTAAGTGTGCATGAAAGTGTAATGGCCATTAGCATGTGGATTAACTTCTAATTTGTACATGAAGGAAGGTGGGTAGGTGGGGTCCTCCATGATCATGACTTTGAATTATTTCTATCTCCATTCCCTTGTATTCACTCTTATGCATGTATATATCTTCATGAAGCCACTTGTATATGAAGCCAAATTCCTACAAAATAATATAGAAATTTCCAATTAAATTTTCTCAAATTAATATATGCATAACAACGACCATTTTGCCCCCTTATGGAGATGAATATGTGACAATTTGAAAATAATTTGAATTTGGTTTAAACAAGTTAAAATACTCGATATGATCATTTATTTAATTTAAATAGATTAAATATGGTGGTAAAAATATGCACATTTACGTGCACATCAAATACCCCCACACTTATCTTTTTATTCGTCCACGAATAAAGAAAAAAAGAAAAAGAAAAAAAACTAAGATAAATCCATTTTCGTAGGAAACACGATTGCATTGAGCGTATGCAACAAGCCGTTAAACCTCTGGGTGTCCCCAGTAGGACGAGTGTTGTCTCGTGAGGATTTTCAGCGGATACTACCCATAAAATCCAAATGCGAAGTGAAAATTCCTAAATGCAAGACTTATTTACAATGAGATGAATGCAAGTTCTTGAAAATATTTACAAATGAAGGATTTACTTTTAAATCAACATGAATAAGTTAACTATAGGTTTTGGTTACTATCTTGATTTAAGTCATTTACTCATCAAAATTTCCAATAAAAACGAAGTTATCGTAACAAATGGGCTATAGTTTAACTCGTTGTTTCGGTTGATAACACAGTGTAACTATGAAATGGATCCTTAGTTGATTATCAAAGTTTATCAAAGTGGTATTTTCATTTCTTTTGAATAACAAGTCAAATCAAACAAGTTAAAATAGTGCTTGGATTTCAATTGCTTACTCTCTCTTATTTGAAAATTTTATTGATATTAACAATATTTACCTATGACTAACTTAGGTAAACTCAGCCAGATATATTACCCATGCACTGCCTTGCGGACTGATGTGAGGGGAATACAGAGCATGGCGAGTGAAAACACAAGTGTGAACACATGACTCTAGGTGTTTATTAAAAATATAAACTTATATACAAGAAATTTGTTTTTTTGTTTTTTGTTTTTTAGAAGAGAGTTTCACACTATCATCTTAGCACCATTTAACTTAGAAGACAAAAAAATGTTATATCTTTACTTTAAATCAACCACTTTTTAAAACAAAGATTTTCAATTAGGATGTATTCACAATTAACACGTATGAATCTTCCTATATACTAGTTAAACCATTGTTATTTGTAATCAAACTTCATTTTTATTTTGTTAAGACGAATAAATTTTCAAAAATTTCAATTTAATAAACAAAAACCATATATGTATCCTATAGTGTTTCTTTAAAAATAAATCAAAATGCTTAAAAAAAAATTTGTTTTTCGTTTTGTTTTTGAAAATATTTTTCTTTTTTGAGTTTTGGAAGAAAAATGAAAAATTAATCATGAAAAATCAAAAAGAAGATGAGTCTCCCCCCACACTTGATTCTGACTGTGTCCCCACAGTCAACCCAAGTGGAAGGAGAAAAATAAAAACATGACCTTTATTTAAATGAAAATGAAAAGATTACTATTTACAAGAGATTAGAAAATATACAGTTAAAGAGTAAATGAAACGGTCTTCCAAAGACCGATTCATTTGTCTCGTCAAGTATGCGAGACGCAGGTGAATCTTGAAAAACCAAACCTTCAAAGATTTTAAAGTTGGATGTTGATTTGGAAAAACGAATGTCATTTTATTGAAAATCGTACGAGTTGTTTTATTTTCAATTTTTTTTGGGGTTGATAAATCGATTGATTGAAATTCAAGTTTATTTTTACCAATTTGAAATTCAAACTTGTCATTGAAAACTTCCTCATAATTATTGATTTCAAAATCAAAATGGCGATTTAAATCTTCCTCTTCGAAATTTAATAACTCATCTTCAAAAAGTTCATAGAAATCGTGTTCGTTAAATTCGTCTTCCTTTGTTGGACTACCAACAACTTCATTTCATACATTATTTTCAAAATCCAAAGTTGTTGTATTCAAATTTTCGAAATCGGAAAAAGGAAGATCGAAAGTTAAATCGAGTATCTCACCCTCAAAAGAATTGAGATCCAACTCAATTACCGTGTTTTCAACAAATTCATTAAGATCATCATTTTCAGCTTCAAAAGTTGTTATTTTAAAACCATCAATTTTGGTAAAAGATGGATTATTTCTCAACTCATCACACATTGGAATATGATTTTGTTTTTCACGTTGTTTCATATATGTTTCAATCAATAAATCCGTGTGATCATTGTAAATTTCGTCCATTTGTTCAACAAAATCCAACTTATAATTATTGACTTGAGAATTTTCGATTTGGATTTGTTGAGAACAAAATTTTTCACTCGTATCGTAATCGAGATTATTCCCATTGCTAAAATTATTTGAAAAGTGGATCACATTTTTGTTTTGATTTTGAAATTCATTTTGGAGTTCAAAATTGAATTGGCATGGGCTATACTCGAAGTCATTGGAATTTTGAACTGAATTCAAATTTTGATTATTTTGAAAATTTTGATTGAGTTATCACACAAATATGAATTACACAATTTATTTATCCTTTGATTTTGTTGTGTAGAGATGAAATGCTATTTTCGAGATTCGAGGGTTTTTCGTCATTTTGAAAATTTTGTGGTTCAAAACTCGAATCGTTTAAATAATAGTTGTTGTTGAAATATCCATAAGAGTTTGAAGTGAAATTATATTGATTATATTGATTTTCACAATTATCGTAAAATTCATGTAAATATAGGAATTCAGACATTTTCAAGAATGTTTTTGGTTTTTTTATAAAGAAAAAATATTTACAAGTAGAATTTATTTTTTTTAAAATGGAAAATTGATTTTTGTTTTGTTTTTGGATTTTCAAATTTTTTTTGGCTTTTTGAAAAGATTATATATGTTTTTTCGGATTTTTGTTTTTTTCTAGAAAAACTAATTTAAATTTTTTTGGATCCTTTTGATTTTGAAAATTTTCAAAGGAAAATGATTTGAAAAAAAACTAAGTTGAAGAATATTTACAATTTTTTTAGTTTTGGATTTTGATTTTTTTTATATATGCATGAACTAATGCAACTAAATGAATGCAAGGTTTTAATTACAAATGATTTATCCTAAGTTAACCCAAAATTGTATAACCGCACTTTGTCTTAAATCAACAAGATAGTTCTCAGCCAGGTAACGGGCAGGGGTTATCGATACACCACGAATCACCGTAGTAATGCAGCCGAAGGTTTAAGTACCTTTAGAGAAACAATTCAGTATAATATTTACGAATCACCGTAATATTTATAACTGATTATTGCTTTGCTGTAGCCTAGACACCAAGAAATTAAATTGTTCTAAGAAGACAATTTGTCAATATACAATTAAGTGCGTTATTATTAATCAAATTCTAAGATGAAATGCAAAGCAGAAAATAAACGTATATTAACAATGCAACTATGAATGGATTTTTGTTTTGGTTTTGATTTTTTTTATAAATGCAAGTAAACAACAATGCAAGACAAACAAAAATAATAGATATATACAATGCAAGGAAAATAAAAAGAAAATTATAAATAAGCAAGCAGTTATTATTTTGGCAAGCTAAGCGAAGCAAGCAACTCTTCCCACCTGCTTTGGCAACCTGAAAATAAAAACAAGATATATATACAATTTTTTTTTTGAATATGAAAGAAGTAACTAAAACAAGGGAAGATCAAAACAAATGAAATCGAAAGAAATCAAACAAAACCAAAGATATTTTTTAATAGAACAAAATAAAATAAATAAAACAAAGGAGAGTAAAACAAATGAAATGAAAAGAAGTTAGAAACTTATTTGTTATTTTTTAAACTAGGAGGTAAAATAAAAACAACAGCAAAATTTTATTGATTGGCCCTTGAAACAAAAGCAATTTTTTTTCTTCTTTCAAGCGGTCTTGTAACCTGGAAATTGAACAAGATATATATATATATATATATATATATATATATATATACATACAACTTTAAAACAACTCAAACTCAAACACAATTTAGTTATTCCCACTGAAACAACTCAAACTCAACACAACACTGAAATTTAAACAAACTCAACACTGAAATTTAAACAAACCTGGAAATTTAAACACAACACTAAAACAACTCAACACAACATTCAAACACACAAACTCAGGTCCACGAAACAAGCCTACAAACAACCCCATGTATATGTTAAAAATAAAATCACAACTTAGTTATCCCCACAGTGTCACTCTTCTATGAAACGAAAGACGACGAGCAAATTTTTTTCTTATTTTCGATCAACATCAAACAAACCCAAAATCGATTGAATCAAAAATCACGATCACATTAAAAATCTAGGCTCGAATTAAAGCTCGGTTCCTATTTGATCGCTGAGAGGGTTGTGAGTTGGAGGAGGAAATCGAGTTTTTGATGCGTGATTGAGTGATTGAAGTTCAATTAGATGATGTTCTGCGATTGGTAGAGGAGGTCGGGGGTAGCGATGATTGCAGGCGGAGTTCGAGTTTGGGCTTCAACTTGGGTTGTTCGAATTCCAACAGGCGATGGGTTAAGGTGGAAGATGGGTTTGCTTGAGTTGATGTCGGGGTCGCTGGCGGGTTAGAAGTGGATGGATTTGGAGAGGTGCTGTGTGTGTAGTGGAGTTGCTGGAAGTTGTACGGTTGGAAATTGCGTGCGAACTTGTTGTTGGAGTACTGTCAGTTTTGTGAGGAGATGATGATTGGGATTGGTGATGGAAGACAGAAGGATGTGCAAGCCTGGGAAGTAGATCGAGTTAGTGAAGTGTTGAAGCAGTGAGATTTAGGAAATGTTGCCAGAAACGATGGATGATGGTGGTGGTTCGTTTGCTGTCTGCTGTGATGGTCGTAGGTGGGGGTTTGCGACAACGTTATGGTGATGGAAGTTGTATTGGCAATGTTATGGAGAGTTATATGGTAATGCAATATCAAGTATGGGTTGTTGAAGTATTACAGAAGTGGTACAGGATGTGTTGAAAGTGCAGATGTATGTTTAAGGATGTAGAGGCGGTGGTAGTTTGGTGATGTGAATGGCAGTTTCTGGTGATGTATGAAAGTGAGTTGCAAGTTGGTGGTTGGTTTTGGAACTTGTTTGAAGTGGAGGAGTACATGGTGGCTATGTAGTGTGTAGGCAATTGTGATGGTTTGTGGAGGGGCAGTGTAGCGATCCTGAACTCGGCCTTCGAAAATCGGCACCCGTACTTCACTTGTACTCAAAATGCCGTAGATTCAAACGCCGAATCTGGCTCACCGGAGCTTATAACACCATTAAGTATAACAACACAGCGGGATAAAATTATGATATCATATACAACTCCAATGAATACAATATCCAGTATGATATACAACAATGATATCAATATGATACAACAATATCAGAGATAAATAATGATACAATGGAAATAACAGAAGTGATAACTCCAAATGATCCTCGAAAGAGAATGAGTCCACCAACTCCAATATCAAGCTCGAACCATCATCACGTAAGACAAAGGTAAGCAATGTCAGTTGTGATCTCCAAAACTGAACTAGCTCCAATGTCGACTGAACCTGATTATCTGAAAAAGAAACCCAACTCTAGACTGCCCGTGTGGAAAATTGTGGGCACCCAGAGTTTAGGAAGGGAACAATAAACTCCGAGTCAGTCGTGGGACTGGTGTGAGTAACAAAAACAGTTTATCTTTAAACAACAACAAAAGAATTTTAGACATTGAAACCCGCAATGCTTTTGGAAAATGAAACTACCATAAGACCTCCCACCACACACACAATGCAATCGCAGACTTGGAGGAGATTTCTTCTTATGATAGTCAAACATGCTTACTACGCAAAAGAAAACTCTGTTGATATTATTACTCGTGCATAGTGTACAAAATCATTTTCGAAAATACAATATTAATTTTAGCCAGCATAGGTACCATTATATTATGCCTGCTATAGCTGCCTCCTGAGGAGACAGGTTATACAAATGCAATCGTAAAGGACTCGTATTGTTTCTTTGGATTTTCCAACAAATGGTCAGGCTAAGGAACTTCCTACTGCCAATGGGTACGCCTCTGGATGGACGTCCCGAGAACTAACTAACTCTCTGCCAACATAAGGCCGGGTTACCCCTTACACTAGGTAACCACTACACGAATATGCCACCTCCCGGTCCTTTGGGACCTTTATCCGAGGGTTCTCAATCACAAAGCAACAATCACAAAGCAACAATCACACAGAGAAATGAGATTGGAGCAACCACATAGGTAAATATCAGGGCTCCATACGTGATACCGCCTTTTTCCAGAAGGAAATGACATACCCTAAAGGGCGCGACCCTCATAACCTTGCCGCATCATTCCTGTTTCGACCATTTCCGGTCTGTGAGGTTCGATGAGGTCTCGTCCACAAAGCTATGCTTTTTTCACAAAGCCATGCTTTAATCAACAAATGATCACCAACACACAGCAGCACTCAGCATGCCACACTACCAAATTGGGAGTATATCACTGATAACCTTCAACTACATAACCTTTGAGCTCGTACGTCTCAGAGAAGGGTGTTAAGCTAAGAGAATAAATCTCCGCCACCAAACAGAAATGTATATGAAAGAAATCAGCTTTATATCTCAAAATGTAATGTTAGACATGTAACCATTCAAGTCTGTTCCGGGTTAGAACAGAACGGAAGGCACTTCCAAAGAAGTCCTTGCAATCCGGGTATTCACAATCCCGATCGAATTTCCCATCACTTAGAAAATCTCTATACCGGTGCGATTCAGTGTAGAGACAATCGATAAGTTATCCTATCATTCTCACAAATACCCGGTCTTCAACACCGGTCTTCAACACCGGTCTTCAATTGCAATCCATATACGACGTATCATTATTCGGAATGGGTTATGTGACACAAAGGTCCTCTCCCGGCTAAACCGAATAATGGACGCAATATTTAAAAACATATGGATAATGGATTTCAATTAAGTCACAACTGATTATCCAAAATTTTACTTTCAAATGGTTTAAAAACATTACCATTTTAATCTTTTTTAAACAAAAAGATTCAATTCACAAAGTTCACCCAGTTTCACAAAGATTCATTCACAGATTTTCCAAATCAATTTCCATTTCAATTGGATTAACTCGTTAAATCCTTAAAACAAAGATTTAACTTATAGCTTTCAAAATCATTTCCAAAGATCTATTCGTAACTTGGAAAACCATTTTCAATTCAAATTTGAAATTCCTTTAATTCAAATTGGAAATCCATTTCTTATATAAGAGCTTTTATCAGTTGGAAACAACCAGTTTCCCAAATCATTGAGTTCAATTTCAAATATTGAATCCAAATTTAAATCAATTTATTAAATATCAAGTTTTATTAAGTTATTTAAAAATAACTTTTACATTTGAAACTCATTTACGAAAGCCCTCAATTCCAATTTCCAAAACTATTTGGATTCAAGAATTCAATCTTTAAAATTATCAAAAATCTGCGACTTAACCGATTTCCACGTGAAATCCATATTTGTGTGTGTATGGTGTAGTCCAGGGGTTTTACATAGTAGTGCAACATCATTCAATTATCACAGATCAGAATACAGAAATATAGTTGATAAGCGGTATAACTATAACGCTTATCTTTCATATACAGATCACAGATCATAGATATATAAGTTACAAATAATAATTTACATTCATCCCAGATAAATGAGCTACAGTACAGATTACACACAAATCAGAATATATCACAAAGCATCACAGATTAGAATATCAAACAATTCAATCATTCAGTCAAGTCCAAACATTCAAAGTGAATTTATTAATCAACTGATTAATTATTAATCAGATGTATCAATTATTAATATGGGTTAATTATCATGATTTAATTACAAATTATTTGAAAATCTTTCTTTCAAAATTTTATTAGTTAACCTGTAATTATTAACTAATCATTCTTAATTAATGAACCAATTAATTTTTAATTATTAAATTAATCTTAATTAATTGCCATTATTAATTAATCCTTTAATTTATTAACAAATAATTAACTCAAATTTCAAATCATCATTTAATTAATTACATTAAGTAATTATCTATTAATTACTTCTCTAAGTAATTAAACTTTTCAAAATTATCAAATGATTATTCTAAATTAAACTTAAGAAATTTAATTTGAACAGATTCGATTAACTCAATAAATTACATTGAATATTTAATTTCACAATTATTGTCATTAAGTAATTATACTTAATAGTTCCACAATTGATTATTATTAATTTAATTAATCTAAATTTATTGTTAAAATTTATCACATTAATTAATTATTCAAATAATCTTAGTTAATGATTTCATTAACTATTAAATTTCTTTAATCACCTTTTAAAGAAAATTTCTTATATTAATCATTTTTGATTATGAATTAATTAACCATTAAGAATTCATTTATTAATGAATTTTAAATCATAAATCTTCATTTTTAAAGTAACACATTCATATTTATGATTTAATGATTATTACCATATATTGAAATATTGTTTCAAATTTTATTTTTATTCCCAATTTAGATTTAAAATTTGAAATAAATCCTTATTTACTTTTAATAAAGTTTAAAACAAATTTCCTTAACATTTTAAATTTACATGTTAAAATAATAATTGATCATAAAGGAAATTTTAAAAAGTTTAAAATCACTTTTCTTTTTAAATTTAACAATTTAAAACTTACTTTAACACTTAAGTTACAAATTTTAAAATCTGGAAATCTAGTTTAAAATTAATTTTTAGGTTTTAAACTTTTAAATTTTCAACTTGTTTAAAATTTCCATTTCATTTTCTAAGTCCATTTTAAATTAAAAATTTCTTCAAACATTTAATTGCTTTTATGTTATTTAAACAATTTGAATTTTTGACTTTATTTATTTACAAACTACATTTCAATTCAAACTTGAATCGTCATTTACATTTTTAGATTTAAACTCAGTTTAAAACTTTGCTTGATAAATTTAAATTTAATTTTAAATTTCAAAACAGAAAACAGGGTTCAGGTTGAAAACTGGAACAAAACTTGACCCGAGACTTCACGAATTTACTTCAAGTAAATCGCTCGAATCACTCGAGTCACACGCGAGAAAATTCTCGTTCTTCCCAGACAACACACCCAGGCTGACACCCCCAAAATTCGTGCACGTGCACATCGCCGCTGGCGATCTCCAGGCATCACCATGTCGTCGAGGACATCGACAATCCTCCCCGTGTAAATCTCCGACCATCAAAATCTCGCCTCCACCTCGAATTCGAAATCGAGTTCGACTCAAAACCTGGAATACCCAGACCATCACAACCCAAAGCCTGTCAACGCCATTTCCTCGAAACTCCGACCACCAGGACATCAACGACTTCGTCCACACGTTAGCCAACACCTACCCTACCACCTCCCAAGACCACGTGCAACTTGATGCACTGAGGAGGTCGCGGTGATCATTTTCTCGACCACCTCAAAAACTAGGTTAAAAATCAAAAACTCCATGCCGCCGTCGCCACAGTCCTCTTCGCCACCTCCGGCCATTTTTCTGGCAACCCCGTAGGCTCCTCTATCTCCACAACCAACCCCGATATCCACGAATCAATCGATCATCGAAAATTGATCGAAATCCAATTTTCGAACAAGAGCAAACTGCTCTTAAACCACACAGTTAAAAGCATCAAACAAAGCTTAAAAATCCTATTCTTTAATGAGGATTCAAGTTATGTAACTGAATCAATATTTCGCGAGGTTTTGATTTTCCAAACTTTAAAGCTTTCACTGTAAAAATTCGATTTTTCCTTCTCTATGCATTGATACTCCATGAAGCCAATTTTAGATTGTAACTCATACGTAAACACAATTATTTTTGTTTAAAACCAATGCCAAATGTTGATTAGAAAACAAGAAAATGGAATTTTCTGGTTATAATGTCACTCTGTAAAACAAACAGAGAAGAAGAGAAACTCTTATACAAATACATATATACACAGAGCAAATGCACATATATATTCAAGTGTTTTTTTAAAAAACTATAAGCTACTCACCTTAAACATTTTGTTTTCCAGAAGTCTCAAGTTGAAAAGTTGAAGCTTTTTGAATTTGAATTGAAAACTGGGTTGAAGTTTGATACTGGAAGTCTTCACTTGATCTCAGACTTCTTTGATTGCCTAATGTTTTTACTGAGATGTTTGTTTGAGTTTGAAATAATTCTTACTTCAGTTTTTCTTTCTTTTGCTCAGTTTAAAATGGATGAACGAAAAACCGAAATGAAAAGTTTTGTGATGTGTTGAAATGTATAGGCTGAAATGAAGTGTACAGGGTATAAAAAATTTGTACAAAGTGATGATTTACATTGTACAAGTGATATAATATTTTGTACAAAGAAAATAGGGATATTTTCTTGGTTTAGAGGCTGATGAGTATATGCATTTATTGCCTTGTACCATGTTTATTTTTTTCTTATTCGGCCGTACCAAAATTGAGATAGTGGTGGCTTCTATGCAAGCTTTTATACTTTATATATTTTTGTTTCATTTGTTACTTGTTCCATATTTTTTTTTTCAAATGTATTTGTTTTGTCTTTAACTTGTCTTTATAATTTCATATGCATTTGGTTTTGTTTTATCTTTTTCTATTATTATTTTTGAATGCATTTCTATATTTTAATATGTTGTGATAATTTATTTAATGTATCTACTATATGTATTTTTCTATAATTTATCTCATGTATTTTTCTTATATTTATTTCTATCTCCATTATTTATTTCTAACTTAAATACTAATTATTTTTATATTCATTTGGTAATATAAGTGAATTTCTAGATTTTAATTTGTTATTAAATTTTATCCAATGTATTTATCCTATACTTTTATATCGTATATATTTTCATTTTTTAAATCATTTATTTACAATTTAAATTCAAATCAACATATATACATATATTTATAATTTCAAATTGACTCATATATACCCAAATATATATATTCACATATATACATATATGTACAATATTTTAAATTTAAATGATTTATACAGAATATATTTGAATCCGGGGAAACTCGCATCACTTTAATCAATTTATTTTACTATTTTTATTCAAAAATACAGTTAATTATTAATTTAAATATATATAAAATTTGGGGTCGTTACAAGCAATTTCTCTGGTCGGTCTTTGGAATGTATGAAACAGGGTGTGGATGCAGTGTAGTGATCGGGGGGGGGGGGGTGGGGGTTGATGTGATGATGTTAGTAGAGCAGATGAACTGAAAATGATATGAATATGCAGTGGCAATTGTGGTTATAATCTGATGAAGTGAAGTTAGGATATGTGGTAAATGATACTGCTGTTGTCAGAGGATGGAACTGTCGATGATGGACTGTAAGTGCAGTAAGGTAGAGGCAGTAAAACGAGAGTGGTGTAGTAAGTTGGACTTGTGCACTGATATGCACAGCATCGTTGTAAACAATGTTGAATTGAAAATAAAATTTGGCTGTGCACTGATTATGGTAATGAAGATGGTGGTAGGAATTGTGAATTTGGAGGCAGTGACAGAAGTGTTATTTGATGACAAAGGGGGTATGTGCACAGATGCACAGATTAGTGATGGGGTGTGTGATAGAGGTTAGCTTGAAGTTGTATGCTCTGGTGGAATGAAAGGTTTGTGTTGACAGAGTATGTGATGGAGAATTGCAGTGCACGACATCAAGCAAGGATTCAATTATGCATAGAAGTGGATTGTTGACAGTAGGATTATGTGGTGACAGTTTTTGTATGGAGCAGTGGAGATGTAAGCACTGTGGTTTGGAAGGCAATGCAATTGGAAATAGTTGTGATAGTAGAGGTGACAGAGGACAGTATGGTGAATGCAGTCGTTTTGTGGTTGAAGTTTAGATATGTTAATGGAAATGTGGCACAGTAGCACAGTGTTGCAGTTTTGATTAATGGGTACCGTCGTATGTTTATGGCAATTATGTGGTGAAGAGTTGTAGCAGTAAGAAGTGAGAAGGTAACATAGGGGTTGGTAGAGGAGATTTAGCAAAACCGCGCACAGTGAAATGCAAAGTTGTACACTGTTATAGTGCACTGAAATATATGAAAATTGTAAATTGTATATGTAACTTGAATGACTTTTTAAAAAAATAAGGAAATACAAAAGCAAATGCAAATAGCACAAAAAAAACAAACAAACAAAAATAAAACAACACACAATTTTTTTTGAATAGAAAATTAACACACAAGACAAACACACAATAAAATCAAATAAAAATAATTCGCAGAATAGAAAATTGAAATCAAAACAACTCCCCGGCAACGGCGCCAAAAACTTGTTTAACGATGGAAATTCTATCAATTAGAAAGCCACCGATAAATTTCAAATTAAATTTATACCGTAAGCGCACGACGTACTATCGTAGTACGTAGTGAGTACGGGTTGATCCGCAGGGAATTGTTGATTTAAATTTCCTATTCAATCAAATTAACCAAAGTTGAAAAGTGTGAAGCTAAAAATGTAGAAAAAAATGACAAAAAGAAAGTGATAGAAATATGAGAGCTAAATGACAATTTAGAGATAATTCCAATCTCTCTATCATATAGTTCAACGAAACATGAAATTATTATCTCTCTTTTTTAGTCATTAGTAAGTTTAATTAATGTGCTTATCATAAGTATGGCCCATTTTTGCTATTAATTAGCTCAACATAAGCCATCAAACTATAACACAACATTTAAACTACTTTTCAACTCTCATGAAAAATGACAATAAGTTGAAAGCAAAATCTATTTTAAGTATGGTCTATTAACTATTAATTAGAAATATAGACCATCAAATTTCAATTTCAACATTCACTTCTTTGCCATAATCATATTTAGATGAAGAGGCAATTTTTTGTTTGTGATTGATTAAGCATAGCCTATTTGTTATGAACAACATAGACTATCAAATTCAACATGAAACAATAAATCACATCAACATTCATTTAAGCACAAAAGAGAGCAATAATTATCAAAATGTTGAAGATACATGATTAGAGGCTTCATTGCCCCTAAATTGAAGGGATTAGCCTCTCATTTGTGTTATCATATCAACACAAGTAGCATGCAACATGAAACTAAAAGAAGAGGAAAAAGAGAGCAAAATGAAAAGAAAAGCTAAGTAAAAAGAAGTAAACACTAATCTACTTGCATGAATAATAAACTACACTACTAACATAAGAAGAGAAGCATGTAAATGAAGAGAAATCACTAATTAACATTGCATAGAAAAAAGGAAAGTTACATGAAAGAAATGGCTAAGTAGCCATGAAAAGAAAAGAGAAGCTTTCATTTATTTCTAAGCTAAAAACTAACTAAGAGGAAGAGGAGGATTACATGAAGATATGTGGTATTTATACAAGTTAGAAACCCTAATTCATTTTTTTGGGGAATACCCAAAATGCCCTTGTGGGAAGTGTGGTGGCCAAGTTATCATTAGCTTCAATAATCACCCATTAAGTGTGCATGAAAGTGTAATGGCCATTAGCATGTGGATTAGCTTCTAATTTGTACATGATGGAAGGTGGGTAGGTGGGGTCCTCCATGATCATGGCTTTGAATTATTTCTATCTCCATTCCCTTGTATTCACTTTTGTGCATGTATATATCTTCATGAAGCCACTTGTATATGAAGCCAAATTCCTACAAAATAATATAGAAATTTCCAATTAAATTTTCTCAAACTAATATACGCACAAAAATGACCATTTTGCCCCTTTATGGAGATGAATATGTGACAATTTGAAAATAATTTGAATTTGGTTTAAACAAGTTAAAATACCCGATATGATCATTTATTTAATTTAAATAGATTAAATATGGTTGTAAAAATATGCACATTTACGTGCACATCATTACGCATCATGTTATATAGTAGAGTCAATGCTCTCTATGGCTAATTGGCAACTGAGAAAATTTCTTTCTCGGCATCAATAAGAAAATCATAGTTTCTCTTTAATGTGTGAGAGTTCATATTAGAAATTATAATTAGTTGTGTTTATTTAGGCTTGGTCTGTAACAACCCATCTTTCGTAACACCCAAAAATCAACGCCTTATATTAACTCCCGACTTTCGAATACTATAAAAGATAGTTTATCGAGGAAAAATGAAAAAACAAACACTATACCAGGGCATAATGATATAATCTCATAGTGGAATGATAATATATAATATACTAAATATACATGAACAAAATAGGATGAACATTATATAAGGGACCACATTGGCGAATGTAACTGATAAGTAAATATCAACATAGAAAGTCGGAATAGAATATCTGATACAATGTCTCATATACTAATAACATCTACCATGTACAGCTACAATATCAAGTATATATATATATATATTTTCAAGTATCATCTTTGCCTCTAAAGCTTCAGCTGCGCCGCTGTGATAGCGTATCCCAAAAATGTCCGACTTCTAAACCACTTAATCGAGTACCGAGAGTTGTGTTAACATAAACAGGCAAAGACAAAATGTGGGTCACACATAAAGCCTGGTGTGAGGAGAACTATCTCAAAATATTGTATATCAAAACTATATATATATATATCAGGAACTATTAAGGTCAACTGGTCCTCTCTACAAATGTGGCTCGGAGATAATCTGGACTGTCCATAAACAAGTAAAGTAGACTTATCCAAAAGATAAGTAATCATACCAAAACCATCTCCTCTCCTATAATGACCAGTCAATATAATTGATATAATGCGACTGGCACACAACGATATACTATGATACAAGTAACCCAATATACAAGTGAAAGTGTAATATAGATATTACATTATATGTCTAACACATAATATGCAATAAGCATAACTAACTAACTAATAACATGCATAATCTTAATAATGAACGACAAACAAAGAATACAAATTGATACTCATCATTACTAATGGGTGGAGTTTGTAGTAGGCTCATGCCCAACATAAATAGAGTTGGTACCTTAATGTATCATAGACTACGAATTGCACCCACTGTGGTTGAACTCGTGTAGGCCTTACCATATCCCTCAGCGAGCATATATGATATGTGACCTACTTTATATATCTGAAACTTGAGTCTACATTAGACATCGATCTATAATTCAAATTATCATGATTTAGTGATTCCTATTGAGGACCCAATATAAATAGAGTTCGTACATTAGTGGACCATAGACCCCAAGCTGCATCCTCAATGATCGAACTCGTGTAGATCTCACCATACCCCTTAGTGAGCATAAGTGATATATTATCTACTATATTTGATTGAAACATATGTGGATCTCACCGAACCCCTCAGTAAGCATAAACAAATATGTTACACTTGTAGACGATCGTCACCATCTCCCCCTCGGCCATTATGGATTTATTAATACACTTGTATAACGTCTCTACAAAAGAGAACAAAGGTGTATCCTGTATAATATGCCATCGGAACCATAAAGGAACACCGATGCCATATAGATACATATATACATACATACATACATACACACGCACACATATATATCAAATATAATGTAATGTAACTAAATACGCTTGGGACAGCGAATACCGATATCTTATTATTGTCTATTTATACATGTGGTTCACCACTGAAAGACCAATAATATGTATGACCACTAATATAAGTCCAATACAATGTAGGATCGCTATTATAAGACCGATACTAGATATGGTCACTAATATAAGACCAATACCATTAATCAGCATATCTACCCAAGGTCAAAGCCAAGGGGCATGGACTAAATCCACTCAATCATACATGCTCACCAGATGTGATGGTACAACCAATCATTGTACCAATATCCTATCTAATCATTATTGATAGCATACGTATCACTATACATTGCATTTGGATCTTAAGCATCGCCTTGCTCTCCACTTCTTCGAGTATCCCAAAGTCTCCCCAGAAGTCATGTAGAAGCCTTGCGTTGACTCGAGCTGGAACTAGGGAAAAATCCCCGTTCGAATGCACACCACTTAGGTTACCGCCCAAGTCTGTGCACATATACATATATTTAAATAAATATTTTATATTACTTAATCGTATCTTTCTTTTATTTACTAAAATATATTCAATAAAGTCTAATACATTTTTATAATATTTTATAAAATATCTCTTTTATACTATTTCATAAAATCACATACTATTTTGTAAAATACCACTTTTATTTATAAAATTATTCCTTAACATAAATAAAATAATAGTGGAAATTAGCCACAAGAGCCTCTTTAGCAAGTGGAATTAGTTTCCAGGACACACAACTGAAATAATTACTTTCAAGGACAAAACGCAAAATAATTAGTTTCTAGGACCTAAAAACCTATGAAATTATGTCCTTGAAAGTAATTGGACTGCTGACTTTGTCCTTGAAAGTAATTATTCTGCTGACTTTGGTCTTGAAAGTAATTTCTTTGAGTGTGTGTCCTAGAAACTAATTGAACTACAAAGTTTGTCCTTCTGGTGAAATGCCCCTAAATAATATTTATAAATAAACCATTCACTTATAGAAATCATCTCTTTACTTTAAATAATATTTATATATAAGTATTAGTTAAGCTTCATTAAGCCTTACAACCTACTTTAAAAGTCATACCTTTAACTTCCAATTAGTAATACTAATATAAAAATAAATTAGAGTTTCATTAATTTATAACTATGTTATAAATTAATATCAACCTTATCTAACTCTATTCAATACGAATAGAACACAATTTATATAATCTGGGATTTTAATCAACTATCTTAAATATCCACCAAACTAACCCAATCAAACAGAGGAATAATTACCTATATATATATAATTACGAGGATTTATAGTGTAATATAAATTACAGAGTAATAATTTTGTCCACATGAACTGTAATTTCTCAGTTGTCCAAATCTCAACCAACACCATGACGTTGATAACCTCATTACGAGAACAATGACACGTCTTGATTGGACCTCGTATGCAAAAGATATGAATTTTATAAGAATTCGAAACATAAATATTAATTAATTATCTTAATCACTCGCTTAAATTAATTAATCATCTCATAATCCTTTCTTTCTTAATTCTTCATGTACACCAGCGTGCATACTCAAACCCATATCCACCAATCTTCTCTCCACCATTTCTTGCTCGACAACCACTAAAGGACGGACTATCCGCTCCGTTACGCTCCACATCGCGTTCTCTACATAGCACACCCCTTCACATCATGCCCGACCTCCCCTGAAGAATCGCGACTGCTCCTGCCATGTACGACTTTGAGATACGGTAAATCATAAGAGCAGGCCGGAGCTCCAACCAATGATGCTAAATGTGTGTGCCGGAGAGAGGGGAACAACAATGCTCTCCGTTTTGGTCAACTTCTCCTCGATCGCTAATGAAGGCTAACCCTAATCGACGACCACAAGAAGTCGATCACTTTAAACACAACCACACATAACCAAACCACCATAGATTTGATCTCCATTTTTCCATGAGTTCAAAGGATTTGACCTCATCACTTAACGTGGCCCGTAGCTCCTTGATCGGGGTAGACCCAAAATCCATTAACGTGTAAATGGAGAGGAAGAAAGAAAAAAGGGAAAAATAAAATATCTGGTTATGTGAATGTGTGTGTGTGTAAATTATTTAATTCCTTAAATAAATTGCCATATGTTTCGAGCTTGTACAATCTCACAACATATAGGATCGCCAAGAAAATTGTCGAAACACATCACCTTATTTTTCTGGTCTCGATGGTATAAATTTCGTTGCTATTTGAAACAGCACTCCGAGATGATAATTTCATGCATTTTGAGATCATTTTGACCATTGGATCGTCCTATTCCAAAATTCCTTAACCATATGTCTCATATTGAAGTAATCATCCCAAAAACACAAGCTGCCAGTCGAGATCCCACTGGACTTGATTGCGCATGTATTTTTACAAAATAAGTATATCAACACGTAGATCATAAAATTATCATGACTCCAAATATAGCGATATTTATACTTATTTTGATTCACAACATCAATTCAGACTCAATGGAAATGGTCTCGAGTCCTAATTCGATCGTATGCGAAAAGTCTCACTTTGGACCTTCCATTTAAGTAACGATTCAATATTTAAATTAATTATTTAAATATCCAATCGTTAAAAAGAGGGTTGTTACATTCTCCCTAATAGAGTTAGGGGTATAATTGTGATGATCGCCCTTTACTGCTGGCACCAATAGTATGTAAATAGTGCGTTGCTGTCGTGCCCGAACGATATAGGATGATCATCAGGGTTTAGAATGAACCAATATAACCTGACATATCTCACAGTGCATGAACAAAATATAATATCATAGATATACAAAAGAGACAGTAATAACAATGTGAACAGACTATCATCATCAAGGTATAATATCCCTAGAGTTATACATCAATAGGATAGTTTATACAACGGAAACAAACTCAACAACTGTCTCTATTACAAATAGTAATAAGCAAGCATTGTCATGGGCTCCACAGCGTTGCTCAGTGGATTAAGTGTCGACTCCATATATGTATATAATACAATATAACCCCATCAAGCTCATCCTTCGAACATCTACTACATCACTTAGACTTGTTATCTAGTCTACTCATTTGAGAGTACCCGAGATAATAAGAGGAAGAGCATAAAACCTTGGGTCAGACAATAGTTTAGTGTGTGAGGTAAATGAGTCTCAAATACTAAACAGATAAACATGGTAAGGAACAAGAGTACTCAAACCATATCTGACCTATCCCTACAACCAAAGAGTTAGCATACAACACTGTAATATGCTACTCTACAATATCATAAAGATATAACACAGACCAGATAAAGGATATCAGTCTTTTAGGTATTCCTATCTCCAATACCTACTTCCTCCGATATCTATAAGTGATAATCTAACAAAGAGAACGACCAAAGCAACCATAGCATCCATCAAACAATCCTAACTATCACTCCATGTGCTTTGAATATATGATAGCTTGTATGGCATCCTTTCTACCAAGGACTAATGGAAATCTCGGTTCTCCATTGTACTCTCGTATCTCGCAGCCCAAAGCTGGATACGTGTCTTGCAGTCCAAAGTTGGATACTAGACCCAAAGCCACGGGTCCAGGGTATACAGGTCCCTTTATTGACCCATGGGCATCCCCACTAACAATACTCTTGCTTCGAGTACAATAGAAAACACTCCAAGGATCAACGATTCCTTAGCACGTACACCCGAGCCCTCCTTTTTCTCCATTTCGATCCCGAGCCCTTCTTGCTCAATCCAGTTTCCATTATTCATGAGGAACCCTTCTACATTCCTCGATCCTACGGCTCATCCCCTTTGCGAGCCACCATCTTCGAAACCTACACCGAACACGAGCCAACATCCGAAGACCTAGCTTTTCATCATGCTGTTATATCATCATCCAACCTGATACGAACGAGCCAACACCTCCAGCACGATCTATAGGACCTCTACTTCACCTTCCAGAAGTCTTATCCTATTTGGAGCTAACCCAAGAAGTCGGCACTGATCTCTCCACTTAACCAATTCATGGATAAGTTTTCTTTTACTCCTTCCTTGCTTCTAGTGCTCCATGCCTAGATGCTTTGACCTAGATTTATCTACAAAAATCAAGTCGTCATAGAATAAGTCCTCTCTTTAAAGCACCTTACTTCATATTCTAGAAACAAGTCGTCATAGCCTCTAACACTTAGACAATCACCGACCCATCACCTCAGGAAACCTCTACTATCAACATCCTTGCTATCCCCAAAATCGCCACCACCATGGATCAACCCACATAACTCGGTAGCGACCTCTCATGTCAGCCCCGACTTTTATACTTAGATAATCTGGACCTACGACTTGAACCCCAAGCTCCTCTCATACGCCATAGCTTCCTTTTCTAGTTTCATCCAATTCCGACAAACTTTGCCTCTGATTTGTTCAATTCTCCACCTAAATTTCTATGCAGTCACAACACTAACAAACAACATCAAATCATATCAACCAAAATAGAATAATAATCAATTTCATCCAATCAAACATGCAATCCATCAAAATAAGACAAACAAGTCAATTTCTAACATGGATCTACATATAGCATGAATATATGAGCATGGGCAAGGGTGATTTCTAATCAACCTAAATTATATACATTGTTTAACATGTAATTAAAGTTGGAAAAGGTTTTATGGTGAAAAATCAGTTTAAAACATGTTAAATCCTATGATTCTACCATATAAACATGCATAGTATATTGAGAAGGCATAAACCACTCACAAATTACCAAATTCAACCAATATGAATGTAAATCCAATTTAGACAGCAATGGAATGCACTTTAAATTAAGAAAAACGATGATCTCTATCTTTTATTTGATGATCTAATCTCTAATCCGCAATCTAGTTTGATTTAGAGAGCAATTTGAATGATTTTAGATGAAATTAGGATGGATCTAGGACTAATTAGGGTTTAGACGTGATTTAGAATGAGGGGGATAAGTTATAACTTGACTCTTCAGCCCTCTATTTATGGTATTCTCTAGTTAGACTAATGGACCAACTAATGGGCTTACTAATTACACACTAATTCTGGCCAGCAGCTTTAAAAACATAAAACAAGCGTAACTTTCTAACTGTAAGTCCGTTTTTCTATTATGACCACTCTACAGAATAAGAAACTATCATCCTGAAGCAATGGAACTAGTTTGAGACCCAAAATCAACTCCTGTCAAACGTGATAGCCCAAACAATATTTCTAGGATCAAAATGGTCACATAGAAATTCAGAAAAAATCATAAGTGTGTAAAATGTCCCTATGAGTCATATCCCAAAATTATAGAATCATATGACCTTATACGAATAAAATAAAAATATTTTACGATCCTCCAATACGTAAAATACGGGCCGTTACATTCTCCCCGTCTTTAGGAATTTTGCCCCCAAAATCTCCAAACAAGCCGAAGTATATGCAACCATGGTCATTCTGCATGCCTATCAATCACAAGCATCCATCAAACATCCTACTCAAGCAACCAAGCAATCAATAGTTAAGTGTCTTATCCTAACATGCAGAATACTATTCTATCAAACATAGTATACAATGGTGAATGTAGATATGATAAACAATGGATCTTACCATTTAAAGAGCTCTGAACACGTAGTCCTCATGCTTTCCTCCATCTCTCATGTACAATCGTCATCACTTCCACTCCATTATGCCTTCACTAGCTTCACTGGTTTTCTCCTAAGCTGTTTCGCATCGTACCTAACAATACGAAGCGACCTATGAGGTACATAAACTTCTGATTCTACCTCAACATCTTCTAGCTAATCCAGTGTGATCTTCACACCTAAGTTGTGCACACACTTCCATAGATAAGAGACATGAAAAACGTTGTAAACGCCCGCCATCTTTTGACGTAAGTGTACCCTATATGCTACCTTCCCGATTCTCTCGACTATCAGAAAGGGTACTACGAATCTCGATACCAACTTCCCCTTTCTATCGAATCGAACTACATTCTTTAGAGGAGAAACCTTTACAAACACCATATCTCTAACAAAAAACTCTAACTCCCTTCTTCTCTTATCCGTATAGCTTTTTTATCGATCATGAGCAGCTTTCGTTCGTTGCCGAATGACCTCAATCTTCTTTGAAGTCTCTCTAACCATATCTAGCCTAACTATCAGTTTCTCGCCCGCTTCCCACCAACTTGAAGGAGCGTTACATGGTTGGCCATATAATGCTTCATACGGTGCCATACCAATACTTGATTGATAACTGTTGTTGTATGCAAACTCCACCAAATGCAAATGATCATCCGATGATCCACTAAAGTCTATAATGCATGCTCGCAAGTGATCATCCAATATACGATTTACTCTTTCGGTCCGCTCATCCGTTTGCGGGTGCTAAGCTGTACTAAGATGCAGCTTGGTCCCTAACACCTCTTGTAAGCTCTTCCAAAACCCACTAGTGAACAACGAGCCTTGGTCAGTTACATTGCTATTTGGCATACCATGAAATCGTACTATCCACTTTACATAAAACTCCGCCAACTTGGATGTCGTCCTACTTGACTTGGCGGGTATAAATCTTGCAGTTTTGGTCAACTGATCTACTATGACCTAAACGCCATCGTACCCTGCTTGAGTCCTCGATAATCCATCAATAAATCGATCGATATTTGTTCCCATTTCTATTCATGAATCTCCAATGATTGCAATAATCCACTAGGTTTCATCTGCTCTGCCTTTACTAACTGACAGTTTATACATTTTGAGATGAATGCCCTGACATCCTTCTTCATACCTTCCCAATAGAAAGTTCACTTCATATCTCAATACATCTTGCTACCACCAGGATGAATAGTCAATCTGGAATAATGACATTCTCTTAGCACTTCATCTATCAATTCATCAACATTGGGAACAAAGAATTTTCATCTTTACGAAACCAACCTTCTCGGCCGAGTTCATGTTACTTTATGTCTTCAGACTCTACTCCTTCTTCTATCTGCTATGATCTCTGCTAGCCTAGCATTCCGCTTCTGGCTAGTACCGATCCTTTCAATTAGAGTAGGTCTAATTGACAAACTTGCCAACATTTCAGTTCTAACTCGCAGTGAGGCCTAAAATCAAATCCAGCAATATACACTATATGCTTCCATTCCAAGAACATTACTCCCAACCTATCATGTCTTTTACTCAATGCATCGGCAACTGTATTCCCTTTTCCCGGAGTATAGGAAATTCTAAAATCATAAGAGGCTAAGAACTCCAACCACCGTTACTATTGAAGGTTGAGATCCTTCTGAGATAAAAGGTACTTCAAGGATTTGTGGTCCATAAATAGTTCAAACCTTTCTCCCAGCAAACAGTACCTCTACATCTTCAAAGCAAAAACAATCACCGCCAACTCCAAATCATGAGTTGGATAATTCCTTTCGGCGGCTTTAGCTGTCGACTGGCATAAGAGACAACCCTTCCCTTCTGCATTAACACCACAAGCATCAGTGTATACCATCAACTCTTCATTTCCACTTACAATGGTCAACACCGGTGCACTCGTCAACCTCTCTTTCAAACTCATCAATGCATACTCACCCTTTCAATACCATAAAAAGACCCGATTCTTCTTCGTCAAATTGGTCAACGGTGCCGCTACCTTCGAGAAGTCCGTTATTAAGCTACTACAGTATCCCGCCAATCCTAGTAAACTCCTCACATCCATAGCATTTTTGGGCTGATTCCAATCTTGAATCGCTTCGTATGACCCTCTGCTATACCCTGTCCTAAAACGACGTGGCCCATGAATCTCACTTCTTCTCTCCAGAAGTGACACTTAGAGAACTTTTCCCTCAACTTCTGCTTCCACAATATCTCTAGAACAATCCTCAAGCGCGTCTTGTGCTCTTCTTCAGTCCTATAGTAGATTAGAATTTCATCCATGAACACAAGCACGAACTTATTCAAATGGTTTCTAAAGACTCGGTCCTTGAGTTTCACAAAGTATACCAGAGCGTTAGTCAATCCAAACGGCATCACCAACAACTCATAGAAACCCGGTGGCATATGAAATGCAGTAATAGGCACATTCTCCTTCGCTACTCTAAACTGGTGAAATCCCATTTCCAAACCATTTGGGAGAACACTTTCGCACCATGCAGTTGATCGAACAAGTCATCAATGCATGGAGTGGACACTTGTTCTTCCTCGTCACTTTATTCAGCTCACGATAATCCACACACAACTTCAAAGAGCCATTCACCATCGTTGTGAATACTACAGGTGCACCCCACTCAGATATGCTTCCTCGAATGAACCCTTTCCTCAATAGGTCATTCACTTGCACCTCCAGTTCTTTTTGCTCTCTGGGTGTCATATATCTCAAAGGAATAACTATCAATCTGGCTTCTTTACCAAGTCTATTCAAAACTTGATCTCCCTATGTGACGGAAATCTAGATACTTCCTCGAAAACATCTAGATACTCTCTAGCAATAGCAAATATGACAATCCCTCCTTAGGAACCTTAAGAAAATATAGAAAGTTAGCCATCACCCCATCCTCTTGTAGGCAGGTAATCACTACCGTTCTCCTATCTACATCTTCGACTGTCACCAACATCCTCTCACAATCCGCTATGGCCGCATATTTCCTAAGCCAGTCCATACCTAAGATAATCCCGAATCTAACAAAGTTCAAAACAAAGATATCATAAACCAAAGAATATCCATGTCTCGATAAATCTAGGCCACGACAAACCATGCTAAGACTAGTAGAGCCTCCAACAAGGTTCGTCACGATTAGGGGTTGGTCTACTATTTCAGGTTCCAGTCTTAATCTATCAACCTGGTCACTATAGATGAATGAATAAGAAACACTTGTATCAAACTAAACTCGAATAGGAACATCACCAATAAAAAGCATATCGTGAATGAGGGTTCCCTTCCCCTTCTCCTTCGCCGAGGGAGCACTCGATGAAGTCGGGAGTGTGTCCAAAGCATGTGCCTTCACCACCTGCTTATCCCTCACCAGTTATGGACAATCCCTCTTCAAATGCCCAGGCTTGTCGCAGTTATAACATTTCTTCTTCTCATTCATCTTGCAGCCTTTAATTAGACGACCCTTCTCGTCACATCCAAAGCAAATAGGTTCCCATTTACCCTTCTTCTTGCCACCCTTACCCTGAGGCTGCTTCCTCTTTTTGCTCCACTTCTTCTTGACTTCACCACATTGCTATGGTTTTGGCTCCTCTTTCTCAGCGGAAATAACAATAGCAGTCTTAACCTTAGGGTACAAGCTCTCATGGTGAAGCGCCTTCTCTACAAGCTTCTCAAAAGGCTCATCTATATGGTCCACTAACTTTTCCCCTAAGTAGTCATCCAAACCAATAATGAATTTATCATTCTTCCTCAATGGAGTGTCGATGAAAAAAATACCATACTTAGACAAAGCATTAAATTTTGCCACATATTCATATTCAGAAATTGTCATCTCTTCCTGCTTGAGATCAGCAAATTTTCCAAATAGAACCTACTTTTGAGCAGCCAAAAAAACTTCTCCTCAAACCTTGCCTTGAACCAATCCCAACTGAACTGATCCTCTAGAGTAGCAATAGTAACAACATTCCACTAATTCATGGCTCAGACCTAAAGCTGTCTCGAAGCCAACTTTCTTTTCGTAGCATCTTCCACCTCTATATCACCGAAGATGTGCTCACAAGTATCCAAATAATCTTGCACTTCTATGGCTGACTCCATCCCATAAAAGGGCTTCCCTCCAAGAGTAGAATAATCTTTGCTCAGCTTGGCAAAATCAGCCCTAGCTTCTTGCAAAGGAGCACCTCCATCTATCACCAATTTAGGAGCATTCCTCATCATATTAGCCATCATAGTATTGAACATAGCTTGGACATTAAGCATAGCAGCTCCCGATCCCACTCCTTCCTATACTCCTAAAGCGGAATTCCTCACAGCGTTCCTTGTATGCCGACTCATTCTTATCTGTAACAAGACTGATCAGTCTCGCATAAAGAAAACCGTGTCTATAGTGCTCATATGCATGCGACTTATACTATATAATATATTACTATATAGTTTTGAAAACCAAACTTATAACAAGTACGTACTCTCTAGTATATATTTACTCTTGATCCAGTCTAAGGTGATAACACTTTCGCTATCTCTACTGGATCATGGTATCATCTCCAGTTAATCATGTAACCAAAGCTTTGATACTAAATGAGACGACTACTCTATACCACCGACACCGATAGTATATAAATAGTGCACTGCTATCGTGTTCGAGCGATATAGGGAGATCATCAAGGTTTAGAATAAACCAATATAACCTATCATATCTCCCAGCGTATGGATAAAATATAATACCACGGATACAACAGAAGAGACGGTAATAACAAAATACAGGGTTATACATCAATAGTTGAGTTTATACAATGGAAACAAACTCAACAACTATTTCTAATACAAATAGTAATAAACAAGCACCATCATGAGCTTTACAACGTCGCTCTACGGAATAAGCATCGACTCCATATATGTATATAATAAAAGATAGCACCATCCAGATCGTCCTCCAAACAACTACTGCATCACCTAGACCTGTTATCTACTCTACTCATTTAAGAGTACCCAAAATAATAAGAGGTAAAGTATAAAATCTTGGGTCAGACACCAGTCTGCTGTGAGCAGTAAATGAGTCTCAAAATACTAAACAGGTAAATATGGTAAGGAACAAGAGTACACGAACCATACCCGACCTTTCGCTGCAACCAAAGAGTTAGCATACAACAATATAATATTCTGCTCCACGATATCATAAAGATATACCCCAAACTAGATAAAGGATATCAGTCTTCCAGGTATTTCTATCTTTAATACTTACTTCCCCCGATATCTATGAGTGATAGCCTGATAAAGAGAACAACCAAAGCAACCATAGCATCCATCAAACAATCCTAACCATCACTCCATGTTCCTTAAATATATGATAGCTCGTATGGCCTCCTTTCTACCAAGGACACAGAAATCCCATTTCTCCGTTATACTCTCGTACCTCCCAACCCAAAGCTGGATATGTGTCTCGCAGCCTAAAGCCGGACCTAGACCAAAAGCCAAAGGTCCAACGTATACAGGTCCCTTCATTGACCCATGGGCGTCTCCACTTACAATACCGCCGCTTCGAGTATAATAGAAAACACTTCGAGCATCAGCGATTCCTTAACATATACACCCAAGCCCTCTTTTTCTCCATTTGGATACCAAGCCCTTCTTGCTCAATCAAGTTTCCATTATTCACGAGGAACCCTTCCACATTCCACGATCCTATGGCCCACCCTCTTTGCGAGCTGCCATCTTCGGAACCTACTCCAACACAAGCCAATATTCGAAGACCATAACTTTTCATCATGTGGCTATATCGTTATCCACCCTGATACAAATGAGCCATTATCTCTAGCAAGATCTATAGGACTTCTACTTTATCTCCCAGAAGTCTCATCTCATTTGGATCTAACCCAAGAAGGCACCACCGACCTCTGAACTCACCATAGATCTCTCCACCTAGCCAATTCATGGCTAAGTTTTCTACCACTCCTTCCTAGCTTCTAGTGCTCCATGCCTAAATGATTTGACCTAGACTTCTCTACACAAATCAAGTCGTCATTGAATAAGCACTCTTTAAAGCACCCTACTTCATATTCTAGAAACAAGTCGTCATAGCCTCCAACTCTTAGCTAATCACCGATCCATCACCTTAGGCAACTCTACTGCCAACATTCCTGCTATCCCCAAAATCACCACTACCATGGATCAACCTATAGAACTCGATACCAACTTATAACGACCCGACTTTTTGACCCCCAAATGTCGACACTAATACATCTACGGTATTCATGTGCCGAACACTTGAGTGCCAGAAGGACGACTTGTTAGGGTAAAATAAAAGAAAAAGAATAGAACAAGAAAAGAAGAAGACAATATCAGAATATCACAATGTAACGAAAATATATAATATTAAAGAAATAGTACAAAGGGGTAACTCTGAATATAGAAACATTAGAGTTACTAAAACCTATGTACTACGATCAGCCTGGATGACTATAATAACCTACCCTTACATATGCCGATATACAAAAATGCAGCGGAAACTAAAATACTATGGTTGATAATCCTTCCACTCTTCTCCATAAGCTCTAAAGTATCCGTAGCAAAATCTCAAAACATACACGGGGCTGACTCGAGTATTAAGAAAATAACACCCGAATCAGTCTGGTAAACCAGCGTGAGAAACACAAGAACATATGTAACAAGAACAGTAATTATTGGGACCATACAGATACCCATAATGGTTTTTCCTCCTCAAAGAAATGAACCGTTTATTAAGTTTAATATACTGATATAATACGTAATGTCTAGGGTGTAGCACATAAATTATATAACATAGCTGGAATGCATACATTGGTTACATTCAACACATATTTAGAGGGTACAACCAAAACCGATAAGGAATGTTCGCATAATGGATTTTTCTACGGAGATCTCTTTGGGGAAGCCGAATCCAATCTCCATGCATAAGGATTAGAAACTACCTTTCTAGCATCATATATCTCAAGATGAGATATACCGTAAGGTAAACACAAGCGGCCTAACATCCGAACATAAACACGAACAATGTGAATCAAATATCATCTACTCACGCATGCAACATATGGATAAGTATCTCTGGATATGGAGTTGGTAACACCCTAACATGGATCGCTAACCCCAGTACTGCATCCTACTCTATCTTTAGCTATTTTGGATGTCGAGGTTACGTTCGGCATCTTTCACACGGGCCTTCATCGCTCGAATAGAACACGATTCCTAGCTTGGATCCTCCCATCGTGAATAGATGTCAAATCCACACATGGATTCCCATATCTCAATAGATCTTGGAATCACACATGGATTCCCACATCCTGAATAGATCACGAACATTTACATGTGTTCGAGCATCTTAAACAGATCTCGAATTTCCACATAGATTCTTTTTCTTCAACCGCTTCCAAAACATAGAACCGTATATTAGTTTTGATGTGGTGTTCGGTAAGTAGAATACTTATTGATCCTGAACTCTTCAAAACCAATAGATGAATTTTTGGTTAACTCAATTCCGGTTGTTTCAGAAGTAAGTGAGAGCTAGAGACGTTTCGTACCACTACTCCTCCCTAGGAGTTCTTATTGGTAGAAAATCATGAAGCCTTTCAAAAGTTCCTAAGTTAATATTAGGTCAAGTTCGATAATCGACTAATCAATTATCCAGTTAAAACAATTGCTTATACAAATCATGATTCGTACGCTTAACTCATTTCTGGCATTCCAACTTAACCATTCCTCTCCTAAGAGTGAAGCCAGATAAGTTTGGGCACTGGTTGCTCCGAGCCTTGCCCAGACACTCTATTCTTGAATCTCACAAATCGATAAGTCTACCTCTTTGGCTTTTAGTTTTAAGTATAGTATTAATGATTTCCATAAACAAGAAGGAATCAACTTAATTAACATGTTTCCGACATTTTCCACTTACCTATTACTCGGTTAAGAGGGAAGTCTGGTAGGTTAGAGCTCTATTGCTCCATCCCTACTTGACATCAATCTTAATTGTCACAAAAGAATAAGATTACATCGTTGGCTTATTGGTGTTAAGCATAGTTAATTACTTTTCTAATAAGTAATTTAAACAATCAACATTTGGCCATTTAGCAATTACTAACCCCTTTCTAAACCTTTTGTTTTATACTCTAAAACAAGATATTTATATATGATATTCATACTTCATAATACTTATAATATATTTTAAAACATTCCTTCAAAATATAACTTGAAAATAACAAGTTTGAAAAATCATTAGAACTTGAAAACGGTATGTTCTAACAAAATATCTCTCTTTTGAAAATTCACAACTAATTCATAAAAATTCATAAAAATCCCAAACTACTTTTAAATTACTCTAATATGAGCTAGGAAATATTTTTAAAAGGATGAAATATATCGCTAAAACTTAAAGTCCTTTTTGAAACATTTGAAGTCCAAAAACCAAGGTTAAACGGGGCAGTTTTGCACTAGTGATGTTTTGGCCGTTTTCAAGATGTTACTTGACTTTTTACTATTTACGATTTTAATAGCAACAAACATACATATATAACAATATAAATATGGTGAGAAATCCCTATAGATCTCTTTACAAAGTTCCATAACAATTGTCAAAAATAAGACAATTTCGAACTGCATCCATAACGACTATCGCTATAAATGCACTTTCAAAATCCAAGTCATATCTCAACCTATGTTCAACTACAACCTATGTGCTTTGTTTAAGGCCTAGTCATATGTCATATAAGTCCACTAAAGTCCATTCCAAGTTTGTTCAAGTCCATATACATGGATTACATATGTCATATACTTTTAAAGTAAGAAGTTACAACCATTGTTTTCAAAATAAGTTAATAGTAATTCAAACAACATTTAACAAAGTCAAACATCAATTTATATGTGATATTTTCCATTCAAAGTGAGTTGTTAACAAACCTTTAATCGAACTATAACCAAGATCCAATCTACCAAGCCTAACCCCTTTCTGGCAACACCTTTGCTTCCTTCTTCTTGCTTTGCCTTGCCTCCAAACACCCAATAATGCTCATGGCCTAAAGGGATTATGTGAGTTTGGCTTTGCTTCTTCCACTTTTGACTTGGTAGAAGGGTTTCTAATATTATAATAAGCCTTGTGGCAAAGTTTGAAGTGATTTGGAGATGGTTTGCAAATTATTTGCTTTAGGAATTTAGAGATGAAGAAGAAGAGAAGCCATTGAAATTTTAACTCAAAGCTTCAGAATATTTGTGATATATTTCCTAAGGCTATACCCCTCTTTATATAGGCTTAGGAATGATGATAGGAAAATATCAAAAAGCCCTCTAAACCCTAATGACATTAATTGTTTCTTATCATGAATTTTTTTGCCACTTCCTCCTTTATTCATTTTACCAGTATACCCTTACCATATAATATCTCATATCCTAATAGAACTTTCTAGAACATTCCATGATTTATGAAGAGAATAGTGTGTCAATTAGTTGTCAATGTGTTCATTTGATCATTAGTTAAGTGCACGATAGTTCGTACAACTTATATTGATCGAAAAACTGTTTATCGATTAATCTATTTCCGGTCACATTATCGATTTTTCTTCGAAGAATATATATATTTTTAAACATTTTTCAAAAATACGTTTCTTATCATTATTTATTAATTAAATTATGTTAAACAAGGTTAAAAATCATATGTATAACACTTAAACTATCTCAAAATGTATCGATATTCGAAGATGAAGTGTTCGAATTTTCGGGTCACTACATTCTCCCCCACTTAGAACATTTCGTCCTCGAAAAGTCAAACAAGAACGATAATCAAAGAAGATAGAAGAATAAGATGTATATAGCAATGCTGAAACTATATACAAACTAAACTTTAAACCAAAATGCATACTAAGCAACCCTACCTCAAGCGGTGAGTACACTACAAAAGATATACGATACTAAGATAAAAAGATATCCTAGTGTATAAGCAACACTGGATGGATCTCCTTCAAACTGCCTACCTTTTTTCTTGTACCACCCTAATCATCCTTGCTCCACGGCACTTCTAACCTTAACAAAAGAATAAGCACCCAAACACTCAAATATCATTCACAAGTACTAGCAATCAATGCCTATGGTTTGCTCAAGTTCACAACCTTCCCATCGCCCAAGGACGATAAATAACCTACTAAGTATACCTTATGCTCAACAACCTTAGGTTCTTGCTTAGATGATTACTCATACTACCTCACAACAAATCGAAGAGTCATTCCTCAAAATCTTCATAAGCCAACATAACATATCATACAATTGTACTAAACCCATACGATGCACATATGCAATCCGCATGTAATATCTGATCTGATCACTTACCCGATCACATAGATTTATTTTCCTAACTAGTGTAGATCACTTGACCTCTCTAGTGCGGAATTCGATTTGGTTCCTTTATTAAAAACCTTCGTTCCCCTTGCATAGCCATATACTATAATAGAAAACATTAGGACCGTATGACGAAGCCTTATCAAGTGTTCGTTGTTAAGAGTCAAGTGAAAAATTCTTGTTCGGACTGGTGTAAACCACCTCGAAATCATGTATTCGAATACTGGACCAAGAACAACAATGCGAATAAAATGATCTATGTACAACTTATGTATTTATCCTATTAGGTTCTTAACTACACCGATACCTTTTATCACTGTCATTTGTCCAAATAGTATACCTCTTCAATACTAAAATTTATTTATGAATCATTTCATAAAATATAACTTCAAGTTTATAATCAATTTATAACTTAAGTTTATACTTGTATAATACTCCATTTCATCCTAAGAGTATGGACCACCATCAAATTTGTAACAAGTATGATTAACAAATTTTAAAACTGGTTTTAATTTGCCATCTTCTCGATTCAAGTGTTATATAAACTCAACTTTATATTCACAAAATACTTAATTACAAGCTCTATAACTATCCAAAAGTTCCTGGCTATCCAAAATCGTCAAAAATTCCATTTTATTTTTAACAAATGAAAACTACCAAACAATATATCATATCATGATGCACATCTATACTTACTAATACATAAGCTACATGTGTCCATAAAATAACTTAACTAGAGAACTTTAGAACTAAATACCGGTTTTCACTTCAAATCATTTTGAAATATTGTATACATATAACTTTTGTATATCAAATCTTACTTTGGGATTAAATCAAAACCTGTTTTTCCAATACTCTGTAGCATCCCACACTTAGAAACCCAAAAATAAATACCGATGATGCTGCGGTCATCACCAAAATTATTTTCAAGTGATTGAAGCGAGTTCAGTACATCCAAACCATAGTTTTGGTACTCAACCAAAATCATTTTAAAGTGGTATTAGATACTTTATATGTTGCTACTAAGTCTCCTAACCTTAATCTCCTAAACCAACTTCTCAATATTTACTTTTAAAGAATACTATTATTACTTCCGCCAAAATCTTGAAAAACATTTTCAAAGACACAGGGATTTAGGTTCTCAAATTTTCTGTAAATCCTTTTTGTTTATAAACCAAATTCCATAAACCATACTTACATAGAATTACTTTCTTGTATAAACCTTTTATCAAATATTTGCCTCCAAAATATTCTATCTTTCCTTTAGATCATTGTAAACATCTTTTACTAAATTTTTAACTTCTAACCCAACATTTTCACCAAACGCCTTATAGTCAAACCGTGATACTTAAATCACAAGTGTTCGTTCAATGTACCCACAGTTACTGTCTACCGAACCCATGATGTAGAAAGGTAAAACTGCTCATAAAATGGTTGAGCACAAATCAATTACAAATAATACTTAATGTTCCCAACATGTCGAGCATGACTAAACAATCCAGGATATGGGATATTAAACTATAAGAAGCACTAATATCAAACCAAACACGAATAGGTAAACTATAATATATAGTATACCCTCAAGAATCTGCTTCCCCTTCTCAGTTATAGAAGTGGAAGGTGCTGGAGTAAGTGCAAAAACCCTAGGTTGCTGTCCTATCTGAAGCATCGGACAATCTCTGACCCAATGACCTAGCTGATGACAGTTGTAGCAAGTCCTTGATACAAACTGCACCTTCACTGTCTGTGGCTCAATCTTCTAAACCTTAGCAATTGGTTCTTTAAAAACTTTCCTTCTCTTATACTCTCTAGCAAAATGAACCTCCTTCCCATATTTGTAGCATTTGAAACTTATAGTATCCCCTGACGGTTGAAACTTGCACTTATTGCTTCTGGTTGGTGCAGATACAGATAACTCTGGAGTTGAACCCTCGAACCGGAAAGCCATACTTGTAATATGCTTGAATGTTCCCTAGGTATATCCATCATGTCCTTATATACTATGTCGCACAAACTAATTCAAGCTTAGGCCTCGATAATAGTCTCGATATCGTTGAACCTCTTTTTGCCCAAAATCTCAGACTCACGCCATATCGAAGCAAAGTCTTTCCTTGGTCGATCCTGCACTATTCCTTCCACTATACTTCCCCCAGTATTAAAAGCCCTAGTATCCATAGTTCTTACTAACTAATAAAAGCAAAAATCCTTGCAGGATACAAAAGAATATATTTCTTGGATATGGTTTTCACCCCAACTCTCTGCCTTTTCTTTTATATGTAGTCCTAACATAAATGTGGGTCTTGAAATTGAGTCGACTACTTGGACCTCTTTACTTATTGGTCTGGTGAGTAGCCAAGAAGAGTAGGATTGTGGTACCCAACTCGGTCCTAGAGTCTACTTTTTCCAAATATCCTTAAGGTAAAGATATATATTAGTTGGCCCAATAACATTGGATAATTTGTTTAACAAACATGTTTACTTAATTTAAAACTTATCTTCCATAAACCGCTTAATATATTACAAGCTAAACACCCATCGCTAACATTCATAACCCATACTACGTGTTTATATAATACAGATACAATACTTAACTACAATACTTATCTACAAGATACGCTACTAAAGCTGAAGAAAACACCCCAAGCAACCACACCCAATATTCTTACAGAGGGCTTTCTCCCTTAGAGTTCTCTACCGACGGACCTTCCAAATCCATGGTCTCTCCATCATTATCTGATTTCCAACCTAGATGGTCCATCTCTACAGGTCCCGCTTCATCATCAGACAACCAGCCATTCATGTTTTCAATCCCTTTGGGCTCTACCTCACCATCGAAATCTTCCCTCTTATCTTCCTCATTCACTAAAAATGGTCCTTCCATTTCCCAAATAACGTCATCGTTGTTCTTGGATACAAGTTCCTCCTCTTCATCCTCTCTCTCTTGGATTAGAAGTTCCTCCTTTGGATCTTCAACTACCAATTCCTCCTCTGGATCCTCAAATACAAGCTCCTCCTATAAATCGTCAGATACAAGTCCATCCATCTCCCATCTAGCCGTGGCATGCCTAAACGTTGCTGCCAACCAGCTCACTCTCTCTGCGCTAGATACATATCCTAAAACAATAAGAACTCTTAGCAATATATACTAAGATGTTTAGGAAACCTAGTGATAGAGTTACTTCAAGGAAAAGATACTAAGAGAAGATTATGAAGAAAGTGATATTCCTAATGAAAGCTGAAAAATGGTATAGGTGTATAGAAAATACAAATACTCTCTCATATGTATAATACACTAGACTCATTCTAGGGTATCGCTTACCCTATATCTAATGAGCCATACCCAACCAAAGCCAAGGCTTTGCTCAACCTCGAGGTCTGATACCAAATGTAACAACCTGACTTTTCAAACCCAAATGTTGACACTAATACATCTACGGTATTCATGTGCCAAACACTTAAGTGCCAGAAAGACGAATTGTTAGGGTAAAATAAAAGAAAAAAATAGAACAAGAAAAGAAGAGCACAATATCAGAATCTCACAATGGAATGAAGATATATAATATCAAAGGAACAATACAAAGGGTTACTCTGAATATAGAAATATCAAAGTTACTAAAACCTAAGTACTATCATCAGCCTAGGCAGTTATAATGTAACGACCCGTAAATTTCAACTGTTTTAATAACGTTATTAGTTGAAATTTTGTGAAATTTTAAACGATAAAATTTTGAAATAAAAATTTAATATTTGGAATACGTCTAGTTAAACATAGCAACTGGTAAATTTTCGTCCAAAAATATGAAAGTTTATTTCATGTGTAAATTCACTTCAATTTAATCAGTTAAAAAGCAATGAAAATAAAATGTTTCCGAAACCTAAATATTTTTACATAGAAAAATTCTAAACCATCTTCTGAGCAAGATGTCAGTTTGTCGTTTTTCCAAATTCGGACATCTTTGGCTCCGTCGATCTTATTTTTCAGCGTCTTTCTTGCATTTTTCCACCGGTAGAAAAATTCGAAATTTTAAAATTCAATCATACCACTGATATCTGTGTACCATTTCGTCAGGATCGTCGTGCCGATCTCAACAGTGTATTCATCTGTATATTTCAAAATTCGATACGCATCGAAATCCGTGAACCGGTAACCGTATCGGTACTAGTTCCGTTTCTTTTTATTCTTGTAATCTTTCAATATTCCACTGTATAAACGAATAGTCATTAGCATTTATTTTTTTCACTGAATTCAACCTTTTATTTTATTTCCGAAAAATAAATTTTTAACGCATAGTTTATATTGAAAGAAACGACTCGCTCTTCATTTTCAATAGAATTGTTCATCTTCCACCCAGATCCGCATCTCACACTTTCATATTTCTTCTTCCTTCCACCATCTCTTACGCAACCAATCTTCTCCCTTGCTCCAGCCCTCCATCTCCAACCGGCCTATAACCCACGTCCCGCCTCTACTACCCTACCCCACCGCCTACCCTAGCCTTCAGCCCAAGCTCCACCTTCCATGCGAGCCATCCCTGGCACCCCCTTTCCATTCTCGACAGCAAACACCCACCATTCCCTCCACCTTCCACCATATATTTTTCCACTGCCATGCCGTTTGCACTACCTCCTTTCACCACCAACCCATGGCCGAAGCCCCTCACCAACTGACGTCAACCATTCACGACCAGTCCAGCAGGTCCGCCTTCTTTCCTTGTTCACCATCTCTCGCCACGCCTTCCTCAGTGAAGTCAACCGACCTCTTTGCTTGTACCTCCCCTGGCAACACTCGAAACCCCACCACGTGAGTTGCCCGCCGCCGACTTTGCTTCATCAATGGCCCATGCTCGACCACAATCAGACAACCCTTGAACAAATACCTTGGCCGGAGTCCAGGTATTTTCTTTTATAGGGTTGGCATATATAGTTGATACCTATATTTTTTTTTTGTGTGTAAAGTATGGTCTGCATTTTTCTACTATATGGTACGCAAATTGTAATATGTTAATACGTGTATATAGTAGTTATATTAGCAAGTAGGATTTCATATAAAAGAGAAGCTAACACCCTTCCTTATGCTGTTATATGTCATTTCTACGTAAGTTGTATATATAAACTTATCGTTTATGAATAGATATTTTAAACCTATTATATTTATTTGGCTGTTTATATAAGTTTTAATTTTCATCTTATACATCAGTTTACTTACGGTTAACAGTTACAATGTACACATATGTTACTGTATATAGACAATAGTATGTTAGAGATAATATAAGTTGAATTATTGTTGTACATCATATACATATATTGGTTTCTAAGTTATATTTTAGCTACAGTTTAGTATGTAGGTTGTTGTTTAAAAATTTATGTATATAAGTCATATTTTGTCATGTAAGTTTTATATAAATGAATTTATATAGTAGTATCTGTTGTGTTGTATATATATAAGTTATGATAATATATATATAAATGGTTGCTGAAGGTTTTAATTTTTCTTTGAGAACTAAAGTGTTTGTATATGTAGTATAAGTGGTTATTGTGTGTTAGATATATCAGATTATTAAGTATATTGATTTTATAGCTATTGATTTTAAATATATAAAAAGAATGAAAGTTATACGATATGTTTATATATTAGTATATATATCTATCTGTTATATATATTATTGATTTTATATATTATGTATGTATGACGATTTTAATATATGTTTGAAACTGAAACAATGATTTTTGAACACATCTATATATAGAATATAATATATGCTGAAATTTAGAATATGACTTTGTTGGTATATAGTTATATATAAGATTCTGTTTTAAGTTATATGCATATACTTGTGATACGTTTATATATCTATATAAGTTTTATAAAAAAATATATTATGTATATGTATATATGTTGATTTTTATATATGTGTTAATCTAAAAACAATGAATTTTGAAATACATACATATATATATGTGTGTCTATATATATAATTAATATAATATATTATATATGTTTGAATTCAGAATATGATTCTCATATATATAGTTTTATATAGCTATATATAAGTCCACTTATACCATTTATCATCCTCGACCTAGTCCTGATTTATTCTTATCAATTCCGTTAGCAGCTTTGCTCGTTGAATTCGTGTCGATTTTGTTTTGCTTGGATTCGTAATTCAAATTCAGCATCCGTATCAGTGTTTATCCGTGTCATCCTCTCGTCCATCTCTAACCTCGAAAGGTGAGCACTCACTCACGATTAACGTTCTTTTATTTATTAAATTTGATTTCAATTGAAACGACAATTGAAATATGCTGCTGTTTGATATTTACACTGTTATTACCTGTATCAGTTCACCTGTGACATCTGACACCATTATCTGTTATATATGTAATGATAATCCAGTTTGGTTGATAATTGATTGAATTGTTGATGTTTATATTGGACGTTAAATTGTTAATGTTAAGATGATAAATAGTATGCAATTGAAATTGATATAGGATAGTTAAATGTTAAATTTGATTAAACGACATTTGTATAATATGACCCATTTAACTGTCAAAATTTATCGACTCGTAGGATTTGTTTAATTACACTTTGAACCACTGAATGTATGTTGTTAAATTGACGATGTATGAAATTGTAAATTGAATGACAAGTGAAAACCGTAATATAATAATCTTTAATCTACATGAAATGACAGTGTAGATTCTAGAAATAATTATATTAATTCGTACAAATAACAATGCGAATTAATACGGTTATTTCGGGATTATTTAAATTGATTATTGGATTGTTATTAATTGTTGTTATTGCTTGTTTATTTACTTTGACACCATCCCAGTTATCACACTGCAAGTTCCCTTGTTATGTTTTGATTTTTGAATTGAATTGGAATCGGGTTGAAATGATAAATACCCAAAAATGGAATTTTGACCTAGGATAGAAAATTAAATAAAACCCGATTGGTCAATAAATTGATTTAAAAATAAAACGAATATTTTATTTGAATAAATAATATTATTTTGAAATGAAGTTGAAATTGGAAATTTTATGAAAAGAAATGTTAATATATAATAATCTGAAACAAAATATTTACAATGTAATTGATGAAAGAACGATGTTTAATTTGAGAAATGATTGAATTAAGTTTGAAATTATAATTAAGTTTGAAATTATTAAACTTTGAAATTAGTTAATAATTAAGTTTTGAATTATTTAATAATTAAATAAGATTGAATTATTTAATGATTAAATTGAATTGGATTCTGTAATAAGTAAAATTGAACTTTTGAATAAGTGAATTTTACTTCGTAAATAATTGAAATTGAGTTTTCTTTATTAATTAAGTTTTGGAAAATTATTTAAGTAAGTAAATAAGTGAAATTGAATTTCTTTAACAAGAAATAAAAATGTGATTTATTGAAATAAGACTTGAAAATTTAAGGATTTGATTTGATGAATTTAATTTAATTCGAATTGTAAGTTTTGGAAATAAGGAAGTTGAATTTAAATAATGGATTAAATGAATTGGAAATTTAATAGAAATTGTTTTGAATGGCAAATTTACTTAATGAATATTAAATGAAATCGATAAATGAAGTTAAACTGATTTGAATGTTAAGTTAAATTAATTTAAATGATTTCGGAATGAAACTTATATACAAACTTGAATCAATATTGAATTGTTTTAAATAGAAATTGAAATTGTATTATAGGATTTTGAAATGGTAATTTGGAAGTTTTGAAACGTAAAGTATGGAAACTGGTTTAGAAAGACAAATGAAATGTTGATTTGCGAATTGAAATTGAAATTGAATTTGATTTGGTTTTGAAATAAATAAGCGACCAATCAGTGAAATAATTACGAAAGTTATTGAAGAGACCGGAATTCGGTTATGGATATACTCTCTATCTAAACCGGAAACCACTTTAATAACTATACGCGGAGTGATGATCCAGAATGAAGTGGTTGGAATGGTGATCGTGTTGACTGAAGAAAGAGAACGATGATGGATAGCCTTGACACTTGTGTCAAATTGGAAATGACTAAAACAGGAGCTGTGCCGGGCCAATGGAGGATTGATACCTCAAGTGGACACACTTCTTCGAACTACTTATACTTGTTGTCGATTGGTGCACCCTTGATTTTGGGAGTGTTGTTTCACGGTGTTGCGGGCGCTGCGGCGTTGCGTTCTCACCAGTCCGGATCAGGCGAACGGTAGTATCACTACCTTGGGTATAGCCTCATGTGCCTTGTCATACTTGTATTCCATTTATGCGCGACCACTACGAATTTGTTTTGTACCTTGAGTATATGTATTGCCCTCTGGCGACTTCCGGTTTTGGGGAAACTACGGTCTTGTATATGCTTGTGGGAATAAAAATGTGTTAAGGGTGGAATGGGCCATGACTTAATGCTATTTTGATATCTTCTTATAATACTGATAGACATTATCTACTTATCGTACACTACTACATAGTAGATAGTTTAACGGATCCTTAAAGGATGGTTATTCCAAACATCCTTTGAGTTACTTGTATTTCAATTACTATTTCACTTGAGTTGGATTTATTAATATAAGAATGTTAATTCTGACTCGAGTGTCTTGTGTTTTTGCTTTACGCTCGGGTCAGACTGAGTGGTTCAGCTCTCGAGACTCACCTTTGGAGTTGGAGCTTTGCTTGAAGATCCAGCCATCTATTCTGCTTCCAGTATTCGATGATTCCAGTGATGTATTCTGATTTAACTCTGATGTATCATATTACTCTTCTGTTGTAAACTCTGATGTATTTTATATATTCATATAGTAGCTTCATGAACTACTATCTCTTTTATTTCCGCTGCAAATTATTACTCTGTGTCTGTGATATGTGATTATTTATTTACTGTATATGTTCAGTTTTGCCAAATTTAAATTAACAACGCGGTATTTTGAGCAATTCAACTCCGGCATGAGTGTCTACCTATACACTTATAATGGATGCGAATGGTCCAAAATAGCGGGTCGTTACAGTTGGTATCAGAGCTTTGGTAGCTCTAGGCAAAACTTAACATATAGGGTAAATATATTTACAGAATCACTCTCTCGAGTTTCAATCTCTTCCCTTGACTCAATTCCTTTGAATTTTGGAACGTTCCCCTCGGTTCCGAAATTCATTCGTGTCTTTCACTATTCGTCTTCTTTTCAATCATGGAGCACCCCATAACTCCATTCTGAATGTTATCTATAATAGATCGGCGGTCTCGCCAATCTTCGAATGATTCGAAAAGGATTAAACTCCTTTATAATAGGCATTGATTTACCAGAGATTTCTGTATCCTCGGTTTACAATGCTATCTATCTCCTGCTATACCTGAATTCTATTTCTTGAGATCGAATATCGATTTACCTCGGAATTCTACACCGATCTCATTCTTGAAGTCACGGTCAAACCGGTAAAGGTTGCCCGCGATTTATATAAACTTATCAACCTTCCTACTTTGTTATTTAATCATCATATCTTGTTTCGAACTTATCTTCGAATCAAATTTCTCTTTGATTTAAGTTCATCAAATTTGAAACCCTATCCTTATTTTGAAAATTCATTCCTGTATCGTCGAGCAAAGAAATGTATTTGTAAATTAATATTCAAACGTTTTAAAATATATTGTGTTGTTTGAGTTGTTGATGTTGATTTGGGTTTCCGATCGATTCGTCTGATCAACGCTATCGATAGGATTTCCAAAACTCTTGAACAGAGCAAACTGACACAATATTATTTTCAAACTTGGAAAATGAAATAAATTGTTTGATTATATTGTGAAAATATAAGTAAAATTTTCTGGAATTTAATAGGTTAATTAAATTGGTTGTTTGAAATGATAATATTTGATTATCATTTATTGTTCTAAATAAATTTATAAATACGGTTTATAAATTGATTTGGAATTTGAAATGAATTTAATTCAGAAATTTGAGAATTTGGTTTTCGATGATTTCGAACTTTGGTTTTAAAATTTTAAAGTATATATTATTGAAAGTATTTTCGAATAGAAATCGTTTCCAAAGAATTTTAAAATGTTAGATTAGAGCTCTTCTCTTTGTCGCTGGAAAATAATTTCGGTGATGGCGGCCGCATCATCGACATTCATTTTCGAGTTTCGAAGTGGAGATACTATTCTGCAGCTTTGCTACAGTTTTGTTTTGAAAAATATTTTGATTTGAATTTCTTTAGGATAATTTAATTTACATATATATAAGTATCTTATTTTAAAATTTAATTTGATTTGATATAAATATATTATATATACCTCTAAGTTGTTTAAAGTTAATCGGAAATCAAATTCTTAAATTTTGTTAAAGGATGATTTTACTTATAAATAAAATCAAAATTTGGAATAAATATTTAAACTTGAATAATTGAATTGGGAAAATTTTATTTGTATATTGTTCAACTGCATTCTAATACAACTTACCTAAATCATTCAGAAGTTGAATATGTAATTGGATAATATATAAGATAAATTGAATTTATAAACAAAATTTGAGTGTTTATAATAAATGTTATACACTAAAATTTCGATTATAAAGATGTTAATAGAGTTAGATAGGATAATAAGTAAACTCAGTTAAAAATGAAATAAATTTGTTTTGAAAGAATTAATAAATTTGATTTGAAAGAATTAATAAATTGAAATTTGATCAACTTATGAAATACTTTGAATTTAAAGAAATTAGTGAATATAAATTAATTTAAATCGAAACTTTTATGGCTTAAATTAATATGGTTCAAATATATGTGATAAGATATATTGCGTAGAATAAATTTAACAATAATTTGTAATAAAGAAAAATTTAAATTGCTGAAAAATATATGATTACAATAAAAGACTATTCAAATTTATGGTTTTAGAAATTGTAAATTGAAGATAATTGGATAATAAGATAATGAATTTAGAAATAGTTGAGATTGATTTTAGTGAAATCAAATGGATTAAATCAATTATTGAATATCAATTAATTTAAATTTGAATTTATATGGCTTAAATTAATTGTAATTTTGTATTTCAAATCTGTTTTCTTTTTGGTTGTTTCTATTCTCCTACCTCGTTCCTTTTCGAGGACGAAAAGTTTTGAGTGGGGGAGAGTGTAACGACCCGTAAATTTCCACTGTTTTAATAACGTTATTAGTTGAAATTTTGTGAAATTTTAAACGATAAAATTTTGAAATAAAAATTTAATATTTGGAATACGTCTAGTTAAACATAGCAACTGGTAAATTTTCGTCCGAAAATATGAAAGTTTATTTCGCGTGTAAATTCACTTCAATTTAATCAGTTAAAAAGCAATGAAAATAAAATGTTTCCGAAACCTAAATATTTTTACATAGAAAAATTCTAAACCATCTTCTGAGCAAGATGTCAGTTTGTCGTTTTTCCAAATTCGGACATCTTTGGCTCCGTCGATCTTATTTTTCAGCGTCTTTCTTGCATTTTTCCACCGGTAGAAAAATTCGAAATTTTAAAATTCGATCATACCACTGATATCTGTGTACCATTTCGTCAGGCTCGTCGTGCCGATCTCAACAGTGTATTCATCTGTATATTTCAAAATTCGATACGCATCGAAATCCGTGAACCGGTAACCGTATCGGTACTAGTTCCGTTTCTTTTTATTCTTGTAATCTTTCAATATTCCACTGTATAAACGAATAGTCATTAGCATTTATTTTTTTCACTGAATTCAACCTTTTATTTTATTTCCGAAAAATAAATTTTTAACGCATAGTTTATATTGAAAGAAACGACTCGCTCTTCATTTTCAATAGAATTGTTCATCTTCCACCCAGATCCGCATCTCACACTTTCATATTTCTTCTTCCTTCCACCATCTCTTACGCAACCAATCTTCTCCCTTGCTCCAGCCCTCCATCTCCAACCGGCCTATAACCCACGTCCCGCCTCTACTACCCTACCCCACCGCCTACCCTAGCCTTCAGCCCGAGCTCCACCTTCCATGCGAGCCATCCCTGGCACCCCCTTTCCATTCTCGACAGCAAACACCCACCATTCCCTCCACCTTCCACCATATATTTTTCCACTGCCATGCCGTTTGCACTACCTCCTTTCACCACCAACCCATGGCCGAAGCCCCTCACCACCTGACGTCAACCATTCACGACCAGTCCAGCAGGTCCGCCAGGTCCGCCTTCTTTCCTTGTTCACCATCTCTCGCCACGCCTTCCTCAGTGAAGTCAACCGACCTCTTTGCTTGTACCTCCCCTGGCAACACTCGAAACCCCACCACGTGAGTTGCCCACCGCCGACTTTGCTTCATCAATGGCCCATGCTCGACCACAATCAGACAACCCTTGAACAAATACCTTGGCCGGAGTCCAGGTATTTTCTTTTATAGGGTTGGCATATATAGTTGATACCTATATTTTTTTGTGTGTGTGTAAAGTATGGTCTGCATTTTTCTACTATATGGTACGCAAATTGTAATATGTTAATACGTGTATATAGTAGTTATATTAGCAAGTAGGATTTCATATAAAAGAGAAGCTAACACCCTTCCTTATGCTGTTATATGTCATTTCTACGTAAGTTGTATATATAAACTTATCGTTTATGAATAGATATTTTAAACCTATTATATTTATTTGGCTGTTTATATAAGTTTTAATTTTCATCTTATACATAATTTTACTTACGGTTAACAGTTACAATGTACACATATGTTACTGTATATAGACAATAGTATGTTAGAGATAATATAAGTTGAATTATTGTTGTACAGCATATACATATATTGGTTTCTAAGTTATATTTTAGCTATAGTTTAGTATGTAGGTTGTTGTTTAAAAATTTATGTATATAAGTCATATTTTGTCATGTAAGTTTTATATAAATGAATTTATATAGTAGTATCTATTGTGTTGTATATATATAAGTTATGATAGTATATATATAAATGGTTGCTGAAGGTTTTAATTTTTCTTTGAGAACTAAAGTGTTTGTATATGTAGTATAAGTGGTTATTGTGTGTTAGATATATCAGATTATTAAGTATATTGATTTTATAGCTATTGATTTTAAATATATAAAAAGAATGAAAGTTATACGATATGTTTATATATTAGTATATATATCTATCTGTTATATATATATTATTGATTTTATATATTATGTATGTATGACGATTTTAATATATGTTTGAAACTGAAACAATGATTTTTGAACACATCTATATATAGAATATAATATATGCTGAAATTTAGAATATGACTTTGTTGGTATATAGTTATATATGATTATATATAAGATTCTGTTTTAAGTTATATGCATATACTTGTGATACGTTTATATATCTATATAAGTTTTATAAAAAAAAATATTATGTATATGTATATATGTTGATTCTTATATATGTGTTAATCTAAAAACAATGAATTTTGAAATACATACATATATATATGTGTGTATATATATATAATTAATATAATATATTATATATGTTTGAATTCAGAATATGATTCTCATATATATAGTTTTATATAGCTATATATAAGTCCACTTATACCATTTATCATCCTCGACCTAGTCCTGATTTATTCTTATCAATTCCGTTAGCAGCTTTGCTCGTTGAATTCGTGTCGATTTTGTTTTGCTTGGATTCGTAATTCAAATTCAGCATCCGTATCAGTGTTTATCCGTGTCATCCTCTCGTCCATCTCTAGCCTCGAAAGGTGAGCACTCACTCACGATTAACGTTCTTTTATTTATTAAATTTGATTTCAATTGAAACGACAATTGAAATATGCTGCTGTTTGATATTTACACTGTTATTACCTGTATCAGTTCACCTGTGACATCTGACACCATTATCTGTTATATATGTAATGATAATCCAGTTTGGTTGATAATTGATTGAATTGTTGATGTTTATATTGGACGTTAAATTGTTAATGTTAAGATGATAAATAGTATGCAATTGAAATTGATATAGGATAGTTAAATGTTAAATTTGATTAAACGACATTTGTATAATATGACCCATTTAACTGTCAAAATTTATCGACTCGTAGGATTTGTTTAATTACACTTTGAACCACTGAATGTATGTTGTTAAATTGACGATGTATGAAATTGTAAATTGAATGACAAGTGAAAACCGTAATATAATAATCTTTAATCTACATGAAATGACAGTGTAGATTCTAGAAATAATTATATTAATTCGTACAAATAACAATGCGAATTAATACGGTTATTTCGGGATTATTTAAATTGATTATTGGATTGTTATTAATTGTTGTTATTGCTTGTTTATTTACTTTGACACCATCCCAGTTATCACACTGCAAGTTCCCTTGTTATGTTTTGATTTTTGAATTGAATTGGAATCGGGTTGAAATGATAAATACCCAAAAATGGAATTTTGACCTAGGATAGAAAATTAAATAAAACCCGATTGGTCAATAAATTGATTTAAAAATAAAACGAAGATTTTATTTGAATAAATAATATTGTTTTGAAATGAAGTTGAAATTGGAAATTTTATGAAAAGAAATGTTAATATATAATAATCTGAAACAAAATATTTACAATGTAATTGATGAAAGAACGATGTTTAATTTGAGAAATGATTGAATTAAGTTTGAAATTATAATTAAGTTTGAAATTATTAAACTTTGAAATTAGTTAATAATTAAGTTTTGAATTATTTAATAATTAAATAAGATTGAATTATTTAATGATTAAATTGAATTGGATTCTGTAATAAGTAAAATTGAACTTTTGAATAAGTGAATTTTACTTCATAAATAATTGAAATTGAGTTTTCTTTATTAATTAAGTTTTGGAAAATTATTTAAGTAAGTAAATAAGTGAAATTGAATTTCTTTAACAAGAAATAAAAATGTGATTTATTGAAATAAGACTTGAAAATTTAAGGATTTGATTTGATGAATTTAATTTAATTCGAATTGTAAGTTTTGGAAATAAGGAAGTTGAATTTAAATAATGGATTAAATGAATTGGAAATTTAATAGAAATTGTTTTGAATGGCAAATTTACTTAATGAATATTAAATGAAATCGATAAATGAAGTTAAACTGATTTGAATGTTAAGTTAAATTAATTTAAATGATTTCGGAATGAAACTTATATACAAACTTGAATCAATATTGAATTGTTTTAAATAGAAATTGAAATTGTATTATAGGATTTTGAAATGGTAATTTGGAAGTTTTGAAACGTAAAGTATGGAAACTGGTTTAGAAAGACAAATGAAATGTTGATTTGCGAATTGAAATTGAAATTGAATTTGATTTGGTTTTGAAATAAATAAGCGACCAATCAGTGAAATAATTACGAAAGTTATTGAAGAGACCGGAATTCGGTTATGGATATACTCTCTATCTAAACCGGAAACCACTTTAATAACTATACACGGAGTGATGATCCAGAATGAAGTGGTTGGAATGGTGATCGTGTTGACTGAAGAAAGAGAACGATGATGGATAGCCTTGACACTTGTGTCAAATTGGAAATGACTAAAACAGGAGCTGTGCCGGGCCAATGGAGGATTGATACCTCAAGTGGACACACTTCTTCGAACTACTTATACTTGTTGTCGATTGGTGCACCCTTGATTTTGGGAGTGTTGTTTCACGGTGTTGCGGGCGCTGCGGCGTTGCGTTCTCACCAGTCCGGATCAGGCGAACGGTAGTATCACTACCTTGGGTATAGCCTCATGTGCCTTGTCATACTTGTATTCCATTTATGCGCGACCACTACGAATTTGTTTTGTACCTTGAGTATATGTATTGCCCTCTGGTGACTTCCGGTTTTGGGGAAACTACGGTCTTGTATATGCTTGTGGGAATAAAAATGTGTTAAGGGTGGAATGGGCCATGACTTAACGCTATTTTGATATCTTCTTATATTACTGATAGACATTATCTACTTATCGTACACTACTACATAGTAGATAGTTTAACGGATCCTTAAAGGATGGTTATTCCAAACATCCTTTGAGTTACTTGTATTTCAATTGCTATTTCACTTGAGTTGGATTTATTAATATAAGAATGTTAATCCTGATTCGAGTGTCTTGTGTTTTTGCTTTACGCTCGGGTCAGACTGAGTGGTTCAGCTCTCGAGACTCACCTTTGGAGTTGGAGCTTTGCTTGAAGATCCAGCCATCTATTCTGCTTCCAGTATTCGATGATTCCAGTGATGTATTCTGATTTAACTCTGATGTATCATATTACTCTTCTGTTGTAAACTCTGATGTATTTTATATATTCATATAGTAGCTTCATGAACTACTATCTCTTTTATTTCCGCTGCAAATTATTACTCTGTGTCTGTGATATGTGATTATTTATTTACTGTATATGTTCAGTTTTGCCAAATTTAAATTAACAACGCGGTATTTTGAGCAATTCAACTCCGGCATGAGTGTCTACCTATACACTTATAATGGATGCGAATGGTCCAAAATAGCGGGTCGTTACATATAACAACCTATTCTTACATATGCTAATACATAGAAATATAGCAGAAATTAGAATACTACGGTTTATAATCCTTCAACTCTTCTCCATAAGCTTCAAAGTTACGTAGAAAAATATGATAACATACACGGGCTGACCTGAGTATTAAGTAACACCCGGATCAGTCTGGTAAACCAGCGTGAGAAATACAAGAATATATGTAACTAGAACAGTAATTATTGGGACCGTATAGATACCCATAACGATTTTCCCCCTTAAAAAAACCAACCATTTATTAAGTTTAATATAGTGATATAATGGGTAATGTCTAAGGTGTAGCACATAAATTATATAATGTAGCTGGAATGCTTACATTGGTTACATTCAACAGCATATTTAGAGGGTAGAGCCAAAATCGATAAGGAACGTTCGCAAAGTGGGTTTTTCGATAGATCACTTCGGGGAAGCCGAATCCAATCTCCATGCACAAGGATAAGAAACTACCTTTCGAGCATTGTATATCTCTAGATAAGATATACCAATAGGTAAACACAAGTGGCCCAACGTCCGAACATAAACATGAACAACATGAACCAAATATCATCAACTCCCACATGTAACATATCGATAAGTATCTCTGGATATGGAGTTGGTAACACCCTGACATGGGTCTAACCCCAGGTTTTGCATCCTACTCTGTCTTTAGCCATTTCCGACGTCAAGGTTACGTTCGGCATATTTTACATAAGCCTTCATCACTTGAACAAAGCATAAATCCCAGATTGGATCCTTTCTATCTCGAATAGATGTTTGAAACCACACATGGATTCCCGTATCCCAACAGATCTCGGAATCACAAATGGATCGCCACATTCTGATTAAATCACGAACATTTACATGTGTTTTAGCATCTTAAACAGATCTCGAATCTCCACATAGATTCCCTTTATTCAATCACTTCTAAAACATGGAATCTGTATACTAGTTTTGAAGTGGGTTTGGTAAGTAGAACACTTACGATGCTTGACTTTTTAAAACCAATCAATGAATTTTTGGTAAACTCAATTCTGGTTCTTTAAGAAGTAAGTGAGAGCTAGAAACTTTTCATACCAATACTCCTCCCTAGAGGTTCTTATTGGTATAAAATCACGAAGCCTTTCAATTACTTCTGAATATTAGGTCAAGTTCGATAATCGACTAATCGATTATCTAGTCAAAACAACTGCTTACACAAATCACGATTCTTATGTTTAACTCGTTTCCGACATTCCAACTTAACTATTCCTCTCCCAGGGGTAAAGCCAGGTAAGTTTGGGCACTGGTTGCTCCAAGCCTTGCATAGAAACTCAATTCTTGAATCTCACAAATCGATAAGTCTACCTCGTCGGCTTTTAGTGTTAAGTATAGTATTAACGATTTCCATAAACAATAAGGAATCGACTCAATTAACACGTTTCTAATGTTTTTCAATTACCTATTCCCCGGTTAAAAATAAAAGCCCAATAGTAGAGCTCTGTTACTATGTCCCTACTTGACATCAATCTTAACTCTCATAAATGGATAAGATTACTTCATCGGCTTATCGGTGTTAAGCATAGTTAATTACTTTTCTGATAAGTATATTAAACAATTAATCATTGGCCATTTAACAGTTACTAATCCCTTTCTAAACCATTTTTTTATAATTTAAGACAAGATATTTATGCTTCATAATACTTATAATATACTTTAAAACACACCTTTAAAATATAACTTGAAAATAACAGGTTTGAAAAATCATTAGAAACTTGAAAACGACATGTTTTTAACAAAATATCCCTCCTTTGAAAATTCACAACTAATTCATAAAAGTTCATATAAATTCCAAACTACTTTTAATTTACTCTAATATGAGTTAGGCAATACTTTTTAAAAGAATGAAATAAATTGCTCAAACTTAAAGTCTTTTTTGAAACATTTGAAGTCCAAAAATCAAGGTTAAACAAGGCAGTTTTACACTAGTGATGTTTTGGCCGTTTTCGCGATGTTGCTTAACTTTTTACTATTCAAGCTTTTAATAACAACAAAAAAACATATATAACAATAAATATATGGTAAGAAATCCTTATGGATCTCTATACAAAGTTTCATAATAATTGTAAAAAACAAGACAATTCTGAACTGCATCCATAACGACTATCGCTATAAGTGCGCTTTTAAAATCCAAGTCATATCTCAACCTATGTTCAACTACAACCTATGTGCTTTGTTAAAGTCCTAGTCATATGTCATATAAGTCCACTAAGGTCTATTCCAAATTTTTTCAAGTCCATGTACATGTATCACATATGTCGCTTACTTTTAAAGTAAGAAGTTACAACCATTGTTTTCAACATAAGTTAACAACAATTCAAACAACATTTAACATAGTCAAACATCAATATATATGTGATATTTTCCATTAAAAGTGAGGTGTTAACTCATTATTTAATCTAATAATAACCAAGCTCGAAGCGAACCAAGCCTAACCCCTTCCTTGCAACACCTTTGCTTCCTTCTCTTCTTGCTTTGCCTACCTTCTTTGCCTCCAAACACCCAATAATGCTCATGGCCTAGGGAGATTATGAGAGTTTGGCTTTGGTCTTCCACTTTTGACTTGGTAGAAGGGTTACTGTTTGTACCAAAAATGGGCACAACACTCTTCGGGAGTTGTTTGAAGAGATAAAATGAAGATTATAAATGTGAAACAGAGATTATCTAACAAAAACTCCAACAAATAGGAATGTAAAGTGCACAGACAAGCAGTTTAGAGTGGTTCGGCGTATAGCCTATGTCCACTATGAAGTTTTGATGATTTTATTGATTCTCTTTCAATGATTACAAGCGTTTTCAGCAATGAACAGCGGATTACAGTTTAGAATTCGAAATTGACAGCAAAAGTATGATACAAATCTCAATCCGGCAGAGTCTGGACGCTTCAGAGAAAAAAGATCCTTTTTCTGTTGATTCTGGGGCTCTATTTATAGGCGTAGGAGGCTTGGATTTCGCTCAAACTCCGGGAGACTTGGCCTGACACGTGAGGGGACCTATTCGACCACTTCCAGAGAGTTTCAAGCCAATCTGTGATCGATACGAAATCATTTCGTATCGATCAAGATTACTTCCAATTGAGCTCAAAATTGGTGGAGATGTTCCTTGTTATGTGTGCAACCTTCAGTTAAAATTTCATCGTGTTTGGATCAGTGGACTGAGAGATATCATCGATACGAGACGATGTTCTTCGCTAGGCTGCCTGGTTCGAATCCATCTCCCTGAGCTGGGGGCTTCGAATCGATGGTGTCACGCGCCCCTGTGAAGACGTGGAACGCACACTTCGCCTCGATCCGGTTTCTACTCCGAGTCGACCGCGTCGACTCCATATATCTCGGCGCATTCGCATCGAGGGATGACGTAACGCACGCGCTTCGTCTCGATCCGGTCTTTGTGCCGCATTGACTGCTTCGACTCCAGGCATCTCGCCTCGTTTACTTCGATGGAAGACACGTCATCCCTGGTCAGTTGACTCGTTGGATACGAACAAGTCATTAGGCATGGATTCGAAGTGAGGTCCTCTGATGGATACGAAGGGCATTGGTCCGATGGATACGAAGCAAGCACCGAGTGATGGATACGAAGTAGACGCTGAATGATGGATACGAAGCAGACGTTGGCTGAAGGATACGAGGTCCTTCAATTGCTGGTGTGTATGAAGTCCATCGATGCGAGCTCGATGGATACGAAGGAAGTCGAGTCGAGCCTGGGTACCTCGATGGATTCGGAGCTGATAGGTACGAAGCTTGATGGATTCGAACTGGGGCTTCGGTGATGGATACGAAATTGCCCAGAGTGATGGATACGAAATCTGGGATTTTCCCTCCAATTCGACTCGATCATAACTTGAGCGTACGAGTCCGGATTGACTTGAAATTTGAGGTGCTGATCTCTATCGCCTTTCTTGTCATGTCCTATCAATTGTAGCTCATTCTGGGCTCGGACAAAATTCAGTGATATCCATGGCGTGCTATCCTTGTTCTCTAGTCGGCTTCTTGGTGTCCTGGCCTTGCCAAAAGGCGGGATAACAGTTACTAATATTGTACTAAGCCTTATGGCAAAGTTTGAAGTGATTTGGAGATGGTTTGCAAATTATTTGCTTTAGGAATTTAGAGATGAAGAAGAAAAGAAGCCATTAAAATTTAAACTCAAAGCTTAGGAATATTTGTGATATATTTCCTAAGGGTGTACCCCTCCTTATATAGACTTAGGAATGATGATGGGAGAAGACAAAAAACCCTCAAAACCCTAATGACATAAATTGCTTCTTATCATGACAACTTTATGTCACTTCTCCTTTATTCATTTTACCATTATACCCTTGCCGTATAGTACCTCATATCCTAATAGAACTTTCTTGAACATTCCTTGATTTATGAAGAGGAGAGTGTGTCAATTAGTTCCTAATGTGTTCATTTGATCATTAGTTGAATGAACGATAGTTCGTACAACTTATATCGATCAAAAAACTGTTTATCGATAAACTGATTTCCGGTCACATTATCGATTTTTCTTCGAATAATATATTTTTGTAAATACTATTCAAAAACAAGTTTCTTCTCATTATTTATTAATTAAATGATGTTAAAAAAGGTTATAAAATCAAATTTATAACACTTAAACATATCTCAAAATGTATCGATATTCGAAGACGAATTGTTCGAATTTCCGGGTCGCTACGCGACCTCTCTTATCGGTATCGACTTCTATGCTTAGACAATCTGGACCTACGACTTGAACCTCAAGCTCCTCTCATACTCCAGAGCTTCCTTTCCATGTTTCATCCAATTCCGATCAACTTTGCCTTCGATTTGCTCAATTCTCCGACCTAACTTTCTATGCAATCACAACACTATCAAACAACATCAAATCATATCATCCAACATAGAATAACAAACAATTTCATCCAATTAAACATGCAATTCATCAAAATAAGACAAAAAAGTCAATTTCTAACATGGATCCACATATAAGATGAATATATGAGCATGAGCAAGGGCGATTTCTAATCAATCTGAATCATATACTTAGTTCAACATGCAATCAATGTTGGAAAATGTTTTATGGCCAAAAGTCGGTTTAAAACATGTTAAATCCTATGATTCTACCATATATACATGCATAGTAAAGTGGAAAGGTGTAAACCACTCACCAATTACCAAATTCAACCAATATGAATGTAATTCCAATTTTGACAGAAATAGAATGACTTCAAATCAGGCAAAACGATGATCTCTATCTTCTAATTGATGATCCAATCTCTAATCCCCAATCTAATTTGATTTAGAGAGCAATTTGGGTGATTTTGGATGAATTTAGGATGGATCTAGGACTAATTAGGGTTTAGACCCGATTTAGAGTGAGAGGAAAAAGTTTTAATTTATTCTTCAACCCTCTATTTATAGTATTCTCTAGTTAGACTAATTGACCAATTAATGGGCTTCACTAATTACACACCAATTCTGGCCAGTAGCTTTAAAAACTTAAAAAAACATAAATTTCTAGCTGTAAGTCTGTTTTTCTATATGACCACTCTATGAAATGGGAAACCATCGTCCTGAAGCAACGGAACTGGTTTGAGACCCTAATTCGACTCCTAAATAAATTAGAAACTTAAAACAGGCATAACTTTATGGCAAGTAATTCTAGTTTCTAATCTCTAATTTAAATTAATCCTTCTTCTCCCTATCATTTGATTTCTAAAATCTAATGTATACACACACACAATTTATTTATTATATATTTAAAAAAGAGAAAGCTCAAATAGAGAATTAGGAGCAGTATAAATCAGATCTTGTCTTCTTCTTGTTCTTTAAATTCAGAATCAGTTAGGATTTTCATGTAAAAGGTTTAGATGTTTATTTCTTTTAATTTTTGATTATATTCCTCTTTAGTTTCTAATTATAGATCTAATTTCTACATACAATTCACTTTTTTGTATATTCCAAAAGAGGGAGATCTAAAGGGAATTTGGCATGGTGGAATCAAATCTGGTTAGGAATCAAACAATACTCTATGAGTGGAAATATCAAGTTTTTCACATTTTTGTAATTGAATAGTATTTATTTGGATTTTATGTATGCCTTTGGAAAATTTGATAAACAAAAGGATAACATATAAAACCCTCAAAATTTCCCTAAATAAATATAAATTTGTGAATATGTTGGAATTACAATTGTCTGTATTAACATAGTAGGATCAGATCTGTACTTGAAATTCAGATAATTCACAATCTATTCCACTTTATTTCTTTTGATTTCGCTTGAAGTATAAAAAAGGTTCTAAAAGAAAATAAATTAGAAATAGGATGCAAATTATGATTTTATTGTAGTTTGCACTGCCTATTTCTGTAAATTAAACATGTGCGGACCCTTTTTCGTTTCAAGGCGCTTTGTGTAAAAGTTGAATATAATATGAAGGTTTAAATTATAAGACTTGTTTTACTTGAAATAGAAGAGGTAAATTCTATTATGTTAATATGAGATGAGTTTGGTATTATTCCTTTTTTCTTATGCAAGTTAGTTGGTGGCTAAGGATATTAGCTATGTATTTTGTTGGAATTTGGGACTTTTATAAGTTTGGCCTTTAAATTAATAAGAGTTTTCTTTATGTATGATTGGAAATATTTTATTCGAATCTCATGCGTATATATATAAATATAATATTAACGTATAAATTATTAAATTAATAATAGCATAATAATATTTGCGTATTGAATGTATTGATTAGAATTAATAAGGTAAATAACATTAATTTCTTAGGAAGGTAGTTAATGATGATTATGAGAATTACTTGACCTGATTTTTAGGGGAAGTATTAAATGACCTGATGGGATTTCTTACGATGTCGGTTATTGAGAACCATGTAGGAACCTGCCTTGGGTTAGGTCTTAATGGGGACCTGCCTATTTTATAGGTATTAAGTGGTTAGAGTCTGCCTAAGTCTCATGATATATGTATTAAGTGGTTTGGAGGCTCTCTCTCTCACATCGTTAACGATAGTTGTGCTAGAATTTGGAAATGGGTTAGGTACTTAAGGACGGGGACCTGCCTATTTTATAGGTATTAAATGGTTAATGTCTGCTTAAACACCAATAAAGGGTATTTATTAGTTTGGATGCTTTTTCTTGCATCATTGATGTTATTTGTGTTAGGATTATGGAATTGAACCGGAAAGACCTTTGGGCTTGTAGTTAAAGTTGTTAGTATTTGTAGCACCACCATTTAGGGTGACTATTACATTTGTTATAGTCTTAAATACATAAGACATATTTCTTATATAAATAATACTACCCTTGTTCAATTATGGTAAAGCTTGAGATTTTCATTTCATCAGACATTTGTTACTCTGGCCTACTCCTTATTACAACACAGGTTAGAGAGGGTAATGCCGATTTAAGAGACGAAGATGGAAATGAAGACTTATGGCAGTCATCTATCTATTTATATGTTTAAAGTATTTTTATTGTACCCAGTTCAGACAGTTATGTTATTTTGAAATATTGTACAACAGAGACTTTATGTAAACATGCTGTAATATTTAACATGTTATGTTTCTGAAATGGTTTTCTTTATTAAATGGGTACTTTTTCTAATATTATATTTTATCCATTCTGTTGTGAGATTCTAAAAGTGTAGATAGATAGCTCTGTGTATTATTTTTAATTTTTTCAATTTAACAACTTTCCTTGAGATAGGCCTAAGGTTCGATGGGCTTTCGTTTGGTCGAAATTAGGTCCATTTTGGGGCAGGTTGTTACACTTGGTATGAGAGCTTAGGTTACCCGATCAATATGGATAATTATACGTATGAGTGGCATATTTGAAAATATTGAAATTTTTGAATTTTTTTTGAAAACCCTACTATATATATGTATATGTATATATGTATATACTTAATTTGAACTTACTCTATAAACTCCGACTATTGAAGTAGTCGAGACCATATTTCAAAAAGATGGGCAAGGCGACTATGGGTTGAAAAATAAATAGAATAATGATTGTGCGACGAAGGTCATATCGTAAGGAACGTTTTTGAAAGAGATTGTAACTCTAAAATTAATAAGGCAATAAGTGTGCAATAAATAAGGAGTTACAAGAATTTAATTAGGATACAAATGGACTAATTAAGGAGATTGCTTGGGAAATTATGGAAAGATAATAGGAAAGATTTGAATAATATATAAATGTCTTTAGAAAAGGTCCGGTTAGAATAATAATCATTTATTACAGACAATCAACATTTATAGGAATAGCAAATAAGCATGTTAGGTAATAATTAAATGCTACAAAGTAGTATAGTTGTAAACATTCAGAAGTAAGGGATGAAAGAAGAAGAAAATGCAATAGAGAAGTCAATTAAAAAGGAGTTGTTGCTTTGAAAAATATTCTAAAGTCTAACCCCTTGTGAAAAATTTAATAAAGAGATTTTCTTTGGAAACTCTTTGAAATGTTTTGAATGGGTTTTTCAAAAGACTTATTAAGGAGTTGTTGTTTTGAAAAAGTAAGGAAATTTGGAAAATCATAATTTAGAAAGATGTTGTGGAGTCTGAAGTTTTGATTAAAGGGTTTTTGGTAAAAAGAGTTTTTCATTTTTGAAACTCTTAGTTTGAAAAATTAGTTGAGTTAAAAAGTTTCCAGTTTAAAGATTTTATGATAAAGGAATTTTTCTTTTTTTTTTAATAAATGTAAAATAGAGCATAGGTTGGACTTGATAAATTTTCCTATTTCATAAATTTGGAAGTTCTTTAAAAATCCTTCATTTTAAAAATAAAAATGGAACTTGATTAAAAAGATGTAGAAGCAAATTAATTAGGAAAAAAACAATATAAACTGAGGCAATATTGGGAGATTTAGAAAGGGGAGAAATAATGTTATGAACTTATAAAATAGAATTAGTAATATAGTTAGAGATAGAATAGAAGATGAGTGATGCGAATGGTATAGAAAAATGATGGGATAAGAGTTTACCTTGTCTACTCCACTTTTCATTGTTTAAAGTTACAAAAGATGTTTATATATGTTTTGAATTAATGACCAACTTTTAAAGGAATAGATCTTTGATATAAAAAGTTTTTGAAAGGGGGGAATTATTTTTGCTTCTTTTTCGAATTAAACAACCCTTTTTGAAAATTTGATAGTTTGTTTTAATAATTGAGTTTTTTTAATGTTTAGGGTTAAAGACCCTACATTAAAGAAGTAAGTCTTTAAGGTAAAAGTATTTGTAACGACCACGACTTTCTCTCCATAGAAAGTCGTATCACTAATAAGAAAGAAAGGGATAGAAAGAGAAAAGAAGAGAAAGAAAGAACTAAACAATATCAGAATCTCACAGCGAAACGAAACAAAATATATTATATCACATAAATATTACATAGTATCATATACAACACTTATCAGAGTTACACAGATTCACATCATATACTAGACAGTTATAAACATCTGTCTAGTTATTACAACTCAATACAAAACAAAGATCTAAACAAGATCAACACAGCGGAAACTACTATCTATATCTACAACGCTGAAGCCTCCTGCTCCATTGCTCCTCCACAATTCGTCAAGGCTAACCTGAATCCCTTGGCTACTCGTAAAAATTTGAGTACCCAAGAGTTTATAAAACAGAAATAAACAACTTGGGTCAGACATGGGTCTGGTGTGAGTAACAGGTTAAACTTGTTTAACTTCAAAACCTTTTGAAAGAAAAGGTATCACGTAAGACTTCCCACAAATAAACATGGGTAAGTTTTTACCTTACGCTAACCAAAACATTTGATAGGAAATTCGATTGTATTATAATAGGGTCTAGGGTTTTCAAGTAAAATACAGAAATAGCTGAAATGCTTACATCTCACATTTCAACATAGTTGGGCACAACTAATACGTACGGCACTTATTGGAGTTTGGATTCCATACAATGGCAGGGCTACCGGGGTACCGCCCGTCACAGTACGTGGCCTAGATCACCGTACCGAGGATCACTCCCAATCCCCTGCAACACAAGGCCGGAACATCCCTTACTGGATAATTCTCGCACAAGATACCTCACGGTTGGGATCAGCAACCGCACACACTAAGCCGAAATAAGAAGGGACTTCTAGACAGAGGTAATCTTGTCCTACTTGGGTGCTACCCACTAACCTTGCTGCACCTCCCCTGTTTTAGCCATTCCCGGTTGATGAGGTTTGAGGTCACGATTACCTTAGAAAAGAACACATCACTTAGAATGCTCATCGTCCACCTGACGATGTGCTGAAAGCATTCAATCCATACAAGTTCGTTCCGGGTTCGAACGAAACCGAAGGCATTATCTCGTTACACTCGTTTTGGAATCACCCTCAGAGTTAACGACAATAACCCTTGCACTCTAAATCTTCATCTTCACTTGATTCACGACCTATCGTAAATTTGGATCGATGTGGTATTCGGGTCTCCAGACCTGGAAATCCGGTATACGGAAACCCGATCCCGGTCTCATCGAAATCCAAGGCGTATTTTTTAAGGCCAAGTTGTTTTAAAGGTTAAAACAAATTCAATTCATTATCTTTATACACAAAGAAAGATAATTCACAACAGATAATCAACATTATCAGATAATCCATACAATTCAACTAACATCCATATCACACAGCATATATCTCATCAGAGATATCAATCAATGCCAAGTATTCAATACTAACACCCATTCATAAGTAATGATTTATATCATCTCTAATTAATTTAAATTGAATTAAATTAATTACTTCAATTTATAAATCCTGCTTACTTAACCATTAATTAATTACAATTTAATTACTCTAATTAAATTAATTACATTAAGTAATTAACCTTTAATTAAACAACATTTTTTAATCACCTTGATTAATCTTTAATCAGTAATTAACTACCCTTAATTACTTTCATTAACTAAATTAATTACTCCTTAATTAATTTCTTAATTAATCCCTTGATTAATTATTCAAAGTAATTAAATCAAATTACTTCTATAAAATCATTATTCAACTAATTACTTCCAGTAATTATCTTATTATTTACTTCTCTAAATAAACTTACCTTAATAATTACATTAAGTAATTATTATCAAATCATCTCTTGATTATTCTAAATTAATTAAACTTAATTAATTAATTTAACTAAATCAAATTAACTTCAATTAATTTCAATAAGTAATTAATTCTTAATTACTTCCAATAAGTAATTACATTTAAACAGATTCTATAATTGATTATTTTTAAATTAATTAATCTAATTAATTATTAATATTAATCACATTAATTAATTATTTAATAATCCATAGTTAATGACTTCATTAACTATTATTTAATTACTTTCCTTAAGTAATTAACTTATACTAATTATTATTAATTCTAAATTAATAAATCTTAGTAACCAATTTATTAATCTCTAATTACTAAATTAATTAAGTATTAATCCATAACTTAATTAATATTTAATTACTTATTAATTAATTCCTAACCATTAATTAATACTCTAATTTATAATCCTTAATTACAATTTAATTATTCTAATTAATAATCTTAATCATTAATTAATTAGTATAAACCTTTAATTACCTATTTAATTAATCCAAATGATTAATTAATCAAACAATTTAATTATCCATTAAATTTCCTAATTAATTTAATGAACACAAATCTTTAATTACTTTAAGATAAAACTTTATTCTTATTAATAATCAAGTTATCATTTACACATATATTTGAAAACATTCATTTTCAAATCTACTTTTAAATTTCATTTTAAATTCCGGATTTAAAATGAATAACAATTTGTCTTTAACAAAGTTTAAATCCAATTTAAAAAACTTTTACATGTTAAAGAAATCTTATATCTTCTAAAGGAATTTTTAAAAAGAACTTAAATCAACTTCCCTTTAAAAATTTCAAAACATTTAAATATAACTAACATTTAAACTTATTTAAAACATTTAAATTTATAAACTTATTTATCTCAAATCTAGGGTTCAAAACCAAACTTGAAATAAAACTTTGATTCCAATTCCTGTTTAAATATTTCTTTACCGTTTTAAATTTAGTTTAAAGTTTTAAACAGACAGGCTTTTTAAAAACCTGACAACACAAATGTACTCGAGCCCGTACAAAATTACTTCGAGTCGCCTCTCCAAAATCTTCGATTATCACTCGAAACAACTCGAGAAAATCTCGAGTAGCCTTCCTCTGTAAAACCAGACTTCACCAGATACACATCCACGATCTCGTGCACGTGCACCGTCCGATCAGTCCCCTCCGACCATCGCCGAGTATCCCCACATGAAGACGATCGACCATCAACCAAACTACGATCATCCATTCCTACATCCATACTCGAAATCGAAATCAAGTTATCTCGATCAAAATTTGCTCAGCAGCCAACACCAGAAACCCTTCGTCTTCGAGATCCCGATCACCAGAAGGTCAGCAACTCCAGCCACACATTCGCCATCATCCAAGCTTCCCATTTCCCGAGTTTGGTGAAACTCGATGCATCCGAGTTGATGCCCTCCTCTAATTACCGACCACAACTCAAATTAGGGCTTAAAACAAAATCGTTCAATTCCCAACACCACAGTGGTTTAACCACCTTCCAGACATTTTTCCCACCATCTCCGATCATCCCTATATCTCCAGTGAGAATCACAATCATTCCGAGCTACTAAATTGCCAGAGGTAACCCAAAACACCCTATACTGATCAACTTGAACTGCACACTCAACCTTAACCTAAGATTTATGATTTCATTTTTAAAATTCATGTTTTTAGATAAGGAGTCAGTTTATATACCTGGATTGGTGAATTTAGATGTTTGAAATTTTACATATCTTATACTTGCACTGTTCTTCTTGGTTTTCCAGAGAACTAAAAATTTAATTTACCTAAATAAATTTTTAAACCCAATGCTATGATTAAACAAACATAATTTGTATGAAACTTAAATCCTAACAGAGATTAGTTTGGGAGATAATAAATTTTTGATCAAAATCTTAGCTTAAAACAAAGAACAGGGGTCACAGATAACAGGCACACACATATATCCATACATCCATATATATATATATAAACTCACATATATATACACACAAAAACTTTCTCTCAGATGTTAACATGCAAACATATTTCTTATATTTAAGCTCTTAAAATGTTACTCACCATTTAAAGAAGATGAACAGAGCATCTAATTGTTTATGAGCATACACACTATAAACATTCACATTAGATTTTCACTTATTCATGCAATACTTATTCATTTCAACTATACTAGCATGCAACCATATTTTACTTTAAGTTTTTAAAAGTTACTCACCAGGCATAAACAGAGACAGAGCAGGGTAGTTTAGCTTTTGAAAACTGGAATTGACTTAAGACTGGAATGCCTCATTGATTTAAAAACTTGAGTTGTTGGCTTTAAATTGCTTTAAATCTACATGCAGGATGGCTTCCAGGTTGAAAAATGACTGCAAGCAGTTTGAATTGCTTCCAGACAAATTTCCAGGTTTGCTTCAATTATCTCAGATTGAAGAAAATGCTTGCAAGCTTCCAGATTTGCTTTGCATACTTCCAGATTAAAAGAAAATGCATCCTAATCATCTAAGGTTGAAGATAACGAATGCAGATTTGCAGGCTGAAGACTTTTATTTGCAAAATTGGTCTTTGAAAATGAGTTTCTAGTTTTTGAGGAGGAACAGATTTTGATTTGCAAACTTGTTTACAGGTTTTTGAATTTGATTTCTGTTTTGGATATCTTTCTGGGTTTTGTTTTTAGTTTTTGTAAAGATGAAGAGAAAAATAGAAGTTGAGAATATTTTGAACGGTAAAACTTTGAACTGGAAACAATAACCAGATTTCTTTCTTTTGGAAAATGAGCAAAAAGAATGAGAAGGGAAAGAGATGTATATATAGATTTAATTTGGATTTATTGAAAATTAAAGAAAATAAAATAAATAAGGGACACTTGTCATTAGTATTTCTAATTACTTAACACTTGTTATTATGAGGCTTTAGTATAATTACACTTGTCTTTGTATTTTTCTATTTATTTTAAATTATTTAAAAAGCCCTTTTTCTTATTTATTTAAACTTAAGTTAAAATATCTCTTAAACAATTAAATATTTACTTAAAGTATTTTAAAACTATAAAATTACTTATTTAAATATCTTTGAAAAGTCCAGATTAAATTAAATATAAATTTCCAATTTACCAAAGCTTCTATTTACAATATATATATAAATAATATATATATATATATATATATATATATATATATATATATATCCAAATAGAAATATCTTATTAACTTTTAAAAGATAAAATCATCAATTAATACTAATTTAATCAGATTATTAAATTAAATTCAAATTTTATTATCAAAGATTATCCATATCAATTTAATTATTCAACAGATTATTAAATTGATATTGTCAAAATTTCCGGGATATTACAGTATTTGAGAAGGAAAATTATTTTACTACCTGTTTTAGGATCATTAAATTTGAGGTTAAGAATAAAGAAGTAAGCGTTTCAAAAATTATGAAAAGTTGGGTTCAAATATTTTTGGAAAGTTTTGGTCCAATTGTTTAATAAAAATGGATAGATATATGGAATAAAATAAAATACCGTGTTTAGATGTTTTTAAGAATTAAATTCTCCAAACTGTTTTTGGAAGTTGGAAATTCTTTTGAAAAGTATGCTTAAAAGTTTTCTTTCGAGATGTGGAAATTCCTTTGCCAGTTTGAATTTCAAATGTCGGATACTAGCATTATGTAGATTTTAAGTTTATGTTTTATGGAGTAGATAGGGATCACTATCTTAGAAAGAAAGGTTAGATGTTTCAGGATTGGAGTAAAATAAGAATAGTATGTACAACCCGATCTGGAAGTTTGAAATCAGTCCTAAACATTTATTTGTAGAATGTTGGTATTGTTGTAAATGTATTCCAGTTCTATAGTTGGGTTGTAAGTTAGATTGCCCTTGGAATGTGAATTTCTATATTTTGATTTATTAGGAGCGGCTCCGTGTAATTTTCGTAAATTATCTAATTCCTTAAATGAATAAAAGTGCGACGTTTGAATTGACAAGGGATATACCAAAAAGGGAAAGAGATGTGTGAAATATAGATATTCTTTTCTGTAGTTTACTGTAACAACCCACCTTTCGACCCTTAGAAGTCGACACTAATACATTCTTGGTATTCACATGCCAAACAACCAAGTGTTGGAAAGACAGAGTTTTAGGAGAAGAGAAGAAAGAAGAAAGAAGAAAACTAAACAACATAGAGTCTCACAGCGGAATGAATAATCTATAATATACAACAAATCTTACACAAGGAAAGAATGTGATATGCATACACCAATTAGAGTACACTAACCTATTTCAGCCCGGACAGTTATGACAGCCTGTCCTTATAATTACTGATAAATACAACCAACAGATAATACAGCAGAAGACAAAGAAATACGTAGATACGTCTTGGACCTCCAGCTCACCTCCCGAGCTCCAATGCATCCAAAGCGATTTGTAACTATGCTCGGTCTGACCCGAGCATTGAAAGGCAAGAACACCCGGATCAGTTTGGCAAACCAGCGTGAGAAAAACACACCCGAATGGAATTTAATGTTTATAAAAAACCTTTCAAATAATGGTATCTCGTAAGACCACGCCGTCATAAACAGGGATGAGTTTTTACTTTGTGATAACCAAAACATTTTCTGTAGAAAATCCATTGATATTATAATAATGTTTAGGGGTCAAAGTAATATATATATATATATATATATATATATATATATATCTGAAATGCTTGCATCTCATATTTCAACGTAGTTGGGCACATGTAACAACCCGCATATTTCACGATTATATATATATATTTAAATGTTTTATTTAAATATAGCATCGTTAATCGGATTAAAGTCCGAAATGTTACTTTTTGTAAACAGTTGAATTGGGACTCGTGACCACTTCCATTGAGTCCAAAATGGCGTTTACAACTTTTTTGAGTATAAACATCAATATGTTTGGAGTTGAGTAGAATTTTGCTATTTTGGGCTTTGGGTTTGGGTTTCAGCCCACTAACCCAACTTAATACCCTAACTCCTCTACTCTTCATTCATTCTACTCCTCATTTCCTAACACTCTCAAGAAAGTAAAAATGGGGGAAAAGATAGGAAATTAAAATTCCTAAACCCTAGTTTGATTAGGAAATACAAATTCAAGTCCAAAATCAAAGGGAAGCTTAGGTAAGCATCATCATCTTCTTCTCCACCTCAATCTCTCTCCAATTTTCAGAAATTTCTATAACCTAATTTAGGAAATATTTGCCTATGATCATAGATTGGAGCTTCTAGAGTTAAAGTTAAAGAGTGGTTGATCTTTCCTTTGTTTTAAAAGCTTCTCATTCGTTGTTTTTGGGTTTAAAGGTGAGTTCTTTAACTCACATCTATGTCTATAACTTTCATTGTTGTTAGGTATGAATTCCTAACATTTATTCATGTTCATTTGCTTTTGATTTGAATTGATTTGGTGAAATTTTCCAATTTTTGGTTTTTGAAGTCCAATTTTATGAAAATCCTACTATGGATGTTTGGGCATGATATTTGGGGTGTATCGAAGAGCCTATAAGGCTGGGTTGTCGCTTGGCATAAATCCCTAGTCTTCGCTACTCATCCGATCGCTCCCGAATCATTTTGGCCATCATGGCCGAGGCAAATTGTTGCCCAGACCAGGTGACCAGACGTCTGGTTGGTCAAGTCCAGACGTCTGGTTATAGACCCTGGAGAAAATAAAAATTTGAAAATTGCAGAAAAAATGCAGTGAACAAAATCAGACGTTTGATACAAACTTTCAGACGTCTGGTACACCCTGCCAAACGTCTTCTGCTACAACTTGCCAGACGTCTGATACAACCTTTCAGACGTCTGGAAGGTTTCAGGGAAATATATATTTCCAGAACCTAAATCCAGACGTCTGGATGAACCTCCACACGTCTGGAACTATTCATTTTGCCTATTTTGGCTGTTTTTTGATTGGATTTCCAATTTTAATCGATTTTTGTCGATCCGGTTAGTTGTTATCACTTATTATCAATTTTGATGACTTCTTTCTTGGGATTTTTGGGAATATCCATTTGATGGATTTGGTATCGATTTTTATGGATTTAATTCACATTGTCGTATGTGAATTTTTGGTGATTGATTGTTTTTACAATCATTTTGTGATTTGTCACTTTAAAATACAAAGGTTTCGATACTAGTAGTAAATACTAAAACTCTTTCATTAAAACGATTTTCGACACTATTTTAAATATAAAAGCTCGCTTTTAAAACTATTTCCCAATCTATTAGTATATACAAACCTTTACCTCATTCGTATGAGAAATCTAATTAAACGGTTTAGCAAAACAAGTGGTATGAAACGCTTGCGTTTACTTCGTCGGTTAATTCTTGGACTTTTCGATTGAACTCTCGTGACAATTTTCGAGTGGAAATCTACAATTTGTTCATAAATATTTAAGTTAAGCCAGTGGTTATGGGATGTAACGACCCGGAATTTTCGAACCCGAAAATTCCAGATAGTTATGGAAAAGAAGAAAGAGATAGAAGAAAGAAAACAGAAAACACACCACAGATTCTCACATTCGCAGCGGATCAAATATAATATCAAATAATAACAGTTTACAAAGAATACTATATCTGTCAATTTACATTTACAATACATCAGAGTTACTCTCATACACAACACTGAGCATATACAAACAATATATCTCAGATAAACAGAAATAATAGTCACAGCGGAACACTCCATACGTCCTGCCAATCAGCTCACCATCCCTGAGCTCCAGAACGTCCTAACCTGAAAATCTGTAATACTCGGTCTGACCCGAGCATTACATCAAAGTAACACCCGGGTCAGGCTGGAAACCAGCGTGAGTAAACCCATATAATTTAAAATACTAAGTCCAATTTAAAAGGAAACCCGGGTAACTCGTACTTCACTCTGAGTTCATTACTTATTATGCTCAACACTTATTTCACGACTCAAATACTAAGTATTTTAACTTAGTTCAAAGGTTCAGATTATCCCATTTCAACCAATTGACACCACATATCAATTTATAAAGAATCGAAGTGGTTTCGGGTATTAATTAATACCCGACTCCTGTCTCTTCGAATCCAGTGTCATCTTAATCCAAGTTATCCAAATGAGATACAATTCAAACTTTAAATACAGGGTGTCACTGTCAAAACCCAAACATAGTATATCACATAGCATTCCATATCGCATACCAGAGACATCATCAAATCTAAGGCATACTATATCATTCAATTATTCAAAGCAAGATTATTCAACCATACCGTCTCTGATTAATTTAATTAACCACAAATGAATTAAGTTAATTACTTCGTTTTCTTTAAAATCCTTAACATTAGTTAATTACAACCCAATTAATTAATGATCCCTTAATTATCCGTCTCAATTAGTCATCCTTGATTAATTACTCGTAAATTACATTAAGCAATTAGCCTTTAATTAATTTCAGAAATTAATTATCCTTAATCATCCTCTTTATTAAATAATTTTCCATTAATTTCTTATACTAAGTAGCCTCTTAATTAATTTCATTAAGTACTTAATCATTTTCACCAGTGATCATTTTAAAACTTACTAAACTAATTAAATTCCTTTAATTAGTTTCCATGGACTTATTTCCTTTAAATCACTCGTTAATGATCCTTAAATTACTTATGCTCATTAACTATTCATTAATTACTTTTATAAAGTAATTATACTATATTGACTGCATTAAGTGATTTACCTTTAATTAATTCCACTAAATTTTTTTCAATACTTTAATTAAATAATTTTCCTTAAACCTATTTAATTACGTTATCCCGTTTATTTAAAATAAACCTTTTAAGGGTTATAAATATTGAAATTCTTAAACTCATAGTAATTCTATTCTCATCCTCAATAGATTCCAACCCTTAATTATTTTAAATTGAAATGATTGATAACTTGTTTATACTCGATCAAGTTTGCTTAAAAATTTGTTAACATATCAAGGAACCCGAGCCAATCTACGTTTTACTCGAACAAATACTCGAGTCTCCTCATCCTTTCCCCGTCAATCAGTTTTTTTCTTCATCACTTAATAAAACTTTGAACTGTTAAAACTTCAATCTGATACACGATCACCCTGCTAACACACTCGAAGTATCACTCGAGACTAACCAGATTTAACTCGAGCTTAAACCCGAGAAGATCACTCACAAGACAAACTGATACACTGACATATCGTACACCTGCACCGACCATCCACGATGATCCGGCCTCCACGTTCGCCTCCGACAAGTCGCCCATGACCACCGCAAAACATCTGACCACTCAGAAGAAAGAAATTTGAAGGCACACAAAAACGAACAGTTCGAACAAAATCAGGGACAAGGTCGATCACCAAGAACCGCCTCGCGACGCCTCCACCGATCACCAGGAATCTCGACATCCTGTCTAGAGACTCGTCGTCGACCCACGCTGCTGTTCCACCCACCCTTACTAATCCCGATACACCATGGTCGGAGAAATCGACTCGAACCCAACCTCATCTCAAACCACCCCTCAAACCCTAAATCTCTTCCGCCCCTCCACCACAACGTCAGAGAATTTGAACTACCATTTTTGCCAAACTCCTCGACCTATAAGCCCGCTTCAGCAACAAGCTCGACACTTCCAGCACCTTTGATCATCGACAATTGACCAATACCCAGATTCTGATCAACTAGGATTTCCTACCTAGAAACTTACTTAAAAATCTTGATATGATTTCCAAAATTCATAGTTTTACAAGACGAATAAGATTATATAAGTGAAACTCGTAATTGACACATCTAATTTTTCTGATATATTATCATTTTACTGTGATATTCACTTTACCAGATAATTTCTTGATAATACTATTTGTCAACATTTTTAAAATTTATATTACGCCATCACCATCAGATTTTCTTTAAACACCATGTGCTAAAAATTATCAGAGAAGAAGAACTTGATTTCCCTTGAACATATTTTAGTCTGTAGAACTAAGAACAGAGCATATCACTTTCCCAGATATTCATGCAACCATCTACATACACACAATGTATTTCATATCATGGTTTCAATCACATGAATCAGAGATGAACATCCAACTAAATATATACTTAAACTTTTTTTTTTAAAGTTGTGATATTACTCACCTGTAAACAAATTGTTGAACAGAGAGCAGATTTCCAGGTTTTGGAAAGAAAGTATATGCCTGATCCTCATTTTAATCTTCTGCTTTGCTTAAGTTGGATTGATAAATTTGAGTTGTTGATTAACTTCAGTTGTAAGGCCTTAATGTTTATTTATTTTCTTCTCTGGTAAGCTAAATTTGGATTCACGAAAATAGTGTAAGAGGATTGTATATATGCAGAACAAAGTTCAGGTTGATAATTTGGTTAGTACAAGATTTTCTTGTTTTGGGTCAGAGATTTTTATATATATGGAGGCTGAAAATCACATTTTATACACTCGAAATGACTTTGTATGCTGCTAATAAATGAGAGCATTGAATGCTATTGTACTTTATGTCTCATTTCACACATATCTTATATTTTCTTTTCTATTTGCCTGGCTTAATCTACAAGCTTCATGCATATAAAATTTTATTTTGCTTTTAAATCTTATTATACTTAGGTCTGCATGCTTTCCCATATTCGAATCATTATTTGTTTTCATGCTTACTTAGTTCTTACTTGCCTTTGATTCTCTGTTCAATTGGCTATACAGGTATATATTTGAAGCTGGGAATCTTCTTTGTATTTTACAACATATGTTACTGATTTGATAATAGAATGAAATGAATGTTGTTTTTAATATATTGTTTGATTATTTGGTATACTTGTTTTATTATTTACAAACTATAAAATTAACTTATGTAAACTTTTACTCGTATTACCGTATTGTATTCCTATATGAATACTTTTATATTTTTCCTTATGATATCATTTAAAATAAATTACACATTTATAAATTTGAAACGATTCATAAAAGAAATTATATTTTTATTAATAATTATAAAATCCAAACCAAAGTTAGAATAAGCTTTTAAAACAACTTAAAACATTTATCTAAAGTATTTAAAACAATATATTTATTTGTTTGACTAATCAATATCAATATTTCAATGATTTAATTCCATTAATTTCTAATTAACAATCGTTAAAAATCTGGGTCATCACATTCTTCCCCCCTTTAGAACTTTTCGTCCTCGAAAAGAAACGAAGCTAGAGTTATTAAAATGCTTAAAATCAAATAATTTTTCTTTGATCATCTTTAAACTAATTAATAAAAATCTAGATAATATTACTAAAATAGTATTTATGCAAATACTTTTATAACTCGATGTTTCAACAAGTCCATCCTTGTTCTCACAGAAATTCGGTCATACGTTGATCAGGCGTAGGACTGAAAATCTATAAGTACTTTGTAAACTCGTTTCCAACACCTAGTGAAAATACTTTGAAAAATAATTTTATTGAAAATATAGAAACAGTTTTGAAAATAGAGGAAATATCTTTGGTGAGAATGCTCTGGAGATCATCACTCCCATCCATGGTCACAGTTACATCACGGGTTACGTTGCCATCGCAGCAAAAGTCCATGTAACTGATTATACCATAGAACACACGACAGATCGCAGTTACATCCAGGGTTACGTTGCCATCGCAGCAAAAGTCCATGTAAGTGTTGGCTCTCAGCGGCGCACACGATTTTCGCTGTCAAAATGAAACTTCTCCACTCCTACATAGGTCTCAGTCTACCGATATAAAATCAAACGCAGACTGTTGGCTCTCAGCGGCACACAAGACTTTCGCTATGTTACCATAGTGTCGCAGTCTACCGATGTAAAATCAAACATAGACTGTTGGCTCTCAGCGGCACACACGACTTTCGCTATGGTCTGCAGTAGATCGCAGTGACATCGAGTTATACTATCGTCACAGCATAACCCAAATGCTTCTGTGGGCACCAGCCCCTCGACTTTCGCTACACAAATAATCCTCAGGAACTAGTTTTGTCCGGACTCCTCACAGGATCAACTTTAGAAACCCCCTCTTGGGGCTCAAGGCAGTACCACCCAGTGGCACTCCTGAGAAGTTCATTTCAAGGGAGCGCCTTTTTCCCAGAGCTATTCTCAAAACACTTTATACTATACACATATAGTATTTTCCAAATCATACACCTAGTATGAATTTCATATAAATGCTTTTACACAAAATCGATTCTCAAAATCGATAATTCACAAATCAGGCTTTCCCAAATCCCAATATTGATTTTACCCAAAAATCAAAAGCCTTTTCCAAATCCAAAGGTTCCCAAAACCTTTTTCTCAAAACCATTTCCATAAAATCTTTTATATATATATATACATATATATAATTTTCTTGGGAAATCTTTAAATCACTTTATACTTACAAAAGTTTCCTTTATATACTTCAAAAACTTCCAAAAACCTTTTTCTTCTGGCAATGGATTCAATAAGGGGAGTTTTATCATATATAACAAAGATACTTAACTTTGTTTATTCCAAATCAAATATTCAAATTTGATTACTTTATAAAGTCACTTACCAAATTATTTACTTTGATAAAGTAAATTTTTATCATAAAGATATTCCATTTTCACTTATTTTATGGTATATTTCTCAAAATTTACTTCCATTTCAAAAACCATATTACAGTTTTATCCACAAATTTCAATATCAATTTTATTCAAACCCGTACGATGTCCACATATCATCCGTACGCAATATCAATCTGATCGCTCACTCGATCACATAATTTCACTTCCAAACTAGTATCGTCCACCCGACTATCTAGTGCGGACTCGGATCTGGTTTCTTGATCAGAAACCGTCATTCTCCTTGCATAGTCACAACTATGATAGAGAATATCCAGAACCAATCAAAAATCCATATCCAGGTTCGCCGTTGAAAATCGAGCGAAAAATCCCAACTCAGATCGATAATACTATCTCAAAATTCTGTGCTCGAATCTGGATCAAATCACTATGCGAATAGAATAATATACGTACATCCTACGTATTTATCTTCATTGGTTATCAGTCCAATCAATTTTTCTCTATTCACATTCACTTTGATTTTATTCACTTATTCACATTTGCCTTAATCCCCATTCGGATTATCACTTCAATTCTTATCTCAGTTGGGTATTTAATCAATAACAGTTTGATCTCCGACCAGCTTAAATTTAGAAATATAGCTTGAAATTTTTTTTTAAATAGATAAGTAGTTGAAAAATAATTATTAATTTGTAAAATGGCTGTAAAATAGTTAACTAACTGTAAAATAATTGGAAAATAGTAATTACTTATAAAATAGTTGAAAAACAGTAATCAGATTATAAAGTAGTAGAAAAATAGTAATTAGTTTATAAAACAGTTGTAAAATAGCTAAATAGTTCCAAAGTAATTGTAAAACAGGTTTAAGATAGTTTTAGGTTTAAAAAGAATAGTTGTGTAGTAAATAGTTTGGAAAAATAGGTTATATTAAATAATTTATTTTGAAAATAGTCCAGAGTCAAACTGTTTAATACCCCATCTCCATTTCCATAAATTCAATTTAAATTTCCACTTACATTTAAATTGACTCAATCCCAATTTGAATAACTTCAATTTTATTACAAATTAATTCGATTCAAATTTCTCATTTTATACTTATCCATCATAAATCACAATTCCCATTAGTTCAAATCAAATTCAGTTTGAACTAATTCAATTTAAATCTCAATTTCAAACCATCTCGAATTATATAAATTCGAGTTAAATTTTCAAATGTTGATTTATTCCCTTAATCCAATTAACATTTATCTTCAAATCAATATCTTTAAACAATTTAATTTCTGAGTTCAATCCTCAAAATTCCATTTTAAATTATCTTCACTTAACTTATTTCAAAGTTCAAATAATAATTCAAACCCCCTTTTAAACAATTAAATCTTTGAATTTCAATTTATTACCCAAATTCAATCTTGGAACCAATCCTTAATCATTTCAGTTTACATGTTCATTTTAAACATTCAAATCTTAATGTTCAAAGTGATCCCATTTTCTCAAGTTTAATTTTTATCTTTAAAATCAAAATTACTTAAGTAATTTCAAATTGAAGTTTAATTCCATTTAATTCCAATATTGGGATAGATATTACCCAATCTATCATCCAATTTATTTAAAACATTCATCATCCACTACTCATTCCAGATCTCAATCCTATCTGAGACCACATATAGTTCCCTACCAAATCAACCCATTTAACTTTCCTAAGTTAAATTTCAATTTCATCTTAAAATTTCCAATTCAAGTTGTTTGTTAACTTATTTAACTTTCCCAAAGTTAAATTCAATTTACTTAATCCAGCCAACCTTACCAAATTTGAATTCCCATTCAAATTTTAAACTTTACATTAATAATCTTATAAGTTCAAAACTTATCGCCTTGGGTATCACATCCCATCCAAATTTAAAACTCAACATTTAGAGTTTATTTCAAACAATCTTTGTAACTATGTATACATATTTATTTCTTAGCCCACCAGGCTATACTTAAAAATTTAAACCACCTTTGGTTTTTAATTTAAGACAGATCTATTTTTAAGTTTTCAAACAACTCCTTATTTTAAAATAAGATCACATTCAAGTATATTCTAACAATATTATTTATTCTTTTCTTTTAACACTTTGAAACAATTCAAATGTTTCTAAACTTAGGTTTAAACTTCACAATTTAAATCTGTTCTAACTTACAAGTTATACTCATCTAAGTTTATATCCTTAACACACTTTATTTTGCTTACTCATTAACACACATTCCATTATTAAATACAACAACCATTTATGATAATAACCAAGATTATCATATCAGGAAACCAATTCATTATCATCTTTATTCTGAAAACATTTTTACAAATTCAGGATTTTAATTTCAGTTTGGATCCTTTTCAATATTTATCTTTATTCGATTACAATTTGGTTGTATTACTATTAACTCTTAATTCTCATTATTCTATTTGATTCCAATGATTTAACACCAATTACCTTAATATTTATTAAAAGGAATATTGCTTTATATATATCAAAATATATCCTTACTTAAAATCATTTAAAATCTTTATATAAGAAAATAACAAGTACGCTCTCATATATATATATATATATATATACACTTAACTCATTCCAGGGTACTATTGTCCCTATCCTTATGAGTACACCCACCAGAGCCAAGGTTCTCGCTTAACCTTCGCTCTGATACCAACTGTAACGACCCGGAATTTTCGAACCCGAAAATTCCAGATAGTTATGGAAAAGAAGAAAGAGATAGAAGAAAGAAAATAGAAAACACACCACAGATTCTCACATTCGCAGCGGATCAAATATAATATCAAATAATAACAGTTTACAAAGAATACTATATCTGTCAATTTACATTTACAATACATCAGAGTTACTCTCATACACAACACTGAGCATATACAAACAATATATCTCAGATAAACAGAAATAATAGTCACAGTGGAACACTCCATACGTCCTGCCAATCAGCTCATCATCCCTGAGCTCCAGAACGTCCTAACCTGAAAATCTGTAATACTCGGTCTGACCCGAGCATTACATCAAAGTAACACCCGGGTCAGGCTAGAAACCAGCGTGAATAAACCCATATAATTTAAAATACTAAGTCCAATTTAAAAGGAAACCCGGGTAACTCGTACTTCACTCTGAGTTCATTACTTATTATGCTCAACACTTATTTCACGACTCAAATACTAAGTATTTTAACTTAGTTCAAAGATTCAGATTATCCCATTTCAACCAATTGACACCACATATCAATTTATAAAGAATCGAAGTGGTTTCGGGTATTAATTAATACCCGACTCCTGTCTCTTCGAATCCAGTGTCATCTTAATCCAAGTTATCCAAATGAGATACAATTCAAACTTTAAATACAGGGTGTCACTGTCAAAACCCAAACATAGTATATCACATAGCATTCCATATCGCATACCAGAGACATCATCAAATCTAAGGCATACTATATCATTCAATTATTCAAAGCAAGATTATTCAACCATACCGTCTCTGATTAATTTAATTAACCACAAATGAATTAAGTTAATTACTTCGTTTTCTTTAAAATCCTTAACATTAGTTAATTACAACCCAATTAATTAATGATCCCTTAATTATCCGTCTCAATTAGTCATCCTTGATTAATTACTCGTAAATTACATTAAGCAATTAGCCTTTAATTAATTTCAGAAATTAATTATCCTTAATCATCCTCTTTATTAAATAATTTTCCATTAATTTCTTATACTAAGTAGCCTCTTAATTAATTTCATTAAGTACTTAATCATTTTCACCAGTGATCATTTTAAAACTTACTAAACTAATTAAATTCCTTTAATTAGTTTCCATGGACTTATTTCCTTTAAATCGCTCGTTAATGATCCTTAAATTACTTATGCTCATTAACTATTCATTAATTACTTTTATAAAGTAATTATACTATATTGACTGCATTAAGTGATTTACCTTTAATTAATTCCACTAAATTTTTTTCAATACTTTAATTAAATAATTTTCCTTAAACCTATTTAATTACGTTATCCCGTTTATTTAAAATAAACCTTTTAAGGGTTATAAATATTGAAATTCTTAAACTCATAGTAATTCTATTCTCATCCTCAATAGATTCCAACCCTTAATTATTTTAAATTGAAATGATTGATAACTTGTTTATACTCGATCAAGTTTGCTTAAAAATTTGTTAACATATCAAGGAACCCGAGCCAATCTACGTTTTACTCGAACAAATACTCGAGTCTCCTCATCCTTTCCCCGTCAATCAGTTTTTTTCTTCATCACTTAATAAAACTTTGAACTGTTAAAACTTCAATCTGATACACGATCACCCTGCTAACACACTCGAAGTATCACTCGAGACTAACCAGATTTAACTCGAGCTTAAACCCGAGAAGATCACTCACAAGACAAACTGATACACTGACATATCGTACACCTGCACCGACCATCCACGATGATCCGGCCTCCACGTTCGCCTCCGACAAGTCGCCCATGACCACCGCAAAACATCTGACCACTCAGAAGAAAGAAATTTGAAGGCACACAAAAACGAACAGTTCGAACAAAATCAGGGACAAGGTCGATCACCAAGAACCGCCTCGCGACGCCTCCACCGATCACCAGGAATCTCGACATCCTGTCTAGAGACTCGTCGTCGACCCACGCTGCTGTTCCACCCACCCTTACTAATCCCGATACACCATGGTCGGAGAAATCAACTCGAACCCAACCTCATCTCAAACCACCCCTCAAACCCTAAATCTCTTCCGCCCCTCCACCACAACGTCAGAGAATTTAAACTACCATTTTTGCCAAACTCCTCGACCTATAAGCCCACTTCAGCAACAAGCTCGACACTTCCAGCACCTTTGATCATCGACAATTGACCAATACCCAGATTCTGATCAACTAGGATTTCCTACCTAGAAACTTACTTAAAAATCTTGATATGATTTCCAAAATTCATAGTTTTACAAGACGAATAAGATTATATAAGTGAAACTCGTAATTGACACATCTAATTTTTCTGATATATTATCATTTTACTGTGATATTCACTTTACCAGATAATTTCTTGATAATACTATTTGTCAACATTTTTAAAATTTATATTACGCCATCACCATCAGATTTTCTTTAAACACCATGTGCTAAAAATTATCAGAGAAGAAGAACTTGATTTCCCTTGAACATATTTTAGTCTGTAGAACTAAGAACAGAGCATATCACTTTCCCAGATATTCATGCAACCATCTACATACACACAATGTATTTCATATCATGGTTTCAATCACATGAATCAGAGATGAACATCCAACTAAATATATACTTAAACTTTTTTTTTTAAAGTTGTGATATTACTCACCTGTAAACAAATTGTTGAACAGAGAGCAGATTTCCAGGTTTTGGAAAGAAAGTATATGCCTGATCCTCATTTTAATCTTCTGCTTTGCTTAAGTTGGATTGATAAATTTGAGTTGTTGATTAACTTCAGTTGTAAGGCCTTAATGTTTATTTATTTTCTTCTCTGGTAAGCTAAATTTGGATTCACGAAAATAGTGTAAGAGGATTGTATATATGCAGAACAAAGTTCAGGTTGATAATTTGGTTAGTACAAGATTTTCTTGTTTTGGGTCAGAGATTTTTATATATATGGAGGCTAAAAATCACATTTTATACACTCGAAATGACTTTGTATGCTGCTAATAAATGAGAGCATTGAATGCTATTGTACTTTATGTCTCATTTCACACATATCTTATATTTTCTTTTCTATTTTCCTGGCTTAATCTACAAGCTTCATGCATATAAAATTTTATTTTGCTTTTAAATCTTATTATACTTAGGTCTGCATGCTTTCCCATATTCGAATCATTATTTGTTTTCATTCTTACTTAGTTCTTACTTGCCTTTGATTCTCTGTTCAATTGGCTATACAGGTATATATTTGAAGCTGGGAATCTTCTTTGTATTTTACAACATATGTTACTGATTTGATAATAGAATGAAATGAATGTTGTTTTTAATATATTGTTTGATTATTTGGTATACTTGTTTTATTATTTACAAACTATAAAATTAACTTATGTAAACTTTTACTCGTATTACCGTATTGTATTCCTATATGAATACTTTTATATTTTTCCTTATGATATCATTTAAAATAAATTACACATTTATAAATTTGAAACGATTCATAAAAGAAATTATATTTTTATTAATAATTATAAAATCCAAACCAAAGTTAGAATAAGCTTTTAAAACAACTTAAAACATTTATCTAAAGTATTTAAAACAATATATTTATTTGTTTGACTAATCAATATCAATATTTCAATGATTTAATTCCATTAATTTCTAATTAACAATCGTTAAAAATCTGGGTCATCACATACATGAAGCTAAACTCATTTATTTACTAGCTTAGTGTAATCTACACTTTTCATTGATCAATGGTGATCATTTTATGGTTTAGACTAGCGATGTGCGATGTCTCTTTGTCTGCGTGGGGGACTGTACCCCGTTCTATAGAGCTTCGGCTCACTTTTATGGGCTAGCGACCCATGGTCTTTGGGACGTTCATGGAGCAATCGGCTCGATAAGTCGGTGCATGGGGCGTATCTTTTTAGGTGCGTCGATGTTCGGCTCAATAAGTCTGTGCATGGGGCGTATCTTTTTAGGTGCGTCGATGTTCGACTATGCATGGGGCGTATCTTTTTAGGTGCGTCGATGTTTGACTGTGCATGTGGCGTATCTTTTTAGGTGCATCGAAGTTCGGTTCATGGGATAGCGACCCATTTATGATACATGTGTTGGTGAGTTTTTGTAACGACCCGTAAATTTTAGATAATTTTATTTGTTCATTTATATATTTAATTGAAATTTTATGAAACTTTAAACAATAAAATTTTGAAATTTAAATTTGATATTTGAAATGCGTCTGTTTTAACATAGCAACCGGTAAATTTTCATCAGATAATTTGGAAGTTTATTTTCTAGTGTAATTTTATTCCAATTTATATCAAGTAAAAATTGATGATAATAAAAGTGTTCCGAAACCTAAATATGTCAACATGAGAAAATTTATTTAGAACACTTTGAACCAGACTGCGAAATTCGTTTCGTGAAATTTGGACATTTCTAGCTCCGTATGGATTTTTCCATACGGAATAGCAGCGTTTATCGGTACTGATTCTCGACTTTTGAACAGATAATCGTATCGCTGATATCTATATACCGTTTTGATCGTTTCGTCGTGCTGATCTCTGTGGTATATTCATTTCTGTGTTTTGGTGTCCGAAATGCGGCAGAATGCGCGTAACAGATAACCGTATCGTTCGAGTCGTCCTGTTCTATTGTCATTTCGTTTTACCGTGTTAAATCTGGCTATTAATATTCACACTTTTGTTATTCCATGTCCTTTGCTTTTCTCACCTGTTCACTTTATTTCACTAATTTCAAAATATCAAACCTGTTCATATTTTCCCTCCGTGTTATACGAATAGCCTTAGACGATTCACTTCCTATCTTTAGCTTTTATTTTCGATTGTTGTTTTGACCAAGCATACTCATTTACAATTTCCAATAACAGTATATTTCAAAGTCTATTTACATTTTTTTATCTCTCTCTTCTTCTCTGTGATATTCCTCCTCAAACCACTCTTCTCCTCCACCCTCTCTCGTGACCATCCCTATCGCCGATCCCTTCTCTTCTCCTGTGAAGCACACCACACAGTAGCACGCAACTCCAACCCACATCCATCTTCAGCATCTAGGCGAGCCTAGTAGAGTCTGGAACCCTTTTTGCCTTCTCTTCCTATGTCCTTGCCCTGCAACTTGAGAATAGGTATATATTTGCGTGCCTGTTCTTTGATATATATTTACTTACAGTGGATTTGTGTTCAACTATTCGTTTGTGTGATATATATTGGGTTTGCAATTTACATCATATGTATATATTAGATTTTTTTTATAAAAGTTTAGTTTGGATGAAAGTATATATGTTGCAGTCGCATATATATAAAGTATATAGTATTTCATATTTTATTTGATGTTATAAATATTTTATAATATATTTTATGCTATATATACATTTATGTAATATATATTAGTTGGTCTGCAAATATGAGTTTATGTGATTGGTTTGAATTTATATATATACAGTATATGCCCATACCTGATTAGTTTACAGTAAATTATATATTGATATATGTGTTTTATAAATGTTTTTTATTTGTATGTTATATATATTTACTTATAAAAATGAGTTTACAATATAGTATACATAAGTTTTGATTGACCTGTTTGTTTCATATATATAATGGTTTAGTTATATATATAATGTTCTGATTTTAGCAAGTTCAAAGTAAAATACATATGTTTGTATACATATTTTGTAACAGTTTTTATAGTTAAGTATATATTACAGCTTCTTATATATTATGTATATTTAGTTATATATATTTGGATATCATGGGGTTTAAGTATATGTGAACCTCACCTGCTTATATATATATAGTAAATCCGCATTCCTATAATTGCATTTTTGAATAAATAAAATTTATATAGGTTTATATATAAAATCTTATAACCTGTTTTGTAGTTTATATAGTTGTATATTATAAAGCATATTAAGCTATATATATGTTTATATAGTAGCTTACAGGTTACTATGTTACTATACAGGGATTTGGAAGTATTACAATATATTGATTTTGAGAGAAGAATGTTAGGGTATGGCTTTTAAAATATATAATATATATATATATATGTAGTTAGGGTCTGCACAGTTGCTAATATATATAAAGTTTCAGGTTATTTTAGCATACTGTAAATATACATATATAATTTTAATGAGTTTCAAAATTAATATTGGTATATAAGTCTATATATATTTTGTTAAGTAGGTATATATCTATCTAGCATATTTATATATTTATATACGTATATAATATTATACATTGCTTGCTATATTTAAAGTCATGTTAGTCCATACGTTGTTCATGTCGATATATATACTGTTACATATTGCTCTACATAGATATATACTAATGTCTGAATAACTAGCATATATTGATTAATAATGATAATATATATGTTGATTTTGAATTTTATAAAGATAATTTGTATATATGTTTGGTTTTAATAATATGTGTTTTAATTTAAATAATGATTTTTGGAAACCCATGTATATATATTTAAATTAATATGAGTTTGAAATTTGAATGTGATTTTGTATATATAATTTTATATGTCATATCTATATCAATTCGCTTATATAACTGATCTTCATCAATCCAGTTGGGATTCAATTTTGTCTATTCCAAGCTACTTCATCCGTCAAAATTCGTGCCAATCTTGCTTTGATTTGGAATTCGTAGCTTGTTCTGTTATCAAACTCCTCTAGCCTCGAAAGGTGAGCAATCACTCACGATTAATGTTCTTATATTTATTAAATTTGATTTCAATTGAAACGACAATTGAAATATGCTGCTGTTAGTTATTTACATTGCCATATATATATGCCGTTATCTGTATCTGTTCACCTGTGACATCTGACACCATTATCTGTTATTTATATTGATGATATAAGTCGGTTATATTATTATCATATCTGTTATCACACTGCAAGTTCCTTGTTAGTATAGAATTCACTATGGTTTGAAATGATACATACCTGAACGATATGTAGAATATGAGAAAATCGTTATGGGTTGAAATGATAAACCCAAGAGATTTTCATTGACATTGAATTTGGGATTGCGGGTTGAAAAGATATATACCCATATATATTTAAATTGCGGATTGAAATGATAAATATCCGTATCACTTGACCATAGGGTAGAAAATTATATACAGACACCGTTGGTCTATATATAAATATTTTGAAAATGATTTCTATGGTTTTGAAAGGAAATATATGGGTTTTGATAAATATTGATTTTAAAGATTTATTAAAGTTGATTTAATAAAGTTGATATATAACATGTTTAAGTATTTATTTAAATTTATATTTTCAAATATAGAGTTCGTAATGATTCAGGTTGAAAAGATAATTTGAAATTGGTTTGAAAATCTATATTTATTTAAGAATCATACTTAAATAAGTCTAAGTTGAAATTTATTAAATTTGAAATTGTAAAGGTATGTTTATAACTTGAATTTGATTAAAAGTGACTTAAGGGAATATTTCAAATTTATATAAATTTAAATGGGATATTCTGTTTACTTAAATTTGTAAATTGAAGTTGTATTTAGATGTTATTGAAATGATTAAGTAAATATTTTAAAACTAAATAATAGTAAAGTGAATTTGATATATAGATAATTATCGAATTTAGTTTTGGAAATGTGGAATATTTAAGCTTTGGAATATATCGAACTTTAAATGGTTTATTTGTGGCTCAAATCTGTATTTGAAATCGATATAATAGTTTATTGAGAACTGAATTGAATTGAAATTGATAATTTGAGATTTGACAAAATTTGAAATTTTGGGATTGGTGTTGATTTGGAATTGATTTGTGAAATTTGAGGAAGCTATTTTATTATATAAAGTATTTTTAAATTATATTTAAAACTATTTATATATGTTACTTTATAAATTTATTTCATATAAACTATTTTAATATAAATTATTTTTAATATAAACTATTTTTATATAAAACTATTTTAAATTATAAACTATTTTATTATATATACTATTATTTATATTTAAATGGTTAAGTGGGAAGTGTTATGATTTCTAAAATGCTATAATTTCAAAGGTGTTATGATTTCCAAAATGTTATAGTTTCAAAGTGTTATGAATTTCAAGGTTTTGATTTTAAAAGACTTACGATTTCGAAAGCGATATAACTTTGGAAAGGGATATGATTTTGGAAATGGATTTATTTGAAGTGAAAATGATATTGTATGGATATGGTTTTGAAATGGCAATGATATTTTGGTTTTGAAATATAAACTATTTTGAAAGTTTATTAAATGACCAATCGGTGTAATAATTATGTAGTTATTGAAGAGTCCGGGATCGGTTAGGGACATACTCTCTGTCTAAACCGAAAACCACTTTAATAACTATTATACGTGGAGTGTGATCCAGAATAAAGTGGTTGGAATGATGACGTTGCTGGATTTGAAGAAAGAGAACGATAATGGATAGCCTTGACACTTGTGTCAAATTTGAAATGACTTAAACATGAGTCGTGTCGGGCCAGTGAGGTTAGCTACCTCTAGTGGACACACTTCTTCGTAAACTACTCATTACTTGTTTTTGATTGGTGCGCACCCTTGAATTGGGAGTGTTGTTTCGTGGTGTTGCGATCGTTGCGGCGATGCGTTCTCACTAGTCCGGATCAGGCAAACGGTAGTTTCACTACCTTGGGTATTGCCTCATGTGCCTTGTCATACTCGTATCCCTATGCGCGACCACTACGATTTGTTTCGTGTTATACCTATGGAGTACTCCCTGATAGCCCACTAGTTTACGGTGGAGTTTACAGTGCTGTATAGACTATGACGCTTATATAAAATGTTAAGGGGGATAATGGTAATGCCTTATGTAACGACCCGATATTTTCAACCATTCGCATCCGCACATGTCGGACTTGAATTGCTCAAAATACCGCGTTGTAAATAAAATTTGGTAAATCTCAGAATATATAGTAAATAAATATAATCACAGATCATAGACACAGAGTAAAATAATGCAGTGGAAGTAAAAGAAATAGTAGTTCATGAAGCTACTATGTAAATATATCAGAGTTAAATAAGATACAATAGAAGAAATAAAGTACAACAGAAGTCTCAATACAATAACCAAGTACAAACTGAGTAGAATAATGGAACAGAAATAGATAGGACCAGACAAGCAGACAATCTCCAGCGATTCAAATCTCCGAGAGAGTGGAAATCCAAATCTTTGAATAACTCAGGCTGACCCGAGCGTAAAGCAAAACACAAAACACTCGAGTCAGGACAATATATACTTATATAATGTAAACCAACTCAAGTGAACTGTAATAAAGGTACAAGTAACTTAAAGAATGCTTGGGATCGCCCATTCTTTAAGGATCCGTTAAACTATTTACTATGTAGTAATATACGCTATATACAGTAGTGTCTAATTAGTAAAGTATAATCATATAGAAAATAGCGTTAAGGGGATGGTGAACCTTAACGCAGTCAGATCTTTAAACCAAAATCGTAGTGGGCTCGATATGGTAGGTGACACGGCACACAAGGCAATGCCAAGGTAGATATACCAATTACGCACACAGACTGATGGATACGCATAGCAGCCACTACCGCTCCACCTCGAAAAACACTCCCAAATCAAGGGTGCGCACCAAATCAATCACAAGTAATAGAATGGTATCGAAGAAGTGTGTCCGATAAGAGGTGCTACCTCACTGGTCCAAGATCGCTCCTATTTTAGCCACCTTATGCCAACTCACGGGAGTTAGGTCCACGTATATACCTTAGGATCGTCGCCACCATCCTACTTCATTCTGGAAACTCCACCGCGTACACAGTTGTCAAAGTGGTTTTCGGTATCGACAGAGAGTATGTCCATATCCGATCCCGATCTCTTTAACAACCAATCGTTATTATAACCCGTGGTTATAATTTAAAAACAGTTCATACTTCAAAATAGATATCATCTCAAATCCAAATCTTTATCAAAATAAAGATTAAATCAATTCCAAACCATTTCAATATATTTAAAATATCATATCATTTCAAAACTTCATTTCAAATCATTTCAATATATCAAAATGTCATGTCTTTTCAAACTTCATTTCAAATCATTTTAATATATCAAAATATCAAATCTTTCCAAAACTTCATTTCAAATCATTTTTAAATACCAAAATATCATTTGAGTTCAAATCTAAATATTCAACTTTAAATACCTTTTTAAATTCAAAGATATCATTCATTTATTATCATTTCAAGTCACCTTTTGAATAGTTTATATTTCAATCAAAATAATTCATCTAAACCATTTAAAAGTGTAAATATTATACTTTCAAATCATGTATTGAAATTTTCAAAGTTTCAATTCAATCATTTATTTCATTTAAATTTCCATAGACCATTTCAAATCTTATAAATTTCTAATATATATTAAATCCACAAAATATCTATTCAAATTATAAAATAAATTCCAAAGCTTTAATATCCTATATTTCATAAGTCCAACATCTTTTAAATAGATTCAAATTACAAGTAAACCAAATATTTTTCATACTAATATAACCTTCAATTATTCATTCCAAGATTTAATATCATTTCAAATTCATTCCAAAATATCATTTATTTAATTTAAATTTAAATACCATTTAATCACATTTCAAAATAGTTGTATTTCCCAAATCAACTATTCCATTTAAATCATTTAAAGTCAATTCATTATATTTAATAATTAAATATTTAATTTCCAAAATTTAATATTTTTCAAAGATCATTTATTAATTTTAATTTATTAAACAAAGAAAATTCAACTTTCGCAGCACTTAGAAAATGCTACGAAATGTTATGTTTATAAATAGTTCATTAACAAAAGACAACACTTAAGTGCTGTAATAAGTTTCTTTTAATTTCAAGTAAACTTTAGTTAAATTAAACAACTATAGAACTTATAAAGTGCTATAATAACCTTTAGTTCAAATTAGCCTTTTAGTTCATTTAAAACTACTACAGCATTTTAAAAATGCTGTAATATCTTTTACATTACATTTCAAGAATGCTATCAAATCAAATTCAGAGTTTTATTTACTATTTCACACACAATTAACTTTTAATATAAATCATTTTAACTTATAAAATCATATATTTCACATTTTAAAAATAATCATTTAAATACGTTTATTTCTATGATTTTATAAAGTCAAATTTCCATACAAAGATCAAATTAAATAACAATTAAATTTTCATTTCTTTAATTAAATTCTTAACTTAACAACTAAGTTTAAATTTCAAAAATATAACTTATTTCCATTTATTTTACTTAATTAATATTTCACTTTTAAACAAATTCCACAAAAATTCAATTTAAGTTATATTTCCAAATTCAGCTTAAATATTCATTTATTTCATATTTTAAGTTATACAAAATCATTAACACTTTATAAATCATTATTTCTTAATAAAATCATCAAATTCATTTTTAAATCAAATTTGTCATATATTCTTACTTTACATAAATACCATTTATAAACAAAATCATAAATTCCAAAATTAACTTATATTTCAAATTCTACTTCACTATTTACTTAATTCACTTATTTAATTTGTAGAAAATTACAAATATTTTATAGAAATCATTTTAATAAAGTTTAAATCAAAATATCATAATATTTACATTTTTAAAATATTTTTAAAAATTTAGAAAAATATATAAACCATGGGTCTGTATATAATTTTCTAGCCTAGGTCAAGTGATATAGATATATATCATTTCAATCCGTAATTTACAAAGAAAAACCGGGTTCTATCATTTCAAACCCGCAATCCCAAGTAAAATAAATGAATTTGAAAATCGCTCAGGCCTATCATTTCAGCCCATAACGATTTTCCCTTATTCTAAAGTCCGTTCGGGTATGTATCATTTCAACCCATAGTGATTCAAATCTACAGGGAACTTGCAGTGATAAACAGATATGAATGAACATAATAGCATCATATAAAAGTAACTGATGATATAACAGGTGTAATAACAAGGGTGAGCATCATATGATCATAATATAACAGTTATAACAGGATGATATAATTTACAGATTCAAATGGTGTCAGTTTACTAGTTATATAAGTACACATCGTCTGGTGAGAATTACTCACTTGTATAAGCTGGAGAAAACGATCAAAAGCACAAACTGAGATCCTCAAAAGCACTATGGCACGACAACATGGATATGACAAGAGAGTGGAAAGAGCCAAAGCTATACACCTTGAATTCATTTACATAAAACAATGCATATATACATAAGATTTCAACCCAAAATCAATAAACAATGCTAGAAACGATTGTATAAAATGACTCCAAAAACATTGCACTTGCTTTCAACCTCCTATACTTCAGTTACAGGTCTGAAATGTACTGTAAAGGGTTGAATTTGGATTTGGTCTTGGGTCTATATGGTCGTCCTAACATGGTTTAAAAGATGGTGCAATATATAGGTGCTTGGATCTACAACTACAAGGCAACAATCAACATTTTCAAGCCAAAATGGGTTCGGCCAAGGGGCCCTATGGGTTCGGCCTGGTGCTCAGGTGGTGATGGGTGGTGTGGCAGTGGGTGGTGGTCAGGTCAGAGCAATGGGTGGTGGAGGAGGTGGTGGAAAAGGTGGTGGAAGTGGTGAATGAGGAAGGGTGTGCTCGGTTTTGACATAAGGTGATGGTTTGAGTAAATAGGGGGTGGATCTCTTGCCTAGGGATGGTCGGCCTGATGGGATGGTGATCTGGAGCTGTTGGTGGCTGGTTGTGGTGGTGGTGGGGTCGGCCTAGCTGCTGGAGGAGGTGGGGCCGGTCACATCTAGTTGAAAGCAATGGCAAAAATCAATAGAAAAACAATGTAAAACAAGCTAAAGAAGAAAACATTTACCAAACTTTGATCAAAGGAGAAAGATGATAGCCGTATTTTTTTCTTTCAGAAATGAGATGAGAAAAGTTTACATGAATGAAAAATGAGATATGCAGCTGAAAGAATGAGGAGTTAAGGCCAATTGAATGAAATGTAATGTTGAAATGTGAAAAGGTGGGAATTCAAAAGGCCTTGGGAAATAAAAAGCCACAAACCTTTCAATCACTTTTATTTCTTTTTAATAAGTTTAAATAACTGAAAATAATTAAAAATTCAGTTTCAATTCGAAAATGTAACAAAAATATAAAATATAAATAAATAAATATTAATAATATATGATAAAATAAGAAATTAGCACAAAAATGAAAACTAGTCTAGAAAATTTGAAAATAAACAGAATAAATTTAGGAAAATTCATATGGACTTGTAAAACATTTATAAACAAAGATAATAACATAAAATAAAAATGAATTCACAAAATGAATAAATAAATTTTAATTAAATATAATTTAATTGAAGAAAATAGCAGAAAAATGGAAACTAGGCTTTATAAATTGAAATAAATTCAAGTATACTTTAGAAAAATTATATTATCATTTTAAAAATATTAAAAGACATAAAATAACCTATTAACACATATTAAAACAAAATATGACAATAAAAATATAATTTATATGATTTAAAATAAATAATATTGCAAAATAAACAGTTTATACACAAAATTGAAAATTACATAACTTCTACAATATAAGTCCGTTTTCAACGAAACGAAAAGCGGTATTCATGGAATTAAATCTATTTTCATAATAAAAGATAAAATTTAAGAATTTGAAATATTAAATTTAAAGTTCAAAAGTCAAAGTTTGACCAGTTTGAATAGAAATTCACTTTTCAGTGAAATATCCAATTTATACTAGTTTGAACTATAAATCACTTAATAATCAACATTTATATTTAAAATGAAATGTTTGAAATAGAACAAGTTTAAAATAATTTAAAATAAAAAAATAAAGTCAAAATTAAAATATATGCAAAATCTAGGGTTGTTACACCTTAACGCTATTTTGATACTTTATATTACTGATAGGCATTATCTACTTAGCGTACACTACTATATATAAATAGTTTAACGGATCCTTAGAGGATGGTTATCCCAAACATCCTTTGTAACGACCCGTAAATTTTGATGAATAAATTTGGTTAATTTAATTCTGTAATTAAATTTAGAAAGAAATAAAATTTTATAATTTATATCGAAATAAAAGTTTAAGAATGAATTGCAGCAACCAATTGTTGACAATTGGTGTAAAATCAATAAAAGTGAAATAGCGTAAATTGTGCACTTATGTATAAAATTTAAAATAAGTAAATAAGTATAAAAGTGGTGTAAATTAAAGGATTTGTATATAATTTATAATAATGGGGTGAAGCTGGATTAACTTAAGTGTAACCTTGGCATATAAACAATTACTATAAGTTAATTTGTGGATGGAATTGGAAATAAATTTTAGTAAAAATAAATAAATGTTACATTTTGGGGATGTGATACAATGTTAGAAATTAGATGTAGCAATTGTAATTAAAATTATCAATTTAAATTATATTGCCATTAATTGAAATAGTGTAAATTGGCATATTTGGTTTTAAGTGTAATATAAGAAACAAATGAGAATGTTGATGAATGGAATTAGTATTGGGAAATAAATGGTAACATTTTATATTGTAAGAAATAAAGGCTTATTAATGTAATAAAACCAAAGGCAAACATTTAAGTTATAAATGTTATAATAAATATAATTATAATATGCCATTGCATAAAGATTTGACATATGAAAATAGTAACGTTTGTGTATAATAGTAAAGTAAATATTATGTAGGCAACTATGATAATTTGTTGGAAATAATAAACCTTAGTGTATTGTAAGGTTACCTGTTTATTTCGTTGGAAAACAATTAGAGTAAAGGAACTTTAATGTATATTAATAAGAATTAACGCAATGACTAAATTAGGGCACACCCTATTAATTGAAAAAGATGGTAAAGTTAGGATTGATGGGAATTAAGGTAAATTTATAGATTGGTTTTAAAACCTAAAGTTATGTGGGTAATTAACAATATTTCACATTTTGAAAACATAGCCTCTAATACAAAGTAAGATAAATAGGAGTATATAGTGTAATGAAACATAAGACAAAAAGGTAACTAAGTTATAGATTTATCAACTTTTAATTTACATCTAAACTTATTTTAAGGTAATAAATGCAATGATTGTTTATAGTAATTGAGTGGAATTCTAATTTGTTGGAATAGAGTAAATGTATACTGGGTAATAAATTTAATATAGGAAAACGAACTTAAATGTTGAATTAATTAATTAATATATATAATAACTGATGATTGTTGGAGTGGAAATAATCAACTTATAAAAGGTGATTAAGAGTTGTGACCACAAATTTTTATGAGTTATGCATATATTTAATTCATTCAATTGAATTTGGAGATCATTGCAATGAATCTAAAGGAAATGTTACGTTAATATAAATTTGGGTTAATAATTAATAGGGGAATCAAGTTGAAATTAGTTGTACTTTAATGGATATTAATGAGATTAATTACTACCTTAGTTGGAATTTGATGAATTTGGAAATTTGTGTACAATAATAGGTTAAATTGAAAATAACTGAAATCAAACAGCTAAATATTATGTTAATAGAGATTTAAAGGAAATCTAAGAATATTAGTGTAATAGATTTTGAATCAAATGTTGATTTCATCCGGTGTAATATTGAATTAAATAAAATGTGGAAATCAATTTGAAATCAAGAGAAATTAAGTAGCACAATAATTGGAAATAATTAGTGATAATTTAACGAATTAAAGGATATAGTAACCGGAAGTAATATGCAATTAATGGAAAATTTATACAATCAATGTAGATAAGAAATTTTAATGATTGTAATATAAAATAACAAAAGTGTGAATGGAAATTTATAGAAACGTCAACTTTCTCTATAAATATCCTGCTATAAACCCTAGCCTCCCTAATTCTCATTTGTCTATACATAAATTCATCCTATTCCTCCTCTTCCTCAATGGCAGACAAAATTCTATATTTCCAGATCCAATCCCAAATCAAATCCAAAGCTGAAAATTCAAACTCCTTAGAAAATTCAGAGAATTTTTATATCGAAGCTCTTGGTGTACGCATCTTAGATCTGCAGTTCGTTATTGGATTTGAGTTTCTGTATAGCCGAAATTGGTTCGTTGTTTTTGTTTTTATTTATTTTTAATTTTTATTTCAAATCATTCAAACACGCGTATCTTCCTCATACGAACTCCAATTCACACGCGGTTTCTTTTGTTAGGATCGTAGTGAAATTTCTGACACTTTGACGCTAGTTTGAAATTGTAAATTGAATTCAAATGAAATTTTGAAATGTAAAATTGAATGATAATGGATATAACTTCAATAGTGAAGTAAAAATGTATAAGAAGTAAGTATCAAAATTTTGTAATAAAATGTGCAAAATAGTTTGAATATTGTAACTAGGTATTATGGCTAGTAGGATATACAGGTGTTATAATGGAATTGGGATTTTAATTTCAAAGATAATTTTGAATTGCTCGAAAAAGGTATGTATTTAAATTTCAGTATGAGATTTGGTGATTTTCTTGTCCAGCCGCTTGGCTTTTTTTTTTGAAATTGAGAGTCCGTAGGGACATTTTGTAGTCGTACCGTGTTAGCAGCACAAAGGAGACGCTGGCGAAATTTTTTGAAAATTTCGAGTGTTAGAAAATTTTTGAGAAACATTGAAAGTTTAAAATTTGAATTTAAATTTAAATTTGAATTGTGAAGTAAAACAATATTGTTTGAAAACTATGAAAGTGTTTAGAAAGTTAGCTGAAGTGATAACAAATCTTTAATAGAAAGATTTGTTTTGAAATTTGATAAAACTATTTGGTTTTGGTAAAATAGTTAACGGGTATTGGAGCATTTTTCCTAACTTGTAATTTCGGGACGAAATTCTTTTAAGGGGGAAAGATTGTAACGACCCAGAATTTTTGAACATTTGAAAATGAAATATTTAATTAATTTTAAATATTTGAATGATGGTTTAGCTTGAATCCCCAATATAACTATGAATTTGGCGATTAAATTATAAAATTTAATCTATTGAAAGTTGAATAAAAATTTGAATCTTCAATTTTAAGCTGATTAAAAATATTTCAAAAGCTTGTAAAATTCATATTGATATTACTGAAGATAATAGAAGCTTCAGAATTTAATTTGAAAGCGATTTGTTCTGTTTTGAATTTTTTACCGTTGAATCGATATTTAAAAATAGCGTTCCGAGGCACAGTCTCGGAATTCAACGAAACCAGTTCCATTGGGTCCGTAATGTTGAATTATTATCGGATTTCAAATTTCGTATTATTCGGAGTTGTTATGTGAGCACGTGGTAAGTAAACGCGTTGAAATTAAATTGAATTCAATTTAAATTTAAATTTATAATTGGTCAACGTCAGCACATTATCTCCCTAAAATCACGCAGAAAATCACGATACGAAATCGTGCAAAGCTTACCCCTTTCATTTCAAAGTAATGGCCGACACTCCTATTTACGGGAGCAAAATCGAATTCGAAAAAAAAATTATTTTCTCATTCGAGCAGAAGATAAAATTAATGGCCGAACAACATCTCCTCTCGTTCAAAAAAAAAAATAGTCGCCCTCGTCTTAAATCAAATCTCCTTTCCTCTTTCAATCAATTCGAAAAAAAAATCGAGCTCGTACCAAATAAGAATATATGGCCTCGTTCGATTTCAAGAACGAGAATGGTAGGGGCGGCGCGCGAGTTCGTTCGTGAGATTGGGAATCGCGTAGGTGTCGCGAGGCCTGAAGGAGCATGTGGCAACCTGGGGTGTACTCGAATCTGGATGGAGGGGACGTTCGCAAACGAGTCGCGATGAAGAAACAGAGGGGAGAGGGGGCGTTAGGGCGAGGCAGTGACAATGGCAGATAGCGGCGACAAGGTGCTGGAATTCGCAATGAGATTTGGGGCACTGGCACGAACTTCGGTGGTCGATCGCGTGAACGAAGCTAGGGTTTCATTCGAACTCGATTGTAAGTATTTTTATAAATTTTTATTCAACGATATTTTTGAGATAAAGTAATATAGAAGATAGGTAGTTATAGTAAGGGTAGATTTCTGTTTATCTGAACATAAATGAAATTAACATGTTTCATGAGAGAAATATTTATGCAGTTTTGATATTTTATATACAGCAAAACAGTAAAGAAAATCCTATGTTTTATTTGCAGATATGAAAAATAAAATAAAATATAAAATACAGATTACTAATTAATTAACTTATGTAATTATTTTGGTAACTGGAAAATATTTTGTTAAAGGAGAAATTAGTTTTAAATTTAATTTCTTGTTAAATAATTCTATTAAAAGAAATTGGTTTGAAATAAAATCATTGAATAATTAAGATTACCAAATGAAAATTTGTTATTCGGTTGATTCGAATATTAATGAATTGTGAAAATAATTATACAAGGTATAAATCAAGAAAAATCGAGTCAAGAATGGAAATGGATTGCAAAATAAAAGCAGAGGTGAGATCTTCTCACTCAAAATAAAATTTTGTATTGCAGTATTGATTGATTGCTATTTGGATGTGATACTATATATAGTAGTATATAGCAATATATATATATTGGCATATGTAAATATTGCAGTTGTTGATATTTCCCGCATTATATAGCGGATGAGACCCTATTGCGCCGCATAATAACGGATGATATTTTTATAAATCCCATATACCGCGATATTCCACCTCGAAGTGGAATGGGTATTGTGCTAACGTCTGTGGATGCAGGGAAACAGGTTGGAGGGATCCAACTGGATTCCTCAACTGTAATGATTTATTTACAGATATTGTTATATATATTCTGTTGTCATATCGATATATGTGATGTTTGGATGTCGTGATTGATTATTTGGTGCTGTTGCATCATCGGATCCATTTTTGAAGTTTAAAAATAACGATTTTGATTTTTAAGGGGATTTTAAAGTGATTTTTGAAAGTATACGTTTAATTAAAATTTTAAATTGATTCATTCTAAATAAATAAACGTTATAATTTTTATGTAATTAAAATTAGGATGTTTGTGAAAATATAATAAGAATGTGGTTTTCTTTTGAAATATAAGTTGATTAAATTGTAATTGGTTTAAATTGAAATTTTCGACTTATTATAAATGGATTTTATTTATAGAAGATGTATAAAATCGTTATTTTATAAATAAAATAAGGAAATTATTTAGGAGTTCTATGAATGTTAAAATGAACTTATAAACGGATTTTATAAGTAAGTGATATTAATAGATATGGATTTGTGAAGTTATAAAAATGAAGGATTTTGAAATTAAATGAATTATAAGTAATTTGCTTATAATTTGGATTTTGGCTTGTAAATGGGATATGGACAGAATTTGTTAATAAAGTGATTTTATAATTTGAAGTTGTTATGAAATATAAATGGAATTTATAAACGTTGTTTTATAAATCCGAAATTTGACTTATTTTGATAAGTGAATTATTATAGCTTGTTAAAGGAAGTATATTCACGATTTTGGACAGTGGATAATCCTTTAAATAAAAATGTGTAGAAATGTTGAATTTGGATAACGAATTATATTCACAATTTTGGACAGTGAATATATTATTAAATAAAACGGAGATGTTTTGGGAAAGTGATATTTTAAATAGAATTGAAACGATTAAAAGATGTTTTAAAATGTATTAAGTACCGAAACCATAGATTTCAACATTCATTGTTGAAATAGACGTTTTCGAGGAATAAGGAAATGGTGGACTATAACACTGTTGTTATAGTAAATGGTTTCCGAAAGGAAATTTTTTATATAGTATTGGGATTTATATATATCTATCTAAATTTCGAATCCCTATACTAGTGATTTTGAGTTGTCGTAACGATGTTTTACGCAATATTCGTTTTGACTCAAATAGATGTGTTTAAGAAAATAATTTCCTTAAAGAATGAAATATATACTTAATTTTGATTTAAGTATATTGAATATTTTCAAATGTTGAAAATAAATAAGATTTGTGAATTACTTATTATTAAATAAGTATGGAAATGCTTTTCCAATATGAAGTGAAATGTTTTTGAGATTTTATCTTTTAAAGATAAATTGAAAGTGATTTGAAATTTGGTTTCAAATGGTTGAAGTGTGGAAATTATATATCTTGTAAAGATATTTTTGGAAAATAAATGATTTGGAAAATTATTTGGAATCTGATGATGCTGTGCAGACCTATTGATAGTTAAATAACCGACTATCAATAATTACCTTGAATGGGTATTTGTTGTGATTTGCTTGAATTTGAATGCCACACTTATTTTCAAAATATTGCGCTCACTATTCGGGTTAGCCAGGAAAGGACTTTTGGGTCGTATAACCCATTCCGAATATGTGATACGTCGAAATGGATTGCATTTGATGACCGGTGTTGAAGACCGGATATTTTTGAAAACGGAAGGATTACCGTCGAGTTACTCTGCATCGGCTGATCTCCGATATAGAGGTTTTATCATCCTTAGTGACGGGAAGTCCGGACGTAATTAGAAAATTATCCGGATTTGCAAGGGCTTCGTAAGAAGTGCCTTCGGTTCTGTTCGAACCCGGAACAAACTTGTATTTACATGTCTGACATTACACTTTGAGATATAAAGATGATTTCTTTCAAATACATATCTGTTGGTGGCGGAGAATTTATTCTCTTAGCTTAACACCCTTCTCTGAGACGTACGAGCTCAGAGGTTATGTAGTTGAAGGTTATCAGTGATATATTCCCAATTTGGTACTGTGACATGCTGAGTGTTGCTGTGTAATGATCATTGTTTGATCATTTGTGATAAGATCATTTGTTTGATCATTTATCTTTGTGATCATTACTTTGATCATTTGTTGACCCAAAGCATGGCTTTGTACCAAAGCGTGGCTTTGTGGACGAGACTTCGTCGGACCTCACACCCCGGTATGGTCGAAACAGGAATCGTGGCAGCAAGGTTATTAGGGGATAGCGACCCCTTAGCATATGTCATTTCCTTCTGGATTATGAGTGGTATCATGGTATGGCGCCCAGATACTTACTTTGTGGTTGCTGCAAAATTTATTACTTGTGGTTGTTGGAATCGAGGATCCTCGGATAAAGGTCGCAAACGACCGGGGAATGACATATTCATGTCAATAGTTACCCAGCTAAGGGTAACCTGGCCTTGTGTAGCAGAGAACCGGTTAGGATCCGGGAACGTCGCTCCAGAGGCGTTCTATTTTACTTGGGAAGTTCCTTTGCCCGACCATTTGTTGGAAATCCAAAGAAGCAATACGAGACTTGTACGGTTTTAGTTGTAGAACTTGCCATCTAATATGGTAGCTATAGTAGGCATACTATAATGGTACCTATGCTGGCTAAGATTTATATTCTATTTTCGAAATGTTTTCTACACTATGCACTAATAATAATATAAAAAATGATTTGATTTTGCGTAGTAAGCATCTTTGACTATCATAAGGAGAAATCTCCTCCAAATTCTGCGTTTGCATTGTGTGTGTGGCGGGAGTCCTTATGGTAGTTTCATTTTCCAAAAACATTGCGAATTGACTTTAAAATTATCCTGTTGTTGTGTTTTAAAGATAAACTATTTTAAGTTCTCACACCAGTCACCATGACTGACTCAGAGTTTATTGTTTCCCTTCTAAACTCTGGGTGCCCACCAATTTCCACATGGGTAGTCTAGAGTTAGGTTATCAGGTTATTCTGGATTTTGGAGTGCTATGGAGCTCAAGTGACGAGCTGGATGGCGAGACGTATCACTTATACTATGTATTATTCCGCTGTGTATTCTGTATGAGGATAAGTTTATATAACTTTCCATTGATGTATTGACTCTGTTGTCATAAACTCTGATGATGTGATGTAATGTATAAAATGATATAGTTCTTTAATTTAAAGATTATTCATTTATCTATTATATATTGTTCCACTGCGAATGTGAGATTCTGATATTGTTTCTGTTTCTGTATTTTCTGTTGTTTCTTCTTTCTTTTTCTTCTATCTTTTTCTTCTACCTCTTCTTTCTTAAACCCTAAGAATTCGGTTTTCCGGCATTCGATGGCTCGGCAGTCGACACAGTGGACATATTGATGTCGATATTCAGAAGTCGAAGAATCGGGTCCTTACAACTGGATAGACTACTGGGACTATTACGTGTTAAGGGGAATATTGGGTCACTCCTTAATGCTATTTAAAAGTATGTTTATTTTATATTAGACGTTATTATAATAGCGAATATTACTACATAGTAAATAGTTTAACGGATCCTTAGGGGATGTGAATCTCGAGCATCTCTTAAGTTACTGCACTCACGTTAGACACTGGATAGGAGATGTCAAATCCCGTAAACATCTCTGACGCCATTCCACTCATATATTTATCATTGATTTAACTTACATAAGATCTTTTAGTTCTGACTCGAGTGTTTTGTCTTTTCAATTCGCTCGGGTCAGCTTGAGCATTTCAGGATTTGAAGGCCCTATTTCTGAAGGATGAAGACGAAGATTTTATTATTACTATTGGTTATATATTCCACTACACCATTGTATTCCGCTGCATAATTATCATTCTCTGGTATGTGTAACTCTGATATGTATTGTATAAGTATAATCAAATGTTTTGGAAAACAGCTTCATGAACTGTTATTTGATTATTATATTTTATCGTTCCGCTGCAAGATTCTATTTTGTTCTTTTATTTCTCCACTTTTTCTTATTTACCCCATAACAATCCACCCTTCTGTATGGTTTAAGTTGGAACGTGTGTCTGCTTAAGCATACAAAAAGGTGGGATGTTACATCCTTTGAGTACTTGTATTTTCAGTTGTTATTTCGCTTGAGTTGGATTTATTGATATAAGAATGTTAATCCTGACTCGAGTGTTTTGTGTTTTGATTTACGCTCGGGTCATACTGAGTGATACAACATTTGAGACTCACCTTTGGAGTTGGAGCTTCGCTTGGAGATCCAGCTATCTATCGATTTTGCTATCAGTTATTCAGTTGATTCCAGTGATGTATTCAGATTTTGTATTTGACTCTTGTATTGAGATATCTATGTATTCGAGACTCCTGATGTATCTTGCTTAACTCTGTTATATATATGGTAGCTTCATGAACTACAATTCTTTTGTTTCCGCTGCACTATTGTTATATTACTCTGTGTCTGTGATTTTGTGATTATTTATTTACTGTATATGCTGAGTTTTGCCAAATTTTATTTACAATCCATTATTTTGAATTATTCAAGTCCGGCATGTGTGGATTTATTGTCGATTTGAATGGTCCAAAATAGTGGGTCGTTACAGTTTTCATGCTCCCGTTTGTGATAGGCCTTCCCCTTTTTGTGATTTCTGGATTTCTAGTTGATGATTTCTAGAATTTGTGTTTCACATTTTTTTTCCAATTGACATTGATATGTTTTGTCAATATTTGTGTTTTGTTGAATAATTTGAAGAATATGACATTCTTTTTAGTGTATGAGAATATTTGAGATATTGTATGATTTTTGTTGTTATCTGATGTATACTTGTCACAGTATGGCATTATTGTTATCATACGTTTTTGTCATATCTCTTATCCTATCTCATTTTATATGATATTTATAGCTAGACTGATCCGTTTATTATTTTCTTCTTAAATAATACTCGGGTCAGACCGAGGTATTTCAAGTGCTTCTGCTTGACTTCTTATCAGGGACCATCATCTGATTTTTGGCTAACTACTTTAGATTAGTAGTTTTTGCTTTTATACATTCGAGATAGAGACTCCTTGATGTCTACATATTCTTTTGCTTAGCACTTGTACCTATTCTTTTGTGATGTAGTGGATCTTGTATGACCACTACTTTGATGTACACTTCTATGTGTTATATTCATATATGTTTCCGCCTTTGTGATATGAATATCTGTGACTGATTTGTGTTATGCTTATTTCTATATTTGTTTCTGAAGCCCACCTAGCCACTGTGTAGTAGCTTTGAGTTTGTATTTGATATGTCGGATTTCCTCTTGAAAAGAAATTATCATACTATCTGACATATCGGTACTCGCACAAAGCAATTACACAGATGGTCGCTCCTCAACAGCCTTATTCTTCGTGCTAGTCGATGGCGTTACTCCGTAGTGTCCTTGGCTAGTGCGAGTATAGAGGTGGGGCGTCACAGCACAACTAAGTTCGTAAAGCTCATATTGGAAAATGGATTCCATACTATGACAAGGTAAGGAACTACCTTCTATGATACATCTCTAGATAAAATACACTGGGGTCTGATAAGAACATCTTGTACCCCTGCCACATAGGACTGGCCTACCACTTGACTAGTAGTACCGAATATGATTACCCCACTTTAGGCCCCGAAGCATACATGAGTAGGTAGTAATCGATCCAGATTTGGGATGACCATAACCTAATGGGAGCAACCCATATGCCCCTTCTACATGCTCGATTTTTCTCATTTCCCCGTTGATGAAGCTTGAGGCTACGTTTTACCTTTATATAGCATTTCGTACTTGGAATGCTACATTGCCTTCCAATCGACGACACAATGTCAGCATTCAACCATACAAGTTATTCAGAAGATGAACGAACCGAAGGCACTACTTCTACTACATCCATTTTGGAATCACCCTCAGGATTAGTAGCAAGCAACCCTTGCACTTCAAAGAGCTCGTCTACAAATTGCATCATCTTCAAGATGTCTTCATTTCGAGATGCTTGAATTTAATCGAAGTGGATTTCGAATAACATATTCGATCCCGGTCTCTTCTAGAAAACATTCGATAGTTTTCGGTAAACTCAACCCCGGTTCTTTAGGAAATAAACAGTCAAATATAAGAGCGGAGGCCACCTCCTAACTGTTAGTGGATGGATTTCCTTATCATCTGTCCTATGAGAACAAAATGAGATTTATATGCATAGTACAGCATCACCGGAGATGACCGTGCTACATAACTCACGTGTTTCTCCCAGATATTTCAAAAGTTACATTTGGGTCCATATTTGATAGTCGGTTATCTAACTATCCGCAAACACACATCCAATTAGGGATTTAATTCCATAGGGAAAACCAACATTGGTTAAGCACAAAAGCAACCACTAACCTCTTTAATTAATCTTTTCACTAATTAAAAATCACTTTGTAAATTACTTTTATAAAATACCTTTACAAAGATATACCCACAAATCCCTATATTTTCAATAATTGGAAAATATCCATATACTTATATTAACGGTATAAGTATATTCACAAACATTACACTTCACAACTTATAAAATGTACTCATATAATTATCTCAATGGTATAAGTATATTTACAATACTGAGAAAGATTTTCTTTTTATTCAATTCCAAATTCATTTATAAACTCCTTATAAATCTTTAAAACCATTTAAAAACCATTTTATAAATCTCTAAAAATCATTATAATCTCTTTTATAATTTTCAATCACTTATAAATTCTTTTTATATATTTCTAAAAATCCTTTACAAACTCATTGTAAATCCATAAAACTATTTATAAAACTCCATTTATAAACCTATAAACCCCTTTATAAAATTCCTTTATAAGTATCTAAGACCAATTATTAACTCTTTTATAAATATGTAAAAACCATTTATAAAACTATTTTATAAATCTTTGAAACCATTTATAAAACTCTATTTATAAATCTTGAAAATATTTATTAATAAATAATAATCATTTACTTCTAAACCCTATCATATAGTAATAATTATTAATAATAACATTATAAATAAATAATAATAATAATAATTAACTTTAAAACATCTTAAAAATAATTATTATTAATTTCAAATCATATTAATTATTTAAATAACTAGCTTTTCAAAATATTAAAATATTGATAAATAACTTCAAAACAATGTTAAATATAAATAAATAGTCTTTAAAACAATATTAAATATAAATAAATAATCTTTTAAATCGTTTTTAAATGACTTAGAAAACACAAATAATAAGCTTGGAGTAAAATAGAAATTAAATCCTTTAAAACAAATATTTCTGCAACCCAATTTTAGGTTTAAAATCATTTCCTGTCTCAAAAATCAACTTAAACTCAAATGGAGATTTATAAAAATACCAATTTAAGGCCAATAGCTACCAAGCACTTAACCTATATCAATATTGATTTCCTATTACTATAGGGTTTAAGTTTGAGCAAATAACAATGTCATAACCAGTAGTGTCAAACAATCAGGTTTGATATTCAATGATTCCTATAACAGGAATATTATTGAAAACAATTCAACAGTGGTGAGGAATCCCATTGGATCCCTCCAACCTGTCCCCCTATATCACAACTCATATATATATTAGCACATATATATGTAAATAAAATAAACAGTGGTGAGGATCCTATGGGATCCCTCCAGCCTGTTCCTCTGCATCACAAACAGTATATAATCATATAATATGGGTCATCCACGCTACTAGGTGGGTGTATATAAAAAAGGTCATCCGTGCCAGGGGTGGGAATAAATCCAAACCAAGTGATAAAGCAGTAAATCATCCAAACATCAAATCAACAATTTTTATCACCCATATAACATACTAGTTAACCAAAATAGTGAGTTTAACTCACCAAAATTTTAGTTGTTGCCAGAGCATTCTAGTTCCGTCTGAATTCGAACGAAGTTCAAATTCAATGTAAAATTTCACTAGCTCTAATTGTCAACGATCTAATTCCAAAATGTAGTGCTCGATACTACAAATCTAATGTGACTGACCGCATTTGATTTGCACCTAAAACGAACAAGATATTTAATTTACAAATTTTACGAATTAAATAATAATTCCTTAATCCAAATCATTAATTTTAATTAACCTTTTTTAATTTAATAACCCACCCCTAATTCGTCTCTCCTTATCGTACGCGACTAACACCTAGGCCACCACTTCATGACCACCTCTAAGCCGCCTTAGGCCAAGCCAGCTGGCCGCTCCACCACCGGAGCTCCGCCTCCCTCCGACGAACCCAATCCCACCGGTCTCGTCCACATTATCGCCCAAAACTTACTGAAGAACTTAAGAATGTGGCCATGTTCATCTCAAAACTGCCACCTCCACGGTCCACCATTAGCCACCAAACTTTGCCAACGCCTCGCCCTCACCTTCCTCTCCGACTTCCCTTCAGGCTCCATCGCTAATCGTCGACCAAAATCGCCGCAATTCGACAACAACCACAGTGCCTTCGAACTCCTCTAGCTGCCGCCATGAGGCACTATAGACGATCTTCACCATTGAATAAGTTCAACTCATTGATGCCGACATTTCTCTGTTTTGTGACGAGGCGTAAAAACGATCAGATTGGTCCCAATGAACACAAACCATTGGATGAGTAGATGATTTTAATTCAAAATTTTAAACTCTTTTATTTGTTACAGTTGATGATTTATATAGGGGAAGAAGTATGGTCTAGGCATGGGAATGGTATGCCTGAAGTGATGGAGTGGGTATGGGTGTGGACATGCTAAGATATACTTAAATTAATAAAATTTCCAACACCACGTACTCAAAAATCTCGAACTCAAATCGAGGCGTGCCGCTTGGCATTGTACACTAAGTACCCCTATTCCAAATTCAATGGAACTAGTTTCAAGGCCTAATTCAATCATATACAAAAGTTAGCTTTCAAAAATGAAATTATAGTAATTTAAATACCTTTAATTAACTTCTACATGTTTCAAGCTCGCACGACCAAACGATATGTCCGATTATTACGAAACTTGACGGGTACAACAATTTATCATTACGGATCCAGCATTGGTTCCATCAAAATCCGAGATAGTGCCCCAAGATGCTATTTTCACAGATTTAAATATCATTTTATATTTGCGATCCAATTATCGATATTTATCTGACCAATTTATTTTTGTAAATAAATTTTCAAAATGAATTCACTTATATTATTTATTAATTAAAAGGAGTTAAATAAGATTATTAAATCCATTTAATTAATATTCAATTCTCAAATTCAAATACCTAAATGATCACTATAATTGAATTTAATTCATTAAATTCCAAAATCATATTATTTTAAATATTTAAAATTAATTAAATATTTAAAATTAATTAAATATTCAAAATCAGATGACCAAATTTTGGGTCGTTACATTTACACTGCCTATCTCAATAAAAGAAAAAAATAATCCTTTGTAATTTCAAACAAAGCAAAAATATCACTTGTGGATAATTTATGGAAGTTTTTAACGGTAGTCCTGTTTGGTAGGATGGCTCTGATAAAATAAAACATGGAAAAGAATGTTCTAGTTTAGTGAGTAATAATTAGAAATAAGAAATATATAAATAGCGTAATTTACAACAGTATTCGTATTAATTATAAATAACATAGTAATTATAGGATTAAGATTTATAGACATTAATTATAGATTTAATAGGAAATAAATTTGTAATTAATAAAGAATAAAAAGGAATAAATAAGGACTGTTTAAGGAATCTAATATGGTATTTATGGAGGAATTGAATACTCATAATAAGTAATCTTGAAACTGGTAATATGTTGAAATGGATTTAATAAAGATTAATTAGAGATTGTTAATTTTGACATTAATGACCAGTTCATATGGGTAATGGATATTTATTAGAACTAGGAGGGAAAGTTAAGAAGGTGGGTAATGGTGAAATGACATTCTAGAATGTACATTTTAAATTGGTAAGGAGCATTAGGCCCCCAACATTAGTAACGTCTATTGATGATTAATGGTAGCTTCTAATAAAACTTTCTCTTAGAGTTTTTAGGTTGAAATCAATAGTTATATCCTTTAGGAAAAATGTTGATATGGTATAAGGCATGTCCCTATAATGCGTGCTCCTAATGGTACTATCGTCATTACGGCCTTAGCAATACGAGAGACTGTACCCAAGCTACTTAATACCTCATTAATAAGGACTAGGCAGACTCCTGACCATTTAACACCTATTTATAGGTAGGCCTTTGTCATTTAATACCAAACATCAAGGCGGACTCCTCATTGGTACTATCTAGATAAAATTGCTTGGATATCTCATTGGGCTACTTAATACTTCTTTTATAGGAAAGAGGTGGACCATACAGTCACTTATACCCAAAACTTGAAGGGAACCCTTCCCAAGATATCCACTATCACTCTTAATTGTAAACATGGAATCTCATTAGGTTACTTCTTTCGGTAGGGAGGCGAGCCCTATAGCCACTTAATACCTCAACAATGAAGTAAAAATTTTGAGAGACATCCTTATTTATTTGGAATCTCACTAGGTTACTTAATACTTCCATTTAGGAGAGAGGTAGACCCTGCAGCCATTTAATACTTCAAACCAGAAGTGAACTCCTACGGAGATATCCCTCACCGCTCCTAATTCCAAACTTAGACCATTTAATACTTTCTAATTAAGAAAGCAGGCCAACTCTCATGTCATCACGACCCTAGGATTAGTGATATCTCACATCAGTAGTAAGTGCACCCAACTGCTGGTAGCCTCAAACATAAGGCCAGTCTTCCGTCGAGTGTCTCTACCGACCTTGTATCACTAATCTACTAAGTCCAATTAACCATCATAAGTCTTTACTTATATTATCTTAGGCAGACATTGGACTTAGCTTACTAATTCTCTTTTTATTTAAGGCAATAAGATTTACCTTAAATATTTATGTGTCCATAATCCCTTTTCAATGCTCATAAATGTCAATTTGTCTATAAAATCCTAATCGACATTTCTTAAGGCATTTATGTATGATTACTAATTTCAAATTAGTAACCTTTTATATCTATGTCATTTTTAACAGTCCCATTAATCCATTTACCGTATCAAATTATTGCAACTCACATATTTATTACCATTTATTTTTCCATTTATTGGAGTTACAACCTTCCAAATTCCTTTCCCATTTTTTAATTATCCTAAATGCGAATATTATGTGCAAGCATCGTTTTTAGCTAACTTTTATTATTATAAGCGCAGCAAATTACATACAAACATCTACTTTTATCAAATATATTCTAGTTATATATCTTCACTAGAATATTCTCTTCCATGTTCAATTGTTGGAATCATATCTAAAAAGATTATCCACTATAATTTCCATAAATTAGTCCAAAACAAAAGATTTAACTTAAAGTATAAAAGTATTAAGTGGCTATGGTAGGATCCGCCTCTGTTTAGGAGAAGTATTAAGTGGCCTGATGAGATTTCTTACGATGTTAGTTAGCGAGAACCATGTAGGGATCCGCCTTGGGTTAGGTCTTAAATGACAGCGATCGGCCTATTTTATAGGCTTAAATGGTTAGAGTCCGCCTAATCTCAGGAAAAAGGTATTAAGTGGTTTGGAGGTTCTCTCTCTTGCATCGTTGACGATAAATGCGTTAGAATTTGGAAATGGATTATGTATTAAAGGATGGGGACCTACCTATTTTTATAGGTATTAAATGGTTAGCATCTACCTAATCACCAATAAAAGGTATTAATTGGTTTGGGTGCTTTGTCTTGCATCATTGATGTTAGTTGTGTTAGAATATTGAAATTGGACCGGAAAGGCCTTTGAGCTTATAATTAAAGTTATTAGTATTCGTAGCACCACTATTTAGGGCGACTGTTACATTTGGTATAGTCTTAAATACGTAAGTCATATTTCTTATTTAAATAATACTTCCCAAATACAATTATGGTAAAGCTTGAGATTTTCATTTCACTAGACATTTGTTGTTCTGACCCACTCCTTATTACAACACATGTTAGAGAGATTTTTATTGTACTCAGTTTAGGCAGTTATGTTATTTTGAAATATTAGACTATGGAGGTTTTATGTAAATGTGTTGTAATATTTAACATAATATGTTTCTAAAATGGTTTTCTTTATGAAATGGGTACTTGTTCTGATATTATATTTTATCCATTCCGCTGTGAGATTCTAAAAGTATAGATAGGTAGCTCTGTGTACTGTGTATTGTTTTTAATTTTGTCAACTTAATAACTCGCCTTGAGATGGGCCTAAGGTTCGATGGGCTTTTTTAATCGAAATTAGGTCCATTTCAAGGCGAGTTGTTACATATCCTTCCCTGCGCTTTCCCTTCAATTTTGGTTGAAATATTCAACTCGGTACCAAGTGATTTTGCTTTGCCTCAAGTACTATAAGTATTCATGAATTATAAAATTTTATTACTTTTCCCACTTTGCTTGCTCGTTCCCGATCTCTCTTAGTGCTCAACGCGATGCTGAGTTCTTGTAAACCCATTCTTACTGCTGCCGACCATTCACCGACGATCACCAAAGGCCGCCATCGATAACTCGACCTTGTCGTCGCCACCAGATCATCCTCTCAACCATTACCACTTACTCCAGTGCATTCGCCACCGACTTCCTTTTTCCTCCAACCTAAACCCTAATCTCGATCTAATCCAAAGTTGGCGGGGCACTTATATCGTGACGATCAACGTCAGAGATGGTGATTTTGAGGGTGTTGGTGGGGGTCATTCAAAGTTTGGTTAAGGTTTGACTTGGGTTCCACCTAGGATGGCCCCAAGTTCAACCTTGGACATGCTCAGGCTATTTTGAATTGATGCTTGATGCCTTGGCTTTGACTAACTCCTATCATAGCTTGGTCGATTGCTCATCGTCATTCGAATTCCAATAGGACGGCCAATAATGGTCTTATTGGACGGGCTTCCAAAATCGAATGATTACATTGCCGCTACTTTCAATAACTGTACTTACAGTATTCTTGTAAAAGGACTTCCGCGTCACTCCAGACAGCGGTTTCGTTATTGATTATCCAACGATAACAGGTAAGAAGCACTGTTCTGTTGTGCGGCGTGGCTCGTTTTTCTAGCACGAGTGAGCTATCTATATAAGATGGTATGTTCATTGTGCATATGACACAAGACTTACACTGCATAGATTAACACTTTGAATTGCCCCGGTGATGTTCAGAATCTGATTGGTTAACACATGTCGACATCCGTTGGATTTTGAGCCCCTGGCTACATGGGTTTAATATTTGCAATAAAAAAATACCCGACCGTGTTGAACACCAAGTTTTCTTATTCAGAATGACTCGTCAATCACCTCGCTTCAGACTGGTGTCAGGACATCTACTCCTCCCGAAGCTGGGTCCTCTACAGCTTAGGCTTCACCTATCATTCACGTTAGGCCTAGGCATTTAATCATCATCGAGTAATAAAGCATGGTTGTCCCAATGGAGTCAATGTAAAATCCGCCTCCTTCTAAAAGCACAGGAGGCGACCCGGGAGCTTCGGCCATAAAGGTAGCAAGAGAGGGAAAGCTAAGTAGGATGTTCCTAAAGCTTGCAAGTTGGATGGGCCTTTTGCTATATGTTTTGTTCTCCTTTTTTGATGTATACAGATCGAGCATGTATGGGAGCGGCCCTCGCGATCTTTTGTACATAAAATTTTAAGTAATAAAGATTACACTTTGTTATGTAATCTTTATTCCACTTACTTTTCTACATTCTTATATACTCTATCTGCTTATATATATATATAATATAATAGCCTACATATTTAATATAACTGCTTGTACTGCAATTTTCCTACATTGTACATGCTTATTTTCATGCAACGCTTTTATTAAGTGCATCTCTGTGCCTGTAAACAAAATTTGTTCGATTAGTTTGGCTGTATTCCATTGTTTAGCCCTGTTTATAGTTGCTAAAGCATTTCGTTTGGCGAAACAGAACTACGATTGAACCAACTCAGTGGTTATTCCTATTTACGTTAAGTTGAGTTTCCTTCGATCAATCACTAACCATGAATATTCCGAGTTCCATGCCGCCCCATACTACCAGGAAGCAGCAGTTGGAATGTTGATTTTCTTTTCATATAATTTTGCCGTGCGCTTAGTCCTTCTCACAGGATTTTCCATTTCAAATGCTAGAGTCTGAGCATTTGTTGGAGAGAAACATTGTTGGGCAAATTATCTGATTGCCTTCAGTCCGATCACACTTTCCTAATCCTAGTCCTGGACTAGAAAAGTTCGATAATAACTGCTTTGGATTTTTGACGACTATCCTTGCTTATCCTCGACCAACCATGTTCTAGTAAGTCGTTTGTACGGTTGTGAAAATCCAATCCATATACCAGTTCCTATCTCTAAGGACCGACGCGTTAGATGCCTATCTCTAGGCATCGGCTTCCAGCTACACCTTAGGCCCGACGTTGGTTGAAAGTACCCGTTGACCATCCTTGCTATCCTCGGCCTAACATATTCTATTGGACCATGACCAGGGTCATTAGAGTTACAATCGTGCACTAGTTTTTATATTAGGAAGCTGGTGCTTTAACTATACGACTTTGAATGTTCCTTCTTGATGTTGCTAAACTCTAGGCAATGACAAGTACTTAAAAGTTGGAGTCGAATTATCCGATAAACCTCTAAGCGGCCATTCCTTCTTGACATTGCATGACCCCAGGCAACAACAAATACCTAAAGGCTAGGGTCGAACTATCTGATCGACCCTTATGTGGTCATTCCTTCTTGACGTTACTTATTCCTGGGCAATGACAAATACCTAAAGGTCGGGCTTGAATTATCCGATTGAACCCTAGGAAGTCATTTCTTCTTGACGTTGTCTAACTCTAGACAATGAAAAATACCTAAACTTCGGGGTCGAATTACCCAATCGACCCATATGTGGTCATTCCTTCATGACGTTGCTATCTCTAGGCAATGTCAAATACCTGAAGGTCAGGGTCAAATTATACGATCGACCCCTATGTGGTCTTTTCTTCTTCATGTTGCCTATCTCTGGGCAATGGAAAACAACCGAAGCTCGGAGTCGAATTATCTGATCGACCCTTAAGCAGTCATTCCTATTTAATATTGCCTAACTTCGGGCAATGCAAATACCTAAAGGTCGAGGTTGAATTTCCCAAACGACCCTTATGTGCTCATTACTTCTTGACATTGCCTAACTCTGGGCAACGACAGATACCTGAAGATTGGGGTCGAATTATCTAATCGACACCTATGCGATCATTCCTTCTTTACGTTTCCTATCTCTGGGAAATAACAAATAGCTGAAGGTCAAGGTCGAATTATCCGATTGACCCCTATATGGTCTTTCCTTCTTGACATTGCCTATCTTCGGGCAATGGTAAATAGCTAAAGGTCGGGGTCAAATTATCAGATTGACCCTTAAGTGGCCATTTCTTCTTAATGTTGCCTAACTTTGGGCAACGACAAATACTTGAAGGCTGGGGTCGAATTATCTAATCGACCCCTATGTGGTCATTCCCCTTTAATGTTTCCTATCTCCAAGCAAAGTCAAATACGTAAAGGTCGGGGTCGAATTGTCCGATTAACCCCAATATGGTCTTTCCTTCTTGAGGTTTCCTATCTTCGGGCAACAAAAAATACCTAAAGGTCAAGGTCGAATTATCCGATCGACCCCTGTGTTATTTCCTTCTTGACGTTGCCTATCTATATGCAACATCGAATACTTGAAAGCACTACAAGAAAAAGCATTTTTAGTTGCACTTATTAGTAGCGTTTGTTATCTAAGTGCAACCAAAAGGTTATCCAAATGCAACCAAAGTTTTATGGAATAAAAATTTAAAACGGTCGTCGCTAGTTGATTCAGGAAACAACAAAATTAAAGCGGCCCGCAAAAAAAATCTTTCTCCATTCTCTTTTTTTGTTTTCAATTGGCGCGACAGTACTTAAAATTTTTTCCCTTTTCCCTCCTTCCCAATCCACTACCCGTATTTTACCAAAAACCCTATCGGTTAATTAAAAACAGTATCTACTATCCCAGATTTGTCCCTCAAAACAAAATTAAAGTTGGCCAATGCGGGAACCAGATCGGAGCTAAGTTCTGGGAAGTGGTGTGCGTCGAGCATGGAATCGATTCAACTGGGAAATACAACGGCGACTCAGATCTGCAGCTTGAAAGAATCAACGTTTACTACAATGAAGCAGGCTTAAGCATGTACGTGCCATGCGCTGTCTTGATGGATCCGGAGCCTGGTACTATGGACGCAATTAGATCGAGACCGTATGGACAGACTTTCAGACCCGATAACTTTGTTTTCGGGCAAAGTGGAGCGGGTAATAATTAGGCGAAGGGTCATTATACAGAAGGAGCATAATTAATTGATTCAGTTTTGGATGTTGTTAGGAAAGAGGCCAAGAATTGTGACTGTTTGCAAGGTATACTATTTTTGCTGGTAGTTTTAGCATCAGATCTGTTTATTTTAAACTACTCTAAGTAGATCTGGTGTAAATTACAACAAATTATATTTCGTAATTTGTTATATCCGTTGTTTGGGTTGTTGAGTGAGAAATTAGGTTATAGTTAACTTAATAATGACAAAATAATAATTAAGGAGCGAGTTTATGTTGCTATTATGCCCGTATGAGACTTTGATATCCAGTTTTCCGGGTTTAGTTTATTTTCATTGATCTAAGTTACTATTAAGGTAACTAAAACTTATAGTCTGTGAAGATTTATATTTTGATTATGGTTACATATTTATATATCTTTATGACACTAATGATCAAATGAATTCCATTCTACTCGAATTGAATTTGGTCTTTTGCAGAGAATGTTAATGAAAATGGCACTATTAGCTAAGGATTGGATTTTTGAATTTTTTTAGTGAATATTTGCTGACTAATTTTTACATCAACCAAATTATAGTTACTATTATTATTCATTTGCAGTTTGTTAGAAATGCAGCAAATCAAAACTTAACTTGAATAAAAATTTCTTTATAATTATTCTAATGTAATACATAATTTTTTTTTAAATTGTTTGTTGTTTGTAGATTAGCCTTATTAACCATCTAATTTTAGACTTTCTAGAAGCATTGATATCAATTATCAGCATTCGTTTGTACAATGTGATATCTTTATATCATTTGGTACTTATTTAAAATTAAATTCCTGCTTTTAAGCCATGATGAAAATTTTATCAAATTAAATAACATAAACAGCGAAACAACAATAGGGGTATCCAATACAAGCGAATATACTCACTCTAAAAGATAGGAATGTAAACAGAAAACATCCCTTGGGAAAGCCGCACGGATGTTTTTTCTTCTTCTATGTGCATATGGTTTCTTGGTCTGATTTTAAATGGTGGTGTCACACATATTTCTTTTGTATTTTAAATTAATTTCATACTAGCTACCCTTGGTAATCAGGCTTTGAACTGCGTATATCAGTATTATGCAGATGTGTGTTTCAAAAAAGTTGGAGACACGGTTTCACATTGGACAACTACAAATAAACCAAATGGAATAGGTCAAGCATCTTACGATACTGGCATATTTGCTCTGTAAAGATGTTCTTACCCATTCGGTAGTTGTTCAATGGGTAACTCCATGATCAAGCCTTATATTGTAGGTCATAAACCATGTTAGCAGAAGTTTACCACCTATATAAGACCAACTATCAAGAGGCTACTATATTAATAAAGAAGGTATTCTCTTGAATGATGCACTTATTAGCTTTGGATTTGCATTTTTTCATAAATGAACCTATAAACTACACCAAATACCTTCTTTGAGTTCGTTTCGCTTATTTTAGCGAGTGCGATAAATTTCCAAGTAGAGCATGGATGTGTGTGTGTATGTGTCATAACGTTTGAGTTCGTTTCACTTATTTTAGCGAGTGCGATAAATTTCCAAGTAGAGAATGGATGTGTGTGTGTCATAACTTATAAGTGTTCACTTAATTTTTCTAGATTACCACTTCTTAGTTGTTTTAAGGTTAACAAGTGATTGGGTACTTTTTGGTGGTATGTTCATGATGCCTCATTGATTCTCATTGTTCTTTTTTGTTATATTGCAGTCAAATATTCTGTCTTATGTAGATCTTGTTGATTCACTTGGATGTGTGTGTGTAATAACATAACTTGTAAGTGTTCACTTAATTTGTCTAGATTATCACTTCTTTGTTGTTTGCAGGTTAACTAGTGATCTAGTACCGTCTGATGGTATGTTCATGATGCCTCATCGATACTCATTGTTCTTTTTTGTTAAATTGCAGGCAATTTTTTTGTCTACGGCAGATCCGGCCAATTCACTTAGATACGTATGGGTGTTCACATTCCTGTCTGCCTTAATTTTACAAAAATGGTATTGTTTGAGTCTTGTCCTTCATTCGACACCTACCTTTTTTTATGATATAAACAAGAGTTATGACATGATGGAGTTTTGGATACAAACTGAAGAAGAAAACAACATAAGCTATATATAGTAAATATACCAAATGGTCATTGTCAGCATATACAATTGATGTTCATTGTCAATGAAAGTTGCTAACCAGGCGAGTTTCGTTGTGGAAAACAAAAACCTCGTATATGGATTTACTGTATCTAATGGATAAATATCTCTTTTGAAATAAACGTATCTATTTAGATGTTGTGGGATATGATCGAAGCTGATAAACTATGCACTGAAATGATTATCCTATTAGCTAAGTGTATAGTTATTTAAAACTTTTAAGGTGCTAGTAATGTTCCACTGCCCCGGTGTCTATATATATTCCAAACCCATTTCATTCGTTTTCTCATCACCACTGCATGCAAATTATCCAAGTTAATAGGCATGGAGGCTATACTCTGTTCATCAAAAATTATGTTCTCTGGCAATTTGCTACAAATTAAGAGACTCGGTCCAATGTATTTACCTTCCAATACTTTTCCCTGCCACAACGAAAGATTAAATCTAAAGAACATGGCTACTGTCATCGATAAGGAAAGTTGCACTTCAGAAAAAACTTTGATCAAATCTTCACCGTCAGTAGAACTATTCAAAACCGATAAGATAGTCGACCTTACTCCTTGGGAGCTCCAGCTCCTCTCCTACAACTACATCCAAATAGGTTTTCTCTACCCCAAAATGCTAATCAATGACACCATTGCTCGCCTGAAAAGCTCACTTTCCCTAGCCCTGTACATACATATCTAAGTGAGCGATGCTTTACCGAAACTAGATTCAGTAGAAGGATGAGATTTAATGAAGTTATTTTCAGCATATTATACATTTATTTGTTTTTTCATTAGTTGTTTTCTCTCTGTATGTCGTATATCCTGTTGCTAGGAGTGTTGTTTAGTAATAAATACAAATACTAAACTTGAAGTTGAAAATTTTGCAAATTCGTTTTAGGTGTATTCTTTCCAGTGTCCACTTGCTGCCTTCCTCTTTTGTTTGAAGTAAGAAAATGAACTCAGTTAGCTCTGTATTTTAGTATTTTAAACCAAACGATCTACATTTAGTGAGTAAAATGTGTAAACTTGGCTGATTTTTAGGTAAGGATATTTAGGATACAACATTGTTGCTTGCAGTTTGTATATAGAAAACTTAAAATTCAACGGGCAAGTATTATACAGTTCATTACGTATTCTTTGAAAATTGAGAGCACTATTACTGTTAGGAAGTTACCTTGTTGCTTTGGTATATTTTGTGTAGCAAACAACTGGAACTTGTTCCTTCGCTAATTTTGAATTCAGTCAATTAATCAACAATATATCAAAACATCTAATAAGTAGTGTATGTCAATTTACACGATGATTTATTTGAGCAGTGATTGATCCATGTCATTTTTACTTACTACTCTGTGCTTATTTGGAAATTTGTCTCTTTCAGAACATGTTTTATTTCCCACTCTTTTCTTGTTTATTATTCCAAATAGTGTTAATTTTACGTCTTTTGGTTTATTGTTCCAAATAGCGATGCTTTGCTGGAAGTAGATTCAGTAGAAGGATGTGATTATTCATGATATTACTTAGGGAATTATGTTTCAGTTGGAATTATATATCTACTGATATTGTGTTTATTCATGATTACTGATATTGTGTGCTAAAGCTACCGCCTTAATGAATTTACAGATGCAAAACTACTTCAGGATTCTTGTACGTGCTTAATTTTTTTGCTTACACCTTATTTTCTAGCATTGTCTAATCAAACTATACCAATTGTTTTTCATTATTTCAGGGGTTTTTTAAGCAACATACTTCCAGCATAAAAGATACTCATGCTCATGTTCAGAATTTCAAAATCCAGTAAGGACTCTTATTGAGAATTCATTTTCAAGTATGCATCCTACTGCTTCATCATCGTCTAAGCATATGTGTAGGTGCAGGTTTTGTTAATATGTGTTAATATAGAATATCGAGTTATAGATTACATGAATTTCATATATATATATATATATATATACACACACACACAACACACACACATATATATATATATTGTTGATTGTTAAACTCGTTTGCAGGTAATTAGCCATTTCGAAGCGAAGACTGTCGACAATAAAGAACTATTGGTAATCAAGCAACGAACATGAATTTAATTATTATATATGTTGTCGTATTTTGTTAGTACCATTTGTGGAAACTTGTCTATGAATGCTTGTAGTATGTGACTTATTTTGTTGAAAAACTACTATCAAATTGATTATGGATGTTATATTTGATTGTGAGATTAGCATGTTTTTGCAATTATTTGATCAATTATTTGAATATGATGATCATATGATTGATTGTTTGTATATGCTAATTATGTGATTTAATTGTTTATGCGATTGATCGTTCGTTTTAATATGAATAGTATATAAGTGATTGCTGGAAATGGTATAAACCATCAACCGTAAATAGTAGCATTTAAAATATGCTACCAAAAATTGTAAACTAATATAAAAATTATACAGTTGCATTTTAAAAACGCTACTGAAAATCAAAAAAAGCATATAAACAAAAAATGCAATCAAAAAATGAAGACTTATGGTAGCGTTTTTTTAACCCTACAGAAAAAACCTATAGCTGCATTTAAAAGTGATTTTTGGTAGCGTTTTTTAAATCCTACAGAAAATACCTATAGTTGCATTTAAAAGTGACTTTTGGTAGCGTTTACTACAACGCAACAAAAAGTTTTAGACTTTTAGTTGCATGTCGTATAGCAGCGTTCTCTAAAACGCTACCATAAGTTATGGTAGCGTTTTTTCAACGCTACCAAAAGTCTTTTCTGGTGTAGTGAAGTATGGGTCGAATCATCCAATCGACCCCTAAGCGATTATTCCTTGTTAATGTTGTTTAGCTTCGGAAAACGAAAAATACCTGAAGGTTGGGGTTGAATTATCTAATCGACCCCTATTTTGTCATTCCTTCTTGATGTTGTCTATCTCCCGGCAATGGAAAATACCTAAAGGTCAGGGTCGAATTATCTGATTGACCCCTAAGTAGTCATTTCTTCTTGACATTGCCTAACTCCAAGCAATGGCAAATACCTAAAGGTTGGGGTCGAATTATCCGATCGATACCTAAAATTATACTCCTCGGCCCTGGTCCTGGGCTAGAGGGGTTATAACTGTTTTCAGGTTTTGAATTAGCAGGATCAAATTATCCGATCGACCCCAAAAATTATGCTCCCTAATGTGCACGTAAATGTGTATATATTTACATCCATATTTTATATCTTTTTATTTAAATAAACATCATATTTGGGCATTTTAACATGTTTAAAACCAAAATTCAATTATTTTCAAACCATCATATTTTCATCTTCATTCAGGGGCAAAATGGTCATTTTTGTGCTTGTGTCAATTTAACAATTTTTACTTGGACATTTTTTGATAATTTTTATAGGAATTTGGATGCATATGGAAGAGGCTTATATGAAGATACATGCATGCACAAATGAAATACAAAGGAATGAAGAGGAAATAATTCAACTTCAAGATCATGGAGGACCCCACCCACTTACCTAAATGTACAATTATGAGCTAATGGACAACTAAGTGGAGGTTAAAGCTTCATGCACAACAAATGATGGATTAATTAGTGGCTAATGGTTACTTGGTGCCACACTTCCTAAAGGGCATTTTAGGAAGCCCCCTAAAAATAGAATTAGGGTTTTATGCATGTATATATAGCCCTCTTATGTACATGAAACTATCTTCTACTCTTTCATTTTACTTAGGAAATTAAGAGATCAAATTGTAAGCTCAATGCTCTATGAAATAAAAAAGGCTTCCAAGCCTCTTTCTTCTCTCTTTTCTACATGCTTTTCTTTGTTTTTATGTTAATGCTTTTATTTATGTTCTTTTCTTTTCTTTGTTAGTAGAATAGTTTTACATTCATGCAAGTAGTGTAGCTTAATTTCTTTTGTTGTAAGTAGTTTAATTACATTCTCTTCTTTGCTTGTTCTCTATTTTCTTCTCTTTTTAATGTTGAAAGTTACTTGTGTTGCTTCAATGCCACAAATGAGTAGCTAAACCCCTTCAATTTAGGGGTAATGAAGCTCTCAAATATTATGTAATTTCAACATTTTATGATTTATGATCTCATTTGGTTTATGCTTCATGAAGTGAGTTTTGATGCAAGTTTATACAAGTGGGTTTGATAGCTTATATTGTTTATGCAAATGAGCTATTCTTATTCAACATAAACACAAGTTGCATCATCATTTGCTAATCCATTTTTGATTTTGAAATGAAAATAAAAATGAAATTTGATGATCTATATTACTAGTTACAATAGTAAATAGATCATACTTAAAATAACTTTTGCTTTGGCTTCATTTTCATGAGAATTATAAGTGGTATAATTATTGTATTATAGTTTGATGGTTTGAGTTATGTTAATTCATAAACAAACCATACTTATGATAAATGCAACACTTATTTCACTTAATATCAAAGTTAGAGATCATAAATTCTTTGTTTGTTGATTTACAAAAATATTAGAGTGGATTTGCCTCTAAATTGTTCTCTAGTTTAATAGTTTTTAAATCACGTTTTAATTCTAGATTTAGTAGTTAACAACTTCATCTCACTTTGGTCTAATTTGATTGAATAGGAAGTTTTAAAATCTCATCAATTCCCTGCGGATCGACCCGTATTCGCCATTTACTACAAAGTGTACGCCGTGCGCTTGCGGTAAATTTAAATTTAAATTCGTTCGATGGTTTTCTAAACCGATAGAATTTTCAATGACGAACACTCCCTGGCCATGATCCCAGGCTCGAGGAGTTTAATTTTGGTCATACTGTTAGTCGTGCAAGATGGTAGTTTTGCTAACATGAACATGATTCCATCAGTTCGAGAAGTGAATTGTGTTTATAAACGAAAAACGTGGCAAGTCCTTCCTTATTACATTGCCCCAAAATCCTTGGGTGGCTTATTTTCAAAAATAAACTAAGTAAAATTATGTATGCTAACAGCATAGCAAGTCGGTTCATGCCCATGAAATCAGAATTCCATTGACCATAGCTAGCTTGAATGTTCCATCTCCAAGCTTCCGTTCGATTGTGTAATTGCCTTTCCAGTTCGAACCAAGTACCCCAGTACTTGAGAGAACTCGTTTTAGAACAAGATCCCCTACCTCGAAAGTACAGTTTGAACCATGGTGTTGAAGTGCCATGCTACTCTTTTCTGTTAAGCAGCTACCCTCAATTTGGCCTCTTCTCATTTCTCATCAACCAAATTGAGGGACTCGAGAAAGAGTTCCTCATTTACCTTTGGATCGCAAACTTTTTACGATGAGAATGGGCTTTTAGTTCTATCAAGGTCATCGCTTCCGATCCGTAAGCTAAGGCGAATGTCTAGTTGTCGACTTATAGGTCATTCTTTAAGCCCATAATGCTAGCGGAAGCTCATTGACCTAATTGCCTTTAGCTTTAGTTAACCGTTTCTTCAAAGTAGATTTGATGATTTTATTCATTGCCTCAACTTGCCCGTTCATCTGTGGATATGCTACCACTGAGAAACTCTTCTCGATCCTATATCGGTTGCAGAAACCCTTGAACTTGGTACTTTTGAACCGAGTTCCATTGTCTGTGATGATCTTCTAGGGTACTCCAAAACCACAAATGATGTCTTTCGTCATGAAGTTGATTACCTTTTTTTTGTAATCATGGCCAGTGGTTCCGCTTTAGCTTACTTCCTAAAGTAATCCACTGCAACTATCACATATTTAGCTCCTCCTTTGACTATCTATAGCACACCAATTAAATCGTTTCCCCAAATAGCAAATGGACATGTGCTAACCATTTGTGTAAGCTTTGTATATGTGGCTCTTTGAATCTTTGTGAATCTATAGCAACAGTCGCACCGTTTGGTGTAATCAGCTGCATCTCGATTTATAGTTGGCCAAAAATATTTGTAGCGAAGTATCTTCTTTGATAAAGTCTGCCCTTTGGTTTGGTAGCCACAACTGCCCTCATGGATTTTCACGAGGATATTCCTAGCCTCATCCTTGGTTACACACCAAAGCATGGGGTAGAGAATCCTCTCCTATACAACACTCCTCCTGCATCATGAACCAAAGTGCTTTCCGAAGGAGTTTCTTCCAATCATTTTAGTCTTTGGGGAGAATTCCCCTGAGCAGATAGTCATTGATACAAGTCATCCATGACCCCACTTCTCTCGTAATCTCCAGAAACCGACATCCAACTAGTCGATACTAGGAGTCATTGATACCTCCACTGGAATCAAATCCATCATCTATGATTCTCCAAAACTAGCCAGTTTAGCTAACAAATCAGCCTTTGTGTTATCCTACCTGGGGATATGCGTCATCGTATAATGCTTGATGTCATTATGCAGTTCCAGCGCTTTCGTCAAGCAAAATGTAAAAGACTAGCACCCTTAGCCTGATATTCCTTCCTAACTTGACAAACCACTAGTTCAAAATCACTGAAAATGTGCAGTGTCCTTACCCCCAGTTCCTTTGCTATCCTTAGTCCCACTATCTACGCCTCATACTCGATCTCATTGTTAGTCATTGGAAATTCTAACTTTAGTGCATAATCGATTGACCGTCCTTCTAGAGTTACATGCACTACTCATGTGCCTGAGGTATGTATGTACGAAGCTCCATCCACAAATAGTTTCCAATAGGAAGGGGTGTATTTATCATCCTTTTCTTCTTCCCTGTCTCGCATGGTAAACTCGATGATGAAACCTTCCAATGCTTGCCCATTTATCGCGCTCCTTGGATGGTAAGTAATATCATATTGACTCAACTCTACATTCCATTTTAGCAACCTTCTCGAAGTCTCAGGTCCATATAAAACCTGCTTTAAGGGCTGATCCATCAGCACTTTGATCGGATGAGTGTGGAAATATGGTCGTAGCTTCCTCAATGCAATCAGCAAGCTATGCAAACTTTTCCAACTTTGGTTAGTTCTTTTTAGCTCCCGTAAACCGCTTGCTGATATAGTAAACCGGACTTTGAATCCTTACCTCCTCGCATACTAGCGCCATGCTTAACGTGTGAGTAGACACTGCCAAATAAACATAAAAATCCTCCCCATTCTACGGTTTAGATAAGACGGATGGAGTCTTCATGTGCCTCAATAATTCCTCGAAGGCGTTCTGACAATCCTGATTCCACTCAAAAATCTTCCTACCTTTCTTGAAAGAATCAAAGAAGGGTATGCATTTGTCCATTGCTTTCGAGATGAACCGAATCAAAGCATCAATCTTCTCATTCAAGCTCTATAGCTCCTTCGTAGTCGGGGCTTTTACATTCAGCAAGGTAGCAATCTATTCTAGATTGGCCTCAATGCCCCTTGCATTTGTAATAAATCTCAGAAAATTTTCAATGCCACTCCAAAAGAACACTTCAATGGATTAAGTTTCATTCCATACTTCCGTAAAACCTCGAACATCTCCGAAAGATTATCCAATTGGTTCCACGATACTCGTGACTTTACAAGCATGTCGTCCACGTATACCTTCATTGTCCATCCGATTTGATTCTTAAACATAGAATTTACCAATCTCTGGTATGTGGCTCTAGCATTCCTCAAACCGAATGACATTAGTTGATGCTATATAATCCTAAATTAGTTATAAAGTTGGTATTCGCCCGATCCGATATATGCTTGGAATTTGGTTATAACCTGAATAAGCATCCATGAATGAGAGTAGCTCATGCCCTATAGACCCATCTACCAGTTTGTCGATTCTGGGCAAAGGAAAGCTGTTCTTAGGGCATGCCTTATTCAAATCCCAATAGTCAATACATTTATGCCACTTTTCATTTGACTTCTTGACCAACATGTGGTTTGATACCCATTCAAAGTATAATGCATCGCAAATAAAGCCGTTTTCCATAATCTTACCCACTTCTTCCTTTAATCCAGCGGACCGCTTCATACCCGGACTTTGCCTTTTCTATTTCACTGGTGTGAACTTTGGATCAATATTCAGTGCATGACACGCTATCTCAAGTGATTCCCGCACATATCCAAATGCGTCCAAGCAAACATGTGTAAATTCCCTCGAAGGAAATTAACCAATTCCTTCCTTAAGTTAATGCCAACCTAAGACATGATCTTTAGAACCCATATAGGATCGTCTATATCAATTGAAACATTCACCATCACCTTAACTGGCACTGCTCACCCTTCTCCTAACTTCTTCCTGGGATCCATAACCTTATCAAACCTGCTATAGTTCCCAAGCCAGGTCTTGGGATTGGATTGCTATGCTTGTGAATCTCAAATGCAGATAGTCCCTTCTATACTTGCTTTTCTCTCATTGCTTTGCTTACCTCAGCTCTATGACATAACATTCCCTTCCTGTGCTCTGGTCTCCTCTTACCGATCTGACCCCATTCTTCATAGGGAACTTCATTATTAAACACCAAGGATCCAATGCTATTCTAAAATCAACAAGAGATGGTTGGCCAAAAAGGCGTTGTATGCTGAGTATCCATCCACAATGACAAACCTTTGAATCTGGACTATCCTACGATCTCCTTCACCCAACTCCATAGGCATATTGATTATTCTGATCAGTTGTTTAACTTTGCCTGTACACCCTTGGATCTTGGTTTTGCATGCCATAACCTCCTTCACGTTAATCTTCATTTTATCAAATTTTCTTCTAAACAATATGTTTACAAAACTTCCAGTATCCACCAAGATCCGACATACTACTGCCGGTCCAATACCTACCGTTATCACCATGGGATGAAAGTTGGCACTTCAACTCTGTCATCATCTCTATTTCTGAACACGACATCATATGTTATCAATCTTTGTTGCTTAGCCAGAGCTTCGTCTTCCATGGCAAAGCAATCCTCCCATGGTACGTCCTTTAGCAAGTTTGCGTACCGTTCCATTTCCCTCCAGCTTTTCTCCGTTGGATGAGGCCTTCCAACTATGGTATTTATTATCAACTTCCTATCATTTCTTGTGACGCCCCACCTCTATACCCACGCTAGCCAAGAACACTACTAGGTAATGCCGTCAACTAGCACAGAGAATAAGGCTGTTGAGGAGCGACCATCTGTATAATTGCTTTGTGCGAGTACCGATATGCCAGATAAAAATATAACTTTTCATCTCAAAAGGAAATCCGACATAATGATACAAACTCAAAGCTACTACATAGTGGCTATATGGACTTCGGAAACAAATATAGAAATAAACATAACACAAATCAGTCACAGACAATTCATATCACAAAGGCGGAAATAGATATGAATATAACACATGAAAGTGTACATCAGAGTAGTGGTCAAATAAGACCCACAATAACACAAAAGAATAGATACAAGAGCAAGACAATAGAATATGTATACATCAAGGAATCTAATCTCAAATGTATACAACAAAAACTACTAAACTAGAGTAGTTAGCCAAAAGTTAGATGATGGTTCCAGATTGGAAGTCATGAGGAAGCACCTGTAAAATCTCAGTCTGACCCGAGTATTATTTAAGAAGAAAATAATAAACGGATCAGTCTAGCTATAATTATCAGATAAAATGAGATATAAGAAGAGATATAATATTAAAATGTATGATAACCAAAAATGTCATACTACGACTAGTATACATTAGAGAATCACGAAAGTCATACAAAATCTCAAGAATCTCATAGCATCAAAAAGAATGTCATATTCTTTATTTAATTCACCAAGCCACAATAAATGACATACATATCAATGCCAATTGAAAAAGGTGGTGAAACATAAATTCCAGAAATCATCAATTAGAAATCCAGAAATCACAATAAAAGAGGATGGCCAATCCCATAAACTGAATATCGACGCACCTAGAAAGATACGCCCTATGTAAAGTCTAGCATCGATACACCTAGGAAGATGCACCCCATGCAAAGTCGAACATCGACGCACCTAGAAAGATACGCCCCATGCTCTAGCATCGACGCACCTAGAAAGATATGCCCCATGCATAAATAAACATCGATGCACCTAGAAAGATACACCCCATGTAATGTCTAACATCGATGCACCTAGAAAGATACACCCCATGCAAATTCGAACATCGACGCACCTAGAAAGACACGCCTCATGCATAGACGAACATCGACGCACCTAGAAAGATACGCCCCATGTCCCGACTTATTGAGCCGATTGCTCCACGAAGTAAACAAACATCGACGCACCTAAATAGGTACGACCCATGCGTGAAATAAACATCGACGTATCTAGAAAGATACGACCCATGCATGAAATAAACATCGACGTATCTAGAAAGATACGACCCATGCGATAAATGAGACGAAGCTCAATAAAATGAGGTACAGTCCTTCATATGGACAAAGAGACATCGCACACTGCTAGTCTAAACCATAAAATGATCATCATCGATCATCAAGAAGTGTCAATTGCAATAAGCTAGTAAATATATGAGTTTAGCTTCATGTCCCATAACCACTAGCTTAACTTAAATATTTGTGAACAAATTGCAGATCTCCACTAGAAAATTGTCACAAGAGTTTCAATCGAACAAGTCCAAGAATTAACCGACGAAGTAAATGCAAGCGTTTCATACCACTTGTTTTACTAAGCCGTTTAATTAGATTTCTCATACGAGTGAGGTAAGGGTTTGTATATACTAATAGATTGGAAAACGGTTTTAAGAAACGAGCTTTGTAATAAAATAGTGTTGAAATCGTTTAATGAAAGGGTTTTAATATTTACTACTAGTATAGAAAACCTTTATATTTTGAAGTGACAAAATCATAGAAGTGATTGTAGAAACAATCAATCATAAAAATTCACATTCGAAGACGTGAATAAAATCCAAAGAAATCGATATCAAATCCATCAAAATGGATATTTCCAATAATTCCCAAAGAAAATGTCATCAAAGTCGATAATAAATGATAACAACAAAAGGGAGACAACACGAATCGATTAAAGTTGGAAATTCAAACAAAATAGGCAATATAGGCATAATTGGCAAATAGGAGCAGGTCGGTCAACCGGACTCCCTGAGTCGGTTGACCGGACCAGAGGCAGAAGTGCACGGGTAGCAGGTCGGTCGACCGGACCCTGAGTTCGGTCGACCAGAGTCTGTAACCTGCACTTCCAAACCAGAGGTAGGGAAGTGCTTGGGTAGCAGGTCGGTCGACCGGACCCTGAGTTCGGTCGACCGGAGCCTGTTGCCAGCACTCCCATGCCTATCTAATGAATGCCAATCCCTGCCAAATTGCTATCGGTCGAGCAACGACACTAAGGTTTTACGCCAATCGACTACCCGGCCATATAAGCTCTTCGATTCATCACCAAAAACATGATCAAAACATCAAAGCTATGATTTTTAAAGAATTGAACCCAAAACACCAAAATTTGGAATATTCACAAAAGCAATCCAAATCAAAATCAAATACACATGAATAAGTGTTAAAAATTCATACCCAACAATCGAAGATGATTATAGTCATAGATGTGAGATAAAAATCTCACCTTTTCACAAAAACAAGGAAGAAGAAGCTATAGAACAATGGCAAGAACAATCACTCTTCAATTCCAACCCAACAAGCTTGAATCTAAGCTTAAAAGAGAAACATTTCCTAAATTAGGTTTAGAAAATTTCTGAAATTGAATGGAGAAAGAGTTGGAGAAGATGAAGAGAAGGCTTACCAAAGCTTCTTCTTAAATTTGGAGCTAGAAGTTGGATTTACAAAGGAAGCTAGGGCTTAGGAATTTCCATTTCCAATCTCTTCCCCCATTATTCTCTTGAGCTTGAGAGTGTTAGGAAATGAGGAATGAATGAAGAGAAGTGGATTGGAGTGGGGTTGATAAGTTGGCTAGTGGGCTGAACCCAAACCCAAACCCTAAGTGAAAAAGGTCAAATTTTTAGCTAGCTCCAAACATATCGAAGTTTATACTTAAAAAGGTCGCAAACGGCGTTTTGAACTCAATGGAAGTGGTCTTGAGTCCTAATTCGACTGTTTGCAAAAAGTAGGTTTTCGGATTAAAATCCGACGAACGATGTTATATTTAAATAAAATATTTAAATATGAAATCGATAAATATGCGGGTTGTTACATTTCTCCTAGGCCCTTCGCCGTTGGCTCCAAGTTGATTCCCTTAGGAAGATGGTCCTTGTGGTCTTGCATTTTGACCGCCATCTTGCGGTTGTCTCAAATATTGCTGGATTTTTTCTTCCTTATCAATTCCGTAATAACATCCCTCAAATGTCAGCACTCGTTCATGTTGTGTCCATGGGTTTCATGGAAACGACGGTACTTTCCTGAGTGCCTTTCCTCCTCGGGCGCCTCTTTACCATGCAGCCTTTTATACCCTTTTTTCCCTGTGTAGCGAGGTGTATGTTCTACAATGTATCATTCGGAGGTGTATAACCGTCATGTCTTATATTCCTCGGGCGCCTTTTGTTTTCATTCTACCTACCGCTAGAGCCATGATTCCTTTTTGTCTGGTTATTTGAATTCCAAAGATTAAATGTTGCATTACCAGAGCTCTCTCCCATCTGCTTAGTCGACATGTTGCTTTGTATTACTTCCTTCGACTGTCCACTATCAGTTTGCCCAGCTACCTAACTTGCTTCCTCTAAACACAAGAATTGATTGGCCTTCCAGTGGAATTCCTTTATAGCTGTTGGTTGTTTCATCTTCAACCACTTTCCAAAATCCATGTCCAGGTGTACACCCCGAACCAAAGCCATAAATAACATATCCTCCTTTAGATTGCTAACCTTTGTAACCGCCATATTTAACCGATTCAAGAACCCCTTCAATGACTCTTTAGGTCCTTGAGATAGGCTCGACAAGGACATTACATCCTTTGGCCAAGTAGTGTTGAGTCTAAACTGCTCTATCAATTTCTTTGCCAACTCATTAAAAGTCAATATGGATCTTGGCATGAGCCTAGTGAACTACATCGAGGAAACACCTTCCAAGAAAATAGGAAAACACCTACACTGAACAGCATCCATCTCCATGGCACCATCCATGTGTAAGTCATACTTGAGTAACTGCTGTCATGGATTAGTACTCCTGTTATATAATGGCATTGTTGGCATCATAAACTTCCTGGGATACTCTTCCCTCAGAATGTTTTTCGTGGATAGGTTTTTGGTTGTTGTGAAACCCAATCCTCGTTCTTTCAACCTTTTCTTTTCTCTACCAACCGTTTAACTACATCTTCTATATATTCCTCGCTGGCATGGTATTCCAAAGGTCAACTATCAGAGGCGTACCGAGCGTTTGGCTCTGCAAACGTTATCTGTTTTCCCACTGATGTGTAGGCTCTCCATTTTTTGGGAGTACTACTCCTTCGATCACCCATTAGCACCCGGTTGGTTCTATTGCAGTTATTTGAACTCCAACATCCAGTTTGTAGTCATCACCGTCATGTTGTAGGACATCTCCGAGTTAGATAAGTCCACAACCTTAGCTCTCTATCCCTTAGCCTTTAAAATTCCTCTCACTACCGACCTGATTCTATTAGTACCGAGTTGTTTCCTTCTAAGGGGAGTGCTCCGGCTTCCTCCAACAACTCCTGCTTTCCCAGCAACTCCTCCTGCTTGCCCAACAACTCCTTCCTTCTATTTTTGCTTACCATTTTACCTATTATAACTAGAAACAGATGAATTCTCTTCTTCAAATCTGAGAGGAGAAACTTTCCTCCTACTCCTTCTAGTCCTCTTCAGTTGCTGGGTCAGTAGTGCTATGCTGGCATACATCTTTTCCATCAAAGTTTTTTGACTGTCAATTGGCTTCTAATTCAACCTCAACATCATCTTCTCAAGTTCAACCCTAGTAACCATCTCCTATTGAGTAGATGATCCTCGTACTACCTGCTAGTTACTGACTTCCATTTGATGAGCATTTCCTTCATCACCACCGACTACTATTCCTTCTATACCAGCAACTGCCCCATTTGATCTGTAACGACCCGTAATTTTTCGAAAAAGAAGAAAATTCAAATTTTAGAATTTAATACAGTAAGAAATTTTTAATTTATGATTTTAAATAAAATTTACTTTGAATTATAACATCTGAATTTGATTTAATAAAGTGACAACTATTTTATGTGATTTCAAACGTATGGTTTAATAAAAAGTTTAATTGGACAGATTTAATATTGTGTAAAGCATGAAATAAATGTATGATTAAATTGAATTGGGATTTAATTGTAAATTAACTTCTAATCTATATGTAAACAATAAATGTATAATTATGTATTCAAACCTATTTAAATTTTAGTCTTGGTTTTGTTCATCTTACATATCAACCTATTGAAATTAATTTGTTAATAAAATTAGTATAATTGGATTTTTCATAAAAGGAAAGAAATATAAATTTTAATTTAATAAGGCTTAATTAGTTAAATGATTCAGAAATTGAGAAATTGATAATTTAATACTGCATTAGTTAATATTAGCTTTTTAATTAAGGAACTAGAAATTATAAACCAATGAATGTTCAATTATATTAATTTGAAATATAGTTATTTTGAAATTAAATAAAGGTGAATTTTATTGAATATAATAAACTAAAATCTACCATTTAAAACAAACAATAGAATTTTATGACGGAAATTTGATATTTGCTATGCGTCCATCTAGATATAGCAAATGACAAATTTTCATCGAATAATATAGATGTTCTATTGGTCGCTAGAAATTCAGTTTAAATTGGTTAATAACAGTTGAATTTAAAAGTGTTCTGAAACCTAAATATGTCAACATGAGAAAATTTATTTAGAACACTCTGAATAAGATTGCATAATCCGTTTTGCGAAATTCGGACGTTTCTAGCTTCGTTTGGATTTTTCCGTATGGGATAACAACGTATATCGGTGTCAGTGTAACAACCCGGAAATTTTAATAGTTTGATAACGTAATTAAATGAAAATTTGATATTTGGAATACGTCTATATAAACATAGAAAATGTTAAATTTTCATCTAAAAATATGGAAGTTTATTTTTTGTAACTTTATTTCAATTTAACCAGTTAATATTTGATAATGATAAAATGTTTTCCAAACCTGAATATTTTTATATAATAAACTTGTAAATCATCTTCTGAGTGGGACGTCATATTTCGTTTATTCGAATTTGGATTGCTATTGCTCCATTTTTCATATTTCTGACGGATTAGCAGCATTTTTGGTACCGACATCGACTTTTGATAGGATGATCGTACCATTGATATCTGTATACCGTTTTGATCGTCTCGTCGTGCTGATCTCTACGGTATATTCAATTCTGTGTTTTGATGTCTGGCGCACAACGAAATTTGTGAAATGGTTCACCGTATCATTACGTTTTATGCCTTTTTAATTCCCTATGTCCATTCATCATCCACTCTGTAAATCACATGGCCGTTGCTTTATTATTCCAGAATTTATGGGTTGACTGTCACTGTTCCCATCAATTCACGTGTTTCTTTATTGGTACGTTTCAATCTGTTCTCCTTCTCGGTAACGATAATGATATATATTAGCTGTTGCTTTTAAAATTTGTCCACCTGCTCCAACTTTTCACCTTCGAACCACTTGGCCTTCCTTTCGTTGAATCTGTTCACAAAGCTATGAAATAAAAAAAATATACAGATTTGCTACTTGCTTCAATTGAAATTTTGAAGCCACTGTCACCATTTATTTCGCCTGATAGCATTTCCCTCCCCACCTCATAAAATCCCATTTCTTCACCTTCTCCGACCGCTTGCATCTCTCCCCTTGACCACCACCGTAACCCATCTCCACCTAAACTGTGCCGACACCCTGAAACCCCTACCTTATCTCCACCTCATAGCCGTACTTATCACCTTCCACTACTTCGACGTTCCCACCACAGTTCCTCACCGACTACAGCAAAAAAACCCGCACCCACCACCATTGCAGCACCTAGCTGTCACACCGCCTTCCACTTGACAACCGCTGCACTCACCACCCGAGCACCCATCTCCGCGTGACAGCACCAAGCCCTGCCGCTGAATCCATCACTTCCTGGCCACACGAGCAGCTAAGTTTTCCCATGCTTTGCCTTGCCACAACCGGTCGACCAGCTTGCTTCTTAACCCACATGGTCCTCCCGCATCTCTGGCTTCATTTTGCACCATCACAGGTTTATATGTATAATATGTTAAAATATTTATTTAAGTTATGCTATATTTGAAATAGTTTTAATAATAATTTATATAATATATAATTTCATTTGTATGTTATATATATGCTTTGCAAGCGGTTTTCGTACTTTATGTAATAAGTATACAGTGTTGTTTTAAGTGTATATATTCGGTAATGGGTTTATTTATATCAAATATGTTTTGTTAACATTTTTGGTATGTTTATATTTATATAATATGTTGTATCCACAACTTTATTAATACTTTGGAAAGTCTATGATGTGAGTTTCATAACAGAGATGAGAATATACAGTTTTACATATATATAGAAGCTATATATTACGGGTTAGTTTATAAAATTTATATATATAGTTATAGCATGGCAGTTATATATGAAAACTATATTAGTTTGATGTTGTTTTGTATTCTTAGGTCAGCCTGCATATTTATGCTGAGAGATACATATATGCGCACGTTAGTTACTGATGAGGTTTATATTTAAGTTATGTTATGTAAACTTACTTATGTTTTGTTTTATAAATATATATATATACATATATACACATATATTTCCAGCTGATAAGCTATTTGTAAATTGTTGTTTGTATATATAAACAGGTATACTTGAATCTGGGTTTGAATAAAACATGTATAGAGATTTGTTGTATAAGTGTTTATGTGTTGGGATTTAATACTGTCTTTATATATATCAATTCTTTTGTATTTTTGAAATGACTTGTCACTGTTTTTAAAGTTGTTTTGGTAATCAGTAAAATGTTATATATTTTATTATAAAGTTGTTGTCTGGGGTGTATATGCATAGCTTAATTATATATGTGTTGAAAGTGATTTTTGAAATGGAACATGTAAGATTTTATTTATATGTGTGTAAATTTAATACTGATTTTTTATATATATATAGAGATTTATCATATTTGGGCTTAAATTAAATATTAATTTGAGATATATGTTTAAATTGATTTTTAGTAAAATAATAATAATAATAATAATATAATATACATTTTGTTTCTGTTATATCAAACTGATTTTGGTTCTTGATTTCCAATTTATCAGCTTTGTTCGTCAAACTTGTTTCCATCATGCTTTGCTTCAAAATTCGCGTTCAATCTTGCTTTGCTTCAAAATCCGTGCTTGGATTCGTATCTCATCTCATTCCATTCTCTCTCTAGCCTCGAAAGGTGAGCAATCACTCACGATTAACGTTCTTATATTTATTAAATTTGATCTCAATTGAAATGACAATTGAAATATGTTGCTGTTAGTTATTTATGTTATTATATATGATATTATCTGTATCTGTTCACCTGTGACATCTGACACCATTATATGTTATTTATATTGATGATATATGCTTGTTATATTATTATCCTATCTGCTATCACTCTGCAAGTTCCATGTTAGTATAGAATTCACTATGGGTTGAAATGATACATACCCGAACGATCTGTAGAATAGGAGAAAATCGTTATGGGTTGAAATGATAAACCCAAGCGATTTTCATTGAATTGAATTTGGGATTGCGGGTTGAAATGATATATACTCGTATATATTTAAATTGCGGATTGAAATGATAAATATCCGTATAACTTGACCATAGACACCATTGGTCTATATATAAATATTTTGAAATTGATTTCTATGGTTTGGAAGGACTATATATGGTTTATTTAAATTTGAAAATATCATGTATATGAGTAAGTTTTAATATAGAATGGATTGAATAATAAGCTTTAAATTTAGTAAAGTTTGATTTAAGTAAATCACAATATGTTTATGTATTTATTTAAAAATTTAATTTAAAAATAGATTTTTATAATGATTCTATAACTTGAGGGTTGGAAAGATAAATTTGAATTTATTCGAAATTGTGTTTAATTAAGAATTCTGTTTTAGTTAAATCGATTTAAAACATATTGAATTTGAGGGTTTTAATATACAAATTTATAACTTGATTTTGATTCAAAGTGATTAAATGGATATATCAAGTTTTAAATAAATCGAAGGAAATATTTAGTTTAATGTAATTTAAGGTTATTAAAATGATAATGGATTCATTAAGTGAATATTTCAAAACTAAAAACAATGAAGTGAAAACAAGATATATATGAAATTATCAATTTAGTTTTGAAAGTGCTAAAATTTGGAAATATATATATATATATATTTGAAATGGAAATGAAATTTTGGTTTGAATTATAAATTATTCTGAAATGACCACGGTGTTATAATGACGTTTGGTTGTGAATAGCGTATATTTCTACATTGCAGATAGTTTCGCAGATCCTTAGAGGATGGTTATCCCAAACACCCTTTAAGTTACTTGTATTTCAGTTGATAATTCACTTGAGTTGGATTTATTGATATAAGAATGTTAATCCTGACTCGAGTGTTTTGTGTTTTGCTTTACGCTTGGGTCAGACTGAGCGATACAGCATTTGAGACTCACCTTTGGAGTTCGGAGCTTCGTTTGGAGATCCAACTATCGATTCAGCTTTCAGCTTTTCCAGTTGATTTGTTCAGAGAGGCCATCTGTTTGTATTGGAAACTTCACTGTATTTGAGATATTCCAATGTATTTTATTTCAAACTTTGTTGTTGTAGTAGCTTCATGAACTACTATTTGTTAATCTATTCCGCTGCATTCTTTTATAATACTCTGTGTCTGTGATTATGTGATTATTTTATTTACTATATATGCTGAGTTTTGCCAAATATAAATTAACAATATGATATTTTGAGCAATTCAAGTCCGACATGTGTGGATGCGAATGACACGAAATTCCGGTTTGTTACAGTTGGTATCAGAGCTCTGGTTTTAGGCAAAACTTAGCATATAGAGAAAATTTAATTATGGAATCACCTTTGTTCGGGCTTGAATTCCTTCCTCTTTGATTTGGATTTCTTTCGAACTTTGGAACCCTACCTTGTTCTGAAATCCATTCTTGTCTTCCCCTATTTGTATTCTTCTGATTCTGGAGCATCCCATAACTCCACTTCGAATGACCTCTATAAAAATCGGTGATCCCGCCAATCTTTGATTTGTAACTCCTTTACAATTGGCATTGATTCACCAGAGATTTCTATACTCTCGATTTAGATGCTGCTATCTTTTGCTATGCCGAATTCTATCTGTGGTGATCGAATGTCGATTTTCCTTAGAATTCTGTATCGATCATATTCCTGAAGTCACGGTTGACCCGGTTAAGGTCGCCCGCGATTTATATAAGTATATCCATCTTCTATTTTGTAATTTAATTATCTCATCTTCGTTTGAGCCTATCTTCTAATTAGAATTCTATTTGATTAGAGTCCCTCTAATTTGAATCTCTATCTTTGTTTTGAAATCCACCCTTGAATCATCCTTTGAAAAAAATCGTGTTTGTTTGTATTTTAGAAATTGTTTTATATATCGAAATTATTATTTTGATAAGTATGATTATATTATATATATATAAGTGAAAATGTTTTCGATAAGGATTATATACCTTTTAAAATGAGAATTTGAAGTTTCGAAAGGATTGAAAATTATATAAGAAATTAATTTATATAAAAATGATTTATAACTGAAAGGTTTTGAATTTGAAATTTGAGGAATTGAACTCCGGTATTCTGAAATTTGTTAGTCTATAGGATAATGGTTTTGATGACAACAACTATAGAAGTGTTATAAAATATATATGTGCAGGAAATCTATATGCAGGTATCAACAAAAGAAGACTGTACAGTAAAGAAGACAAAGATCAAGAGTTCAAGATTGAAGACTCATGAGATTCAAGATATTCAAGAGTTCAAGACAAATAATATAGTTAGGTTAGATATTTGTTAAAACTCCTTGAAAGCACTATCATTCTTTTTTATCCAATTTACTCGTGGAATGGAATCCACTTCGTTCTTGTTAAAGGGATGGAACCCTAGTGAGATGGAACTCACGAAATATCTAGTGGAACGGATAGTAGCCCTATTTTGTTATCCACTAATTTTGATTCAAAATGATTTTCAAAATTATCTCTTGTTTCATAAAATGATTTTCAAATATTCCTTTTCAAAAGAAAAACCTTCGTTCGTATTTCCAAAAATGTTTTAGCCTCAAAATCATATTTATCATTTTGTTATATTTTGATTTCAAAATTGTCCTTGATATTTTAGCCTCAAAATCTATTTTAATATTATATTTACTTTAGTTTATTTACCTTGATTTTAAATATATGTTAGTATATATACATATATATATTCATAAGTATTTCTACTTCTAAATACCTTATACAAATACATAGAGTCCATTTGAATAAAGTTGCATATGTTTTAAATCATCATTTTCAAAGAAAAGCAAATCATCATTTTTACTAGACCATGTCGACATCATAGTTACTCGTCATGTCGACATGCTTCCCGTTATAGCAAAGTTTGTTTTCAAAAGAAGTGTCTATTCGTTTAAATCTCTTTGAATGGACACATCGATTCATTCTCTATAAATAGAGACTGTTATGGACGTTTTCCAGAAACTACTTTCTTTATTTTCTCTCCTCTTTACTCTCTTATCTTATTTTCTAATCATCCTATCCATATTCTGCCGAAATCTTAAGTGAATCAAACCAGAATATCTCTAGTTTGATTCTCTGCCACTCTCTTCAAAGAATCTCAGTGCTTATCAGAGTTATAGATACATTTGTACTCAAAGAAACTTGTTTAGGGTTATAAAGGTGTGATCGTGTCCTTGGAAATCAATCGGGTGAACTTGTGTCCTGTGAATCAAGTGGTTCTACCCAGAGACCTGAGAATCTGGAGGGTGTACCTCGTTGCCTTGGAATCGAGGGATTGTAATCTAGATTATTATTGAATAGAAAGCCGTACGAGTTGTGCGGGACTGGATGTAGGGTAACACCGAACCAGTATAAAATTCCTGGTGTGTTCTTTCCTTTACTTGCTTTTTATTTATATTTGCATCTGTTTGTGATTCTGTGATTTGATCTGTGATTGTGTATTTGCATTAAGTTAGTTAAATCAATTTAAATCAAAGAAGTTTTAAAGAAATTCTTAAAACACTATTCACCCCCCCTCTAGTGTTAAATAGCCTTAAGATCATCTTCCGCGTCCCTTTCATTTGGTATCAGAGCAAGTTTTTCAAAGTATTCATAATCTGATTTTTGAAAAGTTCATGGCTAAGTTTGAAATGTTTCCTAAAAATAATTCTTTAATGATCAAATCATTGTGGTCTCATAAATTGATGCATGATAGTTATATAGAATCAGGTAATCTACAAAAGTTGCTCACTGTGCAGGAATCTTGCTTCATGGCGACAAATGAATCTATTCACAATGGACAAGTTGTGCAAATAAGGAAAAACAAGTGGATACTTGATAGTGGATGTTCAAGACATATGTCAGGAAATCCAGAGATACTCAATGACATTATTTACAAGGATGGAGGATTGGTTAATTTTGGGGATAATTCAAAAGGTTATGTAGTTGGCATCGGCAATGTAGGTAATTCTGAAACTCCTATTATTTCAAATGTTTTGTTAGTTAAAAATCTACAACATAATCTACTTAGTATTAGTCAGTTATGTGATAAAGGATATAGGATTAAATTTGAAAAAGACAAGTGTCACATCGAAGATAATAAATCTAATATTATCTTTGAGGGAGTTAGGAAAAAGAATATCTATATTCTCAGTATGAAAATTTCAAATGATAATCTATGTCTTTTGGCCAATACAAGTGACCCTTGGACTTGGCATAAGAGATTTGGACATTTGAATTTTAAACTCTTATCTAGACTATCCAAACTTGATCTAGTAAGAGGCCTCCCTAAGATGCAATTTAAAGTAGATAGTATATGTGATGCATGTCAATTAGGAAAACTTAGAAAAAGTTCCTTTAAACTTAAAGATATGATTTCTACTTCAAAACCTCTTGAGTTACTTCACCTAGATTTATTTGGTCCATCTCAGATTCAATCAATCAACCATAGTAAATATGTCTTTGTAATTGTGGATGATTATTCCAGATATACATGGACAATCTTTCTGAAACATAAAAGTGATACTTTTGATTATTTTAAAAGTTTTTCAAAAAGAGTTCAAAACCAACTTTCTTCCAAGATCATCACTATTCGTAGTGATCACGGTGGTGAATTTGAAAATGAGAAGTTTGAGGAATTCTGTAATCAGAAGGGAATTACTCACAATTTTTCGTTTCCAAGACCTCCACAACAAAACGGAGTAGTTGAGCGTAAGAATAGGACGATTCAAGAGTGTGCTAGAACTCTACTTTCTGATAGTAAATTACCAAAACATTTTTGGGCTGAAGCAGTTGCAACAGCCTGTTATATTTTGAATAGGATTCTAATTAGACCTCTAACCAATAAAACACCTTATGAACTTCTTTTCAATAAGAAACCTAAGGTATCTTATTTCAGAATTTTTGGAAGTAAATGTTTTATCTTAAATACAAAAGATAATTTAGATAAGTTTGATCCTAAATCCGACAAAGGAATCTTTATCGGATATTCTAACAGGAGTAAAGCTTATAGAGTTTTTAATCTAAGAACAAACACTATTGAAGAAACTTTACATGTTTCCTTTGATGAAAATTTCAAAGAAGTTGATCAGACTAATGATGAGGATGACTTAGTTATTTCTAATCATGAATCTGTAGATGCTACAAATGAAACTTTTCATCCAAATAAAAAGATTAGGCTTTTAAAAGATCACCCTGTAGAAAATATTCTAGGAGATATGCAATCTGTTGTTAAAACTAGGAATCAATTAAACAGTATGAGTCATGTTGCTTTTATATCCTCAATAGAACCTAAAAATCCAAAGGAAGCATTAACTGATGATTCATGGATTCTTGCTATGCAAGAAGAATTGAATCAATTCACCAGAAATGATGTTTGGGAACTTGTTCCTAGACCTGAGGATAAATCCATTATAGGCACTAAATGGGTATATAAAAATAAATTAAATGAATTAGGTGAGGTCGTTAGAAATAAGGCTCGACTCGTTGCACAAGGTTATTGTCAAGAAGAAGGTATAGATTATGACGAAACCTTTGCACCCGTAGCAAGATTAGAAGCTATTAGAATTCTGCTTGCTTTCGCTAATTTCAATAATTTCAAACTTTTTCAAATGGATGTCAAGAGTGCCTTTCTAAATGGTTTTGTAAAAGAGGAAGTTTATGTTGAACAACCTCCACTCTTTGAAGATACAAAATTTCCAAATCATGTTTTTAAATTAAAAAAGGCCTTGTATGGTCTAAAACAAGCTCCTAGAGCTTGGTATGATAGACTTAGGTCTTATCTTTTGCAATCTGATTTTGAAATAGGTAAAGTAGATAACACACTTTTTATTAAAAGAAATAAAAATGATATTCAACTTGTACAAGTGTACGTAGATGATATTATTTTTGGATCAACCAATTCTGACATGAACAAAGAATTTTCTGACATTATGACAAAAGAGTTTGAGATGAGTCATATGGGTGAACTTAACTTTTTCCTAGGATTACAAATCAAACAATTAGATAATGGTATCTTTATCAGTCAAGAGAAGTATGCGAGAGAGTTAGTTAGTAAGTTTGGCTTGACCAATGTGAGTGGAAAACCAACTCCCATGGCAACCAATATAGCGTTAAGTAAGGATGATCTATCCAAAGACGTAGATCAAACCTTGTATAGAGGAATGATTGGATCACTTCTCTATATAACTGCTAGTAGACCAGATATCATGAACAGTGTCTGTCTCTGTGCAAGATATCAATCTCAATCCAAGGAAACTCATCTAAAAGCTGTGAAACGTATCATTCGATATGTTAAACACACCTTTGATTATGGATTGTTCTACCCTAAGAATGATTCATTTGAATTAGTTTCCTACTGTGATGCTGACTATGCTGGGTGTAAGTCAGACCGAAAGAGTACAAGTGGAACTTGTCACTTTCTAGGTCATTCCTTAATTTCCTGGTTCAGTAAAAAGCAGAATACTGTTTCCCTATCAACAACTGAAGCAGAGTATGTTTCTGCTGCTTTAGCTTGTTCTCAAGTTTTGTATATGCAACAAACCTTGAATGATTTTGGTATATCTATCACAAAATCTCCAATTTTCTGTGATAACACTAGTGCCATTAGTTTGTCCAAAAACCCAACTCTCCATGCCCGAACTAAACATATTGACATTAGACACCATTTTCTAAGAGATAACGTAAATAAAGAGAAAATTTCTCTTGATTTCGTTAATTCTGAAAATCAAATAGCTGATATTTTAACCAAACCTTTAGGAGAACCTGTCTTCACCAAGTTAAGAAGAGAATTAGGTATATGTTCTCTTTCTGAAATATAGTATATAGTATAGTAGTATACATAGGGTATATATGAATGATTTCTTAACCATAGCATTTTACAACACCATGTCGACATAGTATTCATGCGTCATGTCGACATGAAACGGTAAAAATGACAATTCGTTTTTCCCTCTAATTTTTGAATGGGTGGTTATTTAATTCACCCATTCCGAGTTTCTCTTCCCTCCAATCATTATTTCTTCATACTACTTTCTGGAAACATCAAATCCATGGCTTCCACATCCAATCCTAATCAAATTTCACCGGTTCCTTTCCCTTTTCCTTCACAAGGCCCTTTCCAAAACTCCATACTTGCTCGTGTCATCAAAATAGAGGAGAAAGTTGATGATTCGCTGCAGATGTTAACTGAAATGCAAGTTCAACAATTGAGAATGGCAAGAGAGCAAGAGAAACAAGGGAATATTCTGAGGAATCTTCAAAAATTCCTCATGGATAATCATGCCAATCCAATTGTAATTGAAGATTCTTCTAACATAGAAGCAAATGAAGAAGGAGAAGAAGACGAAGACGAAGAAGAAGAGGAAGAACCAATGGAGGAAGAAACTGATGATGAAGCAGTATGTGTAGGGGAAGTCTGTTTTGATGCTTATGGGAACATTGTGGAACAACATGGAAATTTCTGTTTCCATTACCCAAATTGTCCTGTCCACAAGTCTCCCATCATCAAAAACAACTGTTGAGTTGTTTATTTTCTTGTTTTAGTTATGTGTTTATAAGTTTAAATAGTCATGTATATAGTAATATTGAAATGAATAAAATAATCTATGGTTACACGTATTATTCTCATTCTTATATTACTCATATATATCTTTCTGAGTATACAATATTTAACATTGTTATATCTAGTTTCAGTATTATTAATGATAACACTATCATTAATATCATAGATTTAGGGGGAGTTAATGTCATTATTTTTTGTTGATGACAAAGGGGGAGAAGTATAAAATAGGTTAGTTAGGCATAGATTAAGGGGGAGTTATTAGATTTAGGGGGAGTTATAAGGAGAATATAAATATTTTATAAACAAAGGTTGTCATCATCAAAAAGGGGGAGAATGTTAGTCTATAGGATAATGGTTTTGATGACAACAACTATAGAAGTGTTATAAAATATATATGTGCAGGAAATCTATATGCAGGTATCAACAAAAGAAGACTGTACAGTAAAGAAGACAAAGATCAAGAGTTCAAGATTGAAGACTCATGAGATTCAAGATATTCAAGAGTTCAAGACAAATAATATAGTTAGGTTAGATATTTGTTAAAACTCCTTGAAAGCACTATCATTCTTTTTTATCCAATTTACTCGTGGAATGGAATCCACTTCGTTCTTGTTAAAGGGATGGAACCCTAGTGAGATGGAACTCACGAAATATCTAGTGGAACGGATAGTAGCCCTATTTTGTTATCCACTAATTTTGATTCAAAATGATTTTCAAAATTATCTCTTGTTTCATAAAATGATTTTCAAATATTCCTTTTCAAAAGAAAAACCTTCGTTCGTATTTCCAAAAATGTTTTAGCCTCAAAATCATATTTATCATTTTGTTATATTTTGATTTCAAAATTGTCCTTGATATTTTAGCCTCAAAATCTATTTTAATATTATATTTACTTTAGTTTATTTACCTTGATTTTAAATATATGTTAGTATATATACATATATATATTCATAAGTATTTCTACTTCTAAATACCTTATACAAATACATAGAGTCCATTTGAATAAAGTTGCATATGTTTTAAATCATCATTTTCAAAGAAAAGCAAATCATCATTTTTACTAGACCATGTCGACATCATAGTTACTCGTCATGTCGACATGCTTCCCGTTATAGCAAAGGTTGTTTTCAAAAGAAGTGTCTATTCGTTTAAATCTCTTTGAATGGACACATCCATTCATTCTCTATAAATAGAGACTGTTATGGACGTTTTCCAGAAACTACTTTCTTTATTTTCTCTCCTCTTTACTCTCTTATCTTATTTTCTAATCATCCTATCCATATTCTGCCGAAATCTTAAGTGAATCAAACCAGAATATCTCTAGTTTGATTCTCTGCTACTCTCTTCAAAGAATCTCAGTGCTTATCAGAGTTATAGATACATTTGTACTCAAAGAAACTTGTTTAGGGTTATAAAGGTGTGATCGTGTCCTTGGAAATCGATCGGGTGAACTTGTGTCCTGTGAATCAAGTGGTTCTACCCAGAGACCTGAGAATCTGGAGGGTGTACCTCGTTGCCTTGGAATCGAGGGATTGTAATCTAGATTATTATTGAATAGAAAGCCGTACGAGTTGTGCGGGACTGGATGTAGGGTAACACCGAACCAGTATAAAATTCCTGGTGTGTTCTTTCCTTTACTTGCTTTTTATTTATATTTGCATCTGTTTGTGATTCTGTGATTTGATCTGTGATTGTGTATTTGCATTAAGTTAGTTAAATCAATTTAAATCAAAGAAGTTTTAAAGAAATTCTTAAAACACTATTCACCCCCCCTCTAGTGTTAAATAGCCTTAAGATCATCTTCCGCGTCCCTTTCAAAATTGGTTTTAAGATTTTGAAAATATATAATAATACGATTTGAAAGTATTTTCCTAATAAGAAACGTTTCAAATGACTTCAAATGAGTTCCAATGATTTCAAAGACATTTCAAAGAAGTTTTAAGAAAATAGAAGTCCAGAACTCACTTATGACGTTGGAAAATAATTTCGGTGATGAGTGCACGCTTAATCGACATTGATTTTCGAGTTTTAGAGTAGGGAATAGGCCACTTTAGTAGCTTTGCTATGCGATTGATTTTGTGAAACCAATTTTGATTTCAAATTTCGAATTTTGATTTGATATTCGAAAGATATAGGTATATATATTTGAAATGATTTGAAGTAAGCCCGGTGTTCAGTCCTCGAGTTTCGGATTTGATTTGGTATAAACCTATCTTTTGAAATTGATTTACTAATTGGTTGTTGATTTCCAACTCTTGGATTGGAAATTTGATTTCTCTGACTATTTTGAATGTTCGAACACTTCCATATCAAGGTTTAATTTTCAAAGATAAGGAATTTCGAAAGGTATAAATTATTTGATAAAGTATATAAGTTTAGTTTTGTATGTTTAAGTATGAAGTAATATGATTTAAATAAGATTGAAACTGTTTTGTTAAGTAAATGAATAAGACTATTTTGAATTATACTAATATGAAATTTAGTTTTGAAATGTTTTGAATAAAATTTAGTTTTAAATGTTTTTAACTTAGTAACCTCTTTTATAAAACTATATATATATATAAAATAATAATAATAATAATTTTCAAAAGGGTAAATTTGATCTTTCAAATAGAAATAAATAGTTTAAAGGTTTTAAAGGGATGGTTATAAACTTGGTAATCATTTTGGGTATAATTAATTTTTAGGAAAATATTTGGTTTTGAAAAATAGATTGGAATTGAAAATCCAGTATTTATATGATGATTTTGGAAATGAATTAGTTTTACCTAAATTATGTTGATTTGGAAACTTGGATTATTTTCTAAACCTATTATTTGGAAACTTTGAAACTGAAGATATTTAATTTGGAAGAAATAATTTGGTGAAATCGTATATGATTTTGAAACTGAACTGATATTGAAACGAATTGAAATTGAGAACCTTGTTTTACTAAATACTAGATTTGGGAGTTAACGAACTTTTATAAAATTGATCTGTATAAGTATGAAGTTGATTCGAAACTATTGATTTGGAAAGGTACTCAATTTAAAAAGCGAATTCTTATATAATCGAAGTCTATATAAGTGTGATTTGATATACTATTTATTTGGAAAGTATTCGATTTGAAAATGAAATCTTATATATGATGGAATTTATATAAGTATGATATTTGAAATTGATTTGAAAAGGTACTATAATATACATATTTTCGAAGTAAAAATATGGAAAGTGCCTTCTGCTTGATATCCTATTTGAGGCCACATTTAGGATTCATTCTATCGATATTATTCTCTCTGATTTGGGCTTTCCGGATATGATACTCGAGTGTCCATCGAATTCCATGGCGTTACCCATGGTCTTACAAACTCGATTGAATAGCGTAATTCGCAGGGCCATGACGACCAACGGGTACGGATGTTTCCTGGGGGATCCAGGCGTAACCATTGTGTATCTGCGATCTATGGTCGTGTTAGTAGCGTAATCCGCAAGGCAGAGATTGCTTAAAGCGTACGGATGTTTCCTGGGGGATCCGGGCATAACCATTGTGTATCCGCGGTTGTAACGACCCTGAATTTTTGATATTGGAAATCAGGATATTTAATTTATTTTAAATATCTGGAAGTTAGTTTAATTTGAAATTCAAATATCAGAATGGATTTGGTAATTTAATTTTTTGAATTTAATCGTTGAATCTGGTAAAAATTTGAATCTTCAGTTTTAAGCTGATTAAAAATATTTTCAAGGCTTAGAAAATTTATATTGATAATACTGAAGATAATGGGACTTTCAGAATTGAATTTGAAACTATTTTGTTCAGTTTTGAAATTTTATTGTTTAAATCAATATTTGAAAATAGCCTTCCGAGGCACAGTCTCGGAATTCGACGAAACCAGTTCCATTGGATCCGTAATAGTATTTTATTATCGGATTTCCATTTTTGTAATGTTTGGAGTGATTGTTTGGCCATACGATAAGCAAACGCGCTGAAATTAAATCGAAAATTTAATATTATAACTGGTCCAAAAAGCTATCTTCTCCATACGATCGAATTTGGACTCGATACCTTTTCCATTGCGTTTGGAATAGGCGTATAACATTACAAACGCCTAGCGGCATGCCTCGACAGGAAGTCGATATTTTGAGTTGTGATTGCCGAGACAATTTGAATTTAAAATTTAAATATATTTTGACTGGTCAACTTCAGCCTTATTTCTTTCACATCAGAGGCTTTTCGTTCTTTCCAGAGTCACTGTAACCCTTCTCTAGCATGCTTCCCATCTTTTCCCTTCTTATCTTTCAAATCATTTTCGAACGAAAAAGAAAAAAATGAAATGAAATAGAAAATGGCCGCGTCCTCATATCCTCGAAATCAATTCGATTTCAAATCGAAATCAACATCGCGATTTCGTCCCTATCTTCTTCGAACGATTTCTGTTCGAATTGAATAGAAGGCAAGTGCAAATCTGGGGAACTCGAGCACGAGCAAGAGGTGGCGACGAGCTTTGAGTTCGGTGATGTTTTGGGAATCGTGATTTGGTGAAGGGGGCGGCGAACGATTGGCTGCGTGTCACGACTGGGCGTGTGCGCCTGCCATCTGCAGCCAAATCGATGTCGATCGAGACATCGGCGTCGTCCTTTGACACGCGTGCAGTGGAGGTGTTTGAACTCGGCGACTGCAATTTGGGGTTCTTCGATGGCCGTGACAATTGATGTCTGGTGTCGAGCACGCGAAAGGGTGTTCCGATGGCTGCTGTGTGATTGAGTCACGATGGTGTTGAGGGTTGGTCGAGATAGTTTTAGGGAATGATGGTGAGGTATTCGTTGTTTTTTTGTCCTTTTGTTTATATTGATTCAGCTAGAGGAAGATAATTTATATCAGTAAAGTATATAAGCAGTTTTATCAATATATATATATATACAGTAAACAGAATAATAGCTGTTGTTTTTAAAATACATATAAAGATTGGAAATTTAGGATGTATTTGCAGAAAGGAAACCACGCTTTTATATGAATATATGTTAGGAAAATATAACAGTAAGATTTAAAAAAAAAGAATTCTATTTTTATTTATACATGTAGGTAAGTAAGATCTGAACAGAAAGTATATGTATAAGATTTTGAAATTAAATTTTGAATGTTGAGGAATTTATAAAAAAGATCTTTGAAAATCTATAATTTGTTTTTATTAATGTATATGTAGTTTCAAAGGAAAATTTATAATTTAATCATTAGTCAATTAAAATTTTTACTTGGAAAATTGATTTATTTAAATTAATTCGAATATTAATAAATTGTATAAAATTGTTTATACAAGGTCAAAATCACAAAGAAAACAATCTAGAATGGAAATGGATGCTAATAAAAGCAAAGGTGAGATCTTCTCACTCAAATAAAAATTTGAATTGCAGTTATTGATTGATTGCCTGATTGTGATAGTATATATATTGGAATATATATATATATATATATATATTGGAGTTGTTGATTTCCCGCATTATATAGCAGATGAGACCCTATTGCGCCGCATAATAGCGGATGATATTTTTTTATAAATCCCATATAGCGCGATATTCCACCTCGAAGTGGAATTGGTATTGTGCTAACGTATGTGGATGCAGGGAAACAGGTTGGAGGGATCCAACTGGATTCCTCAAAATTATGTGAATTTGTTTCATATATTGTGATGTGATTGTTTATAATCTGTGTGTGATTATATTTGTGATTGGAATTATGGAAGGCTAAATTTAGTGGAATGTATTATTGGTATCGTTGGATACCAGAAATAAATATAAATTGGATTTTGAAATTAAAATTGGAAAACTTTAAGTAAATTTATTTTTAAGAGTTGAATAAATTTAAATGAAAGAATTTAACGGTAAAAAGTTGATTTTTGAAATCTTATCGAATTATTTCCTAAATATGGGAAATGATTTTAATAAATGGATTTCGGGTAATATTATTTAAAAGTTGAAGAATTTATTGAAAATGGAATTTTAAATAATTTGGAAAGAAATAAGGGATTTATTTTAAAAGGTGATAAAAATTTTTGAAATCCATTTGACAATTAATCTGGTATTGGAAAATAAATCTTTGGGAAGTTAATAAGATAATTGATGTGGTGTTTGAATGAAAATTTATAAGTGCTTGTTATTTGAAATAAACTTGGAAATCAATTTGAAATTGATTTAGTGTTTGAAAAAATAAATTGGAAATCGATTTGTAAAAAAAATTGATTTAGTATTTGAAATAAATTTAGAAATCAATTTGGAATTTGGTTTTGGAGTTGAAAGTGAATACTTGAGAAATCGATTTGAAAATCGTATAAAAAGTAAATATTTGGGAATGTGAATTCAAATGGAATTTATAAAGGAAAGGGAAATTTGTTTAAAAATTAACACTGATTTATTTTTAAAGTGTGGAAATAAATTTACGGATTTGGAACGTAAATTTAAAATAAATCGATAAGGATTATTTAACTGGTTTTAATGGACCATTTTGAAGTGAAAGTGTATTCTCACTATAAAGCCGAGTAGATTTCCAAAGTAGCTTTTAGAAATATAAATTAAAGGTTCTAAAGTTGGTTTTTAAAAGAAATATTTGGAAATATATTCCGCGTAAGGAAATTGATTTGAAATTGATTTTCAAAAGTTGAAAGGTGAAAAGTGATTTGAAATTTGTTTTCAAAACGTTGAAGCGTGGAAAAATATATATCTTGTGAAGATACTTTGAAAATAAATAATTTGGGAAAATTATTTAAATCTGATGATTGTTGTGAATGTTGTTTGATAGTTAAATCACCGACTATCAATATTTGCCTTTGAAATGGCATTTGAATTTGTTTTTAAAACAAGCGCTCATTATTTGGTTTAGCCGGGAGAGGCCTTTGTGTCATATAACCCATTCCGAATAATGATACGACGTTATGGATTGCAAAGACTTCTTTGGAAATATCTTTGGTTCTGTTCGAGCCCGGAACAGACTTGTATGGATGTATTGTCTGACACTACACTTTGAGATATAAAGCTGATTTCTTTCAAATACATTTCTGTTTGGTGGCGGAGAATTTATTCTCTTAGCTTAACACCCTTCTCTAAGACGTACGAGCTCAGAGGTTATGTAATTGAAGGTTATCAGTGATATACTCCCAATTTGGTAGTGTGACGTGCTAAGTGATGCTGTGTGTTGATGATCATTCGTTGATCATTTGTGATCAATGCATGGCTTTCATGTAAAGCGTAGCTTTGCGGACGAGACCTCATCAGACATCACACCCCGGAAATGGTCAAAATAGGAAAATGCGGCAAGGTTATGAGGGTCGCTCCCTTTAGGGTATGTCATTTCCTTCTGGAAAAGGGTGGTATCAGGTATGGAGCCCTAGTATTTAACCTATGTGGTTACTCCAATCTCATTTACTGTGTGATTGTTGTTTTGTTGAGGTGCCTCGGATAAAGGTCCCAAAGGACCGGGGGTGGCATATTTGTGTAGTAGTTACCTAGTGTAAGGGATAACCCGGCCTTGTGTTGACAGAGAGCCAGGTTGGTTCTCGGGACGTCCCGCCAGAGGCATTCCCATGTGGCATAGGAAGTTCCTTAGCCTGACCATTTGTTGGAAATCCAAAGAAACAATACGAGCCCTTTACGATTGCAATTTGTATAACCTGTCACCTCAGGTGGCAGCTATAGCAGGCATAATATAATGGTACCTATGCTGGCTAAGATTAATGTGACGACCTCCCATGACCCCTGCACCGAATCTAGAGATAGAGCGCTGTAAAGTGTGCCAGGCGACCATGGACGATTGTCAAGGTAAGATTTAAAACAACATAATCTATCGTATTACTCACAGCGCATGGACAAAATACAATAGAACATATGTATAGTGAAGCTTTACAGAACAAAATGACATCATATAAAACTCCATAATAGTTGAATACAAGCATCCACATAGTCAATACATCCAGCCTCACTACATATCTCTCAGAGAATACAAAACAGCGGAATAACCAGTACATATAAGAAGAAAATATGCAACCCTATAGCTCGTCTTCGATATCAGCATCGTGAGAAGAGAACAGCACCTGTCACCTGCTACCTAGTCTGCCTGTCCCAAAATGGACGAACAGCCCAAGGCAATAAGAATTAAAACATAAAGCCTTGAGTCAGACAACAGTCTTAGTGAGCAGTAAATTAACTAACAACATACCAAAAGAGCATAAAGGAAAAGGAATAGGAATACAACCCTCCCACTCCAACCTCATTCTACAGTGATAGCCTCCAGACACACACTAAGCAGAAGCAAACATAGCAGAGCATACAATTTAAAGTAAAGCTACTATCACTCGAGTCAAGGGCGATGTTTTCCAAGTACCAAGGCCTAAATCAGATAAGCACCCAGAAAATACCGCTCTTGAGTCCGAAATGACGTTACAACCAAACATCCATGACTCTGGCTATCACTGTTATCATTGCTTCGATATCACCGTTAATTGAATGACCGGCACATTCTTTCAACCGTCCGTCAAGGGCTAATGGAAACCCCGGTTCTAGACATAACTCCCGCACGTCGTCGCAGCCCGTGCCTAGGACTATCGAATCTGCCCAGAGTACTCGACCATCAACAGTTAGCCGTTGGGACTATCGAATCTGCCCAAACGTACTCTTGCTTAGAGCATGCTAGAACCTTCAACAACGATGCAATCCAAGCCTCCTAGTCATCCTCCTCGACGACTATTCTCATATCCATTCATTATCCTCAACTCGAATCATATCACCGAGTTATCAACATGCTTGGAATGATCCCGTCTGGATTAGACCAAGTCTTCATCACATGATTGCCTCGCTTCATTACATCCTCGCAAAGCCTCATCTCAACATCACATCATCAAATCTATGCATAAGAGCTTCATCATCCCGCTACATATGCCACGAGCAGCTTTTCCAATTCAAGAGCCTTTCCCTTAGCTTTTGAATCGTCTTCGGTCTAAATCTAATCATCAATCATCTAGTTCATAACAATCAATCAAATCAAACATCAATCCAAACAATCAAGCATTCAAATATGATCTAAGTAGACAATTATAACAACAATGGCATTTTCGTAATTAAAGAGTTGAAAGTCCAATAAGCATGAAAAACATGGATTATATCTCTACAAACTTGATGAATGAACTTGCATAGGTTAACATATGATAAAATGGATGTAACATCATCATGAACAATGGATCTATATGGATCTACACTTAGGATGAAGAAATTGCATGGAAATCACTATTTTAACACCAAATCGAGCCAATAATCCGATATACTCCTTTGGATCCGTGTGAGAGATAATCACCACTCACCAAATCACCTAAACAAACCCAAATCAACACGCTTCAGATCTGGACAGCGAAGGATCAAGCTTGATCTATCACGAATCCGCTTCAAACGAAGAAATCTCTCTTGAAAAGATGAAGATCTTCAATCTAAGCTCTTGAATCTTCAATTTGATCTTCAACTTGGATGGATGGAAGCACTAGATTAGAGTGGAGAAAAGAAGTGAAGAAGTGTAGAAGTCGAGCTCTCAAAATGGCAGCACTTCGTCGCTTCAAAATCCGGATCCCAAAAATGAAGAGAAGCTCTCCTATTTATAGCAGAAAATACCCTAAGTCGTAACTCGGCTATCTTCTTAAGTCGCTGCCGACTTAACACTATGCCGACCTACGACCTAAAGCTTTGCCATCCTACGACTTAACCAGAAGCATCTGCGACCTAACAACTGCTATCTCCTAAGTCGGTCACGACTTATAGCATGCGCGCCTACGACTCAACAAAACCCAAATCCCCTACGACTTAAGACTCATGCGCCTCTAGCGACTTACCACTAGTCACGACTTATAACTTGGCAGAAGATACGACTTAACAGATCTGTGCTTCTACGACTTAACAAACAACTGGGTTACGACTCAACCCCTAAGTCGTCTACGACTTAACACATAGGCTAACTCTTAAGGTCGCCAACACGTTAACTCCTTAGGTCGCTAACCCACCCAGTCGACTTAACTTGGTAACAACTTAACCCTTAGGTCGCTTACGACCTAACCAACCAAGCTACCAGACGACCTAACACATAGCGACCTATCCCTTAACTCGGTCACTACGACCTAACTCTAACCTTAAGTCGTCTACAATCATAAGTCGGTCAACCCACTAACTCGTCCAACCGACCTAACTTCTATACGCTCTAAGTCGTTGCCGACCTAACCACACTAACCCAGTAACCACTAGGTCGCTTACTCCACTAGGTCTGCCTACCCTTGAGTCGCCATATCCTTAAGTCGGTCAATTCTTTAGGTCGTTAACTCGCCCTGCCGACCTAATACTTAACTAAATCCTAGGTTGCATAATTCTATAGGTCGCTCCAACTAACCCACGACCTAACACTAACTCGCCGAATTCCTTAACTCGGTCACAACTTAGCTCTTAGGTCGTTCACGACCTAGGACTTAGACAAATCTGCCTAAAAATCTGAAATGACATAAAAATGCTAAAATTCCAGATTTTGACGAACTTGTCGATCCGTAAAAATACGTGTCGTTACAATTAATATTATATTTTCGAAAGGATTTTCACACTATGCACTAGTGATAATATTAAAAATAGTTTTCTCGTATTAAGCATATTTGACTATCATAAGAAGAAATCTCCTCCAAGTCTGCGATTGCATTGTGTCTGTGGTGGGAGGTCTTATGGTAATTTCATTTTCCAAAAGCATTGCGAATTTCTTTTATTTTCTTTGTGGAAATAACTGTTTTACGATCTCACACCAGTCACCATGACTGACTTGGAGTTTATTATTCCCTTACTAAACTCTGGGTGCCCAAAATTTTCCACACGGGCAGCTTAGAGACAGGTTATCAGGATATTCTTGATATTCTGGAGCTTTGGAGACGAGCTGGATGGCGAGACGTACACTCGTACTTATGTATTATTTCGCTGTGTATTCTGTTATGTGGACAAGTTTATATAACTGTCCATTGTTGTATTGAGTTGTATATTGACTCTCATTGTTGTATTGTATGAACCGATATAGTTCTTTGTTTAAAAGACTAGTGATTATCTGTTATATATTGTTCCGCTGCGAATGTGAGATTCTGATATTGTTTCTATTTCTGTTTTTCTGTTCTTTATTTTTCTTCTGTCTTCTTCTACCTCTTCTTTTTAAACCTATTGGTTTGGTTTTCCGGCATTCGATTCCGTGGCATTTGATACAGTGGACGTATTAATGTCGACTTTCGAGCGTCGAAAAGTTGAAACGTTACATGTGGTATCAGAGCAATTGGTTAAGCGATAACCTTGGCTCCGTTGGGTGTTACTCATTAGAGATAGAGTCAGTAGTACTCTAGAATGAGTGTGAGTGTAATAATAGATATGAGCGCGTATTTGTCAGTGAATACAAAAATTTGTTTTGTATTGTGTTGACTTATCGGTTGATTGTTTATAGAATCTGGTCGGTGCAGTCTGGCCAACTGTAATCGATAGGGGTTTCTAAACTCTTAAACAAGATAAACTGACACAGTATTGTTTTAAAATAGGTAAATGAAATAATTTTACCCAAAACTGTTTTTGTATAGAAAAGAAATCATTTTCCGTAAATTATTATTGTATATGGATGCTTGGTTGTTAGAAAGTGATAATATTGAATTATTATTATTATTATATGGAAATTGAATAAGGAATAATGGTATAACCAATGATTTGGAGATAAATTCATTTAACAAATGAAATTTATAAATATGAATTGAAAGGATAAGGAAATGAATTCATATACAAATAGAATTTGTGAATATAAAATGTAAATATGATTTATAATTTGAAATAGAATTCCAGAAAAATATTTGAAAATAAATTCATTAATGGAATGGAAATTGGTAACGTGAATTTACAAATGAGTTTTATAAATTAAAATTAAGTGCCAGAGTAATTTTTGCAATAAGTATTAAAGGATTTGGATTGAAATTTCAAAGGATATAATTGATTCCAAGAAATAATTTTGAAATGTGAGTAATTGTTTAAAAGATTCTGGAATTTCTTCAAAATGTGATGGAATGTAAATAAGTTTGATGACTTATAAAAATATTTGAATTTGATTGGAATGAGATTCAAATTGAAAAGGAATGAGATTTGATTTGAATCAAGTTGAATAAAATCCAAACTTGGAAAAAATAAAATAAAATGGATTGAATTCAAGTAAACAAATTTGATAATGTATTAATCCATGAAATAATGAATTGGAAGTTGAATTAGTTGATTTAAAATTTAGTTGTGAGCTAAATTTAAAATGCTTCGAATTTGCATATAAATTCAGGTAAGTAGAAATAAATTGAAAATTTCCTTGTTATTGATAAAATAAATTCGAGATGAATTAAAAATGGAAATTTGAAATTTAAAATGAATAAGTGAATATACTAATTGAATTAAATTAGTAAATGGAATGGATTTGATAAATGAAAAATCAAATCAAAGATTTAAATTGGAAATTGTTTACAATGAAACTATAGCTTGAGTTTGAGTTGAAATAACTTAAGTAATATTGGATAAAAGGTTGACTTAAGTAAAAAAATTTGAAATGGTTGTTGTCAAAATTTATTGAATAGTTTTCAATGAAATTTGTTTGATTAATAAAATACAAATTGAAATTGAATAGAAATGATTGTATAAAATTATATGAGTTAATGAAAGCCAATAAAATTGATTTTTGTATCAATTGAAATAGATATGAATTTGTTCCATTTAAAAATAAATAGAATGAAAGAAAGTGTGTTGTAAACCATTGAAATTAAATGGAAATGACGTGTGATTTAGTTGTAAGCAACTAAATTTGTATTGAAACCATATAAATTGCTAATGGAAATAAATTTTGAGTGTATTGTTTAGGGAAACTACTTGTTTGTTATTGAAAATGAGTGAAATGTTAATGGATTTCTTATATATGTCACTTACGTATTTAAATTGAGTAAGTACAGGTGCAGGGAAGTCGTTTGGCTGGATTTGGTCGCACAAATAGCTAAAATAAATAATTGCTTTGCTTAAAATGCTAATAAAGGTACGCTTACGCAATACAAAATAGGAAATATGAACTGTTTTTGCTTTTCCGACCGAGTGGGTCGATGTATATATATTTATCTTCCTTGTTAAATTGCAAAAGCTCCTCTGTACAAGGGAGACTCCGCCAAAATTTTCCGAAAATTTTGGGAGTTAGAAAAATTTTGAAAAAATTTGGAAAATTTTTGTTAACGGAAAATTGATTTTTCAAATTGTAATGGAAACGTAGGAATTGAACTAGAAAATGAAAACCATTGTTTTGGTTGAAGTTGAAAGCTTTGGAAAAAGTGAATATCGAGTTTCACTAAGTGAATTTTTGGGTTTTGAAGATAAAATGAATTCAAATAGAATTGAAATTGTAAATTGAATTCAAATGGGATTGAAATTGCAAAGTTGAATAGAAATGAATATATAACTTTGTTTGTGAAGTGAAAATAAATATAAGAAGTATGTAAATATTTATATTGAACTTAAGAAATAAAGAATGAAATTCTTAAGTAAAATTGGTATTGGGAATCCAATAAGTAAATTTGGATATTGTTGTTAAGTAAACAAGGATTATAAAGGCTATAGGAAAGTGGAATTGGATTTTGATTTTGAAGATAAGGTATGTATTTGAATTTCAGTATGAAATTTGATGGGATTCTGATTTTGCCACTTGGCATTTTGTTTTCTTTTGGAATTTGGGAATCTGTAGGGACATTTTGTAGTTGTACCGAGCTAGCCGCGCAAAGGAGACGCTGGCGAAATTTTTGGAAATTTAGAAAGTTAGAAAATTTTTGAGAAATTTTGGATAATTTAAAATTTGAATTTAAATTTAAATTTGAATTATGAAGTAAAATAAAGTTGTTTGAAACTATGAAAATGTTTGGAAAATTAATAAGGAATGATAGTGTCTTTAATAAGAAAATTTGTTTGAAAATTGGATAAAACTGTTTGGTTTTGGGAAAATGACAAACGGGTATTGGAGCATTCTTCTTAACTTGTAATTTCGGGACGAAATTCTTTTAAGGGGGGAAGATTGTAACGACCATGAATTTTTGATATTGGAAATCAGGATATTTAATTTATTTTAAATATCTGGAAGTTAGTTTATTTTGAAATTCAAATATCAGAATGGATTTGGTAATTTAATTTTTTGAATTTAATCGTTAAATCTGGGTAAAAATTTGAATCTTCAGTTTTAAGCTGATTAAAAATATTTTCAAGGCTTAGAAAATTTATATTGATAATACTGAAGATAATGGGACTTTCAGAATTGAATTTGAAACTGTTTTGTTCAGTTTTGAAATTTTATCGTTTAAATCGATATTTGAAAATAGCCTTCCAAGGCACAGTCTCGGAATTCGACGAAACCAGTTCCATTGGATCCGTAATAGTGTATTATTATCGGATTTCAATTTTCGTAATGTTTGGAGTGATCGTTTGGCCGTACGATAAGCAAACGCGCTGAAACTAAATCGAAAATTTAATATTATAACTGGTCCAAAAAGCTACCTTCTCCATACGATCGAATTTGGACTCGAAACCTTTTCCATTGCGTTCGGAATAGGCGTATAACATTACAAGCGGCACGCCTTGACAGGAAGTCGATATTTTGAGTTGTGATTGCCGAGACAATTTGAATTTAAAATTTAAATATATTTTGACTGGTCAACTTCAGCCTTATTTCTTTCACATCAGAGGCTTTTCGTTCTTTCCAAAGTCACTGTAACCCTTCTCTAGCACGCTTCCCATCTTTTCCCTTCTTATCTTTCAAATCATTTTCGAACGAAAAAGAAAAAATGAAATGAAACAGAAAATGGCCGCGTCCTCATATCCTCGAAATCAATTCGATTTCAAATCGAAATCAACATCGCGATTTCGCCCCTATCTTCTTCGAACGATTTCTGTTCGAATTGAATAGAAGGAAAGTGCAAATCTGGGGAACTCGAGCATGAGCAAGAGGTGGCGACGAGCTTCGAGTTCGGTGATGTTTTGGGAATCACGATTTGGTGAAGGGGCGGCGAACGATTGGCTGCGTGTCACGACTGGGCGCGTGCGCCTGCCATCTGCAGCCAAATCGATGTCGATTGAGACATCGGCGTCGTCCTTTGACACGCGTGCAGTGAAGGTGTTTGAACTCGGCGACTGCAATTTGGGGTTCTTCGATGGCCGTGACAATTGATGTCTGGTGTCGAGCACGCGAAGGGGTGTTCCGATGGCTGCTGTGTGATTGAGTCACGATGGTGTTGAGGGCTGGTCGAGATCGTTTTAGGGAATGATGGTGAGGTATTCATTGTTTTTTTCCTTTTGTTTATATTGATTCAGCTAGAGGAAGATAATTTATGTCAGTAAAGTATATAAGCAGTTTTCTCAATATATATATATATATATACAGTAAACATAATAATAGCTGTTCTTTTTAAAATACATATAAAGATTGAAAATTTAGGATGTATTTGCGGAAAGGAAACCAGACTTTTATATGAATATATGTTAGGAAAATATAACAGTAAGATTTAAAAAAAAATTCTGTTTTTATTTATACATGTAGGTAAGTAAGATCTGAACAGAAAGTATATGTATAAGATTTTGAAATTAAATTTTGAATGTTGAGGAATTTATAAAAATAGATCTTTGAAAATCTATAATTTGTTTTTATTATTGTATATGTAGTTTCAAAGGAAAATTTATAATTTAATTTAAATCATTAGTCAATTAAAATTTTTACTTGGAAAATTGATTTATTTAAATTAATTCGAATATTAATAAATTATATAAAATTGTTTATACAAGGTCAAAATCACAAAGAAAACAATCTGGAGTGGAAATGGATGCTAATAAAAGCAAAGTGAGATCTTCTCACTCAAATAAAATTTGAATTGCAGTTATTGATTGATTGCCTGATTGTGATAGTATATATAGTAGTATATAGCAATATATATATATATATATTGGAATATATATATATATATATATTGGAGTTGTTGATTTCCCGCATTATATAGCAGATGAGACCCTATTGCGCCGCATAATAGCGGATGATATTTTTTTATAAATCCCATATAGCGCGATATTCCACCTCGAAGTGGAATTGGTATTGTGCTAACGTCTGTGGATGCGGGTAAACAGGTTGGAGGGATCCAACTGGATTCCCCAAAATTATGTGAATTTGTTTCATATATTGTGATGTGATTGTTTATAATCTGTGTGTGATTATATTTGTGATTGGAATTGTGGAAGGCTAAATTTAGCCGAATGTATTTTTGGTATCGTTGGATACCAGAAATAAATATAAATTGGATTTTGAAATTAAAATGGGAAAACATTAAGTAAATTTATTTTTAAGAGTTGAATAAATTTAAAAGAAAGAATTTAACGGTAAAAAGTTGATTTTTGAAATCTTATCGAATTATTTCCAAAATATGGGAAATGATTTTAATAAATGGATTTCGGGTAATATTATTTAAAAGTTGAAGAATTTATTGAAAATGGAATTTTAAATAATTTGGAAAGAAATAAGGGATTTATTTTAAAAGGTGATAAAATTTTATGAAATCCATTTGACAATTAATCTGGTATTAGAAAATAAATCTTTGGGAAGTTAATAAGATAATTGATGTGGTGTTTGAATGAAAAATTATAAGTGCTTGTTATTTGAAATAAACTTGGAAATCAATTTGAAATTGATTTAGTGTTTGAAAAAAATAAATTGGAAATCGATTTGTAAAAAAAATTGATTTAGTATTTGAAATAAATTTAGAAATCAATTTGGAATTTGATTTTGGAGTTGAAAGTGAATATTTGAGAAATCAATTTGAAAATCGTATAAAAAGTAAATATTTGGGAATGTAAATTCAAATGGAATTTATAAAGGAAAGGGAAATTTGTTTTAAAAATAAACACTGATTTATTTTTAAAGTGTGGAAATAAATTTACGGATTTGGAACGTAAATTTAAAATAAATCGTTAAGGATTATTTAATTAGTTTAAATGGACCATTTTGAAGTGAAAGTGTATTCTCACTATAAAGCCGAGTAGATTTCCAAAGTAGCTTTTAGAAATATAAATTAAAGGTTCTAAACTTGGTTTTTAAAAGAAATATTTGGAAATATATTCCACGTAAGGAAATTGATTTGAAATTTATTTTCAAAAGTTGAAAGATGAAAAGTGATTTGAAATTTGTTTTCAAAATGTTGAAGCGTGGAAAAATATATATCTTGTGAAGATACTTTGAAAATAAATAATTTGTGAAAATTATTTAAATCTGATGATTGTTGTGAATGTTGTTTGATAGTTAAATCACCGACTATCAATATTTGCCTTTGAAATGGCATTTGAATTTGTTTTTAAAACAAGCGCTCATTATTCGGTTTAGTCGGGAGAGGCTTTTGTGTCATATAACCCATTCCGAATAATGATACTATGTTATGGATTCCAAAGACTTCTTTGGAAATATCTTTGGTTATGTTCGAGCCCGGAACAGACTTGTATGGATGTATTGTCTGACACTACACTTTGAGATATAAAGCTGATTTCTTTCAAATACATTTCTGTTTGGTGGCGGAGAAATTATTCTCTTAGCTTAACACCCTTCTCTGAGACGTACGAGCTCAGAGGTTATGTAATTGAAGGTTATTAGTGATATACTCCCAATTTGGTAGTGTGACGTGCTAAGTGCTGTTGTGTGTTGATGATCATTCGTTGATCATTTGTGATCAAAGCATGGATTTCATATAAAGCGTAGCTTTGTGGACGAGACCTCATCGGACCTCACACCCCAGAAATGGTCAAAACAGGAAAATGGGGCAAGGTTATGAGGGTCGCTCCCTTTAGGGTATGTCATTTCCTTCTGGAAAAGGGTGGTATCAGGTATGGAGCCCTGGTATTTAACCTATGTGGTTACTTCAATCTCATTTACTGTGTGATTGTTGTTTTGTTGAGGCACCTCGGATAAAGGTCCCAAAGGACCGGGGGGTGGCATATTCGTGTAGTAGTTACCTAGTGTAAGGGGTAACCCGGCCTTGTGTTGGCAGAGAGCCATGTTGGTTCTCGGGACGTCCCGCCAGAGGCGTTCCCATGTGGCATAGGAAGTTCCTTAGCCTGATCATTTGTTGGAAATCCAAAGAAACAATACGAGCCCTTTAAGATTGCAATTTGTATAACCTGTCACCTCAGGTGGAAACTATAGCAGGCATAATATAATGGTACCTATGCTGGCTAAGATTAATATTATATTTTCGAAAGGATTTTCACACTATGCACTAGTGATAATATTAAAAAGAGTTTTCTCGTATTAAGCATATTTGACTATCATAAGAAGAAATCTCCTCCAAGTCTGCGATTGCATTGTGTGTGTGTTGGGAGGTCTTATGGTAGTTTCATTTTCCAAAAGCATTGCGAATTTCTTTTATTTTCTTTGTGGAAATATCTATTTTACGATCTCACACCAGTCACCATGACTGACTCGGAGTTTATTGTTCCCTTACTAAACTATGGGTGCCCAAAATTTTCCACACGGGCAGCCTAGAGTCAGGTTATCAGGATATTCTGGATATTCTGGAGCTTTGGAGACGAGCTGGATGGCGAGACGTACACTCGTACTTATGTATTATTTCGCTGTGTATTCTGTTATGTGGACAAGTTTATATAACTGTCCATTGTTGTATTGAGTTGTATATTGACTCTCATTATTGTATTGTATGAACCGATATAGTTCTTTGTTTAAAAAACTAGTGATTATCTATTATATATTGTTCCGCTGCGAATGTGAGATTCTGATATTGTTTCTATTTCTGTTTTTCTGTTCTTTATTTTTCTTCTGTCTTCTTCTACCTCTTCTTTTTAACCCTAATGGTTCGGTTTTCCGGCATTCGATTGCGCGACATTTGATACAGTGGACATATTAATGTCGACTTTCGAGCGTCGAAAAGTTGAAACGTTACAGCGGTCTATAGGTTTTTGGTTATCATGGAGAAATTCGCAAGGCCGTGATGGCTTACAGGTACGGATGTTTCCTGGGTGACCTAGGCGTAACCATTGTGTATCTGCGATCCATGATTCGGTTCGGTTGATTTTTTTGGATTGTACTTTCCATATCAGTTTTGAAGGTTTTTCGAGTATTTTCATTGGGTGTTGAAACAGGTCTTCTAAGTACTTGGAGAATTCTAGCTTTGCGCCTGATCAACGCATGGTTAGAGTCTACAAGAACGAGGATAAACTTGTTGAGACATCGAGTTATAAAAGTATTTTCGAAAGGAAAATTTCTTTCGATATAAAAGTATTTATTATAAAAGTATTTTCAACAAAGAAATTTTGTATTAATATTTGAAATTGAAATTTTGTGGTTTTAAACTAATTATGCGTGCCTGATACTATTCTTTTGAATCTACCTTATCTGCTCAGCTGTATCTATTTTGCTTTACCCTTTTCTCCTGTCTTCGTTCCTTTTCGAGGACGAAAAGTTTTGAGTGGGGGAGAGTGTAACGACCCGTAATTTTTCGAAAAAGAAGAAAATTCAAATTTTATAATTTAACACAGTAATTTTTTTTTAATTTATGATTTTAAATAAAATTTACTTCGAATTATAACATATGATTTTGATTTAATAAAGTGACAACTATTTTATGTGATTTCAAATGTATGGTTTAATAAAAAGTTTAATTGGATAGATTTAATATTGTGTAAAGCATGAAATATGTGTATGATTAACTGGAATTGGGTTTTAATTGTAAATTAACTTCTAATCTATTTGTAAACAATAAATGTATAATTATGTATTCAAACCAATTTAAATTTTAGTCTTGGTTTTTATAACGACCCGTAAATTTTATTTATTTTATCTATTTAATTAATTGAATTTTTGTGAAAATTTTAAACTATAAAATTTTGAAATAAATATTTAATATTGGAATACGTCTTCTTTAACATAGCAAATGGTAAATTTTCATTTGATAATATGGAAGTTTATTTTATTGTATAATTCTATTTCAATTTAAATCAGTTAATATTTGATGAAAATAAAATGTTTTCCAAACCTGAAATTTTTCTATAGAAAATTTGTAAATCATCTTCTGAGTGAGGCGTCATATTTCGTTTTTTCAAATTTGGACTTCTATTGCTTCGTTCATCTTATTTCTGACATTTTTAACAGCATTTCGGTACCGATATCGACTTTTGATCGGATGATCGTACCATTGATATTTGTGTACTATTTTGATCATCTCGTCGTGCTGATCTCTACAGTATATTTGTTTCTGAGTTTTGAAGTCCGGCTCGCTGCGGGGTCAATGAAACGATCTGCAGTATCGGTATAGTTTCGAACATTTCAAATTTGTTTTGACTATTCAATTTCCACCCTATATCAACCCAACAGCCATCAACTATTACTGTTTTCTAAAATTCAATGTGTGACTTTTGTTATTCCATTTATTTAATATAATATTTATTATTCTTCTAATTTTCTTTTGGTTCCTTGATTTCTTGTGCCGCCTTTTCAATTTTTATACCATTCGTTTACTCCTTTTTGGAAATTATTTTTGTTATCATTCTGTAACAAATAATGGTCGCCTCCTTTGTTCACCATTCACCACCTCCTCTTCGAACAACGGCCGCTGCCTAACCGACAGCAGCTCACAACCGTGCGCCACTTCCTTCCACTATCACCCGCCTCAGTTCGCCATCGCCTCATCCTCTCTCGAGCCCAAACCCGAGCCAGCTAGCCACCATATCCTTCAACCTTCCACTCAACCCGACCCATTTTTGCCACCACCGACCAGATCTCCACCCTATTCTCCTTCCACATGTGTCATCATCTCCCCTCCATCAAAGCAGATCCGCCATCACCAAGCACTACACCGGACACGAGCCACCCAGGCCTCCGACCAAGCAGCTACGTCAGCTTTATATAAATCAAACTGTTAGCTACATATATTTGCTCGTATAAGATGGTATATTATAAAATATATATATTTGTAAACTTGTTTTATATGGACTATTATATATTCTATCTAGTTGCAATATATAGACAGTTACAGTATGAGTTTGGTTATATATAATGTAACGACCCACTATTTTCAACCATTCGCATCCGCACATGCCGGACTTGAATGGTTCAAAATATCAGATTGTTAATTTATATTTGGCAAAACTCAGCATATACAGTAAATATATAATCACAGAATCACAGACACAGAGTAATATAAAATAATGCAGCGGAATAGATAAATAGTAGTTCATGAAGCTACTATATAAACATCAGAGTTAGAATTAAAATACAGTAGAATATCTCAAATACGGTGAAGTCTCCAATACAAACTGATGACTTCTCTGAACAAATCAACTGGAAAAGCTGAAAGCTGAATCACTTGTTGGATCTTCAAGCGAAGCTCCAAACTCCAAAGGTGAGTCTCAAATGCTGAATTACTCAGTCTGACCCGAGCGTAAAGAAAAACACAAAACACTCGAGTCGGGATTAACATTCTTATATCAATAAATCCAACTCAAGTGAAATATCAACTTAAATACAAGTAACTTAAAGGATGTTTGGGATAACCATCCTCTAAGGATCTGTGGAACTATCTACAATGTAGAAATATAAGCTATCAACAACCAACATCATTACAACACCGTGGTCCTTTAAAAATATTTTATACTTCAAGCCCAAAGTATCATTTCCATTTCAATTATATATATATATTTCCTTAATTTCAAAAAAAATTGATTCAAATCAACTTGAGTTCCAAATTCCAATTTAATTCAATCTAAAATTTTCTATTTTAATTCAATTCAGTTTCTAAATAACAAATTCAAATTATATTAATTTCAAATACAGATCTGAATCACAAAATAAACCATTTAAATTCTAATATATTTCAAAGCTTTAATATTCAACATTTTCAAAGTTAAATTTAATAGTTTCATATAGATCCTGATTTAATTTAGTCAGGGAATATTCATAATAAATTCAATATCATTTAACTAGCCTTAAATTACATTTTCACTAAATATTTCCTTAAATTTATATAAGCGAGAAATATTCATTAACTTACTTAAATCAAGACCAAGTTATAAATCATAGCTTAAATCTCAATTTCAACGAGTTTCAAATCGGTTTAACTAAATAAAATTCTTTATTGAATACGACTTCAACTAAATTCAAATTATCTTCTCAACCTTAACTTATTCAAATTATTACCAAAATCTATTTTGAAATATAAATTTAAACACTTAAACATATTATATGTATTAGATCAATCTTAATTAAATTAAATATTATTATTAAATCTATATATATCATTACCATTTATATATAATAATTTAAGAATCAACATTTATTAAAACCATATATTTCTTTTCAAAACCATAGAATTTATTTTCAAAATATTTATATATGGAACAACGGGGTCTGTATATAATTTTCTATCATATGGTCAAGTGATACAGATATTTATCATTTCAATCCATAATTTAAATATATATACGGATATATATCATTTCGACCTGCAATCCCAAATTCACTTCAGATGAAAATCGCTTGGGTTTATTATTTCAACTCATAACGAAATTCTTCTATTCTAAAGTCCGTTCGGGTATGTATCATTTCAACCCATAGTGAATTCTAAACTACAGGGAACATGTAGAGTGATAACAGATAATATAATAATATAACAGGCATATATCATCAATAACAATATAATTTAAACAATAGGATATGGTGTCATATCCCACAGATGAATAGTTACAGATAATAACATATATATAACAATTTAAATAACTATAGCAGCATATTTCAATTGTCGTTTCAATTGAAATCAAATTTAATAAATATAAGAATGTTAATCATGAGTGATTGCTCACCTTTTGAGGCTAAGGAATTAATGATGAAATCGAGTTATGAACTCCAGGCACGAATCCAAATCAAAGCTAGATTCAAACTCGAATCGACAAAGAGGCTGATAAGAAGGAATTGACAAAATCCAAATCAGAACTAGATCGATGAGGATCAGTTATATAAGTGAATATATATATATATAAATAAATTCATATTCTATATTCAACATATATTAAATTAAATTATATATATATGGCTTTCAAAATCATAGTTTTAAAACAAACTATAGACCATAAAAATATATTATTCTAATATATTATTTTCTTAACCAATATAAATTTTGAAACTCATTAAAATTATACATGCATACGTTTTCAAAACAAACTATAGATATACATTTCAAATTGTCTACAGTAAATAAAACATACAATTGGATTAATATATATTAGTACTATATATATAGGCTTTACATTCAAAATAATAGATATAACTTGTATATTGTACACAAACAATATAAACCCATCATATTATATATTATATACATATGAATAAATTTGTAGGCTATATATTTTTGCTGTATCCTAAGTTTTATATCATACTATATATCACACGCAACACATACTAGGACAACCTTATTACAAAATATATCTACCAAAACCGTATACATATCTTTTAAACACAAGATTATGCAAGCCTTCTCTCAGCAATACAAATAGGAACCGAAACAATATATATATAAGCCTATTAAAATATAAACATCTTTTAATAATATACTTATATAAACTAAACTGTTGCTCATAAAATATATAACTTGTATAGTAATATATAGAAAACGTGTAATATAAACTAACATTACAAAATAACTTACAGTTTAAAGAAGAAGAGGCTGCCACGTTGAGTGGAAAAGGAGGTTGAGTAGAGACGCTGCTGGGTGGCGTGCCTGTCTCGGGTGGTCGCGCGACCAGGTTGTTGCGTGGGGTGGGTGGATGGAGGGGCAGAAGAGGTGAGAGAGAGATGGGGTGGCTCGGGATGAACGTGGTGGCCACGGTTTGATGACGTGGAGAGGGCGACTTAACGTGGGCAAGGGCTTGCATGAGGGATAGAGAGGGTGGAAGAGAGAGCGGGGCGGAGTTGCGGTGGTTGAAAGGTGGGAGAGGTGGAACACAAATTGCGTGGAAGAAAATAATGCGAGCAGGCAGAGAGAAAAAATAGAAATGAAGGAGATGAGCTACAGAGGTGAAGATAATATATATTCTTTTTGGCCGAGATGTTTGCAAATGAATCAGCGAAAACATGGAGAGGGAAAAAAAAAAGAGTAACGGTCACCCTGGATTGAGCTGATTAATCAAAGCAATAAAAAAAAAATTGTTTGCCCCGCACGTTCAAAATTTGAAGAGGCAAGGTAGGTTAAAAGTCACAATTTCGGTACCGATACGACGTACAGTTTTATTATTTCCGTCGTGTACCGGACAACAAAATACAGAAATAAATATACCGCTGAGATCAGCACGACGAGACGATCAAAATGACAAACATATATCAGTGGTACGATCATCCGATCAAAAGTCGATAATCGGTACCGATATACGTTGCCATTCCGTACGGAAAAATCCAAACGGAGCTAGAAACGTCTGAATTTCGCAGTCTGATTCAGAGTGTTCTAAATAAATTTTCTCATGTTGACATATTTAGGTTTCGAAATACTTTTAAATTCAACTATTATTAACTGATTTAAATTGAAATAGAATCACACAATAAAATAAACTTCCACATTATCTGATGAAAATTTACCATTTGCTATGTCTAAATAGACGTATTACAAATATTAAATTTTCAATTCAAAATTTTATTATTTAAAATTTCACAAAATTCAGTTAATTACGTTATTAAAACCATTAAAATTTTTGGGTCGTTACATATAATATGTACGTATGTTGCTTAGATCTTTGGGGTTAATATAATCTAGCATCTTTTGATTTTAATATAGTATATATTTTACAAAGTATATATATATATGTGTGGAGGTTCCATATATATTTTAGTTTATATGGGTTATATATATATAAAGTAAGCTGTATTGTTTTATATTAAATATTGTTGAATATATATAGTAGTCGGTTGTGTTCCAATGTAAAGTTTTATACTAGTTATTTTGTAGATAGGTTGCTGTAGCTTGCTGCTTTCATTTTTATTCAACCAAGTTTATAATTGGTCAGTTGATGGTTCGCTTTTGCTGTGTGTATCATACATGTTTTACTGTATATGTTGTATTTGAGTCTCAGCCTATTGCCTCTTTGTATGTTTAAAGAATACATATATGTTATATTTGAAATTCGAGTATGTTATATATATGTAAGTGTATACAAGTTGCAACTTTGTCTTATCTATTCTTCTTTCTTCAGTTTACAGTTTTGGGATTTAAATAACATTATATATATGAAATATAAAGTTGTGGTCTAATGTTTCTATTCTTGGATATATGGTAGAAAAGGTACATCTTGTACTGTAACTTTTCTTTGGTTCTATTCATATATATATTCTATTGGGTAAGTCGGCATATTGGTTTTAAATAATTGTTTTAAATGTAATATATATATATATATATGTGTGTGTGTGTGTGTGTATTTCGTTTTAAATTTTTAGATGTCTTAAACTTAGAAATGATTTTTGTAATATAATATATGGATTTTATGTTATATATTTTATTATTGATTTTAATATATTTGGATATGGATTTTGATTATATGTATATATAGATTTTAAATACGTAAATGTTTTGTATTTTTTTAAGTTTATATATATATAAGTATTTATTTAATTTAAAATTGTGTTTGGATTTAGAATATGATTTATACATATGAGTTCACATATACCAGTTTTATTCATCGATCCGGGTCTGATTTGATTTCGTCTATTCCCATTGATCAGCTTTGTTCGCTAATTCGTGCCCATTTCACTTTGCTTTGGAATTCGCGACTGGATTTGTAATTTACTTCGTTGTCAAATTCCTCTAGCCTCGTAAGGTGAGCAATCACTCAGATTAACGTTCTTATATTTATTAAATTTGATTTCAATTGAAACGAGAATTGAAATATGCTGTTGTTAGTTAATTACATTGCTATATATATGCTGTTATCTGTATCTGTTCACCTGTGACATCTGACACCATTATCTGTTATTTATATTAATGATATATGCCTGTTATATTTTATCATATATGTTATCACTCTGTAAGTTCCCTGTTAGTATAGAATTCACCATGGGTTGAAATGTTACATACCCGAACGATCTGTAGAATAGGAGAAAATCGTTATGGGTTGAAATGATAAACCCAAGCGATTTTCATTGACATTGAATTAGGATTACGGGTTGAAAAGATATATACCCGTATATATTTAAATTGCGGATTGAAATGATAAATATCCACATCACTTGACCATATGATAGAAAATTATATACAGACACCGTTGGTCTATTATAAAAATTTTGAAAATGACTTCTGTGGTTTTGAAAAGAAATATATGGTTTTAATAAATATTGATTTTTAAAGATTTATTAAAGCTGATTTAATAAAGTTGAAATATATTATGTTAAAGTATTTATTTAATATCAATATTTTTAAATATAGAGTTTATAATGATTTTAATAAATTCAGGTTGGAAAGTGGTTTGAAATTTTATTTATTTTTTTAATAATTATACTTAAATAAGTATGATTTGAAATTTATTAAATTTGAAATTTTAAGATATGCTTTATAACTTGAATTTGATAAAAAAGGACTTAAATGAATATTTCAAATTTATATAAATGTAAATGGGATATTTTGTTTATTTAAGTTTGTAAATTGAAGTTGTATTTAGAGGTTATTGAAATGATTAAATAAATATTTCAAAAACTAAATATAATGAAATTAAATTGAGATATAAATGGAATTATCAAATTTAGTTTTGGAAATGTGGAATATTTAAAGCTTTGAAATATATTGAAATTTAATGGTTTATTTTGAAATCGATATAATTTGAAATGATTTATTAAGAAATTGAATTGAGTTGAAATTTATGAATTGAGATGGAATTAAGTTGAATTTGGAAGTCGAGTTGATTTGAATAGATTTTGTGTATTTGTGGAAACTATCTTTATTATATAAAGTATCTTAAATTATATTTAAAATTATTTTATATTATTTTATAAACTATTTTAATATAACTATTTTTAATATAAATTATTTAATATAAACTATTTTAATTATACTAATTATTTTAATATATATATTATTTTAACTTATAACTATTTTTCATAAATTATTTTATTTTATTAACTATTTTATTATATATACCATTGTTGATATCTAAACGGTTTAAGGGAAATGCTATAATTCCAAAATGTTACGATTTCCAAAATGCTATAATTTCAAAGTGTTATGATTTCCAAAATGCTATAATTTCAATGCTGTGATTTCCAAAGTGTTTTGATTTTAAAGACCATGGCCTCGAAACCGTTATAACTTTGGAAAGTGATATGATTTTTGAAAATGGATATATTTGAAATGGAAATTATATCGTATTGATTTGGTTTGAAATAAAAATGATAATTTGGTTTTGAAGTATAAACTATTTTGAAATGACCGCAGTGTTATAATAACGTTTGGTTGTTAAAGAGACCGGGATCAGATATTGTCATACTCTCTGCCAATACCGAAAACCACTTTAACAACTGTGTACGCGGTGGAGATTCCAGAATGAAGTAGGATGGTGGCGACGTTCTTGAGGTATATACGTGGACCCAACTCCCGTGAGTTGGCATAAGGTGGCTAAAACAGGAGCGATTCTCGGACCAATGAGGTAGCACCTGTGATCGGACACACTCCTTCGATACCATTCTATTACTTTGTGATTGATTGGGTGCCCCCCTCGGATTTTTGGGAGTGTGGCTCGAGGTGGGCGGTAGTGGCTGCTATGCGTTACCACCAGCCCGGATGCGTAATTGGTATATCTACCCTGGCATTGCCTTGTTGTGCCATGTCACCTACCCTAGCGATCCTTATACAAGTTTGTTTTGTACCATACCTATGGAGTGCCCTCTGATTACGCCCAGTACGTGGGAGATTACGGTACTGTATAGACTATGGGAATATATAAAATGTGTTAAGGTGGAAAATATAAAGCCTTAACGCTATTTTAATAGTTTACTTTACTATAGACATATTAATAGCGTACTGTACTACATAGTAGATAGTTTAACGGATCCTCAGAGGATGGTCATCCCAAACATCCTTTGAGGTACTTGTATTTCAGTTGATATTTTACTTGAGTTGGATTTATTGATATAAGAATGTTAATCCTGACTCGAGTGTTTTGTGTTTTTGCTTTACGCTCGGGTCAGACTGAGTGGCTCAGTGTTCGAGATTCACCTTTGGAGTTGGAGCTTTGATTGGAGATCCAGCTATATCTATTCAGCTTGCAGTTATTCAGTTGATTCCAGTGATGCATTTTGATCTTGTATTTGACTATTGTATTGAGACATCTATGTATCCGTGACTTCTGTTGTATCTTGTTTAACTCTGTTATATATATAGTAGCTTCATGAACTACTATTCTTTTGTTTCTGCTGCATTATTTTATATTACTCTGTGTCTGTGATTCTGTAATTATTTATTCACTGTATATGCTGAGTTTTGCCAAATATAAAAATTAACAATCTGATATTTTGAGCAATTCAAGTCCGACATGTGCGGATGCGAATGGTTGAAAAGTTTCGGACGTTACATGTGGTATCAGAGCGAAGTTTTAGGTAAAACTTGGCATATATAGTAAATTTGATTACAGAATCACTTTCGTTCGAGCTTGAATTCCTTTTCTTCGATCCGGTTTCCTTTGGATTTTGGAACGTTCCCCTCGGTTCCAAAATCCATCCTTGTCTCCCCTATTCATTTTCTTGGTTCCGGAGCACCCTATAGCTCCATTGAATGATTTGTAAAAGAGTGAAACTCCTTTACAACTAGCATTAATTCACCGAAGATTTCTGTATCCTCGGTTTAGATGCTGCTATCTTTTGCTGTACCCGAATTTTTCTTGCGATCGGATGTCGATTTGCTTTAGAATTCTACATCGATCTTATTCTAGAAATCACGGTTGACCTGGTTAAGGATGTCCGCGATTTATATAAGTCTACCCACTCTTTTCTCTCCTTGTAATCTATTTATCTCCCTATCGAACCTATACTCTAGCAGGGTCCCTCCAATTTGAATCTTTATCCTTGTTTAATCCATTATGTATTATCGAGTGAGGATGTGAATTTGTAATTTATATTAAAACTATTTTATATACTGTGTTGTTTGAGTTGTTGATGTTGATTTGGGTTTTCGATCGATTCGTTCGATCAACGCTATCGATAGGATTTCCAAAACACTTGAACAGAACAAACTGACACAATATTATTTCCAATTTAGTAAATGAAATAAATTTGTATGATTATATTGTATACATAAGTAAAAGTTTCTAGAATTTAATAAGTTAATTAAATTAATTGTTTGAAATGATAATATTTGATTATCATTTATTGTTCTAAATGAATTTATAAACATGGTTTATAAATTCATTTGAAATTTAAATGAATTTAAATCAGGAATTTGTGAATTTAATTTCCGGTAATTTCAAAACTTTGGTTTTAAAATTTTCAAATGTATATTATTTAAAGTATTTTCGAATAGAAATGGTTTCCAAAGAATTTTAAATGTTTAAATCAGTACTCTTCTCTTTGTCGTTGGAAAATAATTTCAGTGATGATTGCAACATCATCGATATTCATTTTCGAGTTTCGAAGACGAGAGGCCACTCAGTAGCTTTGTTACACTTTTGTTTTGGAATTTGAATTTGATTTGAAATTTCTGGGGTATGATTTGATTTATAATGTATATATAGGTATATGTTTATAAATTTGATTTGAAAATATATAATATATTTATCTCTAATTGTTTGAAGTTAATCGGAAATTTAATTCTTAAAATTTGGTTAAAAGATGATTTCAATTTTAAATGAAACCAAAATTCTGAATAAATATATATAATGTGAAATAAGTTGAATGAGAAAATTTTACTTGTATAATACTCAATTACATTCCAATACAACTTACCTAAATTATTCAGAAGTTGAGTATGTAATTGGATAATATACAATATAAAATGTTTATAAATAAAATTTGAGTGTTATAATAAATGTTATACACTTAATTTTTTTAATTTAATTTAATTATAAAAATGTTATAGAGTTAAATGGAATAATAAGTTAATTGAATAATAGATGAGACAAATATATTTGTTTGAAGGAATTAATAAATTGAAATTAGATTAACTTATGGAAATACCTTGAATTTAAAATCAATTATTGAATATAAATTAATTTAAATTGAAATTTATATGGTTTAAATTAATTTATATGGTTTAAATAAATATGATAAGATATATTAAGTGGAATAAAGTTAATAATAATTTGGAATAAAAGAATTAAATTTGTTGAATAAAATATGAGCATAATAAAGGATTATACAAAATTGATGATTTAGAAATTGTTAATTAAGGATAATTAGATAAAAAGACAATGAATTTAGAAATAGTTAAATTGATTTAGCTTAAGTGGAACCAAATAGATTAAATCAAATTATTGAATGCAAACCAATTTAAATTAAATTTATATGGTTTGAATTGATTGTTCTATCTTGTATTTTAATCTAATTTTCTTGCTAGTTGTTATATTCTCCTACCTCCTTCCTTTTCGAGGACGAAAAGTTTTGGGTAGGGGAGAGCGTAACGACCCTTAAATTTTATTTATTTTACCTATTTAATTAATTGAATTTTTGTGAAAATTTTAAACCATAAAATTTTGAAATAAATATTTAATATTGGAATACGTCTTCTTTAACATAGCAAATGGTAAATTTTCATCTGATAATATGAAAGTTTATTTTATTGCATAATTCTATTTCAATTTAAAACAGTTAATATTTAATGAAAATAAAATGTTTTTCAAACTTGAAATTTTTCTATAGAAAATTTGTAAATCATCTTCTGAGTGAGGTGTCATATTCCGTTTCTTCAAATTTGGACTTCTATTGCTCCGTTCATCTTATTTCAGACATTTTTAACAGCATTTCGGTACCGATATCGACTTTTGATCGGATGATCGTACCACTAATATTTGTGTACTGTTTTGATCGTCTTGTCGTGCTGATCTCTGTAGTATATTCGTTTCTGGGTTTTGAAGTTCGGCTCGCTGTGGGGTCGATGAAACGATCTGCAGTATCGTTACGGTTTCGAACATTTCAAATTTCTTTTGACTGTTCAATTTCCACCATATATCAACCCAACAGCCATCAGCTATTACTGTTTTCTGAAATTCAATGTGTGACTTTTGTTATTCCATTTATTTAATAGATATTTATTATTCTTCTAATTTGCTTTTGGTTCCTTGATTTCTTGTGCCGCCTTTTCAATTTTTATACCATTCTTTCACTCCTTTTTGGAAATTATTTTTGTTATCATTCTGTAACAAATAATGGTCGCCTCCTTTGTTCACCATTCATCACCTCCTCTTCGAACGACGGCCGCTGCCTAACCCACAGCAGCTCACAACCGTGCGCCACTTCCTTCCACTATCACCCGCCTTAGTTCGCCATCGCCTCATCCTCTCCCGAGCCCAAACTCGAGCCAGCTAGCCACCAGATCCTTCAACCTTCCACTCAACCCGACCCATTTTTGCCACCACCGATCGAATCTCCACCCTATTCTCCTTCCACATGTGTCATCATCTCCCCTCCATCACAGCAGATCCGCCATCACCAAGCACTACACCGGACACGAGCCACCCAGGCATCCGACCAAGCAGCTACGTCAGCTTTATATAAATCAAACTGTTAGCTTCATATATTTGCTCATATAGGTATGGTATATTATAAAATATATATATTTGTAAACTTGTTTTATATGTACTATTATATATTCTGTCGAGTTACAATATATAGATAGTTATAGTATGAGTTTAGTTATATATAATATGTACGTATGTTGCTTAGATCTTTGGGGTTAGTATAATCTAGCATCTTTTGATTTTAATATAGTATATATTTTACAAAGTATATATATACGTGTGGAGGTTCCAGATATATTTTAGTTTATATGGGTTATATATATATATAAAGTAAGCTGTATTGTTTTATATTAAATATTGTTGAATATATATAGTAGTCGGTGGAGTTCCAATGTAAAGTTTTATACTAGTTATTTTGTAGATAGGTTGCTGTAGCTTGCTGCTTTCATTTTTATTCAACCAAGTTTATAATTGGTCGGTTGATGGTTCGCTTTTACTGTGTGTATCATACATGTTTTACTGTATATTTTGTATTTGAGTCTCAGCATATTGCCTCTTTGTATGTTTAAAGAATACATATATGTTATATTTGAAATTCGAGTCTGTTATATATATGTAAGTGTATACAAGTTGCAACTTTGTCTTATCTATTCTTCTTTCTTCAGTTTACAGTTTTGGGATTTAAATAACATTATATATATGAAATGTAAAGTTGTGGTCTAATGTTTCTATTCTTGGATGTATGGTAGAAAAGGTACATCTTGTACTGTAACTTTTCTTTGGTTCTATTCTTATATATATTCTATTGGGTAAGTCGGCATATTGGTTTTAAATAATTATTTTAAATGTAATATATATATATATCTCTGTGTGTGTGTGTGTGTGTTTCGTTTTAAATTTTTAGATGTCTTAAACTTAGAAATGATTTTTGTAATATAATATATGGATTTTATGTTATATATTTTATTATTGATTTTAATATATTTGGATATGGATTTTGATTATATGTATATATAGATTTTAAATACGTAAATGTTTTGTATTTTTTTAAGTTTATATATATATAAGTATTTATTTAATTTAAAATTGTGTTTGGATTTAGAATATGATTTATACATATGAGTTCACTTATACTAGTTTTATTCATCGATCCGGGTCTGATTTGATTTCTTCTATTCTCATTGATCAGCTTTGTTCGTCAATTCGTGCCCATTTCACTTTGCTTTGGAATTCGCGACTGGATTTGTAATTTACTTCGTTGTCAAATTCCTCTAGCCTCGAAAGGTGAGCAATCATTCAGATTAACGTTCTTATATTTATTAAATTTGATTTCAATTGAAACGATAATTGAAATATGCTGTTGTTAGTTAATTACATTGCTATATATATGCTGTTATCTGTATCTGTTCACTTGTGACATCTGATACCATTATGTGTTATTTATATTAATGATATATGCCTGTTATATTTTATCATATCTGTTATCACTCTGTAAGTTCCCTGTTAGTATAGAATTGACTATGGGTTGAAATGATACATACCCAAACGATCTGTAGAATAGGAGAAAATCGTTATGGGTTGAAATGATAAACCCAAGCGACTTTCATTGACATTGAATTGGGATTACGGGTTGAAAAGACATATACCCGTATATATTTAAATTGCGGATTGAAATGATAAATATCCACATCACTTGACCATAGGATAGAAAATTATATACAGACACCGTTGGTCTATTATAAATTTTTTGAAAATGACTTTTGTGGTTTTGGAAAGAAATATATGGTTTTAATAAATATTGATTTTTAAAGATTTATTAAAGCTGATTTAATAAAGTTGAAATATATTATGTTAAAGTATTTATTTAATATCAATATTTTTAAATATAGAGTTTATAATGATTTTAATAAATTCAGGTTGGAAAGTGGTTTGAAATTTTATTTGTTTATTAAAGAATTATACTTAAATAAGTTTGATTTGAAATTTATTAAATTTGAAATTTTAAGATATGCTTTATAACTTGAATTTGATAAAAAGGGACTTAAATGAATATTTTAAATTTATATAAATGTAAATGGGATATTTTGTTTATTTAAGTTTGTAAATTGAAGTTGTATTTAGAGGTTATTGAAATGATTAAATAAATATTTCAGAAACTAAATATAATGAAATTAAATTGAGATATAAATGGAATTATCAAATTTAGTTTTGGAAATATGGAATATTTAAAGCTTTGAAATATATTGAAATTTAATGGTTTATTTTGAAATCGATATAATATGAAATGATTTATTTAGAAATTGAATTGAGTTGAAATTTATGAATTGAGATGGAATTAAGTTGAATTTGGAAGTCGAGTTGATTTGAATTGATTTTGTGTATTTGTGGAAACTATCTTTATTATATAAAGTATCTTAAATTATATTTAAAATTATTTTATATTATTTTATAAACTATTTTAATATAACTATTTTTAATATACATTGTTTTAATATAAACTATTTAATATAAACTATTTAATATAAACTATTTTAATTATACTAATTATTTTAATATATATTGTTTTAACTTATAACTATTTTTCATAAATTATTTTATTTTATAATCTATTTTATTATATATACCATTATTTATATCTAAACGGTTTAAGGGAAATGCTATAATTCCAAAGTGTTATGATTTCCAAAATGCTATAATTTCAAAGTGTTATGATTTCCAAAATGCTATGATTTCAATGCTGTAATTTCAAAAGTGTTTTGATTTCCAAAATGTTATGATTTTAAAGACTATGATCTCGAAACCGTTATAACTTTGGAAAGTGATATGGTTTTTGGAAATGGATATATTTGAAATGGAAATGATATCGTATTGATTTGGTTTGAAATAAAAATGATAATTTGGTTTTGAAGTATAAACTATTTTGAAATGACCGCGGTGTTATAATAACGTTTGGTTGTTAAAGAGACCGGGATCAGATATTGTCATACTCTCTGCCAATACCGAAAACCACTTTAACAACTATGTACGCGGTGGAGATTCCAGAATGAAGTAGGATGGTGGCGACGTTCTTGAGGTATATACGTGGACCCAACTCCCGTGAGTTGGCATAAGGTGGCTAAAACATGAGCGATTCACGGGCCAATGAGGTAGCACCTCTGATCGGACACACTACTTCGATACCATTCTATTACTTTATGATTGATTGGGTGCACCCCTCAGATTTTTGGGAGTGTGGCTCGAGGTGGGCTGTAGTGGCTGCTATGCGTTACCACCAGCGCGGATGCGTAATTGGTATATCTACCCTGGCATTGCCTTGTTGTGCCGTGTCACCTACCCTAGCGAGCCTTATACGAGTTTGTTTTGTACCATACCTATGGAGTGCCCTCCGACGACGCCCAGTACGGGGGAGATTATGGTACTATATAGACTATGGAAATATATAAAATGTGTTAAGGTGGAAAATGTAAAGCCTTAACGCTATTTTAATAGTTTACTTTACTATAGACATATTATAACAGCGTACTGTACTACATAGTAGATAGTTTAACGGATCCTCAGAGGATGGTCATCCCAAACATCCTTTGAGTTACTTGTATTTCAGTTGATATTTCACTTGAGTTGGATTTATTGATATAAGAATGTTAATCCTGACTCGAGTGTTTTATGTTTTTTCTTTACGCTCGGGTCAGATTGAGTGGCTCAGTGTTCGAGACTCACCTTTGGAGTTGGAGCTTCACTTGGAGATCCAGCTATATCTATTCAGCTTGCAGTTATTCAGTTGATTCCAGTGATGCATTTTGATCTTGTATTTGACTATTGTATTGAGACATCTATGTATCCGTGACTTCTGTTGCATCTTGTTTAACTCTGTTATATATATAGTAGCTTCATGAACTACTGTTCTTTTGTTTCCGCTGCATTATTTTATATTACTATGTGTCTGTGATTCTGTGATTATTTATTTACTGTATATGCTGAGTTTTGCCAAATATAAAAAATTAACAATATGATATTTCGAGCAATTCAAGTCCGACATGTGCGGATGCGAATTTTCGGATGTTACATTTTTGTTCATCTTACATATCAACTTATTGAAATTAATTTGTTAATAAAATTTAGTATAATTGGATTTTTCATAAAAGGAAAGAAATATAAATTTTAATTTAATAAGGCTTAATTAGTTAAATGATTCAGAAATTGAGAAATTGAGAATTTAATACTGCATTAGTTAATATTTGCATTTTAATTAAGGAACTAGAAATTATAAACCAATGAATGTTCAATTATATTAATTTGAAATATAGTTATTTTGAAATTAAATAAAGGTGAATTTTATTGAATATAATAAACGAAAATCTACCATTTAAAACAAACAATAGAATTTTATGATGGAAATTTGATATTTGCTATGCGTCCATCTAGACATAGAAAATGGCAAATTTTCGTCGAATAATATAGATGTTCTATCCGTTGCTAGAAATTCAGTTTAAATCGGTTAATAACAGTTGAATTTAAAAGTGTTCCGAAACCTAAATATGTCAACGTGAGAAAATTTATTTAGAACACTCTGAATAAGACTGCATAATCCGTTTCGCGAAATTCGGACGTTTCTAGCTCCGTTTGGATTTTTCCGTACGGGATAGCAACGTATATCGGTGTCAGTGTAACAACCTGGAAATTTTAATAGTTTAATAACGTAATCAAATGAAAATTTGATATTTGGAATACGTCTATATAAACATAGCAAATGTTAAATTTTCATCTAAAAATATGGAAGTTTATTTTTTGTAACTTTATTTCAATTTAAATCAGTTAATATTTGATAATGATAAAATGTTTTCAAAACCTGAATATTTTTATATAATAAACTTGTAAATCATCTTCTGAGTGGGACGTCATATTTCGTTTCTTCGAATTTGGACTGCTATTGCTTCGTTTTTCATATTTCCGACGGATTAACAGCATTTTTGGTACCGACATCGACTTTTGATAGGATGATCGTACCACTGATATCCGTATACCATTTTGATCGTCTCGTCGTGCTGATCTCTGCGGTATATTCAATTTTGTGTTTTGATGTCTGGCGCACAACAAAATTTGTGAAACGGTTCACCGTATCATTACGTTTTGAGCCTTTTTAATTCCCTGTGTCCATTCATCATCCACTCTATAAATCACATGGCCGTTGCTTTATTATTCCAGAATTTATGGGCTGACTGTCACTGTTCCCATCAATTCACGTGTTTCTTTATTTGTACGTTTCAATCTGTTCTCCTTCTCGGTAACGATAATGATATATATTAACTGTTGCTTTTAAAATTTGTCCACCTGCTCCAACTTTTCACCTTTGAACCACTTGGCCTTCCTTTCATTTAATCTCACAAAGCTATGATATAAAATAATATACAGATTTGCTACTTGCTTCAATTGAAATTTTGAAGCCACTGTCACCATTTATTTCGCCTGATAGCTTTTCCCTCCCCACCTCATAACATCCCATTTCTTCACCTTCTCCGACCGCTTGCATCTCTCCCCTTGACCACCACCGTAACCCATCTCCGCCTGAACTGTGCCGAGCACCCTGAAACCCCTGCCTTATCTCCACCTCACAGCCGTACCTATCACCCTCCACTACTTCGACGTTCCCACCACAGTTCCTCACCGACCACATCAAAAAAACCCGCACCCACCACCATTGCAGCACCTAGCTATCACACCGCCTTCCACTTGACAACCGCTGCACTCACCAGCCGAGCACCCATCTCCGCGTGACAACACCAAGCCCTACCGCTGAATCCATCACTTCCTGGCCACACGAGCAGCTAAGTTTTCCCATGCTTTGCCTTGCCAGAGCCGGTCGAGCAGCTTGCTTCTCAACCCACATGGTCCTCCCGCATCTCTGGCTTCATTTTGCACAATCACAGGTTTATATGTATAATATGTTAAAATATTTATTTAAGTTATGCTATATTTGAAACAGTTTTAATAATAATTTATATAATATATAATTTCATTTGTATGTTATATATATGCTTTGCAAGCGGTTTTCGTACTTTATGTAATAAGTATACAGTGTTGTTTAAGTGTATATATTCGGCAATGGGTTTATTTATATCAAATATGTTTTGTTAACATTTTTGGTATGTTTATATTTATATAATATGTTGTATCCACAACTTTATTAATACTTTGGAAAGTCTATGATGTGAGTTTCATAACAGAGATGAGAATATACCGTTTTACATATATATAGAAGCTATATATTACGGGTTAGTTTATAAAATATATATATAGTTATAGCATGGCAGTTATATATGAAAACTATATTAGTTTGATGTTGTTTTGTATTCTTAGGTCAGCCTGCATATTTATGCTGAGAGATACATATATGCGCATGTTAGTTACTGATGAGGTTTATATTTAATTTATGTTATGTAAACTTACTTATGTTTTGTTTTATAAATATATATATATACATATATACACATATATTTCCAGCTGATAAGCTATTTGTAAATTGTTGTTTGTATATATAAACAGGTATACTTGAATCTGGGTTTGAATAAAACATGTATAAAGATTTGTTGTATAGGTGTTTATGTGTTGGGATTTAATACTGTCTTTATATATATCAATTGTTTTGTATTTTTGAAATGACTTGTCATTGTTTGTAAAGTTGTTTTGGTAATCAGTAAAATGTTATATATTTTATTATAAAGTTGTTGTCTGGGGTGTATATGCATAGCTTAATTATATATGTGTTGAAAGTGATTTTTGAAACGGAACATGTAAGATTTTATTTATATGTGTGTAAATTTAATGCTAATTTTTTTATATATATACAGAGATTTATCATATTTGGGCTTAAATTAAATATTAATTTGAGATATGTGTTTAAATTGATTTTTAGTAAAATAATAATAATAATAATAATATAATATATATTTTGTTTCTGTTATATCAAACTGATTTTGGTTCTTGATTTCCAATTTATCAGCTTTGTTCGTCAAACTTGTTTCCATCGTGCTTTGCTTCAAAATTCGCGTTCAATCTTGCTTTGCTTCAAAATCCGTGCTTGGATTCGTATCTCATCTCATTCTGTTCTCTCTCTAGCCTCGAAAGGTGAGAAATCACTCACGATTAACGTTATTATATTTATTAAATTTGATCTCAATTGAAACGACAATTGAAATATGCTGCTGTTAGTTATTTACGTTGTTATATATGCTATTATCTGTATCTGTTCACCTGTGACATCTGCCACCATTATATGCTATTTATATTGATGATATATGCTTGTTATATTATTATCCTATCTGCTATCACTCTACAAGTTCCTTGTTAGTATAGAATTCACTATGGGTTGAAATGATACATACCCGAACGATCTGTAGAATAGGAGAAATTCGTTATGGGTTGAAATGATAAACCCAAGCGATTTTCATTGAATTGAATTTGGGATTGCGGGTTGAAATGATATATACTCCTATATATTTAAATTGCGGATTGAAATGATAAATATCCGTATCACTTGACCATACACACTGTTGGTCTATATATAAATATTTTGAAATTGATTTCTATAGTTTGAAAGGACTATATATGGTTTATTTAAATTTGAAAATATCATGTATATGAATAAGTTTTAATATAGAATGGATTGAATAATAAGATTTAAATTTAGTAAAGTTTGATTTAAGTAAATCACAATATGTTTAAGTATTTATTTAAAAATTTAATTTAAAAATAGATTTTTATAATGATTCTATAACTTGAGGGTTGGAAAGATAAATTTGAATTTATTCGAAATTGTGTTTAATTAAGAATTTTGTTTTAGTTAAATCGATTTAAAACTTATTGAATTTGAGGGTTTTAAGATACAAATTTATAACTTGATTTTGGTTCAAAGTGATTAAATGGATATGTCAAGTTTTAAATAAATCGAAGGAAATATTTATTTTAATGTAATTTAAGGTTATTAAAATGATAATGGATTCATTAAGTGAATATTTCAAAACTAAATAATAACGAAGTTAAAACAAGATATATATGAAATTATCAATTTAGTTTTGAAAGTGCTAAAATTTGGAATATATATATATATATATATATATATATATATTTGAAATGGAAATGAAATTTTGGTTTGAAGTATAAATTATTTTGAAATGACCACGGTGTTATAATGACGTTTGGTTGTGAATAGCGTATATTTCTACATTGCAGATAGTTCCGCGGATCCTTAGAGGATGGTTATCCCAAACACCCTTTAAGTTACTTGTATTTCAGTTGATAATTCACTTGAGTTGGATTTATTGATATAAGAATGTTAATCCTGACTCGAGTGTTTTGTGTTTTACTTTACGCTCGGGTCAGACTGAGCGATACAGCATTTGAGACTCACCTTTGGGGTTCGGAGCTTCGTTTGGAGATCCAACTATCGATTCAACTTTCAGCTTTTCCAGTTGATTTGTTCAGAGAGGCCATCTGTTTGCATTGGAAACTTCACTGTATTTGAGATATTCCATTGTATTTTATTTCAAACTTTGTTGTTGTAGTAGCTCCATGAACTACTATTTGTTAATCTATTCCGCTGCATTCTATTATAATACTCTGTGTCTGTGATTTTGTGATTATTTTATTTACTATGTATGCTGAGTTTTGCCAAATATAAATTAACAATCTGATATTTTGAGCAATTCAATTCCGACATGTGTGGATGCGAATGGCACGAAATACCAGTTTGTTACATGATCTTATAGGTTTTCTAGGCACTATTGATTCCTATCAGCAAGTTTCCAAATTTCTTAATCTTCTAGATCTAACAATTGGATCTCTCAAACCCAAAATAGAAAGCTAAATCAAAGCCAGAGAATTAAAGTTCTCAGTGGAAGCAACAAAATGTTGACGGCAAAAATAGATCACTATCCAAAGACATGTAAAATAATGGAGATCTAGGAAAAATTATATGAAAAGTAAAGACAAAATCAAAATTTTATAGTCATTCGACAATCTCTAGCCTATGTCCACCATAGATTTTATTGATTATATGACTGAGAGTCACTAGTACAAGGGATTGGCAAGTTCTTATAGCTTAGAACAACCAATAGTATCTGCCTTAGCGACTTTAATGTAGGAGAGAAAAAAGATAAAGAAGATGAAGTGCTAAAAGTCATTTTCCATTAGTTATTGGGTTTGCATTTATAAGGAAATCACCTAGCAGAACCAGAGGCCTATGAAATATCAAGTCCAGATCCAAGTCCAAGTATATAGAAGCAAGTACTTGGGCCCAAAAACCAATAAAAAGAACTCGGCCTTGAGTGGTCCTATTCGTGTACCTACTACTTTTTATGGAGAGAAATCCTCCCTTCTTCTATTCTACCTCCTATCTCTGATCCATTGTGTTCCAAACGCTTTTCCTTTGAGGTTGAGTCATTTTTGATAGTTTCTTGTTCTTGTCCCCATTCTTTGCTTTCTCCCAGAATATCCTTAGAGTTGTTCGTCTATTCCTCGAGAAATGTACTTTATGACAATCACTCAAGCTAGAGAACCCCATACAAGAATCTTAGAGGTCCCACGTGCAATAAAAAGCACTCGATACCGAGTGGTAGGACTCGGTACCGAGTGGTCGACCTTGCTCCAAATCTTATGGAACTTCTTGAGCGTGTTCCTATTGCCCTTCTAGGCATGTTCCTATGTTTATGGATGGTTTCGTCTTCATCTTGACGTTTTAATTCTAGTGAGAATCTACTTGGTCAAAAAGCCAGATAATAATTACTGTTTAGATAATTTGTATATTATATATTGGTTTGTTAGTTAGGTGATGGTTCTAGTAGATTAATATATATTGTCATATTCGAAATAGTTGTTTGTTCATACGCTTATATAATTAAAAAATTAACAAATAAATGGCTTAATACTCACAGCTTAAGATTATAAAAAAATTGAATTTTTTATTTAAATTAATTTAATACACATTATTTAAATAACCTAAAATATAAAATTTAAATACTAAACATTATACTATACAAATATGTTTTCAAAATTGCACATGAATTGTTTTATACCTAAAATAGTTTTTGGAACAAAAAATATATTTTTAATATATATAAATATTATTTACTTCAAATCACTTAAATAAATTTATAAAATAAATAAATATATCACAAAATATAACTTAAATTCTATAAAATTATTTTCACACCTGATCAATTTGCGACTATAAAATTAAGTTTTTCATATTAATAAAATATTAAAATAAATGCCAAAATTAAAATTCAAAAATTAAAATTGATTTTAAATTACAATATATATATATATTGAAATATTCAAATGTTGAAATATCATCTAGAATTTTCTAAAATATTAAAATATAAAATTATAATTTCAAAAACATATTATATATATAATATTATTATTTACTTCCAATTGGAAATTTAAATTAAAAAAATTAAAAAAAGTAATTTTATCGTGAGTATTATTAGACAAGTGTATTTAAATATATTTTTTTATATTTCATTCATATATATATACTTATATGTTTATTTATTATCAAATTATTTATAAGAATACATATATATATATTCTAATAATAATAATAATAATTTACTTTTGATTTTGGTTTTACAAAAAATAAATAATTAAATTTTATAATATATTTTAAATGTGTTTATATACATACACACACATACATATACATACACACACATACATATACATACATACATACACACACACACACACACACACACACATATATATATATGTTATAAATTCCACACAAATATATATATATATATATATATTTGGAGAGTGGAATATATATATATATCTATATATAATTATTTAAAACAAAATATGAATTGATATACGCAGATACACTAAATATTACATATATATATATATAATATTTTGTATACATAAGTTAAATCATATAAGCATACATTTTGATAATATATGTTTATACGAGATGAGTTGATATGTCCTCAGTACTTATACACAGGCATGTTAAACCTTGCACGGATTGCTATGCAACACATGCACGCAATGTATGTGTATATGATACACATGTGTATGTATGATATAATTTTGATTAAATAATATAAAACTATGTTATAAGTTTAAATAAAATAATGATTTTATTTAAAATTAATTTGGAAATGTTCTAAATAAATTAGACTTCATATGCCTAAAAAATACCCAATATGGAGAAAAAAAATTTAAATTCACCATTTCTTCCATTGTAGGATGGCCCCATTCCAAAACTCCTCTCCTTAAAAGAATTTCATCCTCAAAATTTCTATGAGTATGACAATACATACCAGAATTTCCAAGCATCTACTTCTAAAAATTTTCAGCAATCCTTCCCTTGCACGACTAGCGTTACAGGAACTTCCAAAGCATAGAATATACCTCCAAGCCCTTAGCATTTCAAAACTCCTCTTGTCTTATAAAATTCGCCAACACCTCATTTGCATGGCTAGCTCTTAAGAAAATCCCAAAACAACAAACACACACATACATCTCTCATATCTAACGCATCCAATATCTAAGGCATCTCATTTCTAAGGACATTCAAGCATATATATCATACCATTTACACTACAGATCTTATCTACTTCTTTCATAGCAAAATCATGCCATATAGATGCGTATACAAGTCGATAAGCATCCCAATAGCGAATAACTGCTTCCATGTACCTAATCATGTCTCAACAAAGAGGATTAAACCCAATTGCAACATTAAACCATGGATTTAAGCATGCTAAATCACATGTAACAATCTTCCCAGATAAATATGCTATATCAAACCATGCAACAAACATCCAATAAATATGCTATAGCAAACTATGCAACACGCACATGTCTAATGCAATAACATGGTATTAAAATATGTACAATCAAGTGTAGTAACTGATACCACCACAATAATACATGACTATTAATTGGAGAGTAAACTCAAATAAGTCAGTATCTAAATATACTATTGACTCTGAGTTACATCAAAATGAAATAGACTTGTATATATCCCATCACAACCCCACAACGAGCATGGATGATATGTGATCTATTTAAGATAGTCATCGCCACCTCTCTCCGAACATACTTTAACAGGTAATTATAATATACAAGCAACCAAATACAAAACAAGTAGCAACAAACAATAACAATTTACAAACATACTACCAAACATACAAAGTAAGCAACAACTAGCAATAAAATAAATCAATAACAATCAATAATCAAACAATAGTGAGAAATAATAAGCAATGATATGCAACAAAAAGCAACTAACAATGATCAATAATAAACAATCAACAAGAAAAAATAACTAGCATACAAACTAACAATCTTAAAAAACAAGCAACAATAATAAATCAACAAAAATCAATCAACAACAAATACCAGCAAATAATAGCAAGCAATAACAAAAAATAATCAAATAATGGCAAACAACAAGAAGAAATAATCAAATAATAGCAAGCAACAATAGAAAACAACAAGCATACAAAACAATGAAACATACCAAAGAGCTTATACCGACCTGCACGATAACCAAAATGGTCCAAGCATGCATGTCGAACCATAAACTCTCATGATACTGTTTGACATCCAAGATGTACAAAATGCTTAAGAAGTGTAACTCCATTCGTGAATACAATACATGATAGACTATTACACCTCCTGGTACGAAAAGAAAAATCTATACGATATACTTGATCATTGAGTCTCAAAGCTCACGAACAAATCAGGCAAATTAAGTCTTAATTTTTCCTTCCCTTCCAAACAGAACTCATTCTCCAAAGAAGAAAACTCTATTAATTAAATTATCGTTAAATGATAATCAAAAAATGCCTGGGCTCACTCGGGTTCAAACTCACCTCAACCGCACAATGTTGATAAGGATAATGTACTAAGTGTACTATGACGCTTGCCCAGGCATGTATCATATCGCCACTTAGAAGATTATCTGAATCTTCACAAAACTAGCCAAGGAGTCCTTCCCCGAGCTATTACAAGCATTCCAAACTATACTATACTATAAATAATTTTACAATGAATAAAGATCATTCAAAATAATATATGATGCCCGATCTAATCCTTTGTTTGCTCGCACGATTTCTTTGTTAAACTAGGGTCGATAACCAGACTCCTCTCATGCGAACTTTGATCCGGATCCTTGGTCAGACCATTGAAATTTCCTTGCATGACTAGAGTCGTGCTTCAAAAATCTCTCAGTCACCTCAAGAATCCAATTCAACTACTCGCCTTTAAGAATTGAGTTAAAAACTCTTGGCCAACTAGTGCAAATCACTTAGAAATCCTATGCTCAAACTAGTAATTAGAACTGGTACGTGAAGGGATCGATCCTTTGAAAATATCCCTTTAGCACATGGGATTAAACCCATCGTCAAATGTTTACTAACATAAGGACAAACAAATTCTAATACGAATGACTCCACACAAAATGCATATAATTTATTCACTTGGTCTTTGCTCATTACTAGGCATCCATCGAATCCTACATGAATGCAAATCCAAGACACACTTCATCTAGCAACCATTCATTGTACTGGTTATATGCATCAGTTACACAAGTAATGTTCATGTCTCGGACATCAGGCTGAATTCTCTTCAAGTTAGGCACGAGCATGAGCCCAACAAAACAAACACCTAGAAATTATTCTTTTATTTCAGCCATTTAGGTACTAGCGACAAGTTCTTGCTCTACAGTGATAGTTAGAGCTTTAATCATTTGCTTACTGACTCTATGAAGAGAAGTCTCAGAACTGCTCTTGTGCTTCTTGCGATCAGAAGATCGACTGGAATGAGATGGTGCCAGATGTTGTATGGGATTAGTAGCTGAAGGAGGTAAATGGGAGGCATCGCCTGGTAGCATGTCATCGCGGTGATCAGAAGGCCTATCCGAGCCTCTAGGAGGAGGAAATCTTAACCTAGAATGATGTTCAGAGGCAGAATCACATGATGGATAATCTCTGACGTAGCTACTCCTATCCTGACCGCCTCTATCTTAGCTAGACTGATAGTCGGACTTAGAATTTCGATCACTGCCCTGATGATATGAGCTTCGATAATGCCTATATGTCAGGATGCATTTTCCTCAAGAGATTGATATATGTATTTCTTCTTCTCCATGGATCCTGTAAAAGAAACAAGAGCAAATTAGCTTTGAATAGAAAGGATACAAGTCAAGTGCAGCGTAGTGTCGTGAAGTGAAAGTATGCGTGAGTGTCCTAATGTCCCCTTAAAGGACCACCTTCTGGAGCTTTGCTCATACAAATGACCTCCCTCATGCCGATGGGAGGAATGTCATCATTAAAGCGGATGGGGGAGTCCAGACCCTCGAGTCGCATGTCACCGATACCGAAAGAGCCGAACTTAGTAGGAATCGGCCCCCACTTAGAGAACGTATATGTGGAAGGAAGAGAGCAAGTTTTCTCAATATTCGTAGTAGGTGGAGGCTGTGTAGAAGTATGCGCCTTAGAAAGTTTCACGACTAGTCCCTTCTTCGAGGTAGACTATTGGTCGTTTGTGGGTTGTTCAGCCAAGGACTCATGGCCTAAGTCAGTATCGTCGTGGCTAGCTTCATCATTTTGACTTGCAATTTCGCCTTCCACGGCGTGTTCTTCCTTTTCTTCAACATTTGCTTTAAATTTTTCCCTTGGACTCGGGATTGAGGGCATATCTGCATTAGCCTCACCTCCTCCGGGCGAGTATTGTCATCATCATCATCACTAGCGGCCACTTGGACTAGACCAGTGATGCAGCTCATTTCTAGCAGATTATGGGCTAGGGTATTCTCGTCGAAGAGCAGAAATTCAATGTTTCTATCCCTTTCCAGAAGTGTCATGAGAACTCTAATAGCATCCGCAAGAGTCACGTCGCTGGGCCTCGCCAGAACATTTGAATGATAGAAAGTATATGAGTTAAGTTCAATAACTAACAAGTCGAACTCATAGTAAATGAATGAGGTAGAACTTACGTCCAGATATCCAGCTTCGAGCAAACCCAGATGGACAATGTATGTAAAACCATTCACTTTTAAAATAGCTCAACTTGTTCCATGTACCAGTGACAACTCGGCAGTTCTTTCTTGGCTCCAAGTAAGTCAACGAAGGACTTCCCTTTCGGCTCTTAAAACCGTGTCTGTACCGAATTTCCTCATTACTAGGTACTCGATGCAAATGTTAAAGCTAAACAATGTACATGCCGAGAAGAAAGGCATAGCTATTCAGGTGTAACTACATCGGAGCTAATCTTATGAATTTTAGAACCCGATGAACGAATGCGTTGAATAGTGGAGTGCAACCCGCCAAACACAAATATCTATTACAAGAAGTGTAGCTTTTTGGGGGATTATGAGCTCTCTGATGGCGAGAAAGGACTAGTACGTCATCGAATGAAATTCCATTCTTGTCGCAAATTCTATGAAGAAATCCCTAGTTAATCTTTGAAGTAACGGAATCGATGGGATCATAAAAAAGAATACCATCTTCGAGAGTGTGAGGAGCAGGTTCAAACTACGGTCCTTCTGTGGGCTCTATTGGATTTTCAGGAACTTGATGTTCAACCTGTGGATTTTCTTATTGATATGCATGCTGTGCTGGATTTTGTTGTACAAGTGAAGTCATGGTTAAACTTGACTCGACATCAGATTCAATGTATTTCGAAGTAGATGGACTCGCAGCAAAGGAGGCAAGATGCTCGAAACGTCCGTGCTCCATCTCTATAAAAACTCAATTACCGTTAATATCAGGATAACTACAAGCACTACCCCCATGCTAAAATGGAATCTATTGCAATGTTGTGCAATTTAAAATTTTGATATTATATCATAGTTCAATTTAAATTCTAGATACCACCCAAAGTGACCATCATCGCTGACTATCCCGACGAGCTTTGCGCAACAGCTATTCATCGAGACTCAAGATAAAACATTTGGAAAATGGGAGTGTTTGTCGACAAAGCTCAAACATAAGTAGAACTCAAAATAAAAATCTATCCAAGGGTCGATCCAAGACCCTTGGGTGGATATTTGGCCAAAAACAAACGACATCTTCTTGCCTCCGATTCTAAATCACAACCGCCAAAGTTGGCCTCCCATCCACATCCAAGTCCGCCTCCGTTCATTGATTCAGGCCATTACCTACCTATCATGAATCAGGGTTAGGTTTTGGATTGGGTTTGGTAGCAAAATTGAACCTTAGATCTAGATCGATGGATCGAGTTCAACCAAGGGCAGTCTAGAGGTAGGTGGAGATGAGCGTTGGCGGTCTCAAGTTCAAGTGGATTCTAGCGATTGGGGATGAGAGCAAGGTCAACTCGTAGGCATAAGAATTTTAATGGCGAGCTTAAAAGTTAGGTTATATAACCCGCACCCAAGTATGTAAATATATGTATATATATACATGAATATGCATGTCAGAAGTTGTTTAAGAACATGCATGTGTATGCGTGAATGTGTACATATCCAATGCCTGACAACTAAGATCAAAGAAATCAGATTCAAAGAGCATACTCTAGATTTATAATGCCAGATGCTAGTGGAGTATCATGATGAATATCTATAGACATAACTTTTCACAAAATCGATCCTTAAGAAGGATAGCGACCATTTGAAGTACATAATGGAATTCTTCAGAGCGATCCTAACTTGTTTCGATTCAAAGCACGTCATGTTTGAAAAGAGATGTACTTTAGGGAGCAACTGTTAGCCAGCCTTTTGAACATACAATATTTGTATGGGTTGGACGAGTAAAATTTGGATTTATGAAGGCAAGAAGCCCGGAGAGATAGCTCAAGGGTCCAAAAACCAAGCATAAGCAAAGTCGTGGGACAAGGGCAAAGCCTACTGAAGGGTTTGGAGGAACCGATCCAACAAAGTGTTAGACCCATACCGATCCAAGAAACCATCTCCAAACTTGCGCAACATCTTCCTACCTACTCTACTTGATGTTAGAAGCCTATTCCAAGTGTTGCTTTCTTGTTCCCATGCAATTCTCTATCGATCTCCATGGGCACTATAATCAGCAACTTTGCTTCTCTATAATCCATCATTTGGACTTAGGAACAAGCATATAATGATGCAAACAAGTATGGAATCACGAAGCTAACCATCAGGCAATCTAACATGAAGAGCTCAAGACAGCCAATTTGGTTATCCTGTGGATTGGTACCGATCCAAGCCTATGGATCGGTACCGAACCAAGATAATTGTTGATGCGGTGACCTACTTTTGTGGAGAAATAGTCTATGGCATGGAAAACGATATGGAGATCTTTTGGGTGAGATTTTAAGCCTCCCACGTCTATAAATAGAGGGGCAGGGCTCATTTCTAAGGATCTTTTGGCTCTTACTTTCCCTAACTCTAATTTTTTGTAATCACTTTCAAATTTATCCGATCGTAAGAACTCCTACTTGTAATCAACAAGTTATTCAACAAAATCACTAAGTGGACGTAGGGAAAGATTAGCCGAACCACTATAAATTGCAGTGTGTTCTTTCCTGCTCGTTTTATTTAAATTTCTTCACTTTTTATTCTCTACTTAATCTTCTGGATGTTTGTGCCCTTTTTTTGGTTCAAACAACTGTCAAATTCAAAACTAACCAATTTGAGATCTTGAGTTATAATTTGACTATAATGCTAACTATCAGAAATAAAATATAAAGTGGACGTAAGAACTTGATTTAGTTGAACCATTATTGTGTATTCTTTCTCTCTACTTTCAGCTTCTTACCTTACAAATTTCATTTTTGATTGATTGCGGATGTTTTCCTATTTCAGGTGCAAACAAGTCCATTTTGATTTGTCATGATGGTCGTTTAAATTTCTATGTCCAATTTTTGAAATAGGAGTTTTGAAGTCGTCTAGTTTTGCTCCTATTAGATTATTATTAAAAGTAAGGTTCCTTTTGAAATCTTCATAAGGTTTATAGGGGTCAATTGCAAGATCATTTTTTTTGTAAAAGATACGGAAAAGTTGGAGCATTTCATATTTTAAAGCTATAGGTAATAACTACACAAGTTTCCAGAAGGAAATTTTGTCCCTAAGTATAATACATGATTAAGACCAGGTTTGAAGATGTTAAATAAAGAAATAATGTCCTACTATAAAGAGGAAAATCTGACGATGAGGTTTATGTATGTTATAATTCCCATTTAATAAAAGTTTGTGATGATTTCTTTCGAAATTTCTTTCTTTCCATCCAAGAATTTCCAAATCTATTTACATAATAAAGAGATGTTCATAATTTTTAGACTAGTAATTCTTAAACTGCCTGGATTTTTAGGTATACAGACTTGACCCTAGTTAATTAAATAATTCAAATTGGAGCACTTTTACACCCTTTTCATAAGAAATTTCTTCTTATCCTACTAACTTTTACTAATAACCCAATTGGGACACTTATAATAAGAGAGCCAATAGACAAAAATGGCCAATAAAACCAAGTTTACCGACATCACTCCTCATGCTCTCGAAAGGCAGTTTTCTTTCCAATGTTACTTACTATTGATCTTGCCATTACTTCCGTACTAATCTTAACTTCTTAGTTTAGTATGCTTTAGGGGAATTCCTAAGTAGTTTATAGGGAATTGCATTATTTTACAGTTTAAAGATGCATGCTACACCATTTTCCAGGTTTATGTTGACATTCAATACAAGAACCAAACTTATGTGAAAGTTAATATTAAGTCCAGATAAAAGTTTAAAATTGTATAAAATTAATTTTGGTGGTGTGATATGTTGATAGAGAGAAAGGAGCTAAATAAAAGTGTGTCATCCTTTGAAGAGAAGGTATGCCAGCAAAAGTGATATCCTCTCTTAGTTTAGGTAGAATGTTATCATCTATAACAAGCTTAATTATGTTACAAAAAAATCTACAACAATGTTAAATAATAAGAAAGATATGGCGCCATCTTGTCTAGGTCCACATTTTGATTGGATACTGTTATTTTTAATTCCATTGACTAAACTAGAGAAGACACTAGTTTTAAGGATAAGACTAATCTAGGGAATACATCTATGACTAAGCCCCTAGCCCTTAGGGTGTCAAGTAGGAAACCCCAGTCGATCAAACTAAAGACTTTGGCAATATCTAATTTGATGGCATCATATGTGGTTTTGTTTTTGTCACAAAAGTTTTTGAACTGTCATTTCTAGAAGAAAGAAGTGAAGTGTTTTGGTTATGTATTCTCAGAGGAAGGGTTGCCAGTAGATCCGATTAAGATTGAAGTAGTGAATAGCTGGAAGAGACCCGAGATAGTGACGAAGATAAAGAGTTTCCTTGGGTTGGCTGGTTATTATTGGAGGTTCATTAAGGATTTTTTGCGGATAGCGGCACCGATGACCAAGCTGACAAGAAAGGATGTGAAGTTTGTGTGGACCAATAAGTGTAAGGAAGCATTCCAGAGTTCGAAACACTTATTGACCTATGCACCAGTGTTGGCTGTTTCGGAAGGGAATCAGGATTTAGTGGTTACATCGATGCGTGTGGAACAGGACTAGGAGCTGTGCTGATGCAAAGAGGTAAAGTGATTGCCTACGCTTCTAGACAGCTTAGACCGCACGAGTTCAGATATCCGATGCATGATTTAGAATTGGCTACAGTTATTTTTGCTTTGAAGGTGGGAGATATTACCTTTTGAGAGAAAGGTTTGAGTTACATATGAATCATAAATCACTGAAGTATTTGTTCTCTCAGAAGGAGTTGAACCTGAGACAACAAAGGTGGTTAGAGTTTATTACTGCTTATGATATTGGGATTGAGTACACACCGGGGAAAGGCAACAAGGTTGCAGATGCACTTAGCAGGAAACATCAGAATGCAGTTTTGGCGATGATTGAGTGGAAGGATTTGGAAGCATTAGCAGATTGCAATGGAGATCCGAGGCTGGGTCTAGTGGAGATACAGTTTTATTATCTTGTTTGGAAGTTCGACCAGTGATGATCGAGAGGATTGCTTCTAATAGATAGAGGATCCAGTGTTAGCTGAACAGATCAGGAAGTTAAGAAATGGAACCGAGATTGATGATTTGAAAGATTTCAGTCTTGACCAGAATGGGAGGTTGAGAAAGAAAGGAAGATTATCTATTTCCAGTGTAGGAAACATAAGGAAAGATGTCTTAAAGGAATGCCATCTTTCAAAGTTCTCCATCCAGGAGGTACTAAGATGTATCAGGATATGAAGAGGAGTTTCTTTTGGGAAGGTATGAAGCGGGATATTGGCTTGTGTGTAAAGCAATGCTTGATTTGCCAATGAAAAAAGGTCGAACACCAGAAACCAAGTGGGTTGCTTTAGCCATTCGATAATCCGGTATGGAAGTGGGATTCTATTTCCATGGATTTATTGACGGGTTGCCAGGGTCAAACAAAGGAAATGATAGTATATGGGTCATAGTGGACAGATTGACCAAAAGTGCCCATATCATTCCAGTTAAGTCAACAAGAACGGCACCTGTTTTGGCAAGGTTGTTTATGAAGAATGTAGTTAGACTGCATGGAATTCCTAGTAACATAGTTAGTGATAGAGATCCTTTGTTCACCAGCGAGTTCTGGAAGAGTCCGTAGGATGTTTTGGGAACCAAGCTCAAGATGAGTACCACTTACCATCTGCAGACAGATAGGCAAACAAAATGAGTTAACAAAATCTTAGAAGATTTGTTGAGGGCTTGTGTTCTAGATTTTGGGAGATCATGGGAAGACCATCTGCATTTAGTTGAGTTTTCGTATAACAACAGTTATCAGACTAGTATTGGGATGGCACCGTTTGAAGCTTTGTATGGAAGGCCATGCAAATTTCCCGTATGTTGGATAGAGACTGGTGATAGGTTGGTTCTTGGTCCAGACTTAGTCAGAGAAGCCGCAGAAAAGACTGAGGTCATTCGGGCTAGAATGAAGGAGGCTCAGTCTAGGCAGAAAAGTTATGCAGGTAAGAGATGGAAGGATATAGAGTTCTCAGTTGGAGATCAGGTTTTAGTCAAGGTATCACCGATGAAGGGTGTGATCAGATTTGGAAGATCGGGAAAGTTAGCACCGAGATTCGTTGGACCTTTTCCTATTATTGAGAGGATCAGGAAACTCGCATATAGAGTTGAGTTACCAAGCAATTTGGCTGGAGTCCATGATGTTTTCATGTTTCTCATCTCAGAAAGTATGTTAGAGACCCGAAGATTGCTATTGCATCGACTATGCTAGATGATCTAGTGGTAGAACCGGATTTGATTACAGTGAGGAAGCCAGTTTGCATTGTTGCAAAAGATGAGAAGAGGCTTAGAACTAAGACGGTCAGATTAGTCAAAGTCCAGTAGAGCTACAATGACAGGGACTATACTTGGTATATTGAGAGAAGGATTAAAGATACTAATCCTGATTTGTTTGATGGTATGTTTTACCTTCTTGTTCGATTTTTGTGTACCTTATCGTAATTTCGAGGACAAAATTCTTTAAGGAAGGGAGTCTGTAACATCCTAGATTTTTGGTAACATTATTTAGGATATTTAATTAGTTAAATTAAATAAAATAATGTGTTGATTAGGGGATTGAGATTTGATTTAATTAAGGGTAGCCGTGCCATTTAACTATAAATTAAAAGAAGGAGTTTAAATTGAAATAGAGGAGGGGTAAAATAGAAAGAGACCATTCCTATATCCTTCAAACCTTGGCCGTGTAAAATTTTACACGTTCATTTCATTTTCGAATTTTTAAATTAAGTGGCCGACCACCATTAACAAGGAAGAGAAGAAGAAAAGCCAGGAAGAAGCTAAATCAAATCAAATCTACCCACATCTCAATCTCTATAATATCTAAAGCTAAGGTGAATAATGTTTACATCTCATTTTTTATCGTGTTTTCGATTTTAATATGAATTTCGAATATTTTGCATTGATTTGCCATGTTTTTGAATGATGGAATGATTATATATACATGTTGATGATTTATGTATATTTATATGGATTTATGATATGTTTTAAGGTGAAAACCCTATAAAATGACATTCAAGTGCCTTGTGAATTTTTCTGAAGGTCACAAATATTATTTTGGAGATGGGTTTTAATTTTTAGAATTTTCTGAAATTATGTGGAATTTATATGAATTTTCTAGTAAAAAAAATGTTAATTTGGGTTAATAATTATTTTCGGCTAAATAATAAAAGATTAGGGTCTGAAATTTTTATATGTTGAAAAACATATTAAAAGAGATTTTCTGGAATTTTTGTAGAATTTTCCTAAGTGTTATAAGGGTTATATAAAATTATTTAAGGCATGAGACTTAAATGTTTATATAATTTAAAGCGGAAAATGAGCTTTTTGTAAAATAACTTAAATTATTAAATCTGGAAAGTCGGCAGCCCTTTTGACAAAGTGCGGTACTTTTTATTGGTAAAGAAAGAGGCAACCAATCATAATTAGACATGTAAGGCAGGTTAGGTGAAAAGAACTATTTGCTACATGTTTTTCACTATTTCGACAACATTGGCACTAGGTTCCACCTCCTCATCTTCCCTTTCGACATAGTCGAAACAATGCACATGGTATTAGTTTACTGGTACGTAGTGAATTGAATGTGGGCGGAAGGTAGCGATTCGAAACCAGGGGTTTCGAAGGGGTTGAGACAGTCCTTTGTTTTTAAAATTAAAAAATACGCCTGCTTGCTTTCGACTAAAAGGCTTTCGACGAAGTAGATTTCGACCAGGACAAATGATTTAATGGAAATGGTTTCGATTGGGTTGCGCCTCTATTTTCAAATAATTGCTTTCGACTAAGTCGAAACCTTTTGATGCCGCCTTTTTACCTTTCGACCCAGTTTGTTTCGAAAGGGTTGTTTTGTTTTCCTAAAATCTGGCCACCTCTCCAATGCTTTCGAAGGGATGGTTTCGATACCATCACTTCATTACTGAAGTGACCCACTTCTCTTATCATATATTTATATAGAATTTTCTGTTAACAATTTTTTTTTTTTACAATACACATAAATATACTTTACAATGGATCACTTCTCTTAATTTAATTCCCCCAAGATCCTGAATTTTACTAATATAAATATATCAGTATTTAAATAAATTCTATCATTTACATATATGAAGATATATAAATGGTTCTTTGCTTTTCAGAGTGATTAAACAGCAAAGAAACTCTTTCCCACCTTAATTCTCATATTAGAGATTTGGTGTCACATAGCTTTTTCTATTTATCATATATATATTTCTTTTTAGAACTCCAGCTTGATTAACTTTAGGATTAAATATTACTGGTTCTCTTATTTTCTTGTTCTACCTCACAAATTAATTGACTCCTGAATTTACAAGCCATACCTTTTAATCCTGGGATTTTTGTGATTTGATACATATTGTTCTATATTAAGTAAGAAGTGTTCAACCTAACTCATGTTTGTTAGGTTAGCTTGTTTTACTTATTTCAATTTCAAACAGCTTTTATATCAGAGGGAATGTCCATGTTTTGATTTATAAGTTGCAATAATCATGTGGGTGTTTGTAATGACAAGCTAATTCTTAAGGCTAGCAGAGGAAAACAATACAGTCATTTCAAAATGCTAACTCAAACTATCATGCTAAACAGAGACTAAGGTCATGTGTGCAGACAGTAAACTCAAGGCAAAGTGAATAAAAAGAATCAGACAAAATGCAAGTCTTCCAGGTGAACTTATGATGAAGATATTTGATATATTCTAATGAAGAGAACAATGTGGTGGTCACTGTTCTATTGAATGGTGGAAATGCTCAATACAAACAAGACCATATGCATTTATAATTTATCAAAGGTTTTGATTATGACCCAATACTACCAGATTTGAATTAAGTATCAAAATAGCAGGAATTAGCTAAGCATAGGTGCAGTAGAGTCTACAATTACTAAGCAGGTAAATGAGCTTATTACTCCAAGCAATACATGTTTTCACCGGGGAAATCAAATGCCCCACCAGATTCAGGCTATGCCTTTCAGCCTTGCATGGACCTATATCAATTATAAGTCATGGTTAAGCCTACTGGTTAGCCAGTTTAGATTCAACTCAATCTTTATGAATTCATTGATTTCTTTACTCTATTCTTTTCTTCCTATGATGGATTCTGCTCTACCATTTTTTTTTAGGTTCATCAAACATTTCTACAGGAGACATGAGCACATATCAAAATTACATGACATGATCTCCAAAATCTTTCTCCACCAGAAACTATGCAGATTTAACTCTTTTAAAATAACAACCCACATATGCAAGTATGAATAATACTTAAGGATTCCTACAAGTTCACTTCTCAGAAAAACAAATACATAGCAATCCAGATAATACTTAAACCATAATGATATTTTTGGCTTGGCCTAATTATTACAACATATCTGCCAAAGACTCCTTAAACATTCTAAATGCAAGCAATCTTCAATTGCCCAAGCACACAAGTTTCCTATGCATCCTTTCCTGCAGCAACATCTAGAGCTGCCTCCATAGAAATGAGACACCCCAGATGTTACAAAGCAACAAATAGGGTCAGAATATAATTCTGGTATGAGTGAAATCAAAATGCAATATTTTGTCATTTTTAAATTGCAGTGCAGGGTATTAAAATACTTGGAGATATTTGAATTTATGATATAACTGGATAAATATTTATATCTAAACTCCTACCACATTCATGCACACAAGCATCCATTCAATCATTCAATCCAGTATACATGTACACCCATTCTTATGGAATTAACTCATTTTAATTTCCATAACTCAACATTAAAACTTGATTTATTAATTTAATTTGGTCATATCTCTTTTGCCATTGAACACCATGTGTGCATTGCAAGGGACTCAATTCTGTTAACCCCTGCACAAAGGCCTATAGGACTTAAACAAGTCATGCACATACCCATCACACTCCTTATGATGAATAGATCAAGGCTTTTCTCCTAGATTAGTTTTATAATCTAGTGACCAGTCTCATTTCTTATTTCAGAAAGATTTTATTAACTCCTTGATTGCTTTTACTTCCTTTCCTTTCTATAAATCAGAGAGAGAGTTAATCTTACTCAGGGATTTCAACTGACCCTACATTCATTCATGAAAATCATGTTTTCATTTCATTTTTCTTTCCAGTTGTCTCATTCAAAATTTGTTTTATCACTTGTATACTTCTGTATTCCAGAATGTCATGATCTCTTAACAAATCCAGTAGAATTTCATTAAAAATTCTTATGCTTAATTCTATTGTGAACATAGGGTAAGGTTTTTAGAGAAAAACCCCAAAAATATTTTTAGTCTTAGATCTGAACAAATCAGCACATAAATAATTTATTGCATTGTTCATTTCTAATTTAAAACAAACTAGACATAAGCATGAACCTCCTTTGTTCACACTGCCTGGCTTATCTTTCAATTTTACCCTACTTCATAATAAAATTGTATTTATCTTACCATCATAAATACAAACTGATAGTTTATGATACTGGATCCATCCCAGAGATCATGGCATTACTATTATCAAACAATCAAATGAAGCATATCAAAGCATCAACCAAAAATCTATCAATACACCAACCATGCTCAGCATTCATTAATTTCAGAGAAAGTAAAACAAGTTGATCAAGCACAAAAGAAATAAAATGGCTGCCCTTAACTTGGGTCTTAATGCCTTAGTCTCATGAGATTGATTAATCACTCACCTTTCCCTTCTTTTTCCCGAGATTACCTAAGTTTGCAAACAGTGTATGTTCTTCTTCTTTTTTTTCTTTTAATATGTTTCTGTTTTTCCTCAGAGAGAAAAACCTCTGCTTCTTTTCTTGATTTAAATCATTTTCACTAGGGTTTTACTGAAGGGAAAAACCCATTTTATCCTCACATCACTCAAGAATTATGTGTGTGCTGTTATGGCTAAATGTGCCATTTCCCCCTGGTTTCTATTTCTGGTAAAAGCAGTTATCCACTGCTTTTCCCTAGTACATGCAATTTGCATGTTTCATTTGTACATTATTTTCATGTGGCTTGTCTTTCAAAATTTTACTTATGTATAACTAATATAAAACTGGTTTTTAAAGCATTATAATTTATCAAAGAATATATCATCTTTTTCCTTACCTAATTGTTGAAAACAATTTTCTCTTTACAGAATTATTTTTATTTTCTTTATGTTAAACTGTATTATATACATGTATATCCTCTTTATCAATTAACCTCTAGTTAATGTCTCAAACCATATGTTTTCTCTGGATATGTAAATGTATACATATTCTTAATTACTCTGGTGTTCTTTCTTTACTTATCTTATGTTTATTCTTTCTGGGTATATATATATACATATATATAAATACAACATATGGTAACATATGTCCATATATACACTCAATTATATATCCTCTTCTCTCTGAAATTCTATTTCTTATTACTGTTTATATCCAAGATACATATATGCATATGTATACATGTGAATATAAGACTTACTCAATTCAACTATTATTACTTTTTAACTCATTCTCAATATTTATCTCCAGACTACATATACATATTTGGTTTTTGAAAGTTTTCTTTTTTTTTAATTATTCTAATCTCAATAATTTGGGTCTTCACATACTCCCCTCCTAAAAGGAATTGTGTCCCACAATTATTCTCTCATACATTTCCATCTAAATGTATACAAAGCTCAATTTCTATTTTAAATGAAATTTCAGGAACTCATTCATTCTTAATCAATCAAATATACATAAATAAATTTTTTTTAAACATACCTCAAGCAGAAAACAGCTTAGGATATTTATCCTTTATCCTCTCTTCAGCCTCCCAAGTGCAATCATTCCCATCCAAACTCCATTGGATTTTAACTAGTTTAATTATTTTATTTCTCAGTTTCTTTTCTTCTCTAGCCACAATGCCCACTGGTTCCTTTTTATAAACCAGATTTTCTTGAATTTCAACATGTGTTGGAGATTCAAGAATGGACTCTTTATCATGCACCCATTTTCTCAATTGGGATACATGAAATACATCATGTATTTTGCTCAATTCTTCTGGTAACTTCAACCTATAAGCTAAAGTCCCTATTCTTTGAACAATTTCATATGGTCCTACATACCTTGGTGACAGTTTCCCTGCTTTTCCAAATCTCAATATTTTCCTCATTGGTGAAACTTTGAGAAACACATAGTCTCCCACCTCAAATTCTACTGGCCTTCTCTTTTTATCTGCATAAGCTTTCTGTCTCTCTTGAGCTACTCTCATTCTTTGCCTCACTAATTCAATTCTTGCAGAAGTTTCTTTTACATGGTCTGGTCCAAGCAACACCCTTTCACCAGCCTCCATCCAACATGCAGGAGATAAACAAGGCTTCCCATACAAAGCCTCAAATGGAGCCATTCCTATAGTGGACTGGTAGCTATTATTATAAGCAAACTCAGCTAAATAAATATGATCTTCCCAGTTGCCTCCAAAATCAAGTATGCATGCTCTCAACAAATCCTCTAAAACTTTATTAACAATCTCAGTTTGCCTATCAGTTTGTGGATGGTAGGATGTGCTTAAGCTTAATTCTGTCCCCATAGCTTCTTAAAAGCTACTCCAAAACCTTGAAGTAAACAAAGTATCTCTATCACTAATGATAGTCTTGGGGATGCCATGCAATCTTACTATCTCCTTCACAAACAATTGAGCTAGCTTGTGAGCATTTCTGTTTGAACTTATTGGGATGAAGTGTGCTGTTTTTGTGAGTCTATCAACCACTACCCAAATACTATCATTTCCCCTCCTTGTTCTTGGCAAACCATCCACAAAATCCATTGATATACTCTCCCATTTCCAAGTAGGCACTTCCAAAGGTTGCAATAGGCCTGAGGGTCTTTGATAGTCTGCCTTTACTTGTTGGCATGTCAAGCAATTTGCCACATATTTTGCTACTGCTCCTTTCATTCCTGGCCACCAATAGTTTCTCTTGAGATCATGGTACATTTTTGTACCACCTGGATGGATAGTATACTTTGTTTTGTGATGCTCATCCATAACTTCTTGCTTTAGTTCCTCTACATTTGGTATGCAGAGTTTCCCCTTTTTCCTTAAGTATCCTTTATCATCTACCTCATAGTTTTCCACTGTCATGCCTTGGGATATCATGTTCCTTTTCTCCTTCAAATTTATATCTTGATTCTGCATTTGTCCTATTTTATCAACCAGTGTTGATTTTAAGGATATGAGGCTTAATTTACCATATTCAATCATCTTACTGTGTGTCTTATCTGATGCACTAGTTTCTTCTTTCACTTCCACCTCACTAAGAATTGTCAAATCCTTGAACTCTGCCATCATTAAGCTTGCCAATTTAGCTTGATGTCTACTTAATGCATCTGCTACTTTATTAGCTTTTCCAGGGGTATACAATATATCAAGATCATAGGCAGCTAGAAATTCTACCCACCTATGTTGCCTCATGTTCAAGTCTTTTTGGGAAAACAAATATTTAAGTGACTTGTGATCAGTAAACAATTCAAACTTAGCACCCAATAAATAATGTCTCCATAGTTTCAATGCATACACCACAGCAGCTAGTTCTAAGTCATGTGTAGCATACCTAGTTTCATTTGGCTTGAGTTGCCTTGATGCATAAGCTATGACTCTACCATGTTGCATAAGCACTGCCCCCAGTCCAGATCCACTAGCATCTGTGTAAACTACTAATTCTTCATTGCCCTCTGGCACTTGTAAAACTGGAGCTTCTACCAGTGCCTTCTTTAGTGATATGAAAGCTTGTTCACACTTCTCTGTCCACACATAGGGTTGCTCCTTTTTAGTTAACTTGGTCAATGGGATAGCTATCCTTGCAAAATCTTTTATAAATCTCCTATAATAGCCTGCCATTCCCAAAAATGACCTCACCTCAGTTACTGATTTGGGTCTACTCCAAGATTGCACTGCCATCACCTTATTTGGGTCTACACTAACCCCTTGTTGTGATACTATGTGCCCCAAAAAATTTACTTCCTTCTGCCAAAATGTACATTTAGAGAATTTGGCTTTTAAATCATGTGCCCTCAGTCTAGACAAAACCAGATGCAAGTGTTTTGCATGTTCTTCTTCTGATTTTGAATACACTAATATGTCATCAATAAAGACAACCACAAATTTATCTAGAAAATCTCTAAATGTTCTATTCATTAAATCTACAAAATATGATGGTGCATTTGTCAATCCAAAAGGCATCACCAAAAATTCATATAATCCATACCTTGTGTTGAAGGCAGTATACTCAATACTCTCTTCTTCCACCTTCATCTGATGAAACCCAGAGGCTAAATCTAGCCTTGAAAAGACTTTTGCTCCATTTAATTGATCGAATAGATCATCAATCCTAGGAAGTGGGTATTTGTTTTTAATGGTGACTTTGTTTAATTCCCTATAATCAATGCACATTCTCAAAGTACCATCTTGCTTCTTCACAAATACAACTGGAGAACCCCAGTTTGAACTACTAGGCCTTATGAAACCTTTCTGCTCCAGTTCTTCCAACTGATGTTTCAATTCCACAAGTTCTTTAGGACCCATCCTAGTAGGTTTCTTGATGATTGGACTAGCTCCGGGGATTAATCTTATTTGAAATTCTACTTGCCTATTTCCTGGAACACCTATGACTTCACCAAAGACATCTGGGTATTCATTTATAATTTTTATGTCTTCCAGTGTTAATTCTTTCTCAGTCATGCTATATATTTGGTTAAGGTAATTGATTTTAGCAATTTCACTCATGATTATAATATTCTTACCATTTTCTGTTTTCAGAGAAATAGTGAAATTTTCCAAATTCAAAATTGCTTTGAATTTGCTCAACCAATCTACCCCTAAAATAATTCCTATTCCAGGGTATTTCAATACATACAAATCAGATTTAAACACATTTCCTCCTATGTTTAATTCTACCCCCAGACATTTTAATCCTAGCAAACAAGAGCTACCCAGTGGGCTTTGAATAAACAAGGGATTATCAACTAAATAGCATGTGAGAGTCAATTTATTCACTATGTCTTGGGATATTAATGAATGTGTTGCTCCAGTGTCATATATAACTGAGATGGGGTGATCTTTAATTAGAAGTATACCTTCCAATTGTCCAGAACTTCCCACTGCAGTTGCTTTTGCTTTGCCCTCAAGTGCTCCTACCTTTGCTCCCCTTTTGAATTCTGGGCAGTTCCTTTTAATATGGCCTTCCTTCCCACAGTTATAGCAGCTGAATGGTGCCTTCTTGGCTGCTTGACACTTATTACTCATGTGTCCTTCTTTGCCACAATTATAACAAGTGACCTTCTTCTTAGCTTCCCCAGTGGTTGTTCCTTCCATTTTCTTATCCATATTCTTTTTGTCATAGGGATGTGTCCTATTTTTCCCTTTCTTTTGATTGTTAGCCCTCATGCTCCTAAATTTTTCTCTTGCATTGTCATGTTGTTCAAAGGAAAGAGCAAGGTCTATGACTTGATCAAATGTTTTATCCTTGTATGGTAACATTGCTCTACCCAGACCTGCATTTAGTCCTTGGATAAATCTTGAATTCTTTGATTCTTCATCTCCTATAAGCATAGTTCCATACTTGGATAAGCTCTCAAATTTTTTGAGTGTATTCAGTCACACTCATTGGTCCCTGCCTTAGCCTTATAAATTCCTCAAGCAATGTTGCCTTAGCTGTTGCTGGAACGAACCTTGCCTCAAGCATCTCCTTGAATTGATCCCATGTTATCTCATTTTCTGGCCTTCCTGTGATGATCACCTCCCACCAATCTAAAGCTGCTCCTTTAAGTCTCCTTGAAGCTATCTGCCTCTTCCTTTGGTCATTAACTTACATATCTGCAAATATCCTTTCCAAAGTTCTTAGCCATATCTGCACTCCCTTAACTCCCTCGGTGCCTTCAAAATCCTTGCCTCCTAAATTTGAGAATGTCTTCAACAGTTTGGCTAGTTCCTCATGAGGATTCTCTTCCCTGTGCACTGCTCCCTCTCTAAATGCCCTCACCAAATCTTGCAAATTGACCACTGGTGTTGTATTGGAGGGTCCTGCTCCACGACTTGGTGGTCTTCCTACCATGATTCACTATTCAATTGCATAGCTAGTTAGTCATTTTTCTAATTTAATTATTTTATGCAATTCATTTCTACTGTGGATATTTATTTCCATCATTATTGTATATATACTTTTTTTTTTAATATTTTACCCCCATCAAGAAAATTGGATAATATATTTATGCTATGTTTTAACAACATAGCTCTGATACCAACTGAAGTGACCCACTTCTCTTATCATATATTTATATACAATTTTCTGTTAACAATTTTTTTTTACAATACACATAAATATACTTTACAATGGATCACTTCTCTTAATTTAATTCCCCAAGATCCTGAATTTTACTAATATAAATATATCAGTATTTAAATAAATTCTATCATTTACATATATGAAGATATATAAATGGTTCTTTGCTTTTCAGAGTGATTAAACAGCAAAGAAACTCTTTCCCACCTTAATTCTCATATTAGAGATTTGGTGTCACATAGCTTTTTCTATTTATCATATATATATATATTTCTTTTTAGAACTCCAGCTTGATTAACTTTAGGATTAAATATTACTGGTTCTCTTATTTTCTTGTTCTACCTCACAAATTAATTGACTCCTGAATTTACAAGCCATACCTTTTAATCCTGGGATTTTTGTGATTTGATACATATTGTTCTATATTAAGTAAAAAGTGTTCAACCTAACTCATGTTTGTTAGGTTAGCTTGTTTTACTTATTTCAATTTCAAACAGCTTTTATATCAGAGGGAATGTCCATGTTTTGATTTATAAGTTGCAATAATCATGTGGGTGTTTGTAATGACAAGCTAATTCTTAAGGCTAGCAGAGGAAAACAATACAGTCATTTCAAAATGCTAACTCAAACTATCATGCTAAACAGAGACTAAGGTCATGTGTGCAGACAGTAAACTCAAGGCAAAGTGAATAAAAAGAATCAGACAAAATGCAAGTCTTCCAGGTGAACTTATGATGAAGATATTTGATATATTCTAATGAAGAGAACAATGTGGTGGTCACTGTTCTATTGAATGGTGGAAATGCTCAATACAAACAAGACCATATGCATTTATAATTTATCAAAGGTTTTGATTATGACCCAATACTACCAGATTTGAATTAAGTATCAAAATAGCAGGAATTAGCTAAGCATAGGTGCAGTAGAGTCTACAATTACTAAGCAGGTAAATGAGCTTATTACTCCAAGCAATACATGTTTTCACCGGGGAAATCAAATGCCCCACCAGATTCAGGCTATGCCTTTCAGCCTTGCATGGACCTATATCAATTATAAGTCATGGTTAAGCCTACTGGTTAGCCAGTTTAGATTCAACTCAATCTTTATGAATTCATTGATTTCTTTACTCTATTCTTTTCTTCCTATGATGGATTCTGCTCTACCATTTTTTTAGGTTCATCAAACATTTCTACAGGAGACATGAGCACATATCAAAATTACATGACATGATCTCCAAAATCTTTCTCCACCAGAAACTATGCAGATTTAACTCTTTTAAAATAACAACCCACATATGCAAGTATGAATAATACTTAAGGATTCCTACAAGTTCACTTCTCAGAAAAACAAATACATATCAATCCAGATAATACTTAAACCATAATGATATTTTTGGCTTGGCCTAATTATTACAACATATCTGCCAAAGACTCCTTAAACATTCTAAATGCAAGCAATCTTCAATTGCCCAAGCACACAAGTTTCCTATGCATCCTTTCCTGCAGCAACATCTAGAGCTGCCTCCATAGAAATGAGACACCCCAGATGTTACAAAGCAACAAATAGGGTCAGAATATAATTCTGGTATGAGTGAAATCAAAATGCAATATTTTGTCATTTTTAAATTGCAGTGCAGGGTATTAAAATACTTGGAGATATTTGAATTTATGATATAACTGGATAAATATTTATATCTAAACTCCTACCACATTCATGCACACAAGCATCCATTCAATCATTCAATCCAGTATACATGTACACCCATTCTTATGGAATTAACTCATTTTAATTTCCATAACTCAACATTAAAACTTGATTTATTAATTTAATTTGGTCATATCTCTTTTGCCATTGAACACCATGTGTGCATTGCAAGGGACTCAATTCTGTTAACCCCTGCACAAAGGCCTATAGGACTTAAACAAGTCATGCACATACCCATCATACTCCTTATGATGAATAGATCAAGGCTTTTCTCCTAGATTAGTTTTATAATCTAGTGACCAGTCTCATTTCTTATTTCAGAAAGATTTTATTAACTCCTTGATTGCTTTTACTTCCTTTCCTTTCTATAAATCAGAGAGAGAGTTAATCTTACTCAGGGATTTCAACTGACCCTACATTCATTCATGAAAATCATGTTTTCATTTCATTTTTCTTTCCAGTTGTCTCATTCAAAATTTGTTTTATCACTTGTATACTTCTGTATTCCAGAATGTCATGATCTCTTAACAAATCCAGTAGAATTTCATTAAAAATTCTTATGCTTAATTCTATTGTGAACATAGGGTAAGGTTTTTAGAGAAAAACCCCAAAAATATTTTTAGTCTTAGATCTGAACAAATCAGCACATAAATAATTTATTGCATTGTTCATTTCTAATTTAAAACAAACTAGACATAAGCATGAACCTCCTTTGTTCACACTGCCTGGCTTATCTTTCAATTTTACCCTACTTCATAATAAAATTGTATTTATCTTACCATCATAAATACAAACTGATAGTTTATGATACTGGATCCATCCCAGAGATCATGGCATTACTATTATCAAACAATCAAATGAAGCATATCAAAGCATCAACCAAAAATCTATCAATACACCAACCATGCTCAGCATTCATTAATTTCAGAGAAAGTAAAACAAGTTGATCAAGCACAAAAGAAATAAAATGGCTGCCCTTAACTTGGGTCTTAATGCCTTAGCCTCATGAGATTGATTAATCACTCACCTTTCCCTTCTTTTTCCCGAGATTACCTAAGTTTGCAAACAGTGTATGTTCTTCTTCTTTTTTTTCTTTTAATATGTTTCTGTTTTTCCTCAGAGAGAAAAACCTCTGCTTCTTTTCTTGATTTAAATCATTTTCACTAGGGTTTTACTGAAGGGAAAAACCCATTTTATCCTCACATCACTCAAGAATTATGTGTGTGCTGTTATGGCTAAATGTGCCATTTCCCCCTGGTTTCTATTTCTGGTAAAAGCAGTTATCCACTGCTTTTCCCTAGTACATGCAATTTGCATGTTTCATTTGTACATTATTTTCATGTGGCTTGTCTTTCAAAATTTTACTTATGTATAACTAATATAAAACTGGTTTTTAAAGCATTATAATTTATCAAAGAATATATCATCTTTTTCCTTACCTAATTGTTGAAAACAATTTTCTCTTTACAGAATTATTTTTATTTTCTTTATGTTAAACTGTATTATATACATGTATATCCTCTTTATCAATTAACCTCTAGTTAATGTCTCAAACCATATGTTTTCTCTGGATATGTAAATGTATACATATTCTTAATTACTCTGGTGTTCTTTCTTTACTTATCTTATGTTTATTCTTTCTGGGTATATATATATACATATATATAAATACAACATATGGTAACATATGTCCATATATACACTCAATTATATATCCTCTTCTCTCTGAAATTCTATTTCTTATTACTGTTTATATCCAAGATACATATATGCATATGTATACATGTGAATATAAGACTTACTCAATTCAACTATTATTACTTTTTAACTCATTCTCAATATTTATCTCCAGACTACATATACATATTTGGTTTTTGAAAGTTTTCTTTTTTTTTAATTATTCTAATCTCAATAATTTGGGTCTTCACAATTACTTAGGAAATGGTTTCGAAGCAGTTGCTTCCGACTTAAATGTTTATTAGACCCTTTTTCTATAAGTAAAGTAAAACCCAAATTGGTTTCGAAAGAGATAGTTTTAAATGGTTCCAAAACAGATGCTTTCGACTTTAATGGGTTTCTGATCCGTTTGCTCTACTTAAAAGCGTAATCCAAATGGTTTCGACCAAGATGTTTTTCAAAGGTTTTGAAGGGGTAAATTTTTGAATGGTTCCAAAAGGTTTCCACATGTTTTAAATTGAACCCAAAGTGCTTTCAAAAGGATTGAGTTGACTGTTTCGAAAGGTTTTAATGTATGGTTTCAAAAGGGGTGGTTCCCCAGGATTTCGACAGGATTGAAAGGAAGGGATTTTACTATGTTTTTGAAAGGCAATAATTAAAAGGTTTTAAAGGAGGATGTCTGATATTTTGAAGCTTTCAGAGAAAAGAAAGGAAAGGTTTTCCAATGTTTTCGAAAGGGTCTTTCAATGGTTTCGAAGGGGTTACGTTCAATGGTTTCGAAAGGGTTGTTTAAAGGTTTCAAATAAAGGTTTCGAATGTAATAGATAAGCAATGTAGCCTAAGTATTTTCAAGTTAAAAGGGTTTTAACTTGTTTTGGTAGGCTAGTTAAACATTATTTTGAGAAAGTGTATATAACATGGCCAAATGGCTTAGAGTAAAGCTAAAGATATATTTTTCTTGTATATATATATGATTTGAAGGAATAAATCATTTTGCAAAGTTTTTAAAGTAAAATTTAAAGGGTAAACCCTAAGAAAATAATTCGGACGGTTATTCCATTTTTTAGGCAGTTAGCCTAGATTTTGGACAGTTAGTCCAGTTTGCGGGCAATCAGCCCAGTTGTATAGACAGATAGTCCATTTGTAGCATAACAGACCTTGCTATTATATGTGCATGGATGGTTCACAAATTTCTTGTTTTATGAACAGATAGTTCATTTGTTAGCATAAAGGATATTGCTATTTTGATAAAATCTGTTTGATTAACCAGTTTGGTTGCAGGAAAGGATTGCAAAATATATGTTTTGAAAAGAATATAAGTGAGGGGAAACCTATTCCGCTAAATGGCATGGTCTCACTTAATATCAGTAAACCAAGATGTAACAGAATTATTCACACCAAGCTTTATGTCTGACTCGAAGTTTTTATTTCTCCTTAAACTCTCGGGTGCTCAAAATTGATTTGAGTAGGTTGAGGGTTGAGGGTTGAGGTTTTAGTTTTGTGGAAAATAAAGCTTCCGGAGACGAGCAGGTGGCTGACGGATAGCTAATTAAGAATTGCAGATTGTTTAGTTTATTTCCGCTGTGTATATTATGTCAGATATGAGAATATTTCTCTGATCAACCAAGGAGGCATCGTCATATGTCGCTCTTGGCATATTTATGTAATGATATTTTTATTCATTGCTTGGGAAACGTTAAGGGATTATGTAACGTGGATATGAATTATTGTTTTGAAATGTAATCAGCAAAATGTTATTTTTTGAAATTTGTGATTTTGTTCATATTCATGTGCTTCTGATATTCTGGATACCATTATCATTACTGTATTTTGTCATGGAAGTTAATACTATGAATGACTGCAGCATTTGTAGCGCTTAGCTTTTGGCCTCCAGATACGGGATGTTACAGACTTAATACAACACAACAGAATCAACAAACTGAACAACTCTTAAATAGCTAACTTCAGCCTCCTACTCATCTTTGGAAGCTTTATTCATCCACCTACTAAAACCTGAAAATCCTTAACCCTCAGCATACTCAAACCAATTTGAGCACCCGGGAGTTTAAGGGAAAAAAATAAACTTCGCATCAGACATAAGACCTGATGTGAATAATACTATACATCTCGGTTATTTGATATTAAGTGAGACCACGCCGCTTAGCGGAACGGGTTTCCCCTCACTAATATATTTTTAAAATATATCTTTTGCAAATCATAATCCTACAACAAAAACTGGTTAAAACTATAAAGCATTACCATGTAAACATACATATCAGGTAACAAATGGACTATCTGTTCGAACTCTATAGTTTTGTTTGGATAACTACTAACCTTTAGCCGACTCCGGCCTACCAGACAATATAAACAAATAATCTAACATCGGTTAGATACTCCTCTCTTGGACGGTCTGTCCCTAACTTACTTTCTCCAAGTCAACTGATCCTAATGGTTTTGCGGGCTCACCAATAACCTACCTCTGTACAAATTATTCACTTCTGTGTGTAACATCATTTTAGTCTTACCTGTGACAAAACCATACACACTAGAATTTTGGACTAAATTAGCTAAGGGCTAACAGCTAACCTATACCAGTCCCATCTGGTATACAAATATCTGAGTCATTTTACTTAGGATAATCTTCCCTTAAATTTTCCTCGAAAACCTTTTCTACTCAAATTGATTTAAACCTTTAAATCATACTTTAAACAAGGAAAATAAATTCTATGCTTTACTCAAAACCACCTTGCCATGTTATATATACTTTACACAAATCTTTTTTGATGAAAACATTTTAAACCTTTGAAAGTACCCCTTTCGATCCCATTGAAAGTATCCCTTCAAAACCAAGTAAACCCTTTATAACATGCCGAGAGGCCAAAATATTCCTTTCGAAACCATTCATATAAACCTTTCGAAAACAATGAAAAACCCTTCCTTCGAAAGTTATAAAACCTTAGACCTCATATCTTCAAAATAGTTAAACATTGCCGTTCAAAAACCTTGGAAAACCTTTCCTTTCAAACCTTTTGAAACCATTGGGGAACCACCCCTTCGAAACCTTCATTAAAACATCAAACCTTTCAAAATCATTTGGGTTCAAGTAAACATGTGGAACAACCTTTTGAAACCATTTAAAACCAAACCATTCGAAACCTTTGGGTTTTACTTCCAACAGAACAAAGGGCCGTAAAACAACTAAGTCGAAAGCACTCTTTTGAAAGCAATTCCTAAGTAAATAAGTGATGTTGTCGAAACCAACCCTTCGAAAGCAATGAAGAAGCATCTTGGGTTTTATAAAACAAAATAGCCCTTTCGAAGGCGTCGCTTCGAAAGGTAGAAAGCGGCAGCAAAGGGGTTTCGACCCCGACGAAAGCATTTACTTAAAAACAAAGGCGCAACCTCTTAGAAACCATTCCTTTGAAACCATTTGACCCAGTCAAAAGCCAACCAAGTCGAAAGCATTCTTTCGAAAGCAAAGTAGCGCATTTTCATTTGAAAGCAAAATAGCGCTTCAACCCCTTCGGAACCCCTGGTTTCGACCCAATACCTTTCGCCTATATCTAATTCGCCGCGCACCAAGTCTTTGATGCTATGTGCATTGGTTTTGATGGTGATGGTGGAGGAGGACCACAGTCGAAAGCTAGGTGCCAAAAGTGGTGAAACATGTAAAAAGCATGTTTAAACAAATTTTTAACCTTTTCAAGTAATTCTTTTCAACTAATCTGCCTTGTTTGTCAAAATATTATTGGTTGCTAATTTTCTTGTCTAAAAGTGCTGCAAGTATTTCAGAAATAAACAATTTAATTTATTTACATAATACCCCTTCTCCTTTTATAAATATATAAAACATTTAAGTCCCATACCTTAAATAATTTTATATATCTATTAAAACACTTAGGAAAATTCTACAAAAATCCAAAAAATCATTTTTAATATGTTTTCTGTCATATAATAATTTCAGACCCCAAATATAAATAATTTAGCCGTAAATTAATTTAAACCTAAATAATCATTTTCTTCACTAGAAAATTAATATTAAATCCACATAAATTTAGAAAATTATAAAAATTGAAATCCATCTCTAAAATATCATTTCTGATCTAAATCTAAAATCGCAAGGCATTTGGATATGGTTTTCACATCAAAACATATCATAAAACCTATATGAATATGCATAATTCATCAACAAGCATATATAAACATTTAATCATTCAAAAACATGGCATAACCTTACAAAATAATTTGGATTAACCTTATAACCGAAAACAATAGAAAATATAAGATGTAATCATTATTCACCTTAGCTTTGGGATTAAGGAGTTGAGATTTAAATAGATTTGAATTGATTAATCTTCTTCCTTTAGCTTTTATTCCTCTTGTTCTTGCTAATGGTGGTCGGCCTCAATATTTAATTATTGCAAATGAATGAACGTGTGAAATGAATTCCTAAGGGTTTAGGGTATTAGAATACTCTTATTTCAACTTTGCACCTCACCTATTTCCTTTACCCATTTTATTTTAGTTCATTTATTCTCATAGGCATGGCTACCCTTTAGTTTAAATCTCAATCCCCTAATCATTACATCATTTTATTTAATTTAGCTAATTAAATATCTTAAATAACGTTACTAAAAATTAGGGTCGTTACAGACTCCCCTCCTTAAAGAATTTCATCCTCGAAATTACAATAAGGTACACAACCATTCAATCGTAAAGGTAAAACATACCATCAAACAAAAATCAGGATAAGCGTCTCTAATCCTACTCTCCGTCTCCCAAGTACAGTCTCTCTCATCATTGCTTCACTGGACTTTAACTAATCTGATTGTCTTGCTCCTTAGCCTCTTCTCATCTCTCGCAACTATCCGAAATGGATTTCTAAGTATAGTCAAATCTGGTTCTACTACCAAGTCATCTAACACAGTCGGTGCTATAGTAGACTCCGGGTCTTTAACACACTTCCTTAGATGAGAAACATGAAAAACATTGTGGACTCCTTCCAAACTATTCGGTAACACTACTCTATACGCGAGTTTCCCGATCCTTTCTACAATAGGAAATGGTCCAATGAATCTTGGTGCCAACTTTCCTGATTTCCCGAATCGAATCACACCCTTCATCGATGATACCTTAATGAAGGCATGATCTTCAACAGAGAATTCTAAGTCTTTCTGTCTTCTATCTGCATAAGTCTTCTGCCTAGACCGAGCTTCCTTAATCCTAGCTCGTATCAACTCAATCTTTTCTGCAGCTTCTCTAACCAAATCTGGACCAAGAACCAACCTATCCCCAGTCTCTAAGCAATAAACTGGAGATTTTCATGGCCTTCCATACAAAGATTCAAACGGTGCCATCCCTATACTAGCCTGATAACTATTGTTATACGAAAACTCGACTACGTGTAGATAGTCTTCCCATGACCCTCTAAAATCTAACACATAAGATCTTAACAAATCCTCCAAGACTTTGTTAACTCTTTCCGTTTGATCATCGGTCTATGGATGGTAAGCGGTGCTCACCTTCAGCTTGGTACCAAAGGTATCCTATAGACTCTTTCAAAACTCGCTAGTAAATAAGGAATTTCTATCACTTACTATACTGCTAGGAATTCCATAAAGTCTAACTATATTCTTCATAAATAACTTAGCCAAAACTGGTGGCGTCCTAGTTGACTTAATGGGAATGAAATGAGCACTCTTGGTTAATCTATCCACCATGACCCATATACTTTCATTTCCTCTATTTGACCTTGGCAACCCGTCTATAAAATCCATAGAAATAGAATCCAACTTCCATACTGGAATTTCTAATGGCTAAAGCAACCCACTTGGCTTCTGATGTTCGGCTTTTACCTGTTGGAAGTTCAGACACTACTTTACCAAAAAGCCTACATCCCTCTTTATACCTTCCCAGAAGAAACTCCACTTTATGTCCTGATACATCTTAGTTCCTCCCGGATGAATAGTGAACTTTGAACGATGGCATTCCTCAAGAACATCATTCCTAATGCTTCCCTCATTCGGAACACACAATATTCCCTTCTTTTTCGACCACCCATTCTGGTCAAGACTAAAATCCTTCAAGTCATCGCTCTCCATTCTTTCCTTTAACTTTCTGATCCGTTAACAAATGATGGATCCTCCTTCTCTTTAGAAGAAATCTTTTCGATCTTCACTAGTCGAACTTCTAAACAAGATAACACAATAGATCCTCCACTAGACCCAGCTTCAGATATCCACTACACTCTACATGTCGTCAAAGCATCCAAGTCTTTCCACTCTGCTATCATTGCCAACACTGCATTCTGATGCTTTCTGCTAAGAGCATTCGCTACTTTATTGCTTTTCCTTGGTGTGTACTCAATTCAAAAATCATATGCAGCAATGAACTCCAACCATCTCCACTATCTCATATTCAGCTCCTTCTGAGAGAACAAATACTTTAGTGACTTATGATCTGTATAAAGCTCAAACCTCTCTCCCAAAAGGTAATGTCTCCACACCTTCAATGCAAAAATCACCGCAGCTAATTCCAAATCATGCGTTGGATATCTAATCTAATGCGGTCTAAGCTGTCGAGAAGCATAGGCAATCACTTTACCTCTCTGCATTAACATAGCTCCTAATCCAGTTCCACACGCATCTGTATATACTACCAAATCCTGATTCCCTTCTAGAACAACTAGTACATGTGCATGAGTCAATAAGTGTTTCAAGGTCTGGAATGCTTCCTCACACTATCGGTCTAAACAAACTTCACATCCTTTCGCGTTAGCTTAGTCATCGGTGCTGCTATCCGCGAAAAATCCTTAATGAACATCCTATAGGCTATACTATTCAGCCAATCCCAGAAAACTCTTTATCTCAGTCACTGTCTCGAGTCTCTTCTAATTATTCACCGCTTCAAACTTAGTCGGATCTATAGACAACCCTTTCTCTGAGACTACATGGCCAAGAAACTTCACTTCCTAATTATAGAAATGACACTTCGAAAACTTCGCCTTCAGCTGATTTTGCCTCAGCGTCTCAAGCACAATTCTAAGTTGAACTTCATGCTCCCTTTCATCCTTAGAGTATATAAAAATATCATCTATGAAAACCAACACAAACCTATCCAAATGCTCTTGGAAAATTCGGTTCATCAAATCCATAAAGAATGCTAGCGCATTAGTTAGTCCGAACGACATCACTAACCATTCGTACGATCTTCAAGTTTCCGCACATTTTCTTTGCTACTTTTGCAATGGATAGCAACAAGGCACTGAACTTTATACCTTTTTTGCTATTTATTTCATCTATAATAAATATATGTGTAAATAAACATCAAATATTAACGTGGTTTGCATATTTTGTTATTATAGATTTTGTATCCGGATTTACCTTTGGGATTTGGTTTGTAGAAATTATAAATTTGTTTTTATGTTGGTTTGAATTTTGTTTTCGCTAATATTAATTTTCTATCTTCTCTTTGGTATCAGAGCGTGGTTGATCCTAGTGTTACTAAAAAAATTAAATATAGTTGTATGTGATAAAAATATTATTTTGATGCTGAACCCTCTGAGTCAGTAGTTAAGGTAGTAAAGATATGTAATTCCCGTCTTTTACTGAACATGGTAAACTTCAAAGTATATGGCAATCAAGTATGACTAAAATAAAGATTGGACAGTAACCAGGGAATTTAATTATGCTCTATTATTTTAGAATAATATTATGTAAATTATTACTCTCTCAAAAGAAAATATAAGAAAAAGAAAAAGAAGCTGCATAGAGAAATGAAAATTTAAACCTAAGAGTCCATAAACCTCGAAAAATTGATCCTTCAATATTAAAGCATCTAAACTATTTGAATCTTGAATATACTTTTAAGGAACGTAGTATCATTAGTCTTGATAAATACAAGTTTGTTTGTCATTTTTAAAAGGGATTTCAACATCTTTTACATGGAGAAAACAAACAGTTTAATTCTGTTACAGACTTAATTATAAATTTAGGAATAGCCTTAGAACATTACGATAACTCAACGATAAGAACAGTAGATATAATAGCTAGATCTATCGGAGATAAAAACAAAACATTAAAACTATTGGTAGAAAACTTTGACTTTTAAAAATCAAAACGAACGAATTCTTCAAACCCTAGTAAACCTAAAAAATAATCTTCCAGACAAAATAGTTATTAACGAATTAAAGTACTTATTAGAAACTAATAAACCGAAGGTTATTGAATTAGAATCTAAGCGTATTTTAGAAGACTTAAAAACTAGAACTTTAGAATTTGATTTAAAAATTAGACAAATAGAAACGTTACTTTCAGAAGTAAAACATATTATTAGTGGGTAATTTTATGAATAAACATCTTCAAAAAGCATTAGACGACGCACAAAAATTTGCAGCACAACCAGTTCCAAAACAAGGCTTTACCACTTATTCAGGAAATAGTTTGTCAGATAAGGAATATCCTATTCTTTTTAATATCTTAATTAGTCTAAATCTTCAGATTCTAGAAAAACTAGAAAAACTTGAAAACAAACATATTTTTGATCAAGAATTAGATAAAATATCAGAACAATTAGTTAATCTAAGTTTAGGAAATTCAGTTGCTAAGAAAAATAAAACACCAGAATTATATAAATTTTGGATCCCAAATTGAATCCAAGACATTCATTCTCTGGACTTAGTAGGACTTTAGCAGAATTTACATCCAATAGTAGATCTAAAGACGAAATCTCTAGTATTTTATCCAAATTTAAATCCAAAAAAGATAAACAAATAGTACAATTAGATGAAGAGGTAGATCTAGATAAAAAATTAGACTTATATAATAATAACCAACTTGATCTGTTAAATCCACGAATTTTATATCAAACGAATTTCACAAATATAAATACAACCCTAATCAGAAGTGTTAGAGAAGAAGAAGTAAGAGTAATAGACAATAGTGTAACCTTAGATATTTTATCACCAGAAACCATACAAAGATTAAAAAACACAGGAAAATGATTTTTCCATTTAGGATTAATAGTTATAGGAATAAAAACGCTAACTAGAAAAGGTCTAGGCACAAAACTCCTTACGTTGGTTTTAGATAAATCCTGGACATCAAACATAGAAAAAGCGTTACTCTCAGGAATGGAGATAGACCTAAATGATAAATCAGCCTTAGTTAACTGTGTACCAGATATTATTAAAAGTATTAAAGACTTAAAAAATTTAAAACTAGGATTTAAAGCAAACGGTTTTGAAAGCTATGTTGGTAATAATTTGATTATTAGCATAGGAATAATTGGGAAAGCTAGCAATAGATCTGGAATGAAATTTAAAATCAATCTTAATGGAATAGTGCAGAATATAGCTAGTAAAGGAATTAAAATGATAGAACCACGAAGGATTAATCCGGAAGACTTAGCAGGTCTTGAATGGCAATTAAAAGACATTGTAGAAAATGATAAAAACATTTTTATTCCAGAAACACATGTAATATACAACAATCAATTTGGAGAACCTAGTTTAAGATTTGGAAATTATAAATTTAAACAAAACGAAGAAGAAACTGACACAGAATCAGAAATAGATATGAGACATAATTTGAATGAGCAAATAGAACATTTTAACACTATGAATTGGGATGATAAACCAGTTTACGACCATTATGAAACAGATGAAGAAATTGATGAGTTTGATATTTTAGGATATTTGGTAGATGAAGAGCAATACGAAGAAAACAATGAGGAAATAGAAGAAACATTTAAAACAGAAAGTAAAAGAACATTACATGAAATAATTAACAAAAAGATTACGGTAGAAAACATAAGAGAAGAAACAGATAATATGATTATTGCTTGCATAACAGAATTAGATATGACATATGAAGATGCGTTTACAACGTTATCCAAATATTTTAATATACCGTTAGTAGAAGAAGTTTTAAATAAACAGATTCCTCTTAGCGACTTTTTTATTAAAACCAATTTTATGGACCAAACAATGATACCAGCTAATAAACGTAGCAGATTTGATAATGAACCAAGTAGTCAATATAAAGAAGGTCCATTAGAAAGAGAACAGTGGGCAAAACCTGAAATAGATTACATACAAGAAAGTCCATACGTAGGAAAAGGAATGCAAAAGCCTTACGGACAACTATATAGTAACAATATGTTATTATTAGAAAATCAATCACCACAATTATGGCCAGAAGAAATTTTAATATGGGAACAAAACGTAGTACGTTATTGGGAAGTTAATAAAAAACCAGAAATGGATATGTGGGCAGTGTTAGAAACTACCCTTGGTCCATTAGCCTTAGGAATATATCAAAGTAGAAAAACAGACAACCCAGCCGTAATTACAGAACAAAAAGCCTTAGGTAACAACCCTTATAATTTTACAAGGTTTATCAGATTACTGTTAATTGGTAATGACCCAGGCAAGGGCGGCACGTTAATGCAAAATACAACAATAAGAAATTTAGAACAATTAAGTATAAGAGACTTCAAATATATAAAAGAATTTAGCCAAGACTTCGCAGTTACTTTAGCTCAAACGGGAAAAGCGATAGATGAAGATTTATGTAATAAATATTTTTCAAAATTACCAGGCGATTTAGGCCGAAAATTACAAGAAGATTGGGATCTACAGTATGGATCATTACCTAAATTAGGAATTGGTCCAAGAATAATGTTTGTATTTCAAGAGTTAGAAAAACAGTGTAAAGAAGCCACTTTACAAGAACAGATCAAAAGACAAGTTTGGGCTTTCTACAGAACAACCATTTATACTCCCCAGGCTTATGGCTATTATAGACCAAGAAAATATCTTAGAAAATCTAAATATTTCGATAAACGTAAAAAAGAAAAATACGTTAAAAGAAGTAAACCAAATAGAAAATGTAATTGTTTTATTTGTGGTGACCCAAATCACTTAGCAAACAAATGCCCTAATAGACAAAATAATCAACAACGTTCTAATCTGGTTGATGAAATAGGTGAATATGAAATAGAGAGTCTTAGTGAAAACGAAGATACTGAATCAATCTATAGTATTGTTTCAGATAACGAAGAAGGTTCTTCACAAAACAATATTAGCTACACATTAATGAACAATAATAATGAATGCGAACACCAATGGATACAGAACAGAGGCAATGATCATATACCTTGCTTTATATGCTATAGATATCCCGAAATAACAAAACGTTTTCAATGTGATATATGCTTTATAGAAATATGATTTTTATGTGCAAAGAAACAATTCAATTTAAATCTTTCATTAAAACAAAATAGAATAGCTGAAAAATCAATATTACAAGAAATAGTAGATAAGCATGATGCCCAAATTAAACTACTACAGTTAGAAGTTAATACTTTACAGAATGACGTCAATCTCTTAAAAATAACACATAAAGATTGTAGTCTAAATGAACTAGGAAGTATATCCAAAATTACTGAAATAGAACAAATAGACAAATTAAACATCAGTGTTCAAGAAAATACAGAATTTTCAGTTAACATTAATAAGTATAATACATCTTTACTTACAGTAAATTGCAGAGTTTGGTTCGACAATAATAAATTCATAGACACAATAGCAATAATAGATACAGGTAGCACTAAAAGCTTGATTGCATATTCATTAATACCCTCACAATATCATACACCTCTAAATTACATTATTACTTCAAAAATAGCCAATCAAAGTTTAATGACATTAACGCATAAATTACCAGACGAATCTATGATACAGTTTAAAGATTTTTCAGGAAATTATAGTTCAAAATATGAAATAGGACAATGTACTATTACAACCAAAGAAATTAAAAGCACAGAGTTTCTCTTAGGACTAAACTTTATTCTTAATTACAGAGGTAGTATTTCTATCTCTAGAAATAGTATTACCTTTAGTAAACATAATTACACGCTGCCCACTAATTACCACAGTTATCAATCAGAGTTGGCTCGAAAGCGTGGTGGGCAGGCAGAATTAGATTTCTTCAAACCATAGACAGAAAAACAAAATTTTCCAGGATCAAAAGATCATAAATATGCCTTATCAACCTTTGCATTTGAATCAATCAGAGAAGTAGAAAAAGGAAAAGAAGTAAAATTTCTTCCACATCAAATTATTTCACATTTAGAAAAATTAGGATTAATTGGCGACGACGTCACAAAAAATAAAGTCAATTATACTTGTAAAATCAAGATTATAAATCCAAAAATAACAATCAAGACAGCAAACATCGACTATTCTCCAACCGATGTTAAAGAATTTAAAATTCAAATTGAAGAAATGTTAAAACAAAATTTAATTAGAAGATCTGACAGTAGACATAGGTCAGTAGCCTTTTTAGTTCGTAACCATTCCGAACAAAAAAGAGGGAAACCTAGAATTGTTTACAATTATAAACGTCTGAATGATAATACTGAAGATGATGGTTACAATATCCCTACTAAGGATACTTTAATCAATATCATTCAGAATAAAAATATTTTTAGAAAATTTGATTTAAAGTCAGGCTACAACCAACTTAAGCTAGAAGAAGACTTTAAACCCTGGACAACATTCATGTGTTCAGAAGGACATTTCGAATGGAATGTTCTCAGTTTTGGTCTTAAAACAGCACCAGCTTTATTTCAAAGATTTATGGACAAAATTTTTAAAAAATATGATTTTTGCTTAGTTTATATAGATGACATTTTAGTAGCATCCAATAATATAAGAGAACATGAGTCACACTTAAAAACGGTCTTCAAAGAAATAGAGAATAATGGCCTGGTGGTCTCTAAAAAGAAAATGGAATTATTCAAAAGAAAAATTTCATTTCTAGGATTAGAAATAGGTAAAGGAAGAATTGAATTACAACCTCATATATCCCAGAAAATTATTGAATTTCCAGACAGGTTAGATAGTAAAAAGAAAATTCAGGCATTCTTAGGACTAGTAAATTACGCTAGGAAATTTGTTCCACATTTAGCAAAATTAGTAGGCCCCCTATACGGAAAAATTTCAAAAAATGGAGAAACGAGATTCAACACAGAAGATATTAAACTAGTACAAAAAATTAAAGAAGAAATTAAGAAAATAAAACCTTTAGAACTTCCACTAGAATCAGATTATATCATTATAGAATGCGACGGATGTAAAGAAGGATGGGGAGCAGTATTAAAATGTAAATCATCAAAGTATAGCGAAAAATCAACAGAGAAAATTGCAGCTTATGCTAGCGGCAATTTTAATTCAGTTTCAAGTTGGACAAGCCTAGATTACAAAATACAAGCTTTAATAAACGCATTAGATAAATATAAAATTCATTTAAATAAAGATTTTACAGTCCGAACAGACTGTGAAGCTATTGTAAAGTTCATATCAAATGAAAACTCTAAAAAGATAAATAAAACATGATGGCTAAATCTTCAAAATTTAATACAAGGTAATGGATATTCCATTCAGTTCGAGCATATAAAGGGTAAAAATAACCATCTTGCTGATATTTTATCCAGAAAATTATTCTCGGCCTTTAATACTAACAGTGTTTGTGATTTACAGGATAGTCATTTCATGAATAGAGAAACGATGCAAACAAACGAAGGAATAGCTGAAACAAGTAATCAAACGATTGTGGAAGTGAAAACTCCAACAATTAAAATAGAGGTATATTCACCAAGAACGCCACCTACAGGAGCAAGTTCTCCACCTACAGTAAATTCTCCAGTTAGATTAACAAATAATTAAACGATGGCGGCCAACACCCCATGTATGTCCTTTGGACAAATCTCCCTTATTCAATTTAGAAACGACGATCCTAGAAAGTTCAAACCCTTGATTCGAGTAAACGATGTTTCACAACAATGTCTGTTAGACCATCTTTGGAATTTAAAAATGGTCGAAGCAGAAAGAAGAAATAAACAACGACTTGGAAATTGTTTTGCATATTACTTTTTTAAAATTCAACAAAAACCTCTTTCCAAAAACTTTTTCTGTTACATAGTCTTTCGAGGCAATTTTACAGGTGTTTTCAAACATTATAGCCAAGTGCAGATGGCTATACAAAATTTTCAAAATCCGGTTTTTAAAGGCCATTATAATCTGCAACAAGCGTTGGACGAAGCAAGAAATTTCTTTGGTCCAAATTATTATATTGATCCGGATTGCAATCAAACATACTCTCAAACGGCCTCATCAACTCCTCAATCACCAAACGACCTTATTAATTCCCAAGCCTCATAACTAAATGACCTACAAAACTTATATCAACGAAGTCAAACCCAACTCCAGCATCTCATCCAAAGAAATCAAATTTTAGAAGAAGAAAATCAGAAAAACTCTTATGTCCATAAAACTAACCAGCTTTTAGAAAAAAGGATTCAACAACTGGTTCGAGAAAACGAAGACCTCTTTGAACAAAGACCTAAACGTCCTAAAACCTTGTCCTACGAACAACTAGTTAACCACTTGAAGCTTAAACCAACACTAATTCTTGATGAATTATGTAGGCAAGGAGGAAAAGAGTTAGTCCTCAAGATAGAAAAATTAGCTTATGATCGATGGAATGAAAGTCAAGCAGATTTACAAAAGCTTTTGGCAACTTACTACAAAAAGATAGTAGAAACAGTACAGTTCAAAGTAGTACAGGATAGACGTTCCAATATGTTACGAGCAAGAGTAGATAGTACACAGTTACCATGTGGGATGGATAAAATCATTGATTTATTCGACCACGAGATGTTATCAAGAATTATTTTCGTAAGCCCAGTAGAAGAATCAACCCTAGAAAGATTTGGTAAACGATTCTCTATGGTAGCAGCTTAGTACTTACGTATTTTTCCAGCTATTATAGTTTGTATAAGTTCAAAAACTCCAGTATTTAATTTTGATAAACAATACACGATAACACCAGCGATGCATCGTATGGCTATTTTCAAACATGTAGGATATACAAGACATAATGCATCTAGATGTTTAAAAAGTTATTTTCAGATTTATGAAGGTACGCCAATTTGGTTTGGAGCAGACAAACCATGGCAATACCACCAATCTAAGCTAACGTTAAGTCCTCCACCGAATTGGAAAGATCAACTATTTCTACAAGCAGAAACGCCAAGATACCAGATTTGGGGAGAAATGGATTTAAAAATCCTTCTTCCTCCACCCACACCAGAACACATATTTGACCCAAATAATGATGTTCTTATTTATGATCAAGAACCATCCGAGCCAGAAATGGAGTTAAGTCCAGACGCTAGTGACATAAGAGCTTTAGAAGAATTTAATCCAATGGACGAAATGGCAGACACCGACTAAGACATAAAGGAAAGATTCTCATAATTTATCAGCAATGTGTTTTAACTATACAAAAAGAATGGCAGACAGAATCCTTACTTTATTCTCCACTCAGAGTAGCAGCTTCTAGAAAACGTTGTGCTAGCTCATCCTTTACTTTATCTATAATTATTAAATCCAGTAGTGCGGAATCTTTTACGCGTAGTGTTTGTATGAACACCGTTTTGACCGACTAAGATATATGTATAAATAGGTGTGATTGTAAGCTCAAAATATATTCTTGAGCACCTTAAATTATTGTAAGCTTTCAGAAAATTTTAATGGCAGCTTAATTTTCTTCGTCATTTCTCTGTGAAAGTTTAGTTTTTCTTCTGTACATCATAATTTGAGAGAGATAGATTTAAGAAAAAAAAGGATCGGCAGCATCTTCAAGTTTCCGCACATTTTCTTTGCTACTTTTGCAATGGATAGCAACAAGGTACTGAACTTTATACCTTTTTTGCTATTTATTTCGTCTATAATAAATATATGTGTAAATAAACATCAAATATTAATGTGGTTTGCATATTTTGTTGTAATAGATTTTGTATCCGGATTTATCTTCGGGATTTGGTTTGTAGAAATTATAAATTTGTTTTTATGTTGGTTTGAATTTTGTTTTCGCTAATATTAATTTTCTATCTTCTTTTTGGTATGGAAACCTGTTGTTAAATCCAACTGGGAAAATACTTTGGCTCCACTCAACTGATCGAACAAATTGTCAATTCTAGGCAACATATATCGATTCTTTATCGTCTTCTCATTCAACTTACGATAATCGATACATAACCTCAACGATCCGTCCGGCTTCTTGGCAAACACTACGGCTGCTCCCTAAGGTGAACTACTAGGTCTGATAAAACTCTTGCCTTCCAAATCCACCAACTGCACCTTCAGCTCTCTCGTCTCTGTAGGTGTCTTCCTACTTGGTGGCCTACTCACTGGTTCTGCTCCACGTACTAAATCTATCCAAAACTCAATGGCTCGTTTTGGTGGCAATCCTACTACCGGCTCGAAGATATCCACGAATCCTCTAACCACGAAAACTCGATTCAATTTGTGTTCTACCTCTACAACACCTAACAAAGCATTCACCTCACAACTAGGGTTTTCTACAGTGTATACAATTCGATCACAACAATCAAGGTGTCTAAGTGATATTTTCCTATCATGGCAAAATATCCTAGCATCGTACTCACTCAACCAATCCATACCCAAAATAATTCCGAACCCTACGAAATCAAACATATGCAAACTGCAAACAAAGGTATGACCTAACAAATCGAACTCTAAGTGGTCACACTTCTTCCCAAGTGTCGCATACCCTCCTATCGGATTTGCAACCCTTAAGAAAGTAACTAAATATGTGGGTTCTAGGTCAAGCTTATCTACTAAACAATGAGATATAAAAGAATGTGATGCACTAGTATCAAACAAAATGCTATTTGACATACCAAGAATCTGAAGCGTACCTCCCAACATAGCTTTTCCTTTCTCCTCTGCCGTTGGCCTCGAGGTAGCTGGTTCCAATGCAAATACTTTGCCCCTTCCATCTTTAGGAGGCTCTTTGCACTAGTTCTTATAATGGCCAATCTGATCGTAGTTGAAGCATCTGATATTCTCCTTCCCTGTGACTTCCTTCGCCTTTCCAGTATGACATTCATTAGCGAAATGTCATTTCTTATCGCACTTAAAGCAAACAACCTCCGACTTCCCTTTCTTTGCAGCTCCACCTTTCTGGGCACCCTTCTTATGAAAGAACTTCCTTTTCTGACTCTGCCCCACCTGGACTTCCTTTGCCTTGTTCTTCTCCAGAGAAGCAAGTATTTCCTCATGTCTCAATGCCATCTCTACTACAACATCACAAGGATCCCTAATATGAGGTAATGCAGCCCTTGCCAACTCAAGCTTCAACCCCCTGATGAACTTCTCATTTCTCTTCATCATAGTATCCAAAGTCGCATGTCCATACCTAGCCAACTCCTCAAACCTTCTGATCAAGGTAGACTTCGCCATCACAGACATGAACCTCTCCTTAAACCTCCTCTTAAACTCAGCCCATGTCATTGTTTCTTCATTTACTCCAACTGTCACACTATTCCACAAGAATAAAGCCGCTCCCCAAAGTTATCTCGATGCAAGCCTTCTCTTCTACTCATCATTGAGCCCCAAATCTGTAAAGATCCTCTCACAATGTAGCAACAATTTTTCTACTTCAATAGCGTCTTTTGTTCCGATAAATGGCTTTCCTCCAAGCCTAACATAATCTCTACTCAGAACAACATAATTGTTGACCATCAGAGCTTCCTGAAATCCTCCTCCAGCAGCAACACCAGCCTGCAACATATTCACAAAAAACTGATACATAGCTCCCATATCAACCTACGGGACTCTAGCACCAACATTTCTAGCTTGTGCCTGACGTGGGTTTCTCCTTGTATTTGGTCTAGCATTATCATTTGTTGTAGTGCTTCCCCCAAGATTCACTCTTCCACTTCTAGTATCCATATCTGTATTCAAGTCTTGTGAGATATAGAAGAATAGCCTAAGAGAGATAGGAAAATAGAGATATAGCGTATACTTAAATATAGAAAATACAAGTACGTTACCATAGCATTATCCCATACCTCGATCTTATCTCTAATTCCTTAGGATTATGTTTTCAAAAATCATTTTAGTATAAAGTTTTTCATAAACCTATGCTATGATACCAAGTTGTAACATCCCCTATCTGGAGGCCTGGAGCTAAGCGCTACAGATGCTGCAGTCATCCATAGTATTAACTTCCGGTGACTAAATGCGATGATGTTAATGGTATCCATAATATAAGAAGCATATGAATATGAAACAAAATCACAGATTTCAAAAACAACTATTCTGATTAAATTTCACAAAACGTGTTTCATATTCCATTACATAATCCTAATCGTTTCCCAGGTTTAGATCAAATATAATTATTACAAAATACACCAAGAGCGACATTTGAAGATGCCTCTTTGGTTGACCAGAGTACTAAATAGTCATAACTGACTTAATACCACACAATGGAATAAACAAACCGAACAACTCCTAAATAGCTAACTTCAGCCTCCTACTCGTCTTTGGAAGCTTTATTTGTCTACCTACTAAAACCTAAAATTCTTAACTCTCATCCTACTCAAATCAATTTTGAGCACCCGAGAGTTTAAGAGGAAAAACATAAACTTTGAGTCAGACATAAAGCCTGGTGTGAATAATACTATACATCTCGGTTATCTGATATTAAGTGAGACCACATCGCTTAGCGGAATGGGTTTCCCCTCACTAATATCCTTTTAAAATATATCTTTTACAAATCATAATCTTGCAACCAAAACTGGTTAAAACTGTAAAGCATTATCATGTAAACATGCATATCAGGTAATAAATGGACTATCTGTCCGAACACTATAGTTTTGTTTGGCTTAATAATAACCTTTGGTTGACTCAGCCTACTAGACAATATAAACAAATAATCTAACATCTATTAGATACTCCTCTTCTGGATGGTCTCTCCCTAGTTTACTTTCTCCAAGTCAACTGATCCTAATGGTTTTGCAGGCTCACCAATAACCTACCTCTGTACAAATATATTCCCTTCTATGTGTAACATCATTTTAGTCTTACCTATGACAAAGCCCCACACATTGGAATTTTGGACTAAATTAGCTAGGGGCTAACAGCTAATGTATAGGGCGCGACCCTATACCAGTCCCATCTAGTATACAAATATCTGAGTCATTTTACTTAGGGTAATCTTCCCTTTAATTTTTCTTGAAAACTTTTTCTTCTTAAATTGATTTAAACCTTTAGATCATACTTTAAACAAGGAAAATAAATTCTATGCTTTAATCAAAATCACCTTGCCATGTTATATATACTTTACACAAATCTTTGTTGATGAAAATGTTTTAATCCTTTGAAAGTACCCCTTTCGATCCCATTAAAAGTATCCCTTTCGAAACCAAGTAAACCCTTTATAACCTATGCCAAAAGGCCGAAATATTCCTTTCGCAACCATTCATATAAACCTTTCGAAAACATTGAAAAACCCTTCCTTCAAAAGCTATAAAACCTTAGACATCCTATCTTTAAAACACTTAAACATTGTCTTTCGAAAACCTTTCCTTTCAAACCTTTCGAAACCATTGGGGAACCAACCCTTCGAAACCTTCATTAAAACCTTTCGAAAGCATTAAAACATCAAACCTTCGAAACCATTTGGGTTCAAGTAAACGTGTGGAACAACCTTTTGAAACCATATAAAACCAAACCATTTGAAACCTTTGGGTTTTACTTCAACAAAACAAAGGGCCGTAAAACAACTAAGTCGAAAGCACTCTTTCAAAATCAATTCCTAAGTAAAGAAGTGATGATGTCGAAATCAACCCTTCAAAAGTATTGGAGAAGTGGTTTGGGTTTTATAAAATAGAATAACCCTTTTGAAGGCATTGCTTTGAAAGGTAGAAAGCGACAACAAGGGGGTTTCGACCCCGACAAAAGCATTTGCTTAAAAACAAAGGCACAACCTCTTAGAAACAATTTGACCCAGTCGAAAGCCAACCAAATCGAAAGCATTCCTTTCGAAAGCAAAGCAGGTGCATTTTCATTTGAAAGCAAAATAGCGCTTCGACCCTTCGGAACCCCTGGTTTCGACCCAATACCTTCCGCCTATATCCAATTCGCCATGCACCAAGTCTTTGGTGCCATGCACATTGGTTTCAATGGTGATGGTGGTGGAGGAACACGGTCGAAAGCTAGGTGGCGAAAGTGGTGAAACATGTAAAAAGATGTTTAAACTAATTTTTAACCTTTTTAAGTAATTCTTTTCAACTAACCTGCCTTGTTTGTCAAAATATTATTGGTTGCTAATTTCTTTTCTAAAAGTGCTGCCAATATTTCAGAAATAAACAATTTAATTTATTTGCAAAATACTCCTTCTCCTTTTATAAATATATAAAACATTTAAGTCCCATGCCTTAAACAATTTTATATATCTATTAAAACACTTAGGAAAATTCTACAAAAATTTCAGTAAATCATTTTAAATACGTTTTCTGGCATATAATAATTTTAGACCCAAAATATAAATAATTTAGCCATAAATTATTTTAAACCCAATTAATCATTTTCTTCACTAGAAAATTAATATCAAAACCTCATAGATTAAGAAAATTATGAAAATTGAAACCTATCTCTAAAATATCATTTTCGATCTAAATTTAAAATCGTAAGGCATTTGGATGTCATTAATAGTGTTTTCACATCAAAAGATATCATAAAACCTATATGAATAAGCATAAATCGTCAACAAGCATATATAAACATTTAATCATTCAAAAACATGGCATAACATTACAAAATAATTCGAATTAGCCTTAAAACCAAAAACAATAGAAAATATGAGATGTAGTCATTATTCACCTTAGCTTTGAGATTAAGGAGTTGAGATTTAAATGGATTTGAATTAATTAATCTTCTTCCTTTAGCTTTTCTTCCTCTCGTTCTTGCTAATGGTGGCCGACCTCAATATTTAATTTTTGCAAATGAATGAACGTGTAAAATGAATTCCTAAGTGTTTAGGGTATTAGAATACTCTTATTCCAACTTTTCCCCTCACCAATTTCCTTTACCCATTTTTTTTAGTTCATTTATTCACTTAGGCACGACTACCCCTTAGTTTAATCACAAATATCAATCCTCTAATCATCACATTATTTTATTTAATTTAGCTAATTAAATATCCTAAATAATGTTACTAAAAATTAGGGTCGTTACAGCCTTCTTAGCTCAACATCCTATCGATGTATATTATGTGCGTTCACTTTATCATCATTCCAGGGAGGTAACTGGTCTGCATCCACCTGAAATCCAGCTTCCGAATTAATCACAGCAGCTCCATCTTGTGCTCCAACATGAAAAGGCATGTTTTCTCCTTTGGTGGAGGGATCAGCGCCGATCCCGCTAGAGGGATCGGGCCCAATCGGTCCGGGAAACCATGGTTGGTTTGCCTGTTGATGTCCAAAGGCTTTTGCATGATATCCATCAGTTCTGTGATGCCTACGTCTGTGATATTCATCTGATGAACTAGAAATCTCCGACGTAGAATAGGGAGTTGGCTCCTTCTTAGTTTTCTACGTTGTTGATCTCTGATTTGATTCATTAAATCAATATTGGCTTTAATCTGCTGGTTCAACTACAGGCCGCTATCCACTAGCTCTCTTATCAGATTATGGATATTGGCTCTTGTAATAGAATCAACTGGGTTCTAGACATCAAATGGATTTGCAGCATTCACATTTACTAGTAGATTGCTCAGGCCTCCTTGCTAGGTGTTTGCATTTTCATTTCCTTCTGCATTTTGAGATGTTGATCTACTATTCCTAACCATGGTTGATAGTTTTCCTTGAACTTTTGCAAATATAAATAGAATGGAAAACAACCTAAAGATAATTATGGATCTCGTCTGGAGATTTATGCAATCCAGTAGCAGCAACGGGATCCAAATAGAGTTGAGAATCTTCCTTCTTAGTGAAAGCACCAATGTTTGCACTAAAAATTAGCACAAACACCCAATAGAGATTTTATAGAGAAACAAATGAAGAATAGTAAATGTAAACAGAGAAGGCAAGCAATTAAATAATAGAAAATCAAAGTAACAAAAACAGAACGATTTATAGTGGTTCAACGTTGTTTGCCTATGTCTACTTTGAATAGATAGCTTTATTAATCACTTTGTAAACTAAGTACAATAGGGATCGAATGAAAATCCTAAGTTACTGTAACATCCCTCTACTTGAAGTTCGAAAACTAATAGCTATGGATGCTGCAATCACCTATAGTTATTAATCCTCGATGACCAAATACGGCGACATTAGATACTGTTTCCTGGAGATTTGACCAGGCAACTGAGTACTCGGCATTGGCAAGTACTCGGCATCCAGTAGTACTCGACATCCAGGAGTACTCGGCATTCAGTAGCACTCGGCGTCCAGGAGTACTCGGCTCTCAGGACTACTCGGCATTCAGTAGCACTCGACGTTCAAGAGTACTCGGCATCCAGGACTACTCGGCATTCAGTAGCACTCGGCATCTGTAAGCGCTCGGCATCGGAAGACATTCGGCATGTACAACTGCTCGGCATGGCTGTATTATTCGGCCAAAGGCATCGTTTGGCTAAAGCATCGTTCGGCCAGGGACATTGTTTGGCCAGAAGCATTGTTCGGCTAAAGCTATCGTTCGGCCAGCACCAACGTTCGGCCAGAGACAACGTTCGGTCAAGCGCTTCGTTCGGCCAGGGGCACATTCGGCTTCGACTGATATTCGTTCTACTCTTCCCACGCAACAAGCGTATCGTTCGGCATAGAGAGGGTGGTTCGGCATCCAAGTGTTCGGCCTATTTGGTTCGACATACGACGACCACTATATTTGGGCCAAGATGTTCGGCTGCCGAGCCCAGCTAGGAAGTCCAACCCATCTTTGTCTATAAATAGAGGGGCAGGGGCACAGTGAGAAGGGACCTTTTTTTGGGAACACTGGGGAGACTCTGCCATTTTTCAGACTCATCTTCTTTACTTAGCAACTCCATTCAAGCATTTGATCTACGAATTGTATTTGTAATCAATCATTAAGAAGATCAATAAAGTTTAACCTCAAAGTGGACGTAGGCAATTACGCTGAACCACTATAAATCCGGTGTTCTTACTTTCTGCATTTGAATTAGCATATTCTTCTTTGTTTAATTTATCTTCATCATTTATATCTCTATACAATCTTTCTCAACGAGGTTAGTGACCAATTTTGGTGCTAACACTTTGGTGCTTTCACTGAGAATTGAATTCTCAGACCTCAAGGATCTGCTTTGAAGCTACTGGATTGAACAAATCCCCCAAAGAAGATCCGACTCATTGATAGGACATCCGTTGATTCTACTCAGAGTTCATACCGATAACTCTACAATGGCAAGACCACGTACCAGGTCAGCTTCTCATAATGCGGATGCCCATGAGACTGCTAGCGTGCAACAAGCAGGACCTAGCAATCAGCCAGCGATTCCGGGTGTAGGAATTGTCGCCCAGGACCAGACTCCAGTTGTCACCAGAATAAAGTTCAACGACTTGATGAGAGAACTCAGGGAAAGTAGGAGACAACTAGGAGAGCAGATGCAAGCTAACGCCAACTTGATGGCACAACTCACTCAACAGCAGCAACAGAATGCTGGGGGCAATCCTGCTCCTTATTCCTCATCTGACAGCTCAACTTCCTATGATGAACCTCCCAGGCGTAGACGCCGTAAGACTGAAGCTGCGCGGGCAGGTGCTGCTGTTCAAACAGCTGGAGACCGTGACCAAGCAGGAGCTGAAAACTTCGGAACCGGAGTGCGGGTGGAGGCTGGAGACCTAGACCATCAAAACTCTAACAATGTCGAACCTCAAGAGGCACGTTTGGCAGATCGCCAGGAGAGGAGGCATCAGCATGGACAGTCATGCAGACTCTAACCTTCCACCTTCCATACAAACACCAGATCTGATAGCCATGGTCAGGCAATTGATGAAAGAAAATCAGGGCTTATTGAATGACGATTGGGGAGTATCAAGAAGTCATACTCCATTCACAGATATTGTGCTGCAGGCGGCATACCCCAGAAAGTTTAGTATGCCAACTATCCCTACGCATGAGGGAAAGACTGACCTCAGACAACATGTCATGAGGTACGAGTGGATGATGGATTCAGCTAGAGAAAATGATGCAACCAAGTGTAGATGCTTTCCAATTACTCTATCTGGGATCGCTACTATGTGGTTCACCCGACTTCCTCCGTGGTCCGTATCCAATTTCGAGGAGTTGGCAAAGAAGTTTATTGAGCAGTTCAGGATACACACTACTCGTCCAAAGGACGTAATGTCTCTGTCAAGTGTAATCCAAAATCTTGGGGAGTCATTGAAGGAATATTTATGTTAGCACCAAAATTGGTCGCTAACCTCATAGAGAAAGATTGGGTAGAGATATAAGTGATGAAAGTAAATTAAACAGAGAAGACAATGCTAATCTAACTGCAGAAAGTAAGAACACCAAATTTATAGTGGTTCAGCGTAATTACCTACGTCCACTTTGAGGTTAAACTTTATTGATCTTCTTTAAAGTTGATTACAAATACAATTCGTGAATCAAATGCTTGCATGAAGTTGTTTAAGTAGAGAAGATGAGTCTCGAAAATGGCAGAGTCTCCCCAGTGTTCTCTCCCCAAAAAAGGATCCCTTTCACTGTGACCCTGCCCCTCTATTTATAGGCAAATATGGGCTGGACTTCCCAAATGGGCTGGATGGCCGAACACTCTAGCCCCAGTACAGTGGTCACTGCATGCTGATCCTGGTATGCCGAACGCTCTGATGCCGAACAGTCCTTCTATGCCGAACGATACGCTGGATGTGTGGGAAGTGCAGGATGATTGTCAGTTGAGGCCGAACGTGTCTCTATCCGAAGCTCTTGAACGAAAAGTGCACGCTGGCCGAACGACATTGCCTCCTTGAGTAGTTGTGCATACTGAATGTCTTCTGGATGCCGAGTACTCACGTTGCCGAGTACTACGCCGATTACCTTGGAGTGCCGAGTACTCTCGTTGCCGATTACTACACCGAGTACCAAGGGATGCCGAGTGCTCTTGTTGCCGAGTTCTCTTATCACCGAGTACTAATGATGCCGAACGCTAGGGATGCTGAGCATTGGTTGTCGCCGAGTGCCAGTTGACGCCTAACACTACTTGATGCCGAGTCTCCTGGTCGCCGAGCATTACGGATGCCGAACGCTATGGATGCCGTGTGCTTCGCCGAACACTCCTGGATGCCGGCCACTCTGAGATGTTGAGTCCCACTGGATGCCGTGCGCTCCGCCGAACACTCCTGGATGCCAAGTGCTTCGCCAAACACCCCTGGATGCCGGCCACTCTGAGATGCCGAGTGTCACCTGATGCCGAGCACTAGTTGCTTGGTCAAATCTCTAGGAAACACTTGCCCCCCAAAGTGTATCGCGTGGCCGAACGTGATGCGCTTTGAATCTGGTTCAATTTTCCTTGATGATGCCTTCTCGAGCATGCCTGTGATGGAGGTGCGTGACGAACGTGGTTTGGACGCCGAACGATACGTTCGAAGCCGAACAGCCCTCATGTGCCGAACGGCACTTCGTTTTGATGCCGAACACTCTGGTATTGACCGGTTCTACCAAGTATAGCCTTTTCAACTTCTACCTCCCTCTATATAACCAGGTCCTTCCCGTCCCTTCTCCTTTACCTTTTCATTTCTGTCACTCTTCCAAGATTTGCAATTTTCTCTAGCCGAACAGATTTACAACTTGAACATTCCTTCCTAAGCTCCTAACTGCAATCTAGGTACTGCTCCTCGTATAACTCGAATAGGTTTCAAATGAGATGGTCAAGTTTGTCATGTAGAAAGTTTTCGAGTAGGTTGCCCTCATTGCCGAACGATAATGCGAGGCGAGGAGGAAGGATTTGAGGTGTTTGCACATGCGGCTATTGTATTTAGCTCCATCGCGCCGAACCAAAGTCAAAAAAGAAGGAGAAGGAAAACGTTGGAGGTGGTAAGGGTGTTGGATGGCATAGCTATGGTTCGGCATATGTTGTCATGCGCCGAATGATAGAGGCTGCCGAATAGTATTTCGTCTGAATAAACTAAGGCTGAACACTCGCTAGAACGCCGAACTGTATCAATGCCGAACGTCATAAATATTGAGCAACTGACATGCCGAACCATGTTTAGGCCGAACAATACAATTGTCGAACAGAACTTAGACCGAGCAAAACAAAACCGAACATTGTACTTAGGCCGAACATTTTGAATGCCGAACAGAACCTTTAACTGGACAATGACTTAACCGAACGAGGCCTTTAGCCGAACAAGGCCTTTAGCCGAACACTTGACAATGACTTAACCGAACAAACATACATGCTGATCTATTCTTAGGACGAACAATGCAATTGCCGAACAACATTTAAATGCCGAACAGTTATAAATGTCAAATTAGACTTAAGCCGGATACTTCATAAATTACATGTTTTCTAGATCTGGAACTGTAACCACCACCAGGCGGGCTCTTTGAGACGGTCAGCGATGATGGTCTTCGAAGGCAACGATTCGAAGCTCATTTTATATCTTTGAAATCTTATTGCTTGTACACAATTGCTTGCACTAGTTCACACACCACGTGGGGGGAAAACTCGTGTTGCTAATTCTAACGTTCAACGTTTTTTAAGTATAGTTCTCTCAAGCACTTAGCCAGGTTCGTTATTTATTTGGGATGTCGAGAAAATCTAGCTCCGCCACTATATCCGACAGGCCTGGTCCGTCATCAAGGCAAGGAGCCGTTGATACTTCTAATCCGTCGACTTCTCCTGCTCATAACTTGGCACCTGATGCTCTGGAGGCAACAATCCTACTAGACAATCTGATCGATTCACAAGCCTCGAAGATCAACGAAGCTGCTCTGCGACGGATATGCTCCATTCATGGGATTCCTTTTGCCGACGTGTTAGTTCCTTCGAGACACGATCGTCCTCATCTGCCCCTAGTCGGGTACACTACCTGCAACAAGTTCATGTGTTGGATGGGCAGCGTGCCTCCGTTCAACTTATTTCTCCGGGATGTACTGCAGTACATAGACATAGCTCCGTCGTAGCTGCACCCGAATGGCCATGCATTTCTATATGGGACTTACTTACTTTTCATGGCCGCCTTCTCCAGACCTCCAACCGCCGGTGATATCAGATACATTTATATGTTCAAGAGACGGAAAGACAGTCCTTCCTTTATGTTCCTCGAGCCATACCACAAATGCCAGATCTTGACAGGGGCATGTAGTAAATTCGCCCTGTACAAACAGGAATGGTTCTATGTGCGCTGCCCTTCTGGTTTCGCTAGGAGATGGGTTGAAGGCAGTAAGTCTCTCTATTGAGTCACTATTCGTATTTGATTGGAGTCATGCTTTTTCTAACTCTTCATTTCATCTTTTCAGGTATCAACCCGCGTCCGGAAGGCCGAGGATATTCTGAGGCTGTTGAAGCCATTAGAGCTCTTCCTGCTGAGGATCGAGACATCCGGACTATCATTTCAAATAAATCACTGTTGGGGTTTGGCTTGCTAGCCCCTAGTCGCCGGATCAGCCTTCCAGAAGGTGTCACCATTCCCAATCCTCCGTCTGGTAAAGGGAAAAAACAGGTCGGATCGTCGTCGCGCCGCACTCCCGATACGTACGGAGAAGGTGAGTGCAAAGAAGACGAAGCTCCTGAGACTCAGGGCGAGAACGTGGGTCCCGCTTGGAATCCGGCAATCGAAGTTCAGGATATTGAGACGTCATCCTCCCTTTCGAAGGGAAAGAAGAAGTTAAAATATACAGTTCAAAAGGAGAAAGTTGGTGGCACTTCAAAAGTTATGCCTATCCCGCCTGAGAAAGAGGCTTCCTCACAGCATCTGGAAAGTTCTCTGAGGGGTCTGTCAAACCTGTCCATTCCCGATGATTTACTCAATTACGGGTTCGATGATCCTGAAGCTCTCAAATTTTCTTCACCCGCTAGAGGCAATGCGGGAGTTCAACTCCCGGTCCAAGGAGACAACACCCCGATTAGTAAAGATAAACGAACTGGTCCGTCGGGGGGAACACTAGGACACACACGCACATATGCATTCCATCATACACTTTAAGTTTTTTCTCATCTCACGGACTTTTCTTAACTCGTTGTTATCTCCATTCTTTGCAGGTGATATGGGGTGTTCTCACGGACTCGATCGTCTTCAGGGCTCTTCTGTATTTCATCACTCTGGACGGGATTCTGGTTCAGGCAGACGCAAGGACAGAGGCGATTATGAAGAGAGGGACAATCATCCCCACGAGTCGTCTCACCGCAAGAAGGCACATTCTCAATCTTCCCAGTCCCGTGATCTTCCTCCTCCAACTGAGCCGGATAGGGAGAAGTCTTTACAGAAGGGTTATCAATCTGATGCTCCTCGAGAACAACATTCCAGTTCATCGAGTACAAGGCAAGTTCGAGAGCAACGGAAAAGAGCGGAATTCTCAAAGCCTCCTCCTCCTACTCCTGCGGTGGACCCAACTGTTGTGGAAAAGATGGTCGATCTTAAGGCCAAGTTTCCAAAAATTTGCTTCGATGGTCTGAAGTTCCTCCCGGCCATTCATCATATTCCCGGGCATGTGAAGCAGAGTGCCATTGCCTGCAATAACGACGTCTATGTTCAACATGACGCGTTTGTGCACTTGGTGGAGAAGATCTCGGAAGTATCCGTTGAGCGTCAACACGAGATTGATCGTCTGAATCTGGAGGCTGGCAGCGATAAGAAAATCATCAAACTCCAAGACGAAGAGCTTGCTTCGTATAAGTCGAAGCTGGAAGCCGCTGAACAAAGCGCAAAAGATACTGCTGAGGCAGTTACTCGTTTAGAGGCGGCTCACAAAAAAGAGCTTGACGAAGCAGTCCAGCGCAGCGGTGCCCTCGCCCTAGAAAAAGACTCTGTCCAAAAAGAAAGGGACGCGCTCGCCACCCAAGTCAAAGAGCTGAAAGAATTACTCTCCAAGGAGAAGGAGGATAAGGTAGCTGCTCAAGAAGAATCACAACGATACTGTGATGAGATCGTTGCTACCCGACTCCTGAAAACAAAGCTCGATGACGAACTCGCTGGGGTTGAGAAAATGAAGGATGAGGCCCGTGAGGAGGGCAAAATAAAGGCTGTAGAGGAGATTGACTCTCGCCTCGAGGCGGCCGCGGAAGCCGGTAGGGATGAGGTCAAAAGCATGTTTGACCCATTGATTGCTGAATACGGAGCCCGCGTCCTCATGCATCGCGACTTAACATTCTTGGGTGACGGCTACCTTGAGTCCCTAGCCGAGGCCTGGGAAACTTTGATAAGGATTAGGAAGATCGAGTCAGGCTCCGAAGAGGTCGATAAGGAGTCCCTGGTGAAAGAGTTCCTTAGGGGGAATGATCCATCAGATTATCCGCAACATTGGCACTTTACATCAAAGGCTCTCCCCTTCCAACAGAGAAAGATGGTGAAGCTGGCCCATCTGGGGTTAATATTACTGCTCTTCATACTACTGCTCAATCTGCTGCTCAATCGGCCGGTCGGCCGACACTTGATCCATTCGAGCAGCATGTTGGTTATGAACCCGAAGACCCTGGGCTCGGTGCTCATGTGCTATCACCTATCCTGGAGGGTGAAACCCCACGCGCCACCGATAGCCAACCGGAACCTGGTGGGAAATTCTTCTTTCTCTAGGAGTCGAAAGATCCCGTCTTTTTTTTAGCAGTGGCTACTCGTTCTAACGCTCATTCTTTATGTTTTCGTGTAGGTTGTTCTGACGCCGAGCAAACTCCGAGGAGCGATGACGCCAAGGAGGAAGCAGGGAAAACAAGCGATGCTGTCCACGCGGGAGTACTCCCTGGTCCTGATGCTCAGGTGATTGGGGCGCTGGATGATGATAAGCTCGACACTTCATCTCCTGCCGAAGGGGATGATGAAATTGAAATCATCGGCGCCTCTGAGCATACTTCACAGACAAGCATGAAGGACCGCCTTGCCGAAGAGGAGAAGAAAAAGGTTGAGGTCAAAGCTGAACCTGGAATACTGGAAGTAACCGACCCACGGAACCGACCTTTGAAAATCATTCTCCCAGGCAAGTTCAAACCGCTGGATGTTCCGTCTCCTACTCCTGACTCCATTTCTTTAGCAAGCAAAAAGTCCAAGAAAAAGCGTGAGGGAGAGGAGTCGTCGGAAACAACGAAGGAAGACAAGAAGAAGAAGTCGAAGAAATAATCGATACACTCGTTCAACGAGTTTCTTGCTTAAGTCTTGTAATTGCCTTTTTTTCACAACTTGTAGTTTGTATAGAGAGGTCTGAATTTTGTAGGAGTAATCATGTAAACCCATTTTGGACTGATCGAATAAAGTTTTTGGTTTCTTTTTCGTTCGAATGATTCTCTTGCTTTTCTTTGGTTTGATGACTAATTGCAGCCATAACTCAAGTTCTTATGAGTTGCCTTATCTCCCAGTCCATTTTCATGTTGTTCAAACATCTCCGGACGTGGCATACTCCTTATTCCACATTTCTCGAGTACTTGGACCTTTTTTCTAAATCTGCGCTCTAGAGATTTAGAGTAAGTTGATCCGCGTTCAGGGGATTCGGAGGTTCGAAATCGTTTATACTCTAGTCCGCGCTCTGGGGACTTAGAGTATTCCGATTCGCACTCTGGGGATTCGGAGATTTGAAATCGTTTATACTCTAATCCGCGCTTTGGGGACTTAGAGTACTCCGATCCGCGCTCTGGGGATTCGAAGATTTGCAATCGTTTATACTCTAGTCCGCGCTCTGGGGACTTAGAGTACTCCGATCCGCGCTCTGGGGATTCGGAGATTTGAAATCGTTTATACTCTAGCCCGCGCTCTGGGGACTTAGAGTACTCCGCTCCGCACTCTGGGGATTCGGAGATTTGAAATCGTTTATACTCTAGTCCGCGCTCTGGGGACTTAGAGTACTCCGCTCCGCACTCTGGGGATTCGAAGATTTGAAATCGTTTATACTCTAGTCCGCGCTCTGGGGACTTAGAGTACTCCGCTCCGCACTTTGGGGATTCGAAGATTTGAAATTGTTTATACTCTAGTCCGCGCTCTGGGGACTTAGAGTACTCCGCTCCGCACTCTGGGGATTCAGAGATTTGAAATCGTTTATACTCTAGTCCGCGCTCTAGGGACTTAGAGTACTCCGCTCCGCACTCTGGGGATTCGGAGATTTGAAATTGTTTATACTCTAGTCCGCGCTCTGGGGACTTAGAGTAATCCGCTCCGCACTCTGGGGATTCGGAGATTTGAAATCGTTTATACGAGTCCGTACGTCGTACAAGATAATGTAGTTCGTCATTCAATTACGAGATATAGAAACGTTAGTGATTCATGGAAGGTACGGCTTCAAGCCTTTATTAATGAAAATCAACTAAACTGCTCGATTACAACTTTTAAAAAGAAACTAAGTTATTACTGAATGGAAAGATGCAGGAAATAACAGTGCTTAAAACAAGAAAGGAAGCATGCTAAATGTAATAGTGCCGCAGATGTTCACTGTTCCATGCTCGGGGGAGTGTCGTGCCACCAACGGTCGCTAGCTTGAATGTTCCCTCTCCAAGCTTCCGTTCAATGGCGTACGGACCTTCCCAGCTGGGATTCATACGTGATGGTACCGAGAAAACTCGCTTCAGAACGAGATCACCCACATCAAAGATCCTTGGGCGGACTCTACCATCGTAGTAGCGCTTAACTCGGTGCCTATGCGCTGCCGCCCTTAATTTGGCTTCTTCATGCTTTTCATTGATGCAGTCCAGTGATTCCAACAAGAGATTTTGGTTCGTCTTGGGATCATAGTATGTCACTCGGTGTGATGGAACTTCAAGTTCCACGGGTATAACGGCTTCAGAGCCGTATGCCAAGGCGAATGGAGTGTGGCCGGTCGCGGACTTGTGGGTAGTTCTATATGCCCATAATGCTGTCGGGAGTTCATCTACCCACTTGCCTCCAACCTTCTCCAGACGCTTCTTCAGTATGGACTTGATTATTTTGTTGACGGCCTCGACTTGCCCGTTAGCTTTCGGGTGTGCCACGGCGGCGAACTTCTTCTCGATGCCATACTTTAAACAGAACTCTTTGAACTCTCTGCTTTCAAATTGCATCCCGTTGTCCGTAATGATGGTGCGTGGAAGGCCAAAGCGGCATATAATGTTTCGTACAACGAAGTTAATGACCTTCTTAGAGGTGATTATGGCCAAAGGTTCTGCCTCAGCCCATTTTGTGAAATAGTCGACTGCAACTATCGCATATTTCGCACCACCTTTGGATATAGGCAAAGAGCCAATTATGTCGATTCCCCAGATCGCAAATGGCCAGGGACTAATCATTTGTGTGAGTTCCGTTGATGGAGCCCTCGGGATTTTCGCATATCTTTGACACTTGTCGCATTTTCTTGCGTAGTCCGCGGCGTCCCGGTTTACGGTGGGCCAGTAATATCCATAGCGGAGGATCTTCTTTGCTAGCGTTTGCCCCCCAGTATGGTCGCCACATTCCCCTTCGTGAACCTCTCTTAAGACCCGCTTTGTCTCATCATGAGCGATGCATCGCAATAATGGGACTGAGAATCCTTTTCGGTACATCGACCCATCCTGCATTACGTATCGCGCGACCTTTCAAAGGACCTGCCGTCTTTCGCTTCTTTTTTCTGGTAAAGCCCTGGTCGTTAGGTACAGTTTGAATGGGGTTATCCACGATTCCTTCTCGATTTCTGTTTCCAACACGCGATCGACTTTCATCCCGTCTATGCTCGGGGCATGCAAGACTTCGACGGGATACAATCCCATTTGCTGCGCATCGTCGGTACTTGCAAACTTAGCTAATAAGTCGGCTTCTTTGTTCTATTCGCGCGGGATATGTGAAATGTCATAACGCTCAAGATTTGATAGTAGTTCTTGGACCTGAACGAGGTACGAAGCGAGCTTTCGTCCCTTTGCTTGGTAGTCTCCCCGTACGTGGTAAACCACCAACTGTGAGTCGCAAAAGATTTCGATTGATTTGATCCCGAGTTCTCTGATGAGCTTCAAGCCAGCAATCAGTGCCTCATATTATGCTTCGTTATTTGTAGCCGAGAAATCAAGCTTCATGGCATAACAGATTGATCGGTTTTCCGGAGTTATGAGAACTATGCCCGCGCCGGAGCAACGGTCGTTTGATGCACCGTCAGTGTATAATTTCCATCGAACAGGGGGAATGATGTCGTGATCATCCGGTTCGATGGGTATGGTAAACTCAGCGATGAAATCTGCTAACGCTTGCCCTCGGACGGCTCTCCGTGGTAAGTAGGCGATATCGAATTGGCTTAACTCGATGTTCCATTTTAGCAACCTTCCAGAAGTTTCCGGCCGTTGGAGTACTTGCCTCAGGGGTTGATCGGTATAAACGCCGATTGAATGTGCTTGAAAGTATGGGCGCAACTTACGTGATGCAATCACCAAGCAATAAGCCAATTTCTCGATCTTAGGGTAATTCCTCTCTGCCCCTGTTAAACGTTTGCTAACATAGTACACCGGCTTCTGGACTCGATCCTCCTCACGAACCAAAGCCGCACTTATCGCATGTGGGGATACTGCCAAGTATACATATAACATTTCGTGGTCAACTGGTTTTGACAGCATTGGTGGACTCTCCAAATGCCTCACCAGATTCTAGAATGCTTCCTCACAACTAGCCGTCCATTCAAAATTTCTCTTCCCTTTCTTTATTATATCAAAAAATGGGATGCACTTGTCAGTTGCCCTGGATATAAATCGACTCAACGCAGCTACTTTTCCATTCAAGCTCTGTACTTGTTTTATAGTCCTGGGCACTTGCACATCTCGAATAGCTTGGATCTTTTCTGGGTTGGCTTCAATTCCCCGAGCATTGACGATGAATCCCAAAAACTTCCCTGATGCAACGCCGAAGGAATATTTCAGAGGGTTGATCTTCATCCCATAAAACCTGAGTATGTCGAACATTTCAGCCAAGTCTGGAATGTGGTCGTTTGACCGTCGTGACTTCACGAGCATGTCATCCACATAGACTTCCATCGTTCTACCCAGCTGGTCCTTGAACATTCGATTCACTAAACGCTGGTAAGTTGCTCCTGCATTCTTCAATCCAAAGGGCATCACTACATAACAATACAGTCCGACATTTGTAACGAAGCTGGTGTGTTCTTGGTCCGGAATATGCATCGGGATTTGGTTGTATCCTGAATACGCATCCATGAATGACAACAGCTCGTGTCTTGCGGTGGAGTCGACCAACTGATCGATCCTTGGCAACGGGAAACTGTCCTTTGGGCATGCTTTGTTCAAGTCGGAATAATCTACGCAAGTCCTCCATTTCCCATTCGCCTTTTTTACCAGCACGGGGTTGGATACCCATTCAGGGTAGAGGGCGTTGCGGACGAACCCATTTGCTTTGAGTTTGTCCACCTCCTCTCCGAGAGCGGCGGACCTCTCCGGATCCATTCCTCTCCTTTTTTGTTTAACTGGGACGTATTTCGGGTCTATGTTCAACATATGACTCGTGATGGCGGGAGAAATCCCACACATATCAGAATGCGTCCAGGCGAAAACATCAAGATTCGCCCGGATGAAGTCGCTAAGGTCTTCAGTCATCGCGGGACCAAGCTGTGATCCGATTTTCAGAATTCGCGAAGGGTCGTCACGGCTAACTGAGATGTCAATTGTTAATTCAGCCGGTGCCGCCTTCTCTTCCCTGGGTTTCTCATCATCGTCTCTCGGATCTATATCTCCGAAGATCCGAGAACTATACCCGAGCCAGGGCTCGGGAGCTACTTGTCAATTATCCGCATTAAGGATGCGGACGGGATTGTACGCAACCTTTCCCTTCTCCCTCCGATGGGCTTCTCGGAGCTCAGCCACATAATAGGAACGACCAGCTGCTTGGTCGCCATGAACAATACCTACTCCTTTGTCAGTTGGTTACTTCAAAGTTAAACACCACGGGGCCAATGCTGCCCTAAACTCAGCCAGGGCCGGCCGGCCCAAGAAAACATTATATGGAGAATACACATCCAAAACTACGAAGGGTAGAATTCGCACCCTCCGACGCTCGCCTTGTCCCAGTTCAACTGGTAACTCAACGTACCCCACGGCATCGGTTGCCGCGCCGTTAAAGCCGTGTATACGAGCCTTGGACGGTTTCAGGTCTTTTGTTTCCAGTTTCATTTGGTCGTAAGCCTTCTTGAAGATGATGTTGACTGAACTTCCGCAATCAATCAGAATTCTCTTTACATAAGCTGGTCCGATCATTGCAGATATGACCATCGGGTCGATGGTCGGAGCTTCTACCTGATCAGCGTCCCTGTTTCTGAACACAATATCATCTGTCATTACGCGCTGCTGCTTAGCAGGGGTCCCGTCCTCCGCGTTCGAACAACACTCAAAATCGGCATGCTTCAGGGAACTTGCATATCTCTCCATCTCTTGCCAATTCTTATCCGCGGGGTGAGGTCTGCCGATAATTGTATTTATGACTAGTCTACCTATGGTTCGGGCAGGCTCCTCGGGATGACGCGGAGCTGGTGCACGACCTGGGTTGGACGTTCCCTGTCCTCCTTCTTGTGGATCCTTCACGAATTCTTGCAATTTCTTCTGCCCGATCAACTTCTCAATAGCGTCGTGTAGGTGTCTGCACTCCTCCGTATTGTGCCCATAAGTCTCATGGAAGCGACAATATTTCCCGGTCCGCTTCTGTTCCTCGGTTGATTCTTTCGGATGTGGCTTTCTGTATTGAAATGTATTGCAGGTGGATAAGTAAATGTTCTCAAGCGGTGCGTTCAGCGGAGTATACTTGCTGTAGCTTGGGATTCTCGACTTCCACTTCCCCGCTTCTCTCTTTTTCCCTTGACTCCTTCCGCCGGACTCCTTGGGTTGCCCAGGCTTGTTCTGGACATTGACTTGGACCTTTCCCGAGCTGTTTCCAGACTGCTTCACAGCAATGTTGCTCTTTATTAACTCTTGGACAGGTCCTGGCGCCTTATCTCGTCGTACCCACCTAGCTTCCTCTCTTCTTATGAACTGGTGTGCCTTTGAGTAGAAACGCTCTAGTGTAGCCGGAGGTTTTCCTGCCAGCCAGTCTCCAAACTTAGAGTCTGGATCCACACCTCTCATTACAGCCATCAGAATTGCATGGTCATTGGGATTACTGACTTCAGTTGCTGCTACGTGGAATCTTTGTAAATATTCCTTCAACGACTCCTCGGGATTTTGGATTACACTTGACAGAGACATCACGTCCTTTGGGTGCGTAGTGTGTATCCTGAAATGCTCAATAAACTTCTTTGCCAACTCCTCGAAATTTGATACGGATCGCGGAGGAAGTCGGGTGAACCACATAGTAGCGATCCCAGATAGAGTAATCGGAAAGCACCTACACTTGGTGGCATCATTCGCTCTAGCTGAATCCATCATCCATTCGTACCTCATGACATGCTGTCTGGGGTCAGTCCTCCCTTCATACGTAGGGATAGTAGGCATACTAAACTTCCTGGGGTACGCCGCTTGCAACACAACATCCGTGAACGGAGTATGACTTCTTGACACTCCCCAATCATCATTCGATAACCCCTGATTTTCCTTCATCAACTGCCTGATCATGGCTGTCAGATCTGGTGTCTGTATGGAAGGCGGAAGGTTAGTGTCCGTTCTACGCGCCTGACCATGCTGATGCCTCCTCTCCTGGCGGTCTTCCAATCGTTCGTCTTGAGGTTCGACATCGTTAGCATTTTGATGATCCGGGCCTCTATCCTCCATCTGCACTCCGATCCTGAAGTTTCCAACTCTTGCTTGGTCACGGTCTCCAGTTGTTTGAGCAGCAGCTTTTGCTCGTGCAGCATCAGTCTTGCGGCGTCTGTGCCTGGGAGGTTCATCAGAGGACGTTGAGCTGTCAGATGAAGAGTAAGGAGCGGGATTGCCCCCAGCATTCTGTTGCTGCTGTTGAGTGAGTTGTGCCATCAGGTTGGCGTTAGCTTGCATCTGCTCTCCTAGTTGTCTCCTGCTTTCCCTGAGTTCTCTCATCAAGTCATTGAACTCTATTCGGGTGACAACTGGAGTTTGTTCTTGAGCGACAATTCCTGCACTCGGAATCGCTGGTTGATTGCTAGGTCCTGCTTGTTGCACGCTAGCAGTCTCGTGGGCATCCACATTATGAGAAGCTGACCTGGTACGTGGTCCTGCCATTGTAGAGTTATCGGTATGAACTCTGAGTAGAATCAATGGATGTCCTATTAGTGAGTCGGATCTTCCTTGGGGGATTTGTTCAATCTAGTAGCTTCAAAGCAGATCCTTGAGGTCTGAGAATTCAATTCTCAGTGAAAGCACCAAAGTGTTAGCACCAAAATTGGTCGCTAACCTCGTAGAGAAAGATTGGGTAGAGATATAAGTGATGAAAGTAAATTAAACAGTGAAGACAATGCTAATCTAACTGCAAAAAGTAAGAACACCAAATTTATAGTGGTTCAGCGTAATTGCCTACGTCCACTTTGAGGTTAAACTTTATTGATCTTCTTTAAAGTTGATTACAAATACAATTCGTGAATCAAATGCTTGCATGAAGTTGTTTAAGTAGAGAAGATGAGTCTCGAAAATGGCAGAGTCTCCCCAGTGTTCTCTCCCCAAAAAAGGATCCCTTTCACTGTGACCCTGCCCCTCTATTTATAGGCAAATATGGGCTGGACTTCCCAAATGGGCTGGATGGCCGAACACTCTAGCCCCAGTACAGTGGTCGCTGCATGCCGATCCTGGTATGCCGAACGCTCTGATGCCGAACAGTCCTTCTATGCCGAACGATACGCTGGATGTGTGGGAAGTGCAGGATGATTGTCAGTTGAGGCCGAACGTGTCTCTATCCGAAGCTCTTGAACGAAAAGTGCACGCTGGCCGAACGACATTGCCTCCTTGAGTAGTTGTGTATACTGAATGTCTTCTGGATGCCGAGTACTCACGTTGCCAAGTACTACGCCGAGTACCTTGGAGTGCCGATTACTCTCGTTGCCGAGTACTACGCCGAGTACCATGGGATGCCGAGTGCTCTTGTTGCCGAGTTCTCCTATCACCGAGTACTAATGATGTCGAACGCTAGGGATGCTGAGCATTGGTTATCGCCGAGTGCTAGTTGACGCCGAACACTACTTGACGCCGAGTCTCCTGGTCGCCGAGCATTACGGATGCCGAACGCTAAGGATGCCGTGTGCTTCGCCGAACACTCCTGGATGCCGGCCACTCTGAGATGTTGAGTCCCACTGGATGCCGTGCGCTCCGCCGAACACTCCTGGATGCCAAGTGCTTCGCCGAACACCCCTAGATGCCGGCCACTCTGAGATGCCGAGTGTCACCTGATGCCGAGCACTAGTTGCCTGGTCAAATCTCCAGGAAACAATTTACAAAGATTCCATGTAACGGCAACTGAAGTCAGTAATCCCAATGATCATGCAATTCTAATGGCTGTAATGAGAGGTGTGGATCCGGATTCTGAATTTGGAGACTGGTTGGCAGGAAAACCTCCGACTACGCTAGAGCGTTTCTACTCAAAGGCACACCAGTTCATAAGAAGAGAGGAAGCTAGGTGGGTAAGGCGAGATAAGGCACCAGGGCCTGTCCAGGAGTCCGTGAAAAGCAACATTGCTGTGAAGCAATCCGGAGACAACTCGGGAAAAGTCCAAGTCAATGTCCAGAACAAGCCTGGGCAGCCTAAGGAGTCCGGAGGAAGAAATCAAGGGAAGAAGAGAGAAGCGGGGAAGTGGAAACCGAGAATTCCAAGCTACAACGAGTATACCCCGCTGAATGCGTCTCTTGAGAACATTTATCTATCAACCTGCAATACTTTTCAGTACAGAAAGCCACATCCAAAAGAATCAACCGAGGAACAGAAGCGGACCAGGAAATATTGCCGCTTCCATGAGACTTATGGGCACAATACGGAAGAGTGCAGACACCTACACGACGCTATAGAGAAGTTGATCAAGTAGAAAAAGTTGCAGGAATTTGTGAAGGATCCTCAGGAAGGAGGACAGGGAACATCCAACCCAGGTCGTGCTCCAGCTCCGCGTCATCCCGATGAACCTACCCGGACTGTGGGTAGGCTAGTCATAAACACGATCATCAGCGGGCCTCACCCCGCGGATAAGAATTGGCAGGAGATGGAGCGGTATGCTAGTGCCCTGAAGCATGCAGATTTCGAATGTTGTTCGAACATGGAGGATGGGACCCCTGCTAAGCAGCAGCGCGTAATGACAGATGATATAGTGTTCAGAAACAGAGATGCTGACCAAGTGGAGGCTCCAACCATTGACCCGATGGTTATATCTGCAACGATCGGATCGACGTATGTGAAAAGAATTTTGATCGATTATGGAATTTCTGTCAACATCATCTTCAAGAAGGCTTATGACCAGATGAAAATGGAAACAAAGGACTTGAAACCGTCCAAGGCTCGCATACATGGCTTTAATGGTGCAGCGACCGATGCGGTAGGGTATGTTGAGTTACCAGTTGAACTGGGACAAGGCGAACGTCGGAGGGTGCGAATCCTACGCTTCGTAGTTTTGGATGTGGATTCTACATATAATGTATTCCTGGGCCGACCGGCCCTGGCTGAGTTTAGGGCAGCATTAGCCCCATGGTGCTTGACTTTGAAATTCCCAACTGACAAAGGAGTAGGAGTTGTTCATGGCGACCAGGCGACCGGTCGTGCATGTTATGTGACAGAGCTCAGAGAGGCCCATCGAAGGGAGAAAGAAAAGGTTGCGGACATTCCTGTCCGCATCCTTAATAATGATAATTGACAAGTAGTGCCCGAGCCCTGGCTCGGGCATAATTCTCGGATCTTAGAGACATAGATCCGAGAGATGACGATGAGAAACCCAGGGAAGAAAAGGCAGCGCCGACTGAATTAACAATTGACATTTCAGTCAGCTGAGACGACCCATCGCGTGTGCTGAAGATCGGATCACAACTCGGCCCCGCAATGACTGAAGACCTTAGTGATTTCCTCCGGGCAAATCTTGATGTTTTCGCCTGGGTGCATTCTGATATGTGCGGGATTTCTCCCGCCATTACGAGTCATATGTTGAACATAGACCCGAAATACGTCCCAGTTAAACAAAAGAGGAGAGGAATGGACCCAGAGAGGTCCGCTGCTCTCAGAGAGGAAGTGGACAAACTCAAAGCCAATGGGTTCGTCCGCGACGCCCTCTACCCTGAATGGGTATCGAATCCCGTGCTGGTGAAAAAGGCGAATGGGAAATGGAGAACTTGCGTAGATTATTCCGACTTGAACAGAGCGTGCCCCAAGGACAGTTTCCCGTTGCCTAGGATTGATCAGTTGGTCGACTCCACTGCAGGACACGAACTGTTATCATTCATGGATGCATACTCGGGTTACAATCAAATCCCAAATGCATATTCCGGACCAAGAACACACCAGCTTCGTCACAGATGTCGGGCTATATTGCTATGTAGCAATCCCTTCGGACTGAAAAACGCAGGAGTGACTTATCAGCGTTTGGTAAATCGAATGTTCAAAGACCAGCTTGGTAGAACGATGGAAGTCTATGTGGATGACATGCTCGTGAAGTCACGACAGTCAAACGACCACATTCGAGACTTGGCTGAGATGTTCGACATACTCAGATATTATGGGATGAAGATCAACCCTCTGAAGTGTTCCTTCGGCGTTGCATCGGGGAAGTTTTTGGGATTCATCATCAATGCTAGGGGAATTGAAGCTAACCCAGAAAAGATTCAAGCTATTCGAGATGTGCAAGTCCCAGGACTATAAAACAGGTACAGAGCTTGAATGGAAAAGTAGCTGCGCTAAGTCGATTCATATCCAGGGCCATGGACAAGTGCATCCCCTTCTTTGATATAATAAAGAAAGGGAAGAGGAATTTCGAGTGGACATCCGATTGTGAGGAAGCATTCCGGGATCTGGTGAGGCATCTGGAGAGTTTACCAGTGCTGTCAAAATCAGTAGACCATGAGATGCTGCACGTGTACCTGGCCGTATCCCCACATGCTATAAGTGCGGCTTTGGTTTGCGAGGAGGACCGAATCCAAAAGCCGGTGTATTACGTTAGCAAGTGTTTAACGGGGGCAGAAAGAAATTACCCTAAAATCGAGAAATTGGCATATTGCTTGGTGATTGCATCACGTAAGCTGCGCCCATATGTTCAAGCACACTCAATCAGTGTTTATACCGATCAACCCCTACGGTAGGTACTCCAACGACCAGAAACTTCTGTAAGATTGTTAAAATGGAACATCGAGTTGAGCCAGTTCGATATCGCCTACTTGCCACGAAGAGCCATACAGGGGCAAGCATTAGCAGATTTCATAGCTGAGTTTACCATACCCGACGAACCAGATAATCACGATGTCATTCCCCCTGTTCAATGGAAATTGTACACCGATGGGGCATCAAACGACCGTTGCTCCAGCGCTGGCGTAGTTCTTGTAACTCCGGAAAATCGATCGGTTTGTTACGCTCTGAAGCTCGATTTCCTGGCTACAAATAACGAAGCAGAAAATGAAGCATTGATTGCAGGCTTAAAACTCATTGGAGAACTTGGGGTAAAATCAGTTGAAATCTTCTGTGACTCACAGTTGGTGGTCTACCAAGTGCGAGGAGATTATCAAGCAATGGCACAGAAGCTTGCTCCGTACCTTGTTCTGGTTCAAGAACTGCTGTCAAACCTTGAGCGCTATGATATTTCGCATGTTCCGCGTGAACAGAACAAAGAAGCTGACTCATTGGCGAAATTCGCAAGCACTGGCAATGCTCAGCAAATGGATTGTTTCCCGTTGAGGCCTTGCGTGCTCCAAGCATAGACGCAATGAAAGTTGATTCTGTGTTGGAAATAGGAATCGAGAGGGAATCGTGGATGACCTCATTCAAACTATACCTAACAACCGGGGTTTTACCAGAAGAAAGGAGCAAAAGACGGCAGGTAATTCGAAAGGTCGCGCGATATGTGATGCAGGATGGACTAATGTATCGAAAGGGGTTCTCGGTCCCCTTATTACGATGCATCGCATATGATGAGACGAAACGGGTCATGAAGGAGGTACACGAAGGAGAATGCGGTGACCATACTGGGGGGCAAACGCTAGCAAAAAAGATCCTCCGCTATGGATATTACTGGCCGACCGTAAATCGGGACGCTGCAGACTACGCAAGGAAATGCGACAAGTGTCAAAGATATGCAAAAATCCCGAGGACTCCATCAATAGAACTCACACAAATGGTTAGTCCCTGGCCATTTGCAATTTGGGGAATCAACATAATCGGTTCTTTGCCTATATCCAAAGGTGGTGCGAAATACGCGATAGTTGCAGTCGACTATTTCACAAAATGGACTGAGGCAGAACCTTTGGCCACTATCACCTCTAAGAAGGTCATTAACTTCGTTGTACGAAACATTATATGCCGCTTTGGCCTCCCTAGCACCATCATACGGGCAACGGGATGCAATTTGAAAGCAGAGAGTTCAAAGAGTTCTGTTTAAAGTATGGCATCGAGAAGAAGTTCGCCACCGTTGCACACCCAAAAGCTAACGGACAAGTCGAAGCCGTTAACAAAATAATCAAGTCCATACTGAAGAAGCGTTTGGAGAAGGTCGGAGGCAAGTGGGTAGATGAACTCCCAACAGCATTATGGGCTTATAGAACTACTCACAAGTCCGCGACCGGCCATACTCCATTCGCCTTGGCATACGGCTCGGAAGCCGTTATACCCGTGGAACTTGAAGTTCCATCGCACCGAGTGGCATACTATGATCCCAAGACAAATCAGGACCTCTTGTTGGAATCGCTGGACTACATCGATGAAAAACGTGAAGAGGCCAAATTAAGGGCGGCAGCGCATAGGCACCGAGTCAAACGTTACTACGATGACAGAGTCCGCCCAAGGATTTTTGATGTGGGTGATCTCGTTCTGAAACGAGTTTTCCCGATACCATCATGTATGAATCCCAACTGGGAAGGTCCATAATTCATTAAACGGAAGCTTGGAGAAGGAACATTCAAGCTAGCGACCGTTGATGGCATGACACTCCCCCGAGCATGGAACAATGAACATTTGCGACATTATTACATTTAGCACGTTTCTTCCCTATTTTAGGCATAGTTATTTCCTATATGTTTTCGTTCAGTCGTAACTTAGTTTCCTTTCAGCCATGTAATCAGGCAGTTTAGTTGTTTTTCATTAATAAAGGCTTGAAGCCATATTTTTCATGAATTACTAACGTTTCTATATCTCATAGTCGGGTGATGAATTACTAGAGCTACATTATTCTGTATGATGTGCAAACTCGTATAAACGATTCCAATCTCCGAGTCCCCAGAGCGCGGACCGGAAAATTCTAAGTTCCCGGAGCGCGGGCTAGAGTATAAACGATTTCAATCTCCGAGTCCCCAGAGCGCGGACCGGAGTACTCTAAGTCCCCGGAGCGCGGACTAGAGCATAAACGATTCCAATCTCCGAGTCCCCAGAGCGCGGACCGGAGTACTCTAAGTCCCTGGAGCGCGGACTAGACTATAAACGATTCCAATCTCCGAGTCCCTAGAGCGTGGACCGGAGTACTCTAAGTCCCCGGAGCGCGGGCTAGAGTATAAACGATTTCAATCTCCGAGTCCCCAGAGCGCGGACCGGAGTACTCTAAGTCCCAGGAGCGCGGACTAGAGCATAAACGATTCCAATCTCCGAGTCCCTAGAGCGCGGACCGGAGTACTCTAAGTCCCGGGAGCGCGGGCTAGAGTATAAATGATTCCAATCTCCGAGTCCCCAGAGCGCGGACCGGAGTACTCTAAGTCCCCGGAGCGCGGACTAGAGCATAAACGATTCCAATCTCTGAGTCCCCAAAGCGCGGACTGGAGTACTCTAAGTCCCCGGAGCGCGGACTAGAGTATAAACGATTTCAATCTCCGAGTCCCCAGAGCGCGGACCGGAGTACTCAGAGTCCTCAGAGTGCGGACCGGAGTACTCTAAGTCCCCAGAGCGCGGACCGGAGTACTCTGAGTCCTCAGAGTGCAGACCGGAGTACTCTAAGTCCCCAGAGCGCAGATTAGAGTATTAACAATCTCAATCTCCGAATCCCCTGAATACGGGTCAACTTACTATAAGTCCCTGGAACGCGAGTTTAAAAAAAAATTCTAAGAACTCAAGAAAGGTAGAACCAGAAGTATGCCACTCCGAAGAATGTTCGAACAACGCGAGAATGGACTGGGAAATATACAACTCATAAGTGCTTGAGTTTTGACCGCAGTTATTCAGGAAGCTAAAAAAGTAAAAGAATCGTTCAAACGACTAAGGAACTAAACTTTATTTAATAGTCCAAAATGAGGTTACACAGTTATCCCTCCAAAACTTGGAGTCAAGAACCTATCTATACAAACTACGGAGACAAAAGATAAAGTAATTACAAGACTTAAGCAAGAAACTTGTTGAACGAGTATAGCGATTATTTCTTCGGTTTCTTCTTCTTGTCTTCTTTTGTTTTTTCCAATGACTCCTCTCCCTCACGCTTTTCTTGGATTTCTTGCTTGCTAAAGAAGCGGAGTCAGGAGTAGGAGAAGGAACATCCAGTGGTTTGGACCTGCCCGGGAGAATGATCTTCAAAGGTCTGTTCCACGGGTCGGTAAGTTCCAGTATTTCAGGCTCAACTTTGACCTCGACTTTTTTCTTCTCCTCTTCGGCGAGGCGTTCTTTCATGCTCATCTTTTAGGTATGTTCAGAGGCGCCAGTGATTTCGATTTCATCACTCCCTTCGGCGGGAGATGAAGTGTCGAGCTTATCATCATCTAGCGCCCCGATCACTTGAGCGTCAGGGCCAGGAGTTACTCCCGCATGAGCAACATCGCTTGTTTTCTCTGCCTTCTCCTTGGCGTCATCGCTCCTCGGAGTTGGCTCGGGGTCAAAGCAGCCTGCATGAAAACATAAAGAATGAACATTAGAACGAATAACCACTGCTGGAAAATGACAAATCTTTTAACTTCTAAAAAAGAAGAGTTTCCTACGGGTTCTGGCTGGCTATCAGTTGCGTGTGGAGTTTCACCCTCCAGAATAGGAGATAGCACATGAACGCCGAGCCCGAGATCTTTAGGATCGTAGCCGGCATGCTGCTCGAATGGGTCAAGTATCGGCCGACCGACCGGTTGAGCAGTGGGAAGAGAAGCAATATGAGGAGCCGTAGTCTTAGCCCCAGATGGGCCAGCTTCATCACTTTTCTCTTTTGGAAGGGGAGAGCCTTTGCTATAAAGCGCCAAAGCTGCGGATAAATCCGCTGGCTCGTTCCCTCTAAGAAACTCCTTCACCAGGGCATCCTCATCGACTTCTTTAGAGCCCGACTCGATTTTCCTAATCTTCACTAAAGTTTCCCAGGCCTCAGCTAGGGATTCGAGATAGCCCTTGCCTAAGAATGTCAAGTCGCGATGCATAAGGACGCGGGCTCCATACTCAGCAATCAACGGGTCAAACATGCACTTGACCTCTTCCCTGCCGGCCTCTGCGGCTGCCTCGAGGCGAGAGTCAATCTCCTCCGCAGCTTTTCTTTTGCCCTCCTCACGGGCTTCGTCTTTCATTTTTTCAACCCCAGCAAGTTTGTCATCGAGCTTCGTTTTCAAGAGCCGAGCAGCAACGATTTCATCACAATATCGTTGTGACTCTTCTTGAGCAGCTACTTTATCCTCTTTCTCCTTGGAGAGTAATTCTTTCAACTCTCTGAGTTGTATGGCAAGCGCGTCCCTTTCTTTTTAGATGGAATCTTTTTCTAAGGCAAGGGCACCGCTGCGCTGGACTACTTCATCGAGTTCCTTCTTGTGGGCCATCTCTAAACGAGTGACTGCCTCAGCGGTATCTTTTGCACTTTGCTCAGCGACTTCAAGCTTCGACTTATACGAAGCGAGCTCTTCATCTTGATGCTTGATGATGTTCTTGTCACAGCCAGCCTCCAGTTTCAAACGATCAATTTCATATTGTCGCTCAACAGACACCTCCGAGATCTTTTCAACCAAGTGCACAAACGCGTCATGTTGAACATAGACATCGTTGTTACAGGCAATGGCACTCTTCTTCACGTGCCCTGGGATATGGTGAATAGCCGGGAGGAATTTTAGACCGTCAAAGCAGATTTTTGGGAATTTGGCCTTAAGATCGACCATCTTCTCTGCTACAGTCGGGTCAACCGCGGGAGTAGGGGGTGGAGGCTTTGGAAGCTCTGCTCTTTTTCGATGTTCCCGAGTTTGCCTTATGCTCGACGAATCGGAGTGTTACTCTCGGGAGACATCGAGTTGGGACCCCTTCTGTGAAAGCTTCTCTCTATCTGTCTCGGTTTGGGGAGGATGACGTTTCAATGTCGTGTACTTCGACCGCCGGATTCCAAGCGGGACCCACATTCTCGCCTTGAGTCTCAGGAGCTTCATCCTCCTTGTGCTCACCCTCTTCATGCGCATCGGGAGTGTGGCGTGACGACGGTCTAGCTTGTTTTTTCCCTTTACCGGATGCTGGCTTGGGAATGGAAACACCCTCCGGAAGGCTAATACGGCGACCTGGGGCTAGCAAGCCGAACCTTGATAATGATTCATTTGAAATGATGGTTCAGATGTCCCGATCCTCGGCAGGAAGAGCTCTAATGGCTTCAACGGCCTCAGAATATCCTCGGCCCTCCGGACATGGGTTAATACCTGAAAAGATGAATCGAGGAGTTAGGAAAAGCATAACTCCAATTAAACATGAATGATGACATAGCAAAGAGACTTACTGCCTTCGACCCATCTCCTCGCAAAACCAGGAGGGCAACGCACATAGAACCATTCCTGTTTGTACAGGGCGAATTTGCTACATGCTCCTATCAAGATTTGGCATTTGTGGTACAGCTCGAGGAACATGAAGGAAGGGCTATCTTTCCGTTTCTTGATCATATAAATGTATCTAATGTCGCCAGAAGTTGGAGGTCTAGAGAAGACGGCCATGAAGAGTAGGTAGGTCCCATATAGAAACGCGTGACCGTTTGGATGCAGCTGCGACGGGGCAATGTCTATGTACTGCAACACGTCCCGAAGAAATAAATTGAATGGAGGCACGCTGCCCATCCAGCACATGAACTTGTTGTAGGTGGTATATCCGACTGGGGGCAGGTGAGGACGATCGTGTCGCGACGGGACTAACACATCGGCGAAAGGAATCCCATGGATGGAGCATATTTGCCGAAGTGCGACTTCATTAATCTTCGAAGCCTGTGAGTCGATCGGATTGTCTAAGAGAATTGTCGCCTCCAGGGCATCAGGAGCTAAGTAATGGGCAGGAGAAGTCGACAGATCTGGAGTATCAGCGACCTCTTGCCTTGATGACAGCCCAGGCCTATCAGATATAGTGGCGGAGCTAGACTTTTTAGACATCCCCAATAAATAATGAATCTGTCTAAGTGCCTGTGAAAACTATACTTGAAAAACGTTGAATGTTAGAATTAACAATAACGAATATTCCCCCCCACGTGGTGTGTAAACTAGTGCAAGCAATCGTGTATAAGCAATGAGAATCTAGAGATTAAAAAGATACGAAAACGAGTTTCGAATCGTTGCCTTCGAAGACCGTCATCGCTGACCGTCTCAAAAAGCCCGCCTTGTGGTGATTACAGTTCCAGATTCAGAAAACGTGTGTTAATCTAAGTTCAGATTTATGTCTATGAAAACCAGGGAGTTAATGATCCAGGTCAGTCTCATATGCTAGCACGCCCGGGTCCTTGTCCCTGTTTTGTTAAGTGTAGTTCAGGATTTGTATTGGTCGGCCTTAGAATGGTTCGGCATTTATGCTGTTCGGCATTTACAATTGGTCGGCATTTGTATTGTTCGGCCTAGGTTTGGTTCGGCATTTGAATTGTTTGGCCTAAGTGTAGTTCGACATTTATGTCTGCTCAGCTTAAGTCTGGTTCAACATTTGTTCTGTTCGACATATATACTGTTCGGCATTTGAATAGTGTTCGGCCTTGGTTTTGTTCGGTTAAAATACTGTTTGGCATTTAAGTAGTGTTCGGCCTTGGTTTTGTTCGGCTAAGTTGTTGTTCGGCATTTGAATAAGTGTTCGGCCTTGGTTTGTTCGGCTAAAGTACTATTCGGCAGCCCTCCATTTCACCGTCCGGCGCATGACAACATACGCCGAACCAGAGCTATGCCATTCAAACACCCTTACCACCTCCAACACTTTCATTCTTCTTTCTTCTCCTTTAACTTCGGTTCGACGCGAGGAAGCTAAGTCCAATGGTCTTATGTGCGAACACTCCTAACCATCCCTCCTCGCCTTGCATCATTGTTCAGCAATAAAGACGCAATAAAGACGAACTACTCGAAAGTTTTCTACATGACGCACTCGGCCGTCTCGTTTGAAACCTATTTGAATCGCACAAGGAATAATACCTAGTTTGCAGATTGGAGCTCAGGAAGGAGTAGTTAGGTTTTAAGTCTGGTCGACTGGCAAGAATTGCAAATCTTTGTGGAGTGATAGAAGTAAAAGAGTAAAGGAGAGGAGAGGGGAAGAACCTGGTTTTATAGGGGAAAAAGTGGAAGTCGAAGGGGCTATATCCGGTAGAACCGGTCAAAACTGTATCGTTCGGCTTCAAAACGTAGAATTGGTTGGCGCATAAGGATCGTTCGGCTTCGAGCGTATTGTTCGGCATTTATACCATATTAGGCACACACCACAATCTCAAGAAGGCATCTGGACTTAATCAAGGATTTGAAACAAAACATGGAGGATACGTAATTCAAAGCGCACCACGTTCAGTCATGTAATACACTTTGGGGGGCAAGTGTTTCCTGGAGATTTGACCAGGCAACTGAGTACTCGGCAATGGCAAGTACTCGGCATCCAGTAGCACTCGGCATTCAGTAGCACTCGGCGTCCAGGAGTACTCGGCATCCAGGACTACTCGGCATTCAGTAGCACTCGGCGTCTGTAAGCGCTCGGCATTGGAAGACATTCAGCATGTACAACTGCTCGGCATGGCTGTATTATTCGGCCAAAGGCATCGTTCGGCTAAAGCATCGTTCGGCCAGGGACATTGTTCCGCCAGAAGCATTGTTCGGCTAAAGCTATCGTTCGGCCAGCACCAACGTTCGGCCAGAGACAATGTTCGGTCAAGCGCTTCGTTCGGCCAGGGGCACGTTCGGCTTCGACTGATATTCGTTCTACTCTTCCCACGCAGCAAGCATATCATTCGGTATAGAGAGGGTGGTTCGGCATCCAAGTGTTTGGCCTATTTGGTTCGGCATACGGCGACCACTATATTTGGGCCAAGATGTTCGGCTACCGAGCCCACCTGGGAAGTCCAACCCATCTTTGTCTATAAATAGAGGGGCATGGGCACAGTGAGAAGGGACCTTTTTTCGGGAACACTTGGGAGACTCTGCCATTTTTCAGACTCATCTTCTGTATTTAGCAACTCCATTCAAGCATTTGATCTACGAATTGTATTTGTAATCAATCATTAAGAAGATCAATAAAGTTTAACCTCAAAGTGGACGTAGACAATTACGCTGAACCACTATAAATCCGGTGTTCTTACTTTCTGCATTTGAATTAGCATATTCTTCTTTGTTTAATTTATCTTCATCATTTATATCTCTACACAATCTTTCTCAACGAGGTTAGTGACCAATTTTGGTGCTAACAGATACATTGATACACAGAAACACAAGAATATGAAAAAAAATTAAACAACAATCAAATTCCACATTCCATTTCAAAATATTCTAATTTGATTACATAATCCCAATCCGCAACCATGTTCATATAATTATTACAAAATACGCCAAGAGTGACATATGAAGATGCCCCCTTGGTAGATCAAAGTATATAGATAGGCAAGAAAAGAATTTGCCTTTACAAACAAACGCACAACAGAAATAAAAGAACTCTAATAACAAGCTTGCCTCCTGCACGTCCTCGAAAGCTTTATTTGTCTAAAAGAACATCTAGCAACCTTAACTTTCAACCTACTCAAAATCAATTGAGTACTCGAGAGTTTAAGGGGAAAACAATAACTCTGAGTCAGACATAAAGCCTAGTATGAATGATAATTTACCATTTCAAACCATTTAGATACCTAGCGAGACCACGCCGCTTAGCGGAATGGGTTTTCCCCTCACTAGTATCCTAAAACATTTATAAAACCATATACTGTGCTCTTGCATCCACAATGGTTAAAACATAGTATTTCAAAGCATTATGATGATATGCAAAACAAATAAATCAATTCTGGATTACCCATCCCAATTCATTCTGACTATCTGTCTCAATTATAGTTTTTAGGGTTACCGTTAACCTGTTAAATGTTTATGGACTATCTATCTAATTACTTAGTTTTCATGGGATCACTAAGAACCTATTGGTAACTCCAATATCTTTTTTCTTATCCTAGTTTTATGGGCTAACTAGGAACCTATTGACTGACTGTCAATATCTTAATCCAGATATAGTTTTCATGGGCCAACTACAAACATACTGGCCCCTGCCAGTATCAAATCATAGTTTTCATGGGCTGACCATGAACCTATTGGTCCCTGCCAATATCATACAGTTTTCAGGGGCTCATTGTAAACCTATTGGCCCCTGCCAATATCCTTAATTAAGATTTTAACATCTGTTAAGTTACACTCACTACTGGACCAACTTAACTGGTTATTCTACCCTTTCCCCAAAATACAGTTATGGGTTAATAACAACGTGAATAACATTTCCAAAATCTTTATTTATGCCATGCTTTTTCCTTTAAAAATGAGAATGAGTTATTTGTTTTGAAACTTTAAAACATCACTTTCGAAACCACTAGATGACCTCCTTTGAAAGCATAGAAAACCTCTTTTCAAAACTCTAAGTACATACCTTACGAAACCAATGATACCTTTCAAAGGTATCAAGAAAACATTCTTTAAAACATAGGTTCCAAACAAATAATATACCCTTTCGAAAGCATTGGGTTAACTCTTTAAAAACATCATTTGGGTCTTAATTTTTATAGACGAAAGTATCTCTTTCGAAACCAACTAAAATAAACTTGGGGAAATGTTGATGGTGTCGAAACCATCTAGTCTAAAGCAAAAGACTTTAAACATTAAAACTTCGAAGGATAGAGTCGAAACCCCCTTTTGACTCCATCACCTTCGAAACCCTCAACCCCTTAGAAAGAAATTAGGAAGTGGCTAACTTTGGTTAAAACAGGGATAACCTTTCGAAAGCATCACAGTCGAAAGGTAGCATAGCGGCCAGGTTTCGACTAGGTCGGAACCTACCCTTTCGAAAGCTTTTGTTTAAGGAAAAAGGTACCCCTTCGAAAGCTAATATTTTAACATAATATGAAAACCTTCTTCGAAAGCTAATTATAAAACCCCTTTCGAAAGCACATGTTTCGATTATGTCAAAAGCTTTAAGTAAAACAAGGCAAGAATTTTAACTTATGAAAACAAAGCAGCGTTCAACTCCATCGAAAGCTTACCTCTCGACAACAAGGCTTCTGCCTTCCTTCCAATCCACTGCATACCATCCAAGTGATATCTTGTGTATTGGTTTCGACTATGTGGGTTTCGACTAAGTAGGTTTTACTGGGATGAGGCGGGGTCAATGGAGTCGAAAGGTGCTTACTAATAGAGGCGGAACACCTATTTCTGATTTAAAGGCTGAAATATAGCAACTTTTAGTAATTACTTTCTAACAACTTACCTATTTGTAAACCATTGATTGGCTGCCATAAAAACTTTTCAAATACTTTACATCTAAAACTGCTGCATTTATATCAGGTTAAAGCCATTAAAAATGTAACGTTTAAGCCCTTCCCTATACTAAAACCAATTATTTTAGAAAAGTCCTTCTTTTAAAATAATTTATTTTCCTTAGTAAATCAGTTAGGAAAAATCCCCAAAAATCAAAGAAATTCAATTTCATCATTTAATCAAACATATTAAAATTTAGATCCAATTTCTTCTCGAAATTCTCGAAATAAATTTAAACCCAATTATTTCATATTTTTCATTAAAAATTCATAATAAAAATCCATGGCTTGGAAAATTCTAAAAATTAAAACCCATCTCCAAAATCATTATTTACTTAACATAAAAAAATTTCCTTGGCAATCTGAAATCATATATTCTCGGTACATCAAAACTGAGCAAATTCATATGCTTATGAATTAAAATAAATCGACATAATATAGCTCAAGCATATCATCATCCATTTTATCACAAAAACGAATTTAAACCATAAATCCAAAACCATATAATCATGAAAAAATATAGAGATGGTAGGAGATTATTATTCACCTTAAAATTGATAAGAAATTTGAGATTTGTTGTTGATTAATCTCCTCTAGCTTTAGATCCTTAGCTTTAGATAAATTTCTTCCTTTTTTCCTTTGTAATGGCCGGCGTAGGTTTAGGTTTTAGACTTTTCGTTTGTGAAAGTGGAAACTGAAACGTGAATAGGCAATTACAAAAGGATATAGCCTTGTATAATAAATTGGCTAATTTACTAATATGCTCATGTGTAGTTTAATTAACCAATAAACCAATTTAAAGCCCATTTATCTTGTTAATAAGCACGACCCTATATATATAATTTATTCAACTCTCAATCTCCTTATCATCTTTATTTCTAGTTAATTTATCTAATTAAATCTTCTGAATAATGTTATCAAAAATTATGGATGTTACAGGCTCCCCCTTAAAGAATTTCGTCCTCAAAATTCAGTAATGAGTAAATACTAAATATAACAATCATTTGTAACAAATCCTAACAACCATACTAGTCTAACTGACTTGCAACTATCTATATGAATCAAATATAGACATACCCTTAAAGCGGATCTGGATAAGTATCTCCAATCCCATCCTCTGTCTCCCAAGAATAGTCCTTCTTGTTGTCACTCCACTGAACTTTCACTAACCAGACTGTCTTGTTCCTTGATCTTTTCTAATCTCTACCTGCAACCCGAACTGGTTGTCTAACAAAAGTCAAATTAGGCTCTACCACTAAGTCATCCAATCCTGTCAGAGGAATAGTAGTCTCTGGATCATGCACATACTTGCGAAGATGAGACACATGAAATACATTATGGACACCAACAAAACTGCTCGGTAACTCTATCCTGTATGCAAGCTTTCCAATCCTCTCTATAATCTGGAATGGACCTACATATCTTGGGGCTAACTTCCCCGACTTTCCAAATCGTATCACACGCTTCATAGGTGATACCTTAATGAAAACCTTATCTCCAACTGAGAATTCAAGGTCCTTACGTATCTTATCTGCGTAACTCTTCTATCTGGACAGAGCTTCCTTCATCCTTCCTCGGATTAACTCAATCTTCTCTAATGCCACTCTAACGAAATCTGGACCTAAGACTAATCTGTCCCCAGTCTCCAACCAACAAGCTGGTGATTTGCATGGTCTTTCATACAAGGCTTTAAATGGTGCCATTCCTTCTAGTAACTATTATTATAGGAAAACTCAACCAAATGTAGGTGATCCTCCTAAGATCCACCAAAGTCTAATACACAAGCTCTCAGTTGATCCTCGAGTACTTTATTGACTCTCTCTATCTGCTCATCTGTTTGAGGTTGATATGCAGTACTCATGTTAAGCTTGGTACCCATCACTTCCTGTAGACTCTTTCAGAGTTCACTAGTGAAAAAATCTTCTCTATCACCGACTATATTACTAAGAACTCCATGCAGTCTAACTATGTTCTTCAGGAACAACTTAGCTAAAACAAGTGCCGTTCTAGTTTACTTAACCTGAATGAAGTGGGCACCTCTTGGTCAATCTGTCCACTATAACCCATATACTTTCATTATCTCTATTTGACCTTGGCAACCCGTCTATAAAATCCATAGATGTCGAATCCCATTTCCAAACTTGAATCTCTAAAGGTTGAAGTAACCCACTTGGTTTCTTATGTTCAGCTTTCACTTGTTGACAGTTTGCATACTGTCTAACCCACAAGCCAACATCCCTCTTTATGCCGTCCCAATAGAAGCTCCTTTACATATCCTAATACATCTTGGTTCCTCCAGGATGAATCGTAAACTTTGATCGATGACATTCTCAAAGAATTTCTTTCCTCAAGTCCTCCACATTCGGAACACAGAACCGTCCCTTCTTAGCCATCCTTTCCGGTCAAGGCTAAAATCCTTTAGATCATCGATCTCAGTTCCAACCTCAAGCCTTCTGATCCTTTCAGCTAAAACTAGATATTCCTTTTGTTTAGAAGCAATTTTCTCAATCAATACTGGTAGAACTTCTAAACAAGACAACCTGGCGGCACTCTGGTTAGAACCAGCATCGATCTTAACTGCACATCACAACTGACTAAAGCTTCTAAATCTTTCTATTCTGCCAACATAGCTAACACCACATTCTGATGTTTCCTGCTAAGAGCACATCCATTTTATTACCTTTTTCTAGTGTATATTCTATACCAAAATCATATGCAACCAAAAACTGTAGCCACCTCTGCTGTTATATATTCAACTCCTTCTGAGAAAATAAATACCGTAAAGACTTATGATCGGTATACAACTCAAATCTCTCCCCTAAGAGATAATGTCTCCAAATCTTCAATGCGAAGGTCATAGCTGCCAACTCCAAATCATGAGTATGATATCTAACTTCATGCGGTCTAAGCTGCCTAGATGTGTAGGCAATGACTTTACCACTCTACATCAACACCGCTCCTAATCCAGTTCCACATGCATCAGTATACACAACCAATCATTGGTTTCCGTCTGGAACTACTAACACGGGTGCATTGGTCAACAAATGCTTTGACTTAAGGAATGCCTCCTCACATTTGTCAGGCCAAACAAATCTCACCTCCTTCCTGGTTAGCTTAGTTAAGGGTGCTGCTATCCGCAAGAAATCCTTAATGAATCTCCGGTAGTAGCCAGCAAGTCCAAGAAAACTCCTGATCTCAGTCACCGTCTCTGGTCTCTTCCAATTATTTATGGCTTCGATCTTATCTGGATCGACTGACAATCCTTTCTTTGAAACCATGTGACTAAGAAATTTTACCTCTTTCTTCCAGAAATGACACTTGGTAGACTTTGCCTTTAGTTGATTCTGCCTCAGCATCTCAAGTACCACTCTAAGTGAACTTCATGCTCTCTTTAATCCTTAGAGTGCACTAGAATATCATCTATAAACACTAGTATAAACCTATTAAAGTACTCTCAGATAACTCGGTTCATCAAATCAACGAAAAAAGCAGGTGCATTTGTCAATCCAAATGGCATCACCAACCACTCATATGAACCATATCTAGTTCGAAATGTTGTCAAAGGAATACTGTCCTCCGCCACTCTCAACTGATGGAATCCTATTGCCAAATCCAACTGGGAGAACACTCTGGCTCCACTTAACTGATCAAACAGATCATCTATTCTTGGCAAAGGATACTTATTCTTAATTGTCCTTTCATTTAACTTACAATAGTCAATACACATCCTTAACGACCCATCTGGCTTCTTCACGAACACTACGGCCGCTCCCTAAGGCGAACTACTTGGTCTAATAAAATTCCTCCCTTCTAGATCCACTAGCTGCACCTTCAATTCCTTCATCTCAGTTGGTGTCATCCTGCTAGGTGGTCTACTTACAAGTTCAGCTCCATGCACAAGATCTATTCTCTAAACTCAACAGCTCTTTTCGGGGGTAGTCCGGTGACTAGGTCAAAGACATCTACAAACTCCCTTGCTACCCGAACCTGACTTAACTCATTTCCTACCTCCATAACATTAAGCATAGTATTTACACTCCAGTCAGTATTCTCTACCGAGAATATCACTCGGTAATGACTATCAGGGTGTCTCAGTGATATTTCCCTATCATGGAAAAATATTCTAGCCTAATACCTACTCAACCAATCCATACCCAAAATGATCCAGAAATCTACGAAATCAATAATATACAAACTGCATGCAAATTTATGACCCAATAAATCAAGTTCTAACCGGTCACATCTTAACCCTAGTGTTGCATACCCTCCTATTGGATTCACAACCCTTAAGAAAGTAACAAGGTAGGTGGGTTCTAGACATAATCTATCAACCAAACACTAAAATATAAATGAATGTGATGCACCATTATCATAAAGTATTCTAACTGAAATAATTTGATTCAAAAGCGTACCTTCCATCATAGTCTTTCCTTTATCAGCCGTAGTAGGCCTAGCTGATCCTATAGCAAAGTCCTCTCCTTTGTCCTCCCTAACTGGCTCTGGATACTGATTCTTGTAATGCCTAACTTAATCACAGTTGAAGCATTTCACATTCTTCTTAACTGCAGCTTTCTTCCTATTTCCTAACCGACATTCATTAGCAAAGTGACCTTTCTTGTCACACTTATAACAAACTACCTCAGCCTTTGACTTCTTAGCCATATCTCCCCTCTAGGTTCCCTTATTTTTAAAGAACTTCCTCTTCTTCCCTTGAGAACCTTGGGTTTCCACTGACTTCTCTTTAACTAAATCAGCAAGCAACTCCTCATGGCGAATGACCATCTCCACCACTATATTGCAAGGATCATAGACATGTGTCACAGTCATTCTAGCAAGCTCTGGTCTCAATCCCCGAATGAACTTCTCATTCCTTTTGATGTCAGTATCTATAGTATCATATCTATATCTAGACAGTTCTTCAAACCTAGTAGCATACTCGACTACTGACATCTCTCCTTGCACTAAATCCATAAACTTCCTCATCAGCTCAGACTTAGCAAACTCAGATACAAACTTCTGCTCAAATCTCGTTTAAAATCATCCCAAGTTAACTACTCTTCTGAAACTCTGGCAGCGACACTATTCCACCAATGTAGTGCTGACCCCTGCAAATATCTAGAGGCCAACCTCCTCTTTTGTCCACTATTCAAGCCTAAATCAGTAAATATATGCTCATAATGCACCAGCCAATTCTGAACCTCTACGGCACTCTCCGTTCCCAAGAATGGTTTCCTACCCAAACTGGTGTAATCTCTACTTAGCAAAGCAATATTCCCAACTGGAGCCACATGATTAGCTCCTCCTACATTTCCAGCAACTCCAGCAGCAGCTCCAGCTTGCATCAAACAATCAAAGAACTGATACATCACCCCCATATCTATTGGTGGATTTAGAGCACCCACATTGGCTTCAGCATTTTGGTTACTAGCATTAGTCAGTCGACCCGGGTTTCTCCTGGTAGTGGGTCGAGCATTCCCATTAGTTGTTGTGCTTCCTCCACCGAGATTTCCTCCTCCATTTCCCGCTTCCATATCTCCCTTCTCGTAAATCTGCATACGAGCCTTAGTAAGATACAGATACGTACTTATATATATATAACTATATATAACAAATACAAGTACGTTACTATAGCGTTAACCCAAACCCTAATCTTATTATCTGATTCATTGGATTATGTTTGGAAAAATCCTTTAGGTTTAAGTTTCTTTTAAAGTTTCATAAATCTATGCTCTAATACCAACTTGCAACATCCCCCAACTTGAAGGCCCAAAACTAACAGCTACGGATGCTGCAGTCATCTATAGTTATTAATCCTCAACGACCAAATACGGCGACATCAGATACATTAATACACAGAAACACAAGAATATGGAAAAAATTTAAACAACGAACAAATTCCACATTCCATTTCAAAATATTCCAATTTGATTACATAATCCCAATTCGCAGACCACATTCAGATAACATATAATTATTACAAAATATACCAAGAGCGACATATGAAGATGCCCTCTCGGTAGATCAAAGTATATAGACAGGCAAGAAAACAATTTTCCTTTACAAACAAACAAACAGCGAAAATAATAGAATTCTAATAACAAGCTTGCCTCCTGGACGCCCTCGGAAGCTTTATTCGTCTAAAAGAACACCTGGAAACCTTAATGCTCAACCGACTCAAAATCAATTGAGTACCCGAGAGTTTAAGGGGAAAACAAAAACTTTGAGTCAAACATAAAGCCTGGTATGAATAATAACCGAGAGTTTAAGGGGAAAACAAAAACTTCGAGTCGGACATAAAGCCTCGTATGAACAATAATTTACCATCTCAAACCATTTAGATATCTAGTGAGACCACGCCACTTAGCGGAACGGGTTTTCCCCTCACAAGTATCCTAAAACATTTATAAAACCATATACTGTTGTAACATCCCCTATCTAGAGGCCCAAAACTAAGCGCTATAGATGCTGCAGTCATCTATAGTATTAGCTTCCGGTGACTAAATATAGCTATGTTAATGGTATCAATAATATTAGAAGCACTTGAATATGAAACAAAACACAGATATCAAAAACAACTTTTACTTCATTACATTTCAAAACCCATTGTTTCACATTCACAACACATAATCCCAAATCGTTCCCAGGCACAGATCAAATATAATTATTACAAAATATGCCAAGAGCAGTATATGAAGATACTCCTTTGGTTGATTAGAGTCATACGGTCATAATAGACCTAATACAAAACAACACAGCGGAAAATCCAACAAAACATAACAAGAACTGTAACTCCTAAATAGATATCTGTTTGCCTCCTGCATACCACTGGTAGCTCATTCGTCATCCTACTAAAACCTAAAAAAGACCTTAATCCCTCAGCCTACTCAAATTAATTTTGAGCACCCGAGAGTTTAAGGGGAAAACATAAACTTCGAGTCAGGCATAAAGCCTAGTGTGAATAATATTATACATCCCGGAATAATTATGTTAAGTGAGACCACGCCGCTTAGCGGAACGGATTTCCCCTCACTAACATCCTTTTAAAACATATCTTTGCAAAACCTTTCATAAAACCATATATTGTGCTCCTGCATCCACAATGGTTAAATACTGTAAAGCAATTATGTAAACATACATAAATATCAGGTAATAATGAACTATCTGTTCAAACACACAAGTTTTTTTTGGGATAACTTTAACCGTTGGCTGACTCTGGCCTACCAGACAATACAATCAAAATTAACCTAACACCTGTTAGATATTCTTCTTCTGGATTATCTATCCTTAACTATCTGTTAAACATTTCCCATCTGGACGGTCTATTGTTAACTATCTGTTAAATATTTCACTTCTGGACGGTCTGTCCCTAACTTAATCATCTCCCAGGTCTTCCCGATCCTAGTGGTTTTTGGCGCTCAGCAATAACCTATCTGTATACAAACATATATTCCTTTCGGTGTGTAACCATAATTTTAGTCTACCTGTGACAAAGCCCTACACCCTAGAATTTTGGAAAAACAATTAGCTGGGGCTATTAGCTAATGTATAGGGCACGACCCATGCTAGTCCCATTTGGTTTTCTAATATCTAAGTCATTTTCACTTAAGTATCCCCTCCCATAATTTTCCTTGAAAACATTTTCAAAATGATTTAAAACCTTTAAATCAAACTTAAACAAGGAAAAGTATATAATCTTTATACTTTACTCAAAATCATATCACCATGTCATATATATTTATATACTTTACTTAAAATTTAGTTAATGAAAACATTTAACCATTTGAAAGAACCTCTTTCTAAACCTTTGAAATCATCTCTTTCAAAACCAATATCAAACCTTCCGAAATCATTCCTCAAACCTTTCGAAATCATACATCAAACCTTTCGAAACCATTCTCCAAACCTTTCGAACTCATTGAAAAGCATACCTTTTGAAAGATATAAAACTTTGGACATCCTTCTTTAAAACCACTTTAAAACATTGTCTTAGAGAACCTTGGAAAACCTTCCATTTAAAGCTTTCGAATCCATTAAATTAAACCTTTCGAAATCACTCAACTAAAACCTTTCGAAACCATTCAATAAACTTTTCGAAACCATTCAACTAAAACCCTTCGAAACCATTCAATAAACATTTTGAAATCATTGAACTAAAACCTTTCGAAACCATTCAATAAACCTTTCGAAACCATTCAACTAAAACCCTTCAAAACCATTCAATAAACCTTTCGAAAACTTCGGGTTTTACTTTAATTTATAAAACATGGGTGAATCACCTAAGTCAAAAGCTTCCTTTCAAAAGCATGGAGAAGCGGCTAGTTTATAAAGCAAGTAAACCTTTCATCTTTGTCGAAAGGTTCAAAACAAAACATTTATAAAGTGGTAGTAACCTTTCGACTATGTCGGAAGGTTTCAAAACAAAGTAGTAATAAAGCTGCAGTAAACTTTCGTCTGTGTCAAAGGGTTTAAAACTTTTCTTTTAAACATTTTGACCTGGTTGAAAGCAACCATGTCGAAAGCTCTTATTCGAAAGCAAAGCAGGTGAAAGCTTTTAGTTTATAAAACAAACATACTCCAACCTATTTGGCCATCAACCTTTCAACTTAGAACCCTTTGACTTTGTCCAATTCGTTATGTACCAAGTAGCTTGACACCATATGCATTGGTTTGACCTTGTTGAAATCTTAGAACCTCTCGACCTTATCGGAAGGTCTGGGTAGGAAGGTTTGTTGCCGCAAAGGCTGAAACATGCTAAAAGTATGTTTTCTTTGTTTTTAACTTAAAAAAGATGACTTTTCAACTAACGTGCATTTGTTTGTCAAATTTTCATTGGTTAACAAATTATTTTCAAAAATATGCTGCCACTAATTTCAAAATTAAATAATAATTCCTTTTATAAAGTGCCCCTTCTCCTTAATTAAATATATAAAACATTTAAGTCTCATACCTTAAATAATTTTATATATTCATTAAATAACTTAGGAAAAATCCCACAAAATCCCACAAAATCTATTTTAATATGTTGCCTAACATATAAAAATTTCAACCCCAAATAATTATTATATTAACCAAAAATAATTTATAACCCAATAAACAATTTCCTTCACTAGAAAATTAATATAAAATCCATATTAATTCAAAAAATTATGAAAATCAAAATCCATCTTTAAAATATCATTTCTGATCTATATTTAAATTTTGAAGGCATTTGGATGTAATTTAATAGGGTTTTCATGTCAAACTATCTTAAAAACAAACATGAACATATATAATCCATCAACAACATATATATATATATATATATATGTGTGTGTGTGTGTGTGTATATATATATATAACTTTAATCATCAAAACATGGCATATACTTGCAAAATCATTTTGGGTCTAATCTTGAAATAGAAAAATAAAAGAAATTGGGATGTAGTAATTATTCACCTTAGCTTTGAGATTATAGTTGTGAGATCTGATGTTGATTTGGTTGATTTTCTTCCTTCTTTTGAATCCTAGCTTTAATCTTCTTCTTGAGAATGATAATGGTGGCCGGCCTTAGGAAATTTTAGTTTGAATGAAATTAAAATGAATGTGAGTTCCATCCCTAAGGGTTTACGGTATAAACCTTACCTATTTCCCATATTGCCCTTCTCATATCCTAACACATTAACTTAGGTTATTTCATGACAGGACTACCCTTTGTTAATCAAATCTCAATCTTTTAATCTTCACATTATTTATTTAATTTAACCAATTTATTATTCTAAATAATGTTATAAAAATATGGGGTGTTACAACTGTGCTCCTGCATCCACAATGGTTAAACATAGTTTTCAAAGCATTATGATGATATGCAAAATAAATAAATCAATTCCGGATTACCCATCCTCATTCATTCTGACTATCTATCTCAATTATTGTTTTTAGGATTACTATTAACCTGTTAAATGTTTATGGAATATCTGTCCAGTTACTTAGTTTTCATGGGATCACTAAGAACCTATTGGTAACTCCAATATCTTATTTCTTATCCTAGTTTTCGTGGGCTAACTAGGAACTTATTAACTGACTGTCAATATCTTAATCCGGATATAGTTTTCATGAGCTAACTACAAACCTACTGGCCCCTTCCAGTATCAAATCATAGTTCTCGTGGGCTATCAATGAACCTATTGGCCCTTGCTAATATTATACAGTTTTCATTGGCTTACTGTAAACCTATTAGCCCCTACCAATATCTTTAATTAAGATTTTAACATCTGTTAAGTTATATTCACTACTGGGTCAACCTAACTGGTTATTCTACCCTTTCCCCAAAACACAGTTATGGGTTAATAACAATGTGAATAACATTTCCAAAATCTTTATTTATGCCATGGTTTTTCCTTTAAAAATAAGAATAGGTTATTCATTTTGAAACATTAAAACATCGCTTTCGAAACCATTGAATGACCTCCTTCGAAAGCATAGAGAACCTCTTTTCAAAACTCTAAGTATATACCTTTCAAAACCAATGATACCTTTCGAAGGTATCAAGAAAATATTCTTCAGAACATAGGTTCCAAACAAATAAAATACCCTTTCGAAAGCATTGGGTTAACTCTTTAAAAAAATCATTTGGGTCAAAATGGTTATAGACAAAAGTATCTATTTCGAAACCAACTAAAATAAATTTGGGGAAATGTTGATGGTGTCGGAACCATCTAATTGAAAGCAAAAGACTTTAAAAATTAAAACTTCAAAGGACGGAGTCGAAACCCCCTTCCGACTCCATCTCCTTTGAATCCCTCAACCCATTCGAAAGCAATTAGGAAGTGGCTAGCTTTTGGTTAAAACAGGGATAACCTTTCGAAAGCATCACAGTCGAAAGGTAGCATAGCGGCTAGGTTTCGACTAGGTCAGAACCTACCCTTTCGAAAGCTCTTGTTTTAGGAAAAAGGTACTCCTTCGAAAGCTAATACTTTAACATAATATGACAACCTTCTTTGAAAGCTAATTATAAAAACTCTTTCAAAAACACATGTTTCGACTATGTCGAGAGCTTTGAGTAAAACAAGTCAAGAATTTTAACTTATGAAAACAAAGCAGGGTTTCAACTCCATCGAAAGCTTACCTTTCGACACCAAGGCTTCCGCCTTCCTTCCAATCCACTGCATACCATCCAAGTGATATCTTGTGTATTGGTTTCGACTATGTGGGTTTCGACTAAGCAGGTTTCGACTGGGATGAAGCAGGGTCAATGGAGTCGAAAGGTACTTACTAATAGAGGCGGAACACCTATTTCTGATTTAAAGGCTGAAATATAGCAACTTTTAGTAATTACTTTCTAACAACTTGCCTATTTGTAAACCATTGATTGGTTGCCATAAAAACTTTTCAAATACTTTTCATTTGAAACTGCCGCATTTATATCAGGTTAAAACCATTAAAACCCATAACGTTTAAGCCCTTCCATATACTAAAACCAGTTATTTCAGAAAAGTCCTTCTTTTAAAATAATTTATTTTCCTTAGTAAATCAATTAGAAAAAATCTCCAAAAATCATAGAAATTCAATTCCATTATGTAATTAAACATATTAAAATTTTAGACCTAATTTCTTCCTGAAATTCTCAAAATAAATTTTAAACCCAATTATATCATATTTTTCATTAAAAATTCATAATAAAATTTCCATAGCTCAGAAAATTCTAAAAATTAAAAATCATCTCCAAAATCATGTTTTACTTAACATAAAAAATTTCCATGCCAATCAGAAATCATATATTCTCGGTTTTACATCAAAATCGTGCAAATTCATATGCGTATGAATTAAAATAAATCAACATAATATAGCTCAAGCATATCATCAACCATTTTATCACGAAAATGAATTTAAACTATAAATCTGAAACCATATAATCATGAAAAAATATAGAGATGGTGGGAGAGTATTATTCGCCTTAAACTTGATAAGGAATTTGAGATTTATTGTTGATTAATCTCCTCTAGCTTTAGATCCTTAGCGTTAGATAAATTTCTTCCTTTCTTCCTTGGTAATGGCCGGCTTAGGTTTAGGTTTTAGATTTTTCATTTGGTGAAAGTGGAAAATGAAACTTGAGTGGGAAATTACAAAAAGATATAGCTGTGTATAATAAATTAGCTAATTTACAAATATGCCAATGTGTAGTTTAATTAACCAATAAACAAATTTAAAGCCCATTTATCTTGTTAATAAGCACATCCATATATATATATAATTTATTCAAATCTCAATCTCCTTATCTTCATTATTTTATTTTATTTATCTAATTAAATCTTCTGAATAATGTTATCAAAAATTAGGGATGTTACAGTTATAATAGAGTACAAAGCAACCCGTAGTGTAAAGGTCCCTAAAATGAACAATCAAGCCTATATTTATAGAGGAAGATGGCGAAAAATCTTCCTGAAAATTTGGTAGAAGGATCTCCAAAAATATATGGGCCCATAAGAGGGATCGCATGACCCAAATACCAAGAAATAAGGATCGGGGCCGATCCCTATTTTGAAGGAATTTGGGGGTACGATCCAATTTGGAGCTCTCCATGTTGTAGTATGCCTCGCTTCCATGTTTCAGGCTAATTGGATTAGTAGAACTTGAGTTATTGCTCGATCATTGCTGTAATGTGTGTTGTTACCTGGTTCTGACCGATCCCTATGGATGGAAGTAGGCCGGTCCCTCTTTCTTAGTCCTCTTATGGTGCGATCCCTAGGGTAGGCTCCTTAGGGTCCCCACAACTTCTCCCAAGGTTTCATATGCATTGGACTTATGGATCTCGAGATATTGATTGTTTTCCATCAGGTTGTACTTATTTGGTTGAAACAGGCCAATCTGTATGATTGAGAGTGATTATAGCCGTCTATATTATATTATATTATATTCCATACTTAGAACGTTCTGTATGCATATCTGTTGGTTCCGTTCGATCACGGCTTCATACTACCATCTGTACTTGACTTCTGGACTCCACAATCATCGCTCTGGACTTATTGGCCTTGACGATAGTCGAATCTAACTTGTCCAATCAGTTCAGATATAACGGGGTCAAAATGCCGGATAACATATACATGTGGTGTTTTATTAATATATATATATTATTTAAACACACACACACACACTTTTGGCCTCTTTATTTATTAAAACTCACGACCTAATAAAAAAATAAAAAAATTTATTTATTAATATACACATAAACATTTATAAATAAACATGTAAAACTTAGATAATATAAAAGTTTGTTTAAGAGTTTAATTTATTATTTTAATACATGTATGGTTTCGATTGAACTATTTTATTATTATTTGAAAATCGTATATTTAAACATATATACTATGCATTTTATATCGAATATATTTTGAAATTTGAAATTTAAAATTCAAACATATCATGATCATTAATATTGTGTGTGTATATATATACGACTAACATTTATTTTGTTTAAAGCCAAGAAAGAAAAAGTACTTTCTTAAAACATGAGAATAACACACACACACACACACACATTAATAAAAGTAATGTCATATAGTCAAGGACTACTAGTTCAAGTGGAAAGTGGTATGGCGTTGTAGACTATGGTTCCAGAGGTCATGGGTTCGAACATCCGAGACATCAAAATTATTGTACTACATAAATAAAGTATTACCCTTATTCTTAATAGACAAATAAATATTATATGTTGTAAATGTGTTATCACCAAATAAAAAAAGTATATACATTTTTTCAAAATTATTTGTAAATTTAATTTCTAATAATAGTTATTTTATTTAATGGCCGAATGTAATTTAGGGTTAATAAAAAAATCAAATTTAAATTAAATATTTACCTTTAGGACTTGCCGTTCTTGGAACGTCGTATTGCTAACTTTTCCTCTTCGGGGGTGTAGCTCATTTTTCCTCTTACCTTAGTTTCCAAATCCCAACTATTAGCTTCAACTTGTAGGTAATAGAGTTTAGGTTTTTGTGTTAGAATTATCTCAATAAAATGAGAGAGATATGTGGTATTTATAACCACTATATATTCAAAATATCTCCTTATTTCTCTCTCATCTTTATCTAGATCTCATCTCTTCAAAAGAGATATTCAAACCCCCTTATCTCTCCAACATACGGAAAGCCCCACTTTTAAGATTTAATCTTAAATTAAGAGCCTAATTACTATATTTAGTTGATTAATTAATTATTCATTTAGACCCATTTAATCACTTAAATTAATATACAATTTTTATGTACTATGTTAATTACTATTTAGGCATTAAAAAATAGATAAAAACTATATAAAATTAATACAACATTTATTTCAATTTTCTTCATTATTTTAAATCAATTATTATTTAATTTAATCAAGTTGAACTTGGAAATTTGCTAATAACACTGTTGTGTTGACTCCTTAATGTAAACTCTGTACATAGTAATGTTTGAACAATTTAAATAGTAAAGCATGTGCGGACTTTATTGAAGTATATTATTGAGCACAATTTCAGTTACTCACAGATCATTTAGATGAATTCCAATTTATCATGTCTATTATACTGCAACCTAAGTAACGATATTTTGCACATTTCACCATATCACTAAGATATCTTGAGTTTGTTCAATGGTCAAAAACTCTTATAATATCGGTAGTTAATTCCATAGTACAACTTGAAAGCCCTTGGTTCAATTTGATAACATTTACTAATTATTCGATTAAATCTAGATCGAGAGTTGGACATTAAATTGACTATCAATTATGGTGATACTAACATTCTATAACGAAGGAGACAAACCCTCAATTGAGTAGTGTTTCACTTCAAGTGTTTCGCCGTATGCCCAACTATTGTAACAACCAATACCTTCGAACACACCAAAACCAAAGCCTAGGGTGACTTTCGATGTTGCATCGTGCCACGAAGTATGAGCTAAAGGTTTTTAAAATGCTACAAAAACTAAGATAATATCTAAAAGATTCTACACTTTCAGATCTCACAGTGGAAGAAATTAAAATATATGTACTGAAAATAAACATTTCAGAAAACAATCTCCAAAAATACTTAGTTCATATAAAATGTTTCCAAAGTACAATATACAGTCTGATAGACATTTGATACAATAATTAGCTACATGAGGAACAACGAAGAATAATGGAACTCCAATGCTCAGCTCCATTCTCTACGTATTATGCCAAATCAACTACAACCTGTCTTCCTGTTGTGGGGAAAAAAATGAAAGGAAAGGAGTGGGTCAGACAAAAGTCTGGTGCAAGAGTTACATCATTATATGTGGTGATCACATGCAATTAAATTTATTAATACTCTATGTGACCTAGGGTATTTTACTATGTTTTTGAACTATTTACTAAGGTAGTTTCATTTACATAAGGGGTATATTTCGAAACATACATACACCAACATCTTGTGAAAGCTTATACTTAGGATCGAACAACTAATCGGATCCTCAAAATAACTTGGATCGGTCAATAGCTACTAGAACTATTCCAACATATAATCACCTACAATATCAACATTAGGACTACATTCCCAAATTATGACTACATCACATTTACACATTGAGGGGGAGCCTGCAATGCCGACTCATGTCAAAGACGTCTCGAGGTTATTGCATTCATGTCCATCTCTCAATTGTAATGTAATGCCTCTTATCACACCACGTCGGGATCCATCAACAACACGGTATCACGTCCACGCCGTCATGCATACCCCAGAAAACTCTGGTTAGAGCCGGGCCATATGATTATCTAGGCATTATCGTTAGTGTTGCACGTACACCCTATAATCTTATGTGAGTGTAATTTGCTGGCCACAGTTAGACATCGACCATGCTGAATAAATAGTGTCTAGGCTTCGTTGCCCGCATACACATTTGTTTACTCCCATAACTTCCAAGTGTCGCAAAACTAGGGAGATAATTTCCCTACTTATACAAACATTCATATATATAATATTTGTATATAAACTACAAATGCAGGCCTTAGGCCGACGTTCAGATTATGCCTACCGATTGACCGCTGATCACTGAGCGATCGACCGCTTGCGGCCGTTTGGCTCTAGTGAGCCTATCAACCGGTCGGTATTGTTTTAATTTTTTTCTATCGTTCATTATTATTTATTTTCTATATTAATTAGCAATTGTTCACATTATAATAAACTGTTAATTATAGTGAACCCTATTTTGTCAATCTAAAATCTTTGATGTTTTCAATTCCAAATCCTAACAATTTCATAAGCATGTTTGTTATCAAAACTAATTAAATCAGGTTTAGAATTAAAAGGGTATTGATATATTAGTCTATTTTCAATTCAAAAAAAGGTATTGAACTTAAACCAATTTATCCAACATGTTTACTTTATCTAGATTTAGATTAGATGGGAATCATATCCGAGTAGGTTAAATTCACATTCAGTTTCCAATTTGTTATAATTACTAGATAATCAGTACTTCTGATTCAACCTAAACCAAATCCAAATCAAATAGGATATAAATAAACTAAATTACGTATAAATCACTATATTAATTATGAACCTCAATAAAGCTATCCCCTTTCTTATTTTCTTGGAATTACCTTTGCTTGGTTTAGGATTCTCCTTGATTTGATTTGATTCCTCTTTCTTAAATCTCTTGAATTTAATTTTGGTTTTAGTATTTTTTTGAAGAAATTCGATTTGAGGAGAAAGAGTATTGAGTTTCAAAGAGATAGATTTTTGTTATGCTTAGATTTAATTAGGGTTCTACCTACAGTTTAGGGCTCTATTTATAGAGTAGAAACTAATTTTGGCTATTTGATCAAATATTATAAAATCTAGGGCGTTTGGCCAACCCATACCCAAATCTGGAAGCATCGACCGGTCGATCACTTGAGTTGGATGGTCCAATCCACGGTGTCAACCGGTGGAGCTTTCCCTATCAAAGTATTTCTTCCCTAATTTAATTATTACTTATTCTCAATTTCAAATTTTCAGATGTTAATAACTTTTTCAAACTAGCTCCGATTACAAAACATTATATATGAAAATTGTCCAAAAAATCACTAGGAATGCAACAGTGCAAGTTTCATAGCCAAATTCGGACGTTTGTAAAAATTCCATTTTTATGTTATATTTAATTTAATTTCTTTTATTAAATTTCCATTTAATTTTTGAGAGGGTGTTACATTCTTTCCCTGTTAAAGGATTTCGTCCTCGAAATCTCCAAGGATGGAAAAATGCAACTCGTACGTACAAAAATTAATACTTACGACCATCTAATCATCCATCAACCACTGGAAACCATTGTCCTTAATTCAAGTTTCCAGTGCAATATGTATAGATAGGCATGGAATGCATATGAACCTGTACTAATGCAAAAATTAGGCGACCTACTAAACTAGTCGACCTCTTAAAATGCAAGTGCTTATGCCATATATCCAAAATGTATGCGATATCCTATACTTGAAATTCTATATGGATGAGCAATCATTCAATACATATGAAAAATGTAACAACCATATACGTGTGACTAATAGAATAAAGTGAGTAAGGTGGGGTGTGTGTGTAGGCTAACCACAAATATCTGCCCATTATGTGTGATACTAAAAATTCATCCATTAGCAACCATCATCCAATGTATGTCATAGTGACACATTCGCAACTTTGCCAAGCATCCAGACATTCCTACTCATGGAATCTGGTGAGCTAAATATTAAGCACACAAATAGTTATACTAACTAAAATGAAAATGTTTTAGAAAAGAGTTCTAGAAGGGTAACCCAGATCTTCTCCACTGCCTCTAATGTACTCTTAACTAGATTGCCTCCCCTATAGACTCTAACAAATTTAATTATTTTATTATAGAGTCGCTTTACCCCAGGCCCGATAATATGGGTAGGTGCATGGTGAAAATTTGACTCGCTTATCCACTTTAACTTCTCCTAACTGATACGGTTTGACCACACTAGCTGCATTGTATAAACAATTCTGCAAGTGTGACACATGCAAAACATTGTAAACTCAAGTCCACCCTCCAGGAAGCTCCACTCCATAGGCTAACTTCTTGACTCTCTCTAAAATGGAAAAGAAGACAACTCTTGGTGCAAACTTTTCTGAATTGCCAACCTAATAATGTATCTAAGTAGCGAGATGCTCACACAGACCTTGTCGCCCACCATGGACTTCAACCCCATGCGTCTTCTTTCAGCATATATTTTCTCCCCATCTTGTGCAGTCTTTATCCTTCTACGGATCAAATTCACTTTCGAGGTACTTCTAACTGGATCATTCTTTCGACCTCAACTAATTGACTTTACTATAGCATATAATTTCAAGCAAAATGTATGTGCATGAGCAAACCTCTGTAATCCTTGCCACCCACTCGAATAAAGTGATGTCAACATGCACTATAATAGATAACTTGAGTATAAGTATTATCCAACGGAGACTTGACCTTATGCAATCCTCAATGCACATTGCAACAACCCACCCCGGAACAGGCCTAAATTCTACCTAGAAAAGGTCCATCTAAACTTAGATCCATTCTAAAGTAAGCTGTAGGTAGAACTAAGAAAATAACAGTATAGAACAATAACTAAACTTTCAGAACTCACAGCGGATGTAACAAAATATAATAGCAAAGTGTACCAATTATTGCAAAACCACTAAAATGTCATAATACAGAATTCCATAAAAATCATAACGTAATATCCATTACAACAATTGTTTAAGTACATGGGTACAAATAAAAGCAAATAATAATAAAAAAATATATTACCACAAGACAAGCTTCTCCATCTCTAAGCATCGTCGCCGCCATCACTCCATCCTTAATCTATGTTGTAATGAGGAGCAAGTAAGAACTATAAGTGTCTGGTGAGTAAAAACTCGAGTCTTACCTTTTTAGTACTTGGGCAGTATATATCTCAAAATAAGAACATGTCTATGAAAATAGACCATTAAACCATTTAATACTCCTTTATAAGGAAAGGAGGCGGGTCCAACCACTTAATACCTTCCATTCCAAAAGCAGGTTTCTAGAATCCCGTATCCCAATCATACGTCATAAACAGCTAATAATGTGAGAGACGGTACCCAAGCCACTTAATACCTTTTATTGGAAAATAGGCAGACTCTGGTCATTTATTACCTTAATTAAGGCAGAACCTATCATTTAATACATATTTCCAAGGCGTGCTCCTTAATGGTATTATCTAGCTGACATCATATGAAATCTCTTAGGCCACTTAATACTTCCTTGTGGAAAATAAGTAGACTCTGGTCATTTAATACCTATTTCCAGAAGCGGACCCCCTCATTGAGATACCACCTAAAGCAACCCCTTTGCCATTTAATACTTCATTTAGGGAAAAAAGGTGGGCCCTCATACAATCACTTAATACCTCAAGATCTCAAAGTAGGCTCTTCGTCTTATGGCCCATACTCATAATGACGTCTCACATTAGCCTGACTATTCGTAGGAACTGGTAGCCAGATTAACTGGTCTGATTTCCTCTATAGAATTTGGGACTAGCCTCACATCATTACAAATATTTATCATAATGACATCTCACATCAATCAAAGTGTACACAACTGCTGGTAGCCTCAAACTGAAGGGTAGACTTCCATCATGTAACTCTATTGACTCACATCCTCTGACTTAGCTATACATCAATCACTCTCCATATATATATATATATAATATTTACACACACACACTCTCATCTCACCGTCTCATAAATAAGGCCTTATAAGGTGTCTTTCTTATTAAGCCTTAAAACTAATAATTAGGCCTCTTATTTTTGTCTACAAATAAATTACCGTCCTAATAGGGGAAATTAAATGAAAATAAATACCTAATTAACTACGCCATATACACAATAATTATACGTTGATTACGCAAATAGAGATAAATAATATTCGCACCTAATAAGTTCTAAACACACGTATTTTACGCTCTAAACTAGCGTTAAATGTCAATTCCCTAACCAAATATTATTACAAGTCATTTTCTTCAAATTTTCAAGGTTTCAACATACCAAAATAAGGGATTCTAATATCCAAAATAGGGAATAAATATTCATAACCAAAACTGCAATATCAGACTTGTAAATAAAATAGAAACTCAATTTATTACACTAATTCAATGGAAAGTCGTACATAATAAGAATTGAAATCTAAACTCCATATTCTATTCGACTCCTCTTTTACAAAAAATAGATAAGAATAAGTGATGTAAATATCAAATAGAATTTGTGATCTAAACCCCTATTTCATTGAAGAATCACAATGTGAACCAAAGAAGAATGAGAAGTGGAATAGACTATGGAATTATCAAAATTTGCATAAACGAAACAGATTCCATCAAATTAATGTAGATAATTGAGACTCTAAACATAGAATTGACATTTTGAAATAAAAATAAATTTTAGGATATTTTATCTATCATTTTTCGAAATCCCAAAGTCCCTAAGGCATATTTAAATCCAAAAGAAATACACTAAACAATTACTGAAAAGAAATACTAAGTTTTCCACTTACATATTAGCCTTAGTTTCTCTTAAATGGATTTGTAGCCTTTCAATCTCTTCCAAAATCTCTCTCATTTGATATACACACACACACAATAGAGAAGCGATATATATATATATATATATATATATATATATATATATATTCATTACATTCAGAATAATTGGAGAAGAATAAGATAAAAGTAGATTGGAGGAAGAAGAAACAAATAAGAAATAAGTTAAATCTTTATCTAAATTCTCTATTGAGTTTCCGAATCTTATTAAAGAGATAGAAATGGTAGAATTTCATTGTATTCCTCAAAATAATATGAATAAAAAATGGAGAGGATAGAATTCTATTTATAGGGGTTAAAACGCACCAGAACCGTAGGATGAAAATAGTTTAAAATGGAGAAATCTAGAGCATATAAATAAATAGCACACCCCTTCAAACCCTAACCGCCACTGCCAAATTTTGGCACTGACCGATCGACCGCCCGTCTTCAACCAGTCGACTGCTAGGGTCAACATGTCACAATAATGGGGTGACCGATACTTTTTTTTGGGAATGTTTTTATTTCCATTACTTTTAAATTAATTTTATACCCTAATTAACTTTAACGTTCATTGTTGATTAAACGTTTGCTTAACCCCTAAGCTAATTTTTAAAATTCAAACCCTAAATTTAAATTCTCATTTGTGTTTAAATTTCAACAAAATTGATTTAAATCAATAAACTTAAAGCGCTCATAACTTCTTCGTTTGAGCTCTGTTTTCAACATATTATATATGGAAATCGATTAGAATTTCACCACGAACGCAACAGAATAATTTTCGCGGTCAAATTCCAATTTTTATAAAATTTCCATATTCAACCCTTATCATATTTCATTCAATTTACTTCATATATTTATGGTTCATTTTATGGGGTGTTACATTCTCCCCCCTTAAATGATTTTGTCCCGAATTCTTTCAAGGGGTGAACAACATAACGTGCAATAATATCCATGTTATGCAACCAAGTTCTCTATACAACCATCTACTCAACCAATAGTGCAATGTGATTATGTACTTTTGACTTGCTCAAATGAGCTCAATCCAAACATGAGTGTGTAATCGTGTCATGAAAGTATGTAGGTAAATATCCTAAACATGCATAAAAATTTCTACATAAGTGTAAAGTGGTTGTGAAAAAGTGTAATAACCATCTCCTACCATCCAATCTAGCAATCACGATGCAACCAAAATCCTTATTTTGAAGAGAAAAACTACCGATGAAAAGCTTTGGGTGAGTGCTCTTCATCTTCTCCTCGGTCTCCCATGCGCTTTCCACTGGATTGTCCCTCTATTGTACTCGGATCAGCCTAATTATTTTATTGCGGAGTCACCTAGTACCGTGCTCCAAAATGCATGCGGTGGCATAGGGAACTATCGCCTCCCTCTCAAAATCCCCTAACTGATCAGGTCCAACTCTGTTAGCGGTGATATGAAGGCATTTCCTAAGGTGAGAAACGTGGAAAACATTATGGACTACTGTCAACTTGTCAGGAAGCTCTACACGGTATGCCAGTTTTCCTTTTTTTTCCATTATTCTAAATGGCCTAACAAATCTAGAGGCCAATTTTCCAGACTTACCAAACTAACAACTTTTCTAAGAGGGGAGATCTTGTGACGACCCGGAATTTTTGAGCATTTGAAATTGGAATATTTAATTAATTTTAAATATTCAGAGATTAATTATAAACTTAAATTTCAAATATCGCTGTTTATTGAGTAATTTAATAATTAAATTAAATTTATTTGAAGTTGGATAAAATAGTAAATCTGGTATTCTAAGCTAATTAAAAATATTTTGGAAGCTCAGAAAATTCATATTAATAATACTGAAGATGATAGAACTTTTAAAATGGAATTTCAAAGAGTTTTGTTCAGTTTTAAAAATATATCGTTTAAATTGAATTTAAAAATAACCTTCAGGGGCACAGTCTCGGAATTCGACGAAACCAGTTCCATTGGATCCGTAATATTGTATTATTATCGGATTCAAAATTTCGTAGTGATCGGAGTTAGTGTGTGAGCGTACGGTATATAAACGTCTTGAAATAATTATTCGAGACAATTTGAAGATAAAGTATAATATATTCATTGTCCAGTCAAAAATATATCAACATCAGCCTACATTTGTACGCATATCGCAGTTTTCTTTCTTTCAATTGTCACTGTAACCCATCTCCTTCCGCACGCCTCGTTTAATTTTAATGCCCCTCTTCCTTTTTATCTGTTCAAAGAAAAATTCACAAACAAAATAAAATAAATACCCCTTCGTTTGAAATCAAAGAAAATGGCTACTAATAAGAATCGCGCCCCTCCTTCGTTCAATTTCCAATTTAGTCGACCCAAATCGAGATCGAACTCGCGGGTGGGTGGCGCGTGCTGAAGGGCGGAGGCGCGGCTAGGATCGAAATCAAGTAAGGGATCTCGTGGGCAAGGCGAGATAGCATAGGGTTTCGAGCTGATAGAGGTGTTCGAACTCGAAGAAGATTGTGTGGGTTGAGGTTTGCGATGACAAACTTCAGAGAGACGCATGCGTACCGAGGTAAGGGTGGCAGTGGGTTAAGTGAAGATCGACTTCTGCGATCTGGGAGAGTCGTCGGCGACGATTTGGGCAGGGTGGAGTTCTGTCCGAGCGAGTGTTGTAGCATGGTCGCGTGTGATCTGGAGTTAAGCAGTGAGGTATAGAGTCTTTTCTTTTATTTGAATTAATATAATATTTATATATGTGTAAAGGTTAGGAAAAAATCATATTTAGTTATTTACAGAAAACAATAAAGTTATTTTTATAGATAAAGTTTGGAAATATATATATACAGTAAGTTATTTTGATTTCCTTAATTTAAATCATTTATATGTATAGTATAGTTAAATAGAAATTTTGTTTTTACAATAAGGTATAAGATTCTGTTTTGATTTGAATAGATTAACAGTAAAACATATATAGGCAGATCATTGTTATAAGTATATATGTGGTTTCAATAAAAGGAAAATGAATATATACATACCTGTTTTAATTTGCTAGTTATTTTAATAATGGATTTGGTAGAAAAATAGTTTAACTAACCTATTTAAATTAATTTCTAAGAGATCTGAAAAGGGAAATTAGTTTAAAAGTTTAATCATTTGTTTAAATTGAATCATGAGTTAAAATTAAAACTGTTTAACACTAGAACAATTAGTTTAAAATTGATTTAAAACTAAATTATCAAATGACAATTAATTGTTCGATTTATTTCAAATATTAATAAATCGTATAATGTGGTTCAAGGTTCGAAATTGTGAAGAAGTAGTCGAGATGGATCGGATTGCAAATTTAAAAGTCAAAGGTGAGTTAATCTCACTCAGTTGAATTTAAATTTAAATAGTTAAATTTAAATGATTGATTGAATGATTGTTTGGATTGATTTGATATGATGATATATATAGTAGTATATACCAATATATATATATTGGCATATGTATATATTGGATTTGATATTCCCGCATTTTATAGCGGATGAGACCCTATGCGCCGCATAATAGCGGATGATATTTATTTAAATCCCATATACCGCGATATTCCACCTCGAAGTGGAATTAGTATTGTGCTAACGTCTGTGGATGCAGGGAAACAGGTTGGAGGGATCCAACTGGATTCCTCAAAAATTTATTTTATTATTCTGTGATCTGTATATTGATATCCTGTGATGATCTGATATTGGATGTTGTGGTTGATTGAATTCCCAGTATAATAAAATTTGAAAATCTATGGAATTGAATTTTTGAAGAAGATAAAGAATAATAATTTAAGTAAATTGGAATAAATTTAAAGGTGAATTGAAAATAAGATAAAATAAAGAGAATTGGAATTGTAGTAAATATGGGAAAAAGGAATTTAGATTTACGAAGGAGTAATAAAAATTTAAAACTCAAGTGATATGGTTTTTAAAGAAATAAGAAATTATTATTTTTTATTATTCAATGAGTTAATTTAATTAAAAGCGTTAATAAGGAATGTTGGGAATTTAAAATAGGGATTTTCAGTTAAAGGGGTTTTAACTAGAAATTAAAATTAAAAAAAAAACCAAATAATTGTATTTGGAATAAATAAGATAAATAAGGGAATTTTATTTCAAGATAAAGCAAATTTGAAATAAAATTGTAGAACTGATCTAAATATTGAAACTGGGAAATTTTAAAGAGGAATGAGATTTTGAGATCTATAAACTGAGTTTATAAAGTGAAGCGGATTTTAATATAAATTCAAGGTGTGAATTTATAAAGGATTGTGAATCTGTTTTAAAAATAAACAGAGATTTATTTTAAAGGTTGTGAAAGAGAAGTATTTTCTGGATAGCCAAGTACATTTTGTTTTAAAAAGAAATTTTAAATATTTGTTAAAGATTTATTGTTATTTTTAAAAGTCAAGTTTTAAAAATCTATTATTTCCAAATGTTAAATTTCTAAAGTAAGTAATTTTCAATCTATTATTGTAGTTAATACAAATGAGATTTGATAATATGTTTTAAAAGGAAATTTGTTTATATTCTTTAAAATGGTTTTATTTTAAATATCTTTAAATATATATTTTAACTTAAATATTAAAGAAGTTTAAAACGGCGTTCTTATAAAGTATTTTTATAATAAAGTGTTTTGAAATTATTTTAAAAATCTAAAATGGTTTTGTACTTGGCATTCCAGTGAAAATAAATATTTGGGAAATTATTCCGTGAGAGGAATATAGTTTGAAATTGTTTCCAATGGGAATTGAAATGAAAATAATATCTTGTGAAGATATTTTGAGGAATATAAATAATTTGGAGAAATTATTGATTGTTGATGGTTGTTATGGATGTTAATTGATAGTTAAACAACCGACTATCAATACTGGCCAAATGCGTGAATCGTTTCGAAGAGACCGGGATCGGGTTTCCGTATACCGGGATTCTAGGTCTGGAGACTCGAAAACTACTTCGATCCGGTTTGTACGTTTCGTGGGGAAACGAGGGTAATATTGATAAGGGGATAGTGTTATCAGTTCTGTTCGGACCTGGAACGGACTTGTATGGATGAATGCTTTCGGACATCGTCAGGGGACGATGGGCATTCTAAGTGAAACGTTCTATAAAGGTAACGTTTAGCCTCAAGCCTCATCAACCGGGAATGACTGAAAATCAGGGGTTATGCAGCAAGGCTTCGTGGGTAGCCCCCACTTGAGAGTAAGGTCATCCCTGTCTAGATGTCCCTTTTATTTTGGCTTAGTGGTGCGGTTGCTGATCCCAACCGTGGGGTGATTTTACTTGGAATTATCCAGTAAGGGATGATTCCGGCCTTGTGTTGCAGGGGAGCGGGCGTACTCCTCGGTACTGTGATCTAGGCCACGTACTGTGACAGGTGGTACCCCAGTGCCTAGTCATTCGTTGGAAATCCATTCTCCCTACGTACCTTGTACGTGTTTTGTTTGTATACCTAGTATGCTGGAATTTAATCATGTAACAATTTCAGCTATTTGAATAAGTATTTGTAAATAGACACTATTATAATATCAGAGGATTTTATAAAAAGTGTTTTAGCTATCGTAAGGTAAAAACCCGACATGTTTATTTGTGGCGTGGTCTTACGAGATGCTTTTGTTTTTCAAAGGATTTTGAAACTTTAATAATCAAATTGAGTGTGATTTTCTCACGCTGGTATTCCAGACTGACTCGGGTGTTGTTTTATATAATGCTCGGGTCAGACCGAGATAAACAGGTTCAGATTGTAGCTGTGGAGCTCAGGAGACGAGCTGGATGGCGATTCGTACTTCCGTATTTGTTTATTGTTCCGCTGTGTATTTGGATGTATATCGTTGATGTGATGAACTCTGATGATGGATTCTGTAAATATATTGTGTAAACAGATATATTTTTCTGTTTGAGTAAAGATCTGTTTTGTATATATTATATTTTATTCCGCTGCGATGTGAGATTCTGTTGTTGATTTTCTGTTTCTTCTTCTTCTACCTCTTCTTCTTTAACACAAATGGTTCGATTTTCCGGGACTGGAAAGTCGGGTCGTTACAGTTGGTATCAGAGCCAGGTTGGCGATAACCTTGGCTCTGGTGGGAAATTTTGAGAGTATAAATAGATATGAGCGCGTATTTGTTAGTGAATATAAAATGGTTTTATATTGTTTTGGTTGATTTATTGAGTGGTATATGAACCTTCGTCGGCACAGTCTGCGCAACTGTATCGAAGGGGTTTCTAAACACTCGAATAGAGCAATTCGACACAATATTGTTTTAAAACGGGTAGATGAAATAATTTTACCCAAGATATATTTTGATATAAAAGAAATATTTCTTTTAAATTATTATATATTTGGATGTTTGGATGGAAAATCTAACAAATAAAATTGAGAGAAAAATATGATAAGATTATAAAATTAAAATGATTTGCATAATCAATGGAAATTTGCATGAATATAAATTGTACAAATGAATTATAGCTAAAAATTTGATTTAATCAAATTGGAAAATGTAAACCCCGGACATCTTGGAAGTGTTTCAAAATGTTTTGAAGATAAACACTAGCATTATTATTTTGGAAAAGTATTACTGGAAGGGAAATTGTTTCAAATAAATTTTTGAAAGGGATATAGCAATAAATTCATTTCAGTTGCTGGAAATAATTCGGAGGATGACGGCCGCATCTTCAGAATTTATTTTCGAACTCCTGAGTGACGAATTGCTGCCAAATTTTTTTTTCTTTCAGAAAAGCTAGTTGTTTTTGAAAAATTTCCAAAGGAAATTTGTTTGAAATAAAGTCAGGATTGGTTTAAAATCTGAGAAATGTGATTTGGGGATGTTGGAGATTCCAAAATGATTTGAAATCAAAAGCTGGGTGTTTGGAAAAAAAAAAGAAGATTCTGACGAAATTGGTTGTAAGCTTATAATTTGAGATGACTTTAAATCGGAGAAATATAAGCTTTGAATGTTGGTATTTCAACTTGAATGGAATCTTTGAAAAGAATTAAAAGAATAAAATTCTAGTAAAATTTTAACTGGATTGATAATTATTGTATGGGTTGAAAATAATATTTAGTTGTATTTGAATTAAGTTGAAATCGAATTAAGATTAAATAAAGCCGAGTTTAAAATAAAATCAAATATTGTATAGGTTAAAATGGAAGTGAACTAATTTGGAATAAATTAGTAAATTAAGTATGTTAATGGAATTTGGATTTGATAATAGAAGCTGAAGGTGTGAACGATCATTGGAGTTGGAGTATAAGAGTGGTAATTTGGATTGTAAATAAAACTCAAGTAAGTAGGAATGATGTGAAGTGGATTGATATTTATCAAATTCAAGTTAGAGATAAATTATTGGATGTGAGTTAAAATTAATATTGGATTCAATAAATATACCAGCTAAATTTTAAAATAGTATGGAGTTAAAATTAAATTGGAAATTTCCTTGTTAATGATTTAAATTGATAAGGAATTAAAATGGGACGTGTCGAGCTAAATAAATAAATATAAGTATGATGAATTAAAATGAAATTATAAGGATGTAAATATGAAATGCAAATTAAATTGAATTGAATTAATATGAATTCATATTGCTTAAAAACGAATAGAATGGAAGGAAATGAATTGCAAACCATTGAATTGAATAGAAAACGGTATTGAATTGGTTGTAAGCGATTAAAATTGTATTAAAACCATATAAATTGCTTATGGAAATTATTTTAAGTACATTGCCTATGAAAACTATTGATTTGCTATTGGAATTTAATGGGATGTTAATAGAATTTTCTTATATTGTCACTTATCAGTTTAAATGGAGTTAGTACAGGTTCAGGGAAGCCGTTTGGCTGCATTGTGGATTGCGTTGAATGCTAAATAAATCATCGTTTGCTTTAAAAATGCTAAAAATAAAGGTACGCCTACGTCAAAAATTCAAAATAGGAAATATGAACTGTTTTGTTTCTTTTTCCGGCCTGAGGCCGATGTAGATACATTTTTGTGCATCCTGCGATATCGCAGAAGTCCCTCCGTACAAGGGAGACTTTGCCAAAATTTTTCGTAAATTTTAGGAGTTGGAAATTTTTTGAAATTTTTGAAAATTTTCATTAACGATAAATGATTTAAATTTGCTAAGCAAATAAAATTGAAACTGGATATTGAAATCTAATTCAAATATGAATGTAAAGTGAAGTGAAATCGAAGGAACTAAAGAAGTGAAGTTTGCGAATAAACTGTTAATTGAAATTTAAATTAATTAGTAAGTGCAACTAATTAAATATTCAAGTGAAGCCAAATTGAAATCAAATGGAATTGTAAAGACAAGAGTAAATAGAAATGGATATGAACTTCAATAATGAAGTGAAAATAAGTATAAGCAGTATGTAAAATATTTATTTTGAACTTAAGGAATATGGTGAGATTCTTAAGTAATTTGGTATTGAGGAAAGTTATTCTAGATGAATAATTGAATGACAAGTAAAATTTGAAATTGTGAAATGAGAAAATTGTGGATAAGTGAATGTAAGCAAACTGAATGGGAATAAAAAGGGAATTGATATAATTGGTAATCAATTGGAATTTATACGTAAGATGTACGTATATTATTTTATTCGCATAGCTATTTGATCCAGATGTCGAACACAGAATTTCGAGATAGTTTTATCGATCCGAATCAGGATTTTTCACTCGATTTTCAACGGCGAACCTGGATATGGATTGTTGGTTGATTCTGGTAATTCTCTATCGTAGTTATGACTATGCAAGGAGAATGACGGTTTCCGATCAAGAAACCAGATCTGAGTCCGCACTAGGAAGTCGGGTGGACGATACTAGTTTGGAAGTGAGATTGTGTGATCGAGTGAGCGATCGAATGTGATATTGCGTACGGATGATATATGTGCATCGTACGAGCTTAAGTAAAACCAATATTGAAAATGTATACAGATATGTGTAAGATGGTTTCGAAACTGTAATTGAATACTATTGCTTAGTAGGATATACAGGTGTATAAAAGCAATGGATAAATTGGGATTTTTGATTTTAGAGGATAAAATTTAATGGCCCGACAAAAAGGTATGTATTTGAATTTCTATATGAAATTTGATTGGGTTTTGGATCCAGCCACTTGGCTTTTTGTTTTCTTTTTGAGATTGGGAGGCCGTAGAGCCATTTTGTAGTAGTACCGAGCTAGCCGCGCAAAGGAGACGCTGGCGAAATTTTTCGGAAATTTAGGGAGTTAGAAAAATTTTGAGAAAATTTTGATAATTCAAAATTGAATTCAAATTTAAATTTGAATTGTTAAGTAAGTATTATGGGTTGAAACTTATGGATAAGTTGGGAAGTTAAAAGATGATTAGTGTATCATTAATCAAAGATTTGTTGGGTTAATTGTTAAAAACTGTTTGAATTTGAGAAATAGCTAGCGGGATATGTGACATTCCTCTTAACTGGTAATTTCGGGGACGAAATTCTTTTAAGGGGGGAGGAATGTGACGACCCGGAATTTTTGAGCATTTGAAATTGGAATATTTAATTAATTTTAAATATTCAGAGATTAATTATAAACTTAAATTTCAAATATCGCTGTTTATTGAGTAATTTAATAATTAAATTAAATTTATTTGAAGTTGGATAAAATAGTAAATCTGGTATTCTAAGCTAATTAAAAATATTTTGGAAGCTCAGAAAATTCATATTAATAATACTGAAGATGATAGAAATTTTAAAATGGAATTTCAAAGAGTTTTGTTCAGTTTTAAAAATATATCGTTTAAATTGAATTTAAAAATAACCTTCCGGGGCACAGTCTCGGAATTCGACGAAACCAGTTGGATCCATAATATTGTATTATTATCGGATTCAAAATTTCGTAGTGATCGGAGTTAGTGTGTGAGCGTACGGTATATAAACGTCTTGAAATAATTATTCGAGACAATTTGAAGATAAAGTATAATATATTCATTGTCCAGTCAAAAATATATCAACATCAGCCTACATTTGTACGCATATCGCAGTTTTCTTTCTTTCAATTGTCACTGTAACCCATCTCCTTCCGCACGCCTCGTTTAATTTTAATGCCCCTCTTCCTTTTTATCTGTTCAAAGAAAAATTCACAAACAAAATAAAATAAATACCCCTTCGTTTGAAATCAAAGAAAATGGCTACTAATAAGAATCGCTCCCCTCCTTCGTTCAATTTCCAATTTAGTCGACCCAAATCGAGATCGAACTCGCGGGTGGGTGGCGCGTGCTGAAGGGTGGAGGCGCGGCTAGGATCGAAATCAAGTAAGGGATCTCGTGGGCAAGGCGAGATAGCATAGGCGACGACTGCTAGGGTTTCGAGCTGATAGAGGTGTTCGAACTCGAAGAAGATTGTGTGGGTTGAGGTTTGCGATGACAAACTTCAGAGAGACGCATGCGTACCGAGGTAAGGGTGGCAGTGGGTTAAGTGAAGATCGACTTCTGCGATCTGGGAGAGTCGTCGGCGACGATTTGGGCAGGGTAGAGTTCTGTCCGAGCGAGTGTTGTAGCATGGTCGCGTGTGATCTGGAGTTAAGCAGTGAGGTATAGAGTCTTTTCTTTTATTTGAATTAATATAATATTTATATATGTGTAAAGGTTAGGAAAAAATCATATTTAGTTATTTACAGAAAACAATAAAGTTATTTTTATAGATAAAGTTTGGAAATATATATATACAGTAAGTTATTTTGATTTCCTTAATTTAAATCATTTATATGTATAGTATAGTTAAATAGAAATTTTGTTTTTACAATAAGGTATAAGATTCTGTTTTGATTTGAATAGATTAACAGTAAAACATATATAGGCAGATCATTGTTAGAAGTATATATGTGGTTTCAATAAAAGGAAAATGAATATATACATACCTGTTTTAATTTGCTAGTTATTTTAATAATGGATTTGGTAGAAAAATAGTTTAACTAACCTATTTAAATTAATTTCTAAGAGATCTGAAAAGGGAAATTAGTTTAAAAGTTTAATCATTTGTTTAAATTGAATCATGAGTTAAAATTAAAACTGTTTAACACTAGAACAATTAGTTTAAAATTGATTTAAAACTAAATTATCAAATGACAATTAATTGTTCGATTTATTTCAAATATTAATAAATCGTATAATGTGGTTCAAGGTTCGAAATTGTGAAGAAGTAGTCGAGATGGATCGGATTGCAAATTTAAAAGTCAAAGGTGAGTTAATCTCACTCAGTTGAATTTAAATTTAAATAGTTAAATTTAAATGATTGATTGAATGATTGTTTGGATTGATTTGATATGATGATATATATAGTAGTATATACCAATATATATATTGGCATATGTATATATTGGATTTGATATTCCCGCATTTTATAGCGGATGAGACCCTATGCGCCGCATAATAGCGGATGATATTTATTTAAATCCCATATACCGCGATATTCCACCTCGAAGTGGAATTAGTATTGTGCTAACGTCTGTGGATGCAGGGAAACAGGTTGGAGGGATCCAACTGGATTCCTCAAAAATTTATTTTATTATTCTGTGATCTGTATATTGATATCCTGTGATGATCTGATATTGGATGTTGTGGTTGATTGAATTCCCAGTATAATAAAATTTGAAAATCTATGGAATTGAATTTTTGAAGAAGATAAAGAATAATAATTTAAGTAAATTGGAATAAATTTAAAGGTGAATTGAAAATAAGATAAAATAAAGAGAATTGGAATTGTAGTAAATATGGGAAAAAGGAATTTAGATTTACGAAGGAGTAATAAAAATTTAAAACTCAAGTGATATGGTTTTTAAAGAAATAAAGAATTTTTTTTTATTATTCAATGAGTTAATTTAATTAAAAGCGTTAATAAGGAATGTTGGGAATTTAAAATAGGGATTTTCAGTTAAAGGGGTTTTAACTAGAAATTAAAATTAAAAAAAAAACCCGAATAATTGTATTTGGAATAAATAAGATAAATAAGGGAATTTTATTTCAAGATAAAGCAAATTTGAAATAAAATTGTAGAACTGATCTAAATATTGAAACTGGGAAATTTTAAAGAGGAATGAGATTTTGAGATCTATAAACTGAGTTTATAAAGTGAAGCGGATTTTAATATAAATTCAAGGTGTGAATTTATAAAGGATTGTGAATCTGTTTTAAAAATAAACAGAGATTTATTTTAAAGGTTGTGAAAGAGAAGTATTTTCTGGATAGCCAAGTACATTTTGTTTTAAAAAGAAATTTTAAATATTTGTTAAAGATTTATTGTTATTTTTAAAAGTCAAGTTTTAAAAATCTATTATTTCCAAATGTTAAATTTCTAAAGTAAGTAATTTTCAATCTATTATTGTAGTTAATACAAATGAGATTTGATAATATGTTTTAAAAGGAAATTTGTTTATATTCTTTAAAATGGTTTTATTTTAAATATCTTTAAATATATATTTTAACTTAAATATTAAAGAAGTTTAAAAAGGCGTTCTTATAAAGTATTTTTATAATAAAGTGTTTTGAAATTATTTTAAAAATCTAAAATGGTTTTGTACTTGGCATTCCAGTGAAAATAAATATTTGGGAAATTATTCCGTGAGAGGAATATAGTTTGAAATTGTTTCCAATGGGAATTGAAATGAAAATAATATCTTGTGAAGATATTTTGAGGAATATAAATAATTTGGAGAAATTATTGATTGTTGATGGTTGTTATGGATGTTAATTGATAGTTAAACAACCGACTATCAATACTGGCCAAATGCGTGAATCGTTTCGAAGAGACCGGGATCGGGTTTCCGTATACCGGGATTCTAGGTCTGGAGACTCGAAAACCACTTCGATCCGGTTTGTACGTTTCGTGGGGAAACGAGGGTAATATTGATAAGGGGATAGTGTTATCAGTTCTGTTCGGACCTGGAACGGACTTGTATGGATGAATGCTTTCGGACATCGTCAGGGGACGATGGGCATTCTAAGTGAAACGTTCTATAAAGGTAACGTTTAGCCTCAAGCCTCATCAACCGGGAATGACTGAAAATCAGGGGTTATGCAGCAAGGCTTCGTGGGTAGCCCCCACTTGAGAGTAAGGTCATCCCTGTCTAGATGTCCCTTTTATTTTGGCTTAGTGGTGCGGTTGCTGATCCCAACCGTGGGGTGATTTTACTTGGAATTATCCAGTAAGGGATGATTCCGGCCTTGTGTTGCAGGGGAGCGGGCGTACTCCTCGGTACTGTGATCTAGGCCACGTACTGTGACAGGTGGTACCCCAGTGCCTAGTCATTCGTTGGAAATCCATTCTCCCTACGTGCCTTGTACGTGTTTTGTTTGTATACCTAGTATGCTGGAATTTAATCATGTAACAATTTCAGCTATTTGAATAAGTATTTGTAAATAGACACTATTATAATATCAGAGGATTTTATAAAAAGTGTTTTAGCTATCGTAAGGTAAAAACCCGACATGTTTATTTGTGGCGTGGTCTTACGAGATGCTTTTGTTTTTCAAAGGATTTTGAAACTTTAATAATCAAATTGAGTGTGATTTTCTCACGCTGGTATTCCAGACTGACTCGGGTGTTGTTTTATATAATGCTCGGGTCAGACCGAGATAAACAGGTTCAGATTGTAGCTGTGGAGCTCAGGAGACGAGCTGGATGGCGATTCGTACTTCCGTATTTGTTTATTGTTCCGCTGTGTATTTGGATGTATATCGTTGATGTGATGAACTCTGATGATGGATTCTGTAAATATATTGTGTAAACAGATATATTTTTCTGTTTGAGTAAAGATCTGTTTTGTATATATTATATTTTATTCCGCTGCGATGTGAGATTCTGTTGTTGATTTTCTGTTTCTTCTTCTTCGACCTCTTCTTCTTTAACACAAATGGTTCGATTTTCCGGGACTGGAAAGTCGGGTCGTTACAGATCTTAACAAACACCATATCTCCAGCCTTAAATTTAAGCTCTTTCCTTCTTTTATCCGCATAAGATTTCTGACGGTCTTGCGCTACCTTCATCCTTCGCCTGATCAACTCTTATTTTTCAGTGGTATCATAGATCAAATAGGGTCCGAGTAATAATTTATCGGTGATTTCGCACCAACAACTAGGCGATTTGCACGGCCTCCTATAAAGTGCTTCAAAAGGGGCCATACCAATCGTCGCTTAATATATGTTATTATACGCTAACTCAACCAAAGGTAGATGCTGCTCCCAAAATCGTCTGAAATCCAAGAAACAAGCTCTCAACAAGTCCTCCAAAATCCTATTCACTCTCTCTGTTTGTCCTTCTTGGGAGATATGTCGTGCAATGTTTCAAAGAAGTTCCCAAAGTTGTTTATAGGCTCCTCCAAAACTCGCTAGTGAATAAGGGGTCCTTATCACTAACTATGCTTACAGGGTTTCCATGTAGATGAACTACCTCCTTAATATAAATCTGTGTGAGAGAGGCGCTAGTCCTATATCTCTTAGTCGAAACAAAATAAGGACTCTTAGTGAGTCTGTTCCACAAGAACCCAAATAGCCTCACTGCCCTTCTAACTTCTAGGCAATCCTTCCACAAAATCCATTGAAATATGTTCCACTTCGAAGTCGAAATTTCCAAAGTTAATAATAATCCACCAGGCTTCCCTTGCTCAGCTTTTACTTTTTGACCTGTCAAACATCTAGCAACATACTTAGCTATGCTTCTCTTCATTCCATCCTAAACGAAAATTCTTTTCATGTCCTTATACATCTTATCTCCTCTAGGATGAATGGTCATCCATGAGTGGTGACACTCCATAGGCACATCTCTCATCAAATCATCAATCATCGGAACACAAAGACGTCCATCTCTTCTCAAACGCCCCTTCTCATCGACTGAATACCTCATAGCATGGGAAAATGCTATCCTTTTCTCAATTTCTCTAAAATCTCCACTAACCCATCATCCTTTACTTGCTCATGCCCTATACAATCCATCAACGCTGGTCTAATCTCCATAACTACTAGGAAACCTTGGATGGGTTCTGTTAACGATTAGAGGTTAAAATTTGAGAGAAACTCCAACTAATTTCATTCATATATAGCACCTAGGTTAGCATTTCTCTGACTAAAGGCGTCGGCGACTATGTTCCCTTTTCCAAGGGTATATTGAATACTAAAGTCAAAGGATGCTACATACTCCATACATCTCTGCTGCCTAAGATTTAAATCTTTTTAGGAAAATAGGCATTTGAATGATTTATGATCAGTGGATAACTCAAACCTTTCCCCAAGAGATAATGCCTCCACATCTTTATGGCAAGGACAATGGCTGCCAATTCCAAAGCATGCACTGGACCCTCTTCTTATGGTCCTTCGGTTGTCTACTAACATAGGCCAAGACATAACATAATGTTCAGGGACACTGAACCGGAGTATAGGAAGTAACATCATTTTGCCGAAGAGTGACAAGATCAGCTTACTCGGACATCAAGTATGGATTGTGCTCGGTAAGTGCCTAGAGAGGTCACAGATTTGGATATCAGCCTCCAATGGCAATGGATTTGGCTTTGGATGGATATGGATTTGGATAAAATGATCTGGAGACATCGTAGATTTAGAATGGGATATCGACCATAATGGTCATGAGTTTCACTAACGATCCGGAAAGATCATGGATTTAGATTGGCAACGGATTGGATTCTGATTGGATAATATGGCTATCGATGGATTATGGACTTTGAATTTTGGATTTATGGCAACTCAAAACACACCTTCCTATTGCAAGACATGTTTTAGAAGGCAAAGAGTTAACCCGCCTTTTGGCAAGGTAGTACACAGGGGGATTTAACCCAACGGACTTCACGATTATCAAGGTAGAAAGCCCGGAGAGATGGTTACCAGGATTGGAGATCGATTATATTTGAAATTATGGACTATAGTTCAATGGATTTAGATGGACAACACTCAAAAAATGGCTAAATATGAAACTAATACTTCCCCTAGAAGAGGGATCGGAATAGAGGGATCGGATTAAACATGATGCACACAACACAACTTAACAATGATCGCCCCATAACTCAACAACCACAAGGCGGATTGAAATGAAACTTTGGAAACAAAAAGAAGGTACCCTAGGGAGTCTACCCTAGGGATCACACATCATTTGGAGGAGTTTGGAGGGATCGGCCCCTATCCCTATATAGGAATCAGTTATAATCAGCCTTCATAACATATTGCAACAAAGATTGGTCGACAACTCGAGTTCTACTAATCCAATTGGCATGAAACTGGACGCTAAACATAATACAACATGGAGAAGCTCCCCTCGGGATCGCACAACATTTGGAGGAGATTGGAGAGATCAGTCCTTATCCTTATATAGGGATCAGCCCCTATCCCTATTCAAGGATTGGTTTAGTTGGATTTGCAGCATTGATCGATCAATAACTCAAGATCTATAGATGCTTTCTACATGAAACTTGGAGTACAAGCATATTACAATACAAGGAACACAACAGAAGGATCGCATGAAAAAAGGAGCAACTTGGATGGATCGGCACCTATCCCTATATAGGGATCGGCCTATATCCATATTCAGGGATTGGTTTAGTTGAATTTGCAGTAATGATCGATCGATATCTCAAGATCTGTAGGTGTGATCGACATAAAGTTTGGTGAGCAAGAATATAACATCATGGGGGACCGGCCATAGGGATCGCATCCCATGATTCCACCAAAATAGGGATCGGAACCGATCCCTATTATGGGCTTTGGTGGGCCATAAACATTCTGGGCAGGCTCATCTTGGCTTTAGGGTTTCGGATCTGGGTTCTAAGCGAGATTTTTTCACGTCTTCTCCTATAAATATAGCATGCATGACATCAGCAAAGGGATCTTCTTTTCGCTTCTCTTTATCTTCAACCTAGGCTACACTCTGCCAATTTTATTCTTAGATTTCATATTGTAACTGTAAACAAACTATAGTATAATAAAAAGGATTATTCTGAAGTGGACGTAGGCCGAAGTTAGCCAAACCACTATAAATCTTATTCTCTTTACCTGCTTTCATTTTTAATTTGTTTGCTCTTCATATTATATTCATTACATTAGATACTATCTGAGACCTGTGACTGGATATTGGTGCTTTCACGAAACTGGATGTTGGTGGCCATTTTTAACGCCAACAGGTTCCATTTGGAATAGTGAGAAAAAGTGAACTAGTCAATGACTCCTTAAGCTTCTCAAATGCCTTGGTGCATCTATCATCCCAAACAAAAACTAGATTCTTTTTAGTCAATTGGGTTAAAGGTGGTTCTACTTGTGAAAAGTTCTTGATGAACTTCCTATAGTAACTTGCCAACCCTAGAAAAGTCCTAACCTCTGATGCATCACTATGAGTCTTCCATCCTTGGACAGCTTCCACTTTAGTAGGGTCCATAGCCAATCCTTGTTCCGAAACAATATGCCCAAGGAACCTAACTTCTTTTTTCAAAAAGTGGCATTTAGAAAACTTAGCTTTGAGTTGGTTTTTTGTCAAGGTCTCCAATACCTCCCTAAGGTGGTCCTCATGCGCCTTCTTGCCTTTGGAGAAAACCAAGATATCATCAACAGACACCACGACAAATTTTTTAAGTTGCCCTCTAAATACTCTACTCATCAGATCCACAAAGTATGCTGGGGAATTCATCAATCCAATAGGCATTACTTCCCACTCATACAGCCCATCTGGAGTAAGGAATGCGGTCTTCGACTTGCTTTCCTCTGTAATCCTCAACTGATGGAATCCCGTTGCTAAGTCTAATTGGGAAAAGACTTTAGCTCCTATAAGTTGGTCGAACAAGTCATCTATTTTAGGTAGAGGGTACCTATTCTTCCTTGTCAACTTATTCAACTATCTATAATTGACATAAACTCTCCAAGAACCGTCTGTTTTAGTAGCAAACAGGGGCTCCCCATTTAGAAGTACTCCTACGAATGAATCCTTTCTTCAATAGCTCTGAGATTTGCTTATCCAATTCCCTTCTTTCTTTAAGGCCATATATCTCAAAGGCAGAACGACGGGACTTCCATCCTTCTCCAAATTGATTCGGAACTCAATCTCTCTATGGGTAGGGGACCCAAGACCCCCTCGAAGACATCAAGAAATTCATATACTATGGGTACAAATGATGGATCTTCAACAATAGATATACTTAGTGAGTATAAATGGTTTAACTCAACTAAATATTTGGGTGTACAAAGAACTTCTAGGTCACGACCTCCACAAATCCTTAATCATACTACCCTCTTATTGCAGTCTAGAATGGCTCCATAATATGACCACCAATCCATACCCAAGATAAGCCCACACCCCTCGAAATTTAGAACATACGCTGTACATATGAAATCAACGTCGCATATGTCTAACTCTAGGTCTATGCAAATAAGAAAAAGATTAATCAAACCCTCAATGGGAATGGAAACCTTTATTAGGTTGTTAACCATCTAGGTTTGAAGGTTTAATAAATTTACTACAACCTTAGCTTTAAAGGAACGTGATGCCCCTGAATCAAATAGGGTATGAATGGTAACCCTAAAAATAGGATTTATACCTTCAAGTGCTGCTTTTCCTTAGTATCTGTGTGGCTTACTAGCAATAGGGACGGCTTCAATAATGTAGGCATGTCCGCTTGATCCTTCCTTAGCCATCTTGGGATATTGATTCTTGTAATGCCCTTTCCTCGTGGAAGTAAAGCACCTACCTTTAAAGGCTTCGTTCATCGGACCCACCCTACAAACTTTAGCTTCATGACCCTTCTTTTGGATTTCTTATAAAGTTTTGGATAAGAAACGCAAAAGTTATGCACAAAATACTAGCTCAGGTTTGCACAAAACACTGAGTACACTACAACAACAGGACATCGAGTTTGCAAGAGGTTTTTCAACATTTTAATCAACAAATTTCAGAAAGTGATACAAATAAAAGTTGTAGCTATATCTCTAAGCTTTCCAAAACATCTAAAATTAACACACTTTCCCATCCTTTTAAACTTCCCCTTCGAGTTCTTAGTGGCCCAAAATCTCCCTTTCTTGGACCCTCCTTACTTTTAGGTCGGTGCAAACTTCTCCTTCTCTATTCCCTTATTTTCCTCATTGGCCATGTGCAGCATTGCTATGCAACACCCATATTTTTGATAACATTAGTTAGGATATTTAATTAGCTAAATTAAATAAAATAATGTGGTGATTAAGGGATTGAGATTTGATTTAATTAAGGGGTAGCCGTGCCATTTACACATTGAATTAAGATAAGAGTTTAAAATGAAATATAGGAGGGGTAAAATAGGAAAGAGGCCATTGCTATATCTATATCCCTTAGCCGCGTATACTTTTACACGTTCATTTTCATTTGTTCAAAATTTAAAAGCTAAGGCCGGCCACTATTAACAAAAGCTAGAGAAAAAAAGAGAACGGGGAAGCTTAATCAACATCAAATTCGTTCAAATCTCATATAATTAATCCCTAAAGCCAAGGTGAATAATGTTTACATCTCTCATTTGTTTTGTTTTCAGTTTTAAGGAGAAATCCGAAATGTTTGGCAATGTTTTGCCATGTTATTGAATGATGGAATGATTATATATACTTGTTGATGATTTGTTCATGTTCATATTGATTTTATGATATGTATTAAGGTAAAAACCCTATTAAATGACATCTAAATGCCTTGCGAATTTTTATATAGACCATAAATAATGTTTTGGAGATGGGTTTCAATTTTTTGAATCTTTTTTGATTTTATATGAATTTTCTTGTAAAGAAAATGTTATTTTGGGTTATAAATTATTTATGGTTAAATAATAAAAGATCTGGGTCTGATATTTTTATATGTTGGTAAACATCTTAAAAAAGATTTTTTGGAATTTTTGTAGATTTTTCCTAAGTGTTTTAATGGATATATAAAATTATTTAAGGTATGAGACTTAAATGTTTTATATATTGATAAAAGGAGAAGGGGCACTTTGCAAATAATTCATTTTTGTTAATTCTGGAAACTAGCAGCACTTTTGAAAAAGTAAAATGGCAACCAATCAGATTTAGACAAACAAGGCAGGTTAGGTACAAATGAAATAGGTTAAAAGGATAAATAAATAGGTTTTTCACTGTTTCGATGCTTTCGGCACCAGGTTCTGCCTCTTTACCTTCGCCTCTAATAAGTCGAAACCAATGCACATGGTATCAGGGAACTGGTACATAGTGAATTGGACGTAGGCGAAAGGTAGTGGGTCGAAATCAGGGGTTCCAAAGGGGTTGAGGCTTTACTTTGTTTTAAAAAAAAATTGCGCCTGCTTGCTTTCGATTAAGAAGCTCGACTTAGTTAGCTTTCGACTAGGTCAAATGGATTTAAAGGAGATGGTTTCGATTGGGTTGCGCCTTTTTTTTAAACAACTTCTTTCAACTAAGTCGAAACCTTTTGCTGCCGCCTTTTTACCTTTCGACCCAGAGGGTTTCGAAGGGGTACTTTGTTTTCTAAAATTTAGCCACTTCTCTAATGCTTTTGAAGGGATGGTTTCGACACCATCACTTCTTTACTTAGGAATGCTTTCTAAAAGTAGGCTTTCGATTTAAATGGTTTTAATGACTCTTTTTCTCAATTGAATTATAACCCAAATGGTTTCGAAAGAGATGATTAAAATGATTTCGAAAAGAAGTGCTTTCGATTTTAATGGGTTTATGATCCTTCTGCCATACTTGAAAGCATAATCCGAATGATTTCGACCAAAACGTTTTTCAAAGGATTTCGAAGGAGTAAGCATTGAATGGTTTCGAAAGGTGATTTTGAGTAAAGCATAGAATATAAAAATTTTCCTTGTTTAAGTTTGATTTAAAGGGTTTAAATCATTTGGAAAAGGTTTTCAAGGAAAATTATGGGAAGGGATCCCTAAGTAAAATGACTCAGATATTAGAACACCACATAGGACTGGTATAGGGTCGCACCCTATACATTAGCTATTAGCCCTAGCTAATTTTATCCAAAATTCCAATGTGTAGGGCTTTGTCACAGGTAAGACTAAAATTATGAATACAAATAGAAAGGAATATATGTTTGTATATAGATAGGTTATTGGTGATCCCGCAAAACCATTAGGATCAGGTAACCCTAGGAGATGATAAGTTAAGGACAGACCATCCAGAAGAGAAGTATTTAACAGATAGTTAAGGACAAAACGTCCAGAAGAAGAGGAGTGTCTAACAGATGTTAGATAAATTTTAATATGATGTTTGGTAGGCCTGAGTCCGCCAAAGGTTAATAGTTAGCCAAACAAAACTAAAGTGTATGAACAGATAGTTCATTTATTACCTTATATGTACGTTTACATAATGATGCTTTATAGATTTTAACCAGTTTTGGTTGTAGGAAAAGATTTGCAAAAATATGTTTTAAAAGGATGTTAGTGAGGGGAAACCTGTTCTGCTAAGCGGCTTGGTCTCACTTAACATAAAAATAACAGAGATGAACAACATTAATTTTTTGTTTCCACTTAAACTCTCGGATGCTCAAAATTGATTTGAGTATGCTAAGGGTTGAGGTTTTCAGGTTTTTGTTGTTTTGGAGAATAAAGCTTCCGGAGACGAGCAGGTGATTGACGGATAGATAATTAGGAGTACATATTATTTTGTTTATTTCCGTTGTGTATTAAGTCAAATATTACTATATTGCTTTGATCAACCAAGGGGCATCGTCATATGTCGCTCTTGGCGTATTATTGTAAATTATATTTGATCATTTCCTGGGAAACGTTTTGGGATTTTATAACTTGGATATGAATTATTATTTTGAAATGTAATCAGTAAAATGTTGTTTTTGAAATCTGTGATTTTGTTCATATTCAAGTGCTTCTGATATTATGGATACCATTAACATTACCATATTTTGTCACCAGAAGTTAATACTATGGATGACTACAGAATCTGTAGTGATTAGGATTTGGCCTCTAAATATGGGGTGTTACAACTTGGTATTAGAGCCTAGGTTTATGAATACTTTAAACTAAAAATGGTTTTTGAAATCATAATCCTAAAGAATTAGAGTAAGATTGGGGTATGAGATAACACTATAGTAATATACTTGTATTTGTTATATATAAGTATACGCTTTATCTCTAGTTTTCTATCTTTGTTAGGTTATTTTTCTGTATCTCATGAGGTTTGAATACAGATATGGAAGGTAGAAGAGGAAGAGTTAACCCAAGAGGGGAAGGCACCAATGGGAATGTCAGGCCTAATGCGAGGAGAGGTTAAGGTCAGGCAAAAGCAGAGAATGCGGGTGCTGGAGTCCCGCAAGTTGGAATGGAAGCTATGCATCAGTTCTTCAAGAACAGGGTGCAAGAAGGTGTTGCTGCTGGAGTAGTGGGAGGAGGAGTTCCTGAAGCTCCAGTTGTCAATGACTATGCTAAGTTGAGTGGAGACTACACTAAGCTCAGAGAGAAGCCATTTATTGGAACAGAGGATTCCATTAAGGTGAAAAACTGGTTGTTGCACTGCAAAAGAATTTTTGCAGACTTGAGGCTCAATGATGAGCAGAAGAGTAGGTTGGCATCGAGACAGCTTCAAGGAGCTGCTTTGTTTTGGTGGAATAGTGTGACTATGGCAATGGATGAGGAGACTATGACCTGGGCAGAGTTTAAGAGGAGGTTCTAGGAGAGGTTCATGTCGGTAATGGCATAGTCTGTTTTGATTGGGAAGTTTGCTGAGCTAGAACAGGGACAGTCGACTGTTCTATAGTATGCCAGTAGGTTCGAAGAGTTAGCCCGATATGGTTATGCTACTGATGATATAGTGATGAAGAGGAACGGGAAGTTTATCAGGGGATTGAAGCCTGAGTTTACCTGGGCTACTTTACCGCATATTAGAGATCCCCGTGATGTGGTTGTAGAGATGGCTTTGAGACATGAGGAGATGCTTGCTTGTCAGGAGAAGAATAAGGTGAAAGAAATCTGGGTTGGGCAGAATCAAAAGAGGAAGTTCTTTCATAAGAAGGTGCTAAGAAGGGTGGAGCAGCCAAGAAGGGGAAGTCTGAGGTGGTATGTTTCAAGTACGACAAGAAGGGTCATTTTGAAAATGAGTGTCGTACTGGGAAGGCCAAGAAAGTGATCGGGAAGAAGAACATTAGGTGCTTCAACTACGATCAGATAGGCCACTATAAGAATCAATGCAAGGAGCCCGCTAAGGATGGAAATGGCAAGGTGTATGCATTGGAGCTTACTACTTCGAAGCCAATAGCCAGGAGAAATGAAAGGCAGTTTTGGGAGGTACGCTTCAGATTCAAGGTATGTCCGTTAGCATTCTATTTGATACTGGTGCATCGCATTCTTTTATACCTAGATGTTTGATAGATAAGCTTAACCTAGAACCCAGATATTTAGTTTCTTCCTTACGGGTTGCGAATCCAATAGGAGGGTATGCAACCCTAGGGTTGAGATGTGACTAGTTAGAGTTTGATCTGTTAGGTCATTCTTTTGTTTGCAGTTTGCATGTGTTTGATTTTGTGGGGTACGGAATTATTTTTGGTGTGGATTGGTTAAGTGAGTACGATGCTAGGATGCTTTGCCAGGATATGAAAATATCGCTTAGACACCCGGATTGTAGTGATCGGATAGTTTATGTCGTAGAACGTTCTAGCGGTGAGATGTATGCTTTGTTTTGTATCATGGAATTGGATGATGAGTTGATTCGAGTTTTCGTGGTTAAAGAATTCACGGATGTGTTTGAGCCAGTAGTGGGATTGCCGCCGAAACAAGCCATTGAGTTTCATATAAATTTGGTTCCAGGAGCCGAACCAGTGAGTAGGCCGCCAAGCAGGATGACCCCTACAGAGATGAGGGAGTTAAAGATGCAGTTGGTGGATTTAGAAGGCAAGCGTTTCATCAGGCTGAATAGTTCGCCTTGGGGAGCAGTAGTAGTGTTTGCTAAGAAGTCGGACGGATCGTTGAGGCTATGTATCAATTATCGTAAGTTGAATGAGAGAACGATAACGAATCGATATCCATTGCCGAGAATTGATGATTTGTTCGATCATTTAGGGCCAAGATATTTTCTCAGTTAGATTTGGCAGTGGGTTTCCATTAGCTCAGTGTAGCAGAGGATAGTATATCTTTGACGAAGTTTTGGACCAGATATGGATCGTATGAATGGTTAGTTATGTCGTTCGGATTGACTAATGCATTGGCATTCTTTGTGGATTTGATGAACCGAGTTTGCCAAGAGTAGGATAGGTTCGCATTGGTTTTTATATATGATATCTTGATATACTCTAGGGATGAAAGAGAGCATGAAGTTCATTTTAGAGTGGTGCTTGAGACCCTGAGGCAGGAACAAGTGAAGGTGAAGTTTTTGAAGTGTCATCTCTGAAAGAAGGAAGTGAAGTTTCATGGTTATGTAGTCTCAGAGAAGAGGTTGTCGGTAGATCCGACTAAGATTGAAGCAGCGAATAGTTGGAAGAGACCCAAGACAGTGATGGAGATAAAAGTTTCCTTGGATTAGCTGGTTATTATCAGAGGTTCTTTAAGGATTTTTCGTGCATAGCGGCACAGATGACCAAGCTAACAAGAAAGGACGTGAAGTTTGTGTGGACCGATAAGTGTGAGGAAGCATTCCAGAGTTTGAAACACTTATTGACCCATGCACCTATGTTGATTGTTCTGGAAGGAAACCAAGATTTGATGGTTTATACAGATGCTTGTGGAACAGGGTTAGGGGCTGTGCTGATGTAGAGAGGTAAAGTTATTGCCTATGCTTCTAGACAGCTTAGACCGCATAAGGTCAAATATCCAATGCATGATTTTGAATTAGCTACAATTATTTTTGCATTGATGGTATGGAGACATTACCTTTTGGGAGAGAGGTTTGAGTTATATACGGATCATAAGTCGCTGAAGTATTTGTTCTCTCAGAAGGAGCTGAACATGAGACAACAGAGGTGGTTAGAGTTTATTGCTGCTTATGATTTTGGGATTGAGTACACACGGGGGAAAGGCAACAAGGTTGCAGATGCACTTATCAGGAAACATCAGAATGCAGTGTTAACGATGATTGCTGAGTGGAAAGCTTTGGAAGAATTAGCAGATTGCAGGGTTCAGTAGAGATCCGAGGCTGGGTCTAGCGGAGAGACTATCGTGTTATCTTGTTTGGAAGTTCGGCCAGTGATGATCGAAAAGATTGCTTCTAAACAGGAGGACAAACCAGTGTTAGCTAAACAGATCAGGAAGTTAAGGGAAGGAACCAAGAGCGATGACTTGAAAGATTTCAATCTTGACCAGAATGGGTGGTTGAGAAAGAAAGGAAAATTATGTGTTCCGAGTGTAGGAAACATAAGGAAGGAAGTCTTGGAGGAATGCCATCGTTTGAAGTTTTCTATTCATCCAGGAGGTACTAAGATGTATCAGGATATGAAGAGGAGTTTCTTCTAGGAAGTTATGAAGCGGGATATTGGTCTATGGGTTAAGCAGTGCTTGAATTGCCAATAGGCAAAAGCTGAACACCAGAAGCCAAGTGGATTGCTTCATCCATTGGATATTCCGGTATGGAAGTGGGATTCTATTTCCATGGAATTTTTTGACGGGTTGCCAAGGTCGAACTACCAAAAAGGTCTATAAATCCAAGTTTGAAATATTTTTTTTTGATTGAAAAACTAGAGGTTCGTAGTTCTTATAAACCTAACTCATTGAAATTCCATCCAGTAAAACGGAAGAATGAATTCTAAGTATATGGGATTTCTGAATATTTCAATTGGATAAATCCAAACGAATTTGTTCCTTTTGATAAAAATTCAAAAAACTACAATTGGTATGCGCAGGAAATAGGCCATTTCGGCAGCTTTTTGTTCAATTTCTCGTGGAGTCAAATTCTCATCAGTACGAGTCAAGGGGATGAATACCCAAAATTGTCGTCATTTTATTTATATCTTTCCATACATAACCGAAGAATGGAAAGGATTTCTCAAGAGTCTCAGGTCCAAGAAGAGCGTGATAAATACCCCCAAAGCCCAAGACTACAGAGGAAATTAAGTGAAGTACTCCAGGTACAAAGTATGGAAAGATGAAGTATATGGGTTATAGTGGATAGATTGACAAAGAGTGCCCATTTCATTCCAGTTAAGTCAACTAGGACGACATTTGTGTTAGCGAAGTTGTTTATGAAGAATATAGTTAGACTGCACGGAATTCCTAGTAGCATAGTTAGTGATATAGATCCTTTGTTCACTAGCGACTTCTGGAAGAGTCTGCAGGAAGTTTTAGGAACCAAGCTCAAGATGAGTACCGCTTAACATCCGTAGACAGATGGGCAAATGGAAAGAGTTAACAAAATCTTGGAGGATTTGTTAAGAGCTTGTGTATTATATTTTGGGGGATCATGGGAAGACCATCTGCATTTAGTCGAGTTTTTGTATAACAACAGTTATCCGACTAGTATTGGGATGGCACCGTTGAAGCTTTGTATGGAAGGCCATGCAAATCTCCCGTATGTTGGTTAGAGACCGTGGATAAGTTAGTTCTTGGTCCAGATTTGGTTAGGGAAGCTGCAGAAAAGATTGAGGTCATTCAGGCTAGAATAAAGGACGCTCAGTCTAGGCAGAAGAATTATGCAGATAAAAGTTATAAAGATTTAGAGTTCTCAATTGGAGATCACGTTTTCGTCAAAGTGTCACCAATAAAGGGTGTGATTAGATTTGGGAAAGTGGGGAAATTAGCACCGAGAGTCATTGGACCTTTTCTATTGTTGAGAGGATTGGGAAACCGCGTATAGAGTTGAGTTACCGATCAGTAGGCAAGAGTCCACGATGTTTTTCATGTTTCTCATCTCAGAAAATGGGTTAGAGACTCGGAGACTATTATTCCACCGACTGTGCTAGATGACTTAGTGGTAGAACCAAACTTGACCATAGTTAGAAAACCAGTTGGTATAGTTGCAAGAGATGAGAAGAGGCTTAGAACCAAGATGGTCAGATTAGTCAAGGTCCAGTAGAATGACGATGATAGGGACTGTACTTGGGAGGTTGAGAGCAGGATTAGAGATGATTATCCTGATTTTTTTGATGGTATGTTTTACCTTCTTGATTGTTGTGTACCTTATTGTAATTTCGGGGACGAAATTCTTTAAGTAGGGGAGTCTGTAACACCCTATATTTTTTATAACAATATTTAGGATATTTAATTAGCTAAATTAAATAAAATAATGTGTTGATTAAGGGATTGCGATTTGATTTAATTAAGGGGCAGCCATGCCATTTAAACAATGAATTAAGATAAGAGTTTAAAATGAAATATAGGAGGGGTAAAATAGGAAAGATGCCATTCCTATATCTATATCCCTTAGCCTTAGATAGTCCTACACGTTCATTTTCATATGTTCAAAATTTTAAAAGCTAAGGCCGACCACCATTAACAAGAGCTAGAGAAAGAAAGAAAAAGGGGAAGCTTATTCAACACCAAATTCATTCAAATCTCATATCCTTAATCCCTAAAGCTAAGGTGAATAATGTTTACATCTCTCATTTGTTTTGTTTTCGGTTTTAAGGAGAAATCTGAAATGTTTTGCAATGTTTTTCCATGTTTTTGAATGATGGAGTGATTACATATACTTGTTGATGATTTATTCATGTTCATATTGATTTTATGATATGTTTTAAGGTAAAAACCCAATTAAATGACATCTAAATGCCTTGCATATTTTTATATGGACTAGAAATAATATTTTGGAGACGGGTTTCAATTTTCTGAATTTTTGTGGACTTTATATGAATTTTCTAGTAAAGAAAATGTTATTTTGGGTTATAAATTATTTACGGTTAAATAATAAAAGATTTGGGTCTGAAATTTTTATATGTTGGAAAACATCTTAAAAGAGATTTTCTAGAATTTCTGTAGATTTTTTCTCAGTGTCTTAATGGATATATAAAATTATTTAAGGTATGGGACTTAAATGTTTTATATAGTTATAAAAGGAGAAGGGGCCTTTTGCAAATAATTCATATTTGTTAATTCCGGAAATTGGCAGCACTTTTCAAAAAGTAAAATGACAGCCAATCAGATTTAGAAAAACAAGGTAGGTTAGGTACAAAATAAATAGTTTAAAAGGACAAATAAATAGGTTTTTCATTGTTTCGATGCTTTCGGCACCAGGTTCCACCTCTTTACCTTCGCCTCCAACACAGTCGAAACCATTGCGTGGTATCAGGGAGCTGGTACATAGTGAATTGGATGTAGGCGAAAGATAGTGTATCAAAACCAAGGGTTCCAAAGGGGTTGAGGCTTTACTTTATTTTTTAATAAAAATGCACCCGCTTGCTTTCGACTAAGAAGCTTTCGACTTAGTTGGCTTTCGACTAGGTCAAATGGATTTGGAGGAAATGGTTTCAATTGGGTTGCGCCTTTGTTTTTAAAGAACTGCATTCGACTAAGTCGAAACCTTTTGCTGTCGCCTTTTTACCTTTTGTCCCTGAGTATTTCGAAGGGGTACTTTGTTTTCTAAAATTTGGCCACTTCTCCAATGCTTTCGAAGGGATGATTTCGACACCATTACTTCTTTACTTAGGAATGCTTTCGAAAGGTAGGCTTTCGACTTAAATGGTTTTAATGACTCTTTTACTCAATTGAAGTATAATCCCAATGGTTTTGAAAGAGATGATTTAAATGATTTCGAAAAGAAGTGCTTTCGACTTTAATGGGTTTATGATCCTTTTGCTCTACTTGAAGGCATAATCCAAATGGTTTCAGCCGAGACGTTTTTCAGTGGGTTTCGAAGGAGTAAGCTTTGAATGATTTCGAAAGGTTCCACATATTTTAAACTAAACCCAAGTACTTTCGAAAGATTTTGATTTCATGCTTTTGAAAGGTTTTAAAGTAAGGTTTCGAAGGGGTGGTTCCTTAATGGTTTCGAAGGAGTCGAAAGGTATGGTTTTATGGTTGTTTTGAAAGGATTAAAAGGAAAGGTTTTCCAAGGGTTTCGAAAGGCAATGTTTAAAGGTTTTCAAAGAAAGATGTCTAAGGTTTTAAAGCTTTCGAAAGGAAGGTTTTTCAGAGGTTTCGAAAGGGTTTTGAGAATGGTTTCGAAAGGAAGGTTTTGCCATATCGGCCTAGATAAAAGAAAGGGTTTTACATGGTTTAGAAAGGGGTACTTTCAATGGTTTTGAAAGGGGTACTTTCAATTGATTCGAAAGAGGGACTTTCAAAGATTTAAATGTTTTCATCGACTATGATTTGGGTAAAGTATATATATAACATGGCAAGGTGATTTTGAGTAAAGCATAGAATATATAAATTTTCCTTGTTTAAGTTTGATTTAAAGGTTTTAAATCATTTTGAAAAGGTTTCCAAGGAAAATTATGGGAAGGGATCCCTAAGTAAAATGACATAGATATTAGAATACCACATGGGACTGGTATAGGGTCGCGCCCTATACATTAGCTATTAGCCCCAGCTAATTTTGTTTAAAATTCCAGTGTGTAGGGCTTTGTCACAGGTAAAACTAAAATTATGAATACATATAGAAAGTAATATATGTTTGTATACAGATAGAAAATTGATGAGCCCACAAAACCATTAGAACCAGGTGACCCTGGAGATGATAAGTTAAGGATAGTCTGTCCAGAAAAGAAGTATTTAACAGATAGTTAAGGACAAAACGTCCAGAAGAAGAGGAGTGTCTAACAGATGTTAGATAAATTTTGATACGATGTCTGGTAGGCACGAGTCAGCCCAAGTTTAATAGTTAGCCAAACAAAACTAAAGTGTTTTGAACATATAGTTTTTACCTGATATGGATGTTTACATAATGATGCTTTATAGATTTTAACCAGTTTTGGTTGCAGGAAAAGGTTTACAAAAGATATGTTTTAAAAGGATGTTAGTGAGGGAAAACCCGTTCCGCTAAGCGGCGTGGTCTCACTTAACATAAAAATAACAGAGATGAACGGTATTATTTACACCGGGCTTTATATCTAACTCAAAGTTTTAGTTTCCCTTAAACTCTTGGGTGCTCAAAATTGATTTGAGTAGGCTGAGGGTTGAGGTTTTCAGGTTTTTGTTGTTTTGGCGAATAAAGCTTCCGAAGACGAGCAGGTGGCTGGCTGATGGCTAATTAGGAGTACATATTATTTTGTTTATTTCCGCTGTGTATTAAGTCGGTATGACTATATTGCTTTGATCAACCCAGGGGGCATCGTCATATGTCGCTCTTGGCGTATTATTGTAAATTATATTTTATCATTGCCAGGGAAACATTTTAGGATTTTATAACTTGGATATGAATTATTGTTTTGAAATGTAATCGGCAAAATGTTGTTTTTGTAATATGTGGTTTCGTTTATATTCAAATGCTTCTGATATTATGGATACCATTAACATTACTGTTTTTTGTCATAAGAGGTTAATACTATGGATGACTGTGGCATCTGTAGAGCTTAGCTTTTGGCCTATAGATACGGGATGTTACATGCTATTTCTACCAACATCTCATACGTGGCCCCAATAGGTACTTAGGTTAACAACAATTCTCTTAATAGGGAATTCAAGCCCTTCACAAACTTCATAGCCTTTTTCATAGGAGTGTCTATTAGGCTCATCCCAAATTTAACCAATTTAGTAAACTTAGCTATGTCCTCCTTAAGGGTAGAATCTCTATGTCTCAGCTGAATGAACTTTTCCAATTGCAAGCTAACCACTGCCCTAGACATGAATCACATCTTAAATCGGTCCTTGAATTCATCCCAAGAGAATATCCTTCCAAGGTGCTCATTAGTCACAAAGTTCCACCAATTCAAGGCTTCTTCCCTGAGGTGCCAAGCTGCTACTCTTCTTCTTAGCTGATTATCCCAACCAAGCGCTCTAAATATCTTCTCACAATTACTAATCCAAGCTTTAGCTTCTGAATATCCTTCAGTTCCAGAGTATGTCTTCCCTTCCATACTGAGAAAGTCCTTACATAACTTAGGAAAGTCAATAGAATGGGCTGCTACATCAATGGGCAGGGCATTGGGTGCTACCGGTGCAGTTAGAGAAATAGTAATCTGCTCGACAGTCCTAAGATATTGTTTAAACCATTTGGGCATTCCACAAATGGGTGTTCATTCACGGGTAGGGTTCCCTTGTCCGGAAGAAGATTGATTATCAACCATATCAACTATCTATAGGTTAAACCTTTAGTGACAATTTCCTAAGATAGTATTTACATGCCGAAAGAAAAGTGTTGCCTAGTGTATATGGGTATATTCTAGAAAATAGGGTATATATATAGAATTTTGAAAATAATTTTTGAAAAACCTTTTTTGTAAATAACAAATACGTCTCACATATATATAGTGTTTCCCCGCTGATCGGGTAACCTAGGCTCTGATACCAAACGTAACAACCCACCCCGGAATAAGCCTAAATTTCGACCTTGAAATGGCCCGTCAAAAAATAGATCCATTCTAAGGATGGTGTTGGTAGAACTAAGAAAATAATAGTATAGAGCCATAACTAACTTTCAGAGCTCACAGCGGATGGAACAAAATATAACAGCAATGTGTACCCATTTATTTCAAACCATAAAAATGTCATAATATAGAATTCCATAAAAACCGTAACATAATATCTACGATAACAACTATCTAAATACATGGGTACACATAAAAGCAAGTAATAATAACAAATACTTCCATAAGCGAAGCTTCTCAATCTCTAAGCATCGTCACCGCCATCACTCCATCCTTAACTTGTGTTGTAATGAGGAGAGAGTCAGAACAACAAGTGTATGGTAAATAAAAACCTCAAGTCTTACCTTTTCAGTACTTGGGAAGTATATATCTTAAAATAAGAATATGTCTATAAAAATAGACCGTTAAACCATTTAATACTTCTTCATAAGGAAAGGAGCCAAGTCCAACCGCTTGATACCTCCAGTCGAGAAGCAGGTTTTTAGAATCTCATATCCCAATCATACGTCATAAACATCTAATAAAGTGAAAGACGGTACCCAAGCCACTTAATACCTTTTATTGGAAAATAGGTAGACCCTGGTCATTTAATACCTTAATTAATAAAGACTCCATCATTTAATACCTATTTCCAGGGCGTGCTTCTCAATGGTACTATCTAGCTGACATCATATGCAATCTCTTAGGCTACTTAATACTTCCTTATGGAAAATAGGAAGACTCTGGTCATTTAATACCTATTTCCAAAAGCGAACCGCCTCATTGAGATATTACCTAATGTAACCCCTTGACCATTTAATACTTCATCTGGGGAAAAGAGGCGTGCCCTCAAACAACCACTTAATACCTCAAGACACCAAAGTAGGCTCTTCGTCTTATGGCCCATCCTCATAGTGACGTCTCACATTAGTCCGACTATTCGTTGGAACCAGTACCCAAATTAGCTGCGCAGATTTCCCCTACATAATTTGGGACTAACTCGCGTTATTACAAATATTTGTCATAAGGATACTCACATTAATCAAAGTGTACACAACTATTGGTAGCTCAAACTAAAGGGCAGACTTTCGACATGTAACTCTATTGACCCTACATCCCTATGACTTAACCATACATCAATTACTCTCCATATATATATACACACACACAATCATATCACCGTTTCATAAATAAGGCCTTATAAGGAGTCTTCCTTATTACGCCTTAAAATAATAATTAGGCTATATAAGAGTTTGCTCTTATTTCCACCTACAAATCAATTACCTTCCTAATGGGGGAAAATAAATGCCTATTTAACTACGCCATATACGCAATAATTATACGTTGATTACACAAATAGAGATAAATAAATATTCATGCCGAATAAGTTCTAAATGCACGGATTTTATGCTCTAAACTAGCGTTAAATGTCAATTCCTTAACCAAAATATAATTTATAGTCCTTTTTCTTCAAATTTCCGAGGTTTCAACATACCAAAATAAGAGATTCTAATATCCAAAATAGGGAATAAGTATTCATAACCGAGACTGCAATAACAAACTTGTAAATAAAATAGAAACTCAATTTATTACACCAATTCAATGGAATATCCTAAACAATAAGAATTGAAATATAAACTCCATATTATATTCAACTCCTCTTTTACAAAGAAATATATATGAATAAGTGGTGTAAACTACAGATAGAATTCGTAATCTAAACTCCTTATTTCATTGTAGAATCACAATTTGAACCATAGAAGAAGGAGAAGTGGAATAAACTATGAAATTATCGAAACTTTCATAAACGAAACAAATTCCATCAAATTAATGTAAATAAGTGAGAATCTAAATATAGAATTGACATTTGAAAATAAAAAGGAATTTTGGGGGATTTCACCTATCGTGTTTTCTAAATCGCAAAAATCCCTATGGCTTATTCAAATCCAAAATGAAATACATTAAACATTTATTGAAAAAGAAATACTAAGGTTTCCACTCACAATTTAGCCTTAGCTTCACTTAAATAGATTTGTAGCCTTCCAATCTCTTCCAAAATCTATATCTTTTGATACACACACAATAGGGAAGAGGTATATATATTAATCAGATTCAGAATAATTGGAGAAGAATAGGATACGAATAGATTGGAGGTAGAAGAAACAAATTATAAATAACTTAGACCCTTACCTAAATTCTCTGTAGAGTTTCTGAATCGTCTTAGAGAGATTGAAATGGTAGAATTTCATTGTATTCCCCAAAATAATATAAATAACATGTGGAGAGGATAGGGTTCTATTTACAGGAGTTGAAACGCACCAGAACCGTAGGATGAAAATAATTTAAAACTGAGAAATATGGAGCATACAAATAAAATCACACCCCTTCAAACCCTAGCCGCCACTACCAAAATTTGGCTTTAACCAGTTGACCACCCCTCTTCAACTGGTCGACCGGTCCCAATAAAGGGGTCGACCGGTACTTTTGTTTTGGGAATGTTTTTATTTCCATTGCTTTTAAATTAATTTTATACCCTAATTAACTTTAACGTTAATTGTTGATTAAATGTTTGCTTAACCCCCAAGATAATTTTTAAAATTCAAACCCTAAATTTAAATTCTCATTTGTATTTGAATTCCAACTAAATCTGAAAAATTAAGACGTTCATAAATTCTTCGTTTGAGCTCCGTTTTCAGCATATTATATATGAAAACAGATCAAAATTTCACAACGAACACAATGGAATAATTTTTGTGGTCAAATTCCAACTTTTATAAAATTTCTATAATCAACCCTTATCATATTTAATTCAATTTACTTCATTTATTTATGATTTATTTTACGGTGTGTTACACACATACATAATGACTTAAATCATCCAGTACTATACTTGATTACTTCATCTTCTAGATAGTGAGGTAAGACAACCCGAAAGTGGACAGTGTCCCCTCCCCTAATACTTTATACATAGCTCTTTGTTATTTCTCCATTTCACCCAAGGGTATCCAAACCTAATGATTTCTTAAAATATTTAAAATAGCATAATTTCTTTTCCATTTCAATTTAACTTAAGCTATCTCATTTTACTTATGATTCGATTATCCAATCCTTCAAAAATTGTGCTACCTAGGTATCATGTTTATAGTGTGCAGGGATTTATCCTAAATTCTTTAGTATACAAGCTAGTAAATACTCAAGCATTCAAATAGGGTAATCCTAACCTATTTTCCTATTCAAACCTAGCAATTAAAAATCCTAAGTCTAAGTGAAGTCCTACATTTAAATGGCATTATAACTTAAAATTATTTTAGCATTGACAATAATCGACCAGATGATACATCGTTCAAGTGCAATTGTTATGCAACACAAACTATGTATCCCAAGTCAGTCTTTCATGAATTTTCTTAAATAAATAGATTTCTTCCAATCCAAGGGATGATCATAAGGAATCCTATTATCCTTTCTTCCAAACTTTACCAAAAATTTCCAAGTCTTATTTTCTATGAAAATTTCCTTTACCTAAATGTGTGCAAATAGCAATATCTTTTCTTAGTGGGAACCCAACTCCTTGAATTAACCATCCCTTGCACAATCTTGACTCTAACTTCATCTAGGGTATTTTTTATAGTTTGAACTTCCAAAATTTACCATTTCTTAATGCCATCCCATCGATAGGACCATTCCCTAAATGTTACTTCTCACCATTTTATTCCAATAATTTTATGGTCGAGACGACTCAATATGGAATGGTGCCTTGCCATTTTAATCTAGTAGATAGTAACCAATACTAAACTAACACCGTACCCAAAACTCATCTAGGAACATCTACAATGGATGACGTCCTAGCTTAGTGAACATCTTATGGAACTCTTGTTCCCTCAACCCAACAACATACTTGTAGTTGTGAAGACAACTTAAGTACCAATTACTTTATAAATATCATCGTATAACATATACTATAAGATGACAATCTACTTTCTTTGTTACTTCTAATTTACCAAGTCAAAAACAACATGCCTGGTACCTATAACTTCTCAAGCCTAAAGCAATATGTGTGGCGTAATATTACCCAAAATGTCAGATCAACGCCATCTACCCACAAGTAATCAAAATCATTTTCTTCTTTCGGTGATATTAAAACAACTAATACTTTGGGGACCTAAAACTTAAATCGCCTCTAAAACTTGAGAGCAAAATGATAACTATCATCTCAAGATAATGGGTTGGATAATCCTTCTCGTGTAATAGTCAATAATTCCTTTAAGTAAAAGCATGCTCCAATTCTAAGTTCCATGGAAAACAAAATTCTCCTTATAGTAGCCAGCCAAACCGAGAAAACCTCTTGCATCTGTAGCATTCTTTGATGCAATAAAATATCTTGGCTTACTCTTTCTTTACTCTGAAAATATGTTTTACCCAATTCATACTTTCCAAACTTTCTTGCACAATGATTCTACAATTCAAACTATACTTAGGTAGAAAAACACCAAGTGATGTTCACTATTCACTATTATAAGAAGGCCGATTTAGTAATCTGTCCTTCTAATTCAAACGTTGGTTGAAACTAAATCCCTATGTTAATTCCTATCTCTACCTCAATATTTCAATGCTTCTGAACTTCATAATCAGTTTAGTCCTTGTAGGTTATGTAATCCTATTTAGCTAACTCCAATTTAATACTTTCCATTTATGTTTAAGTGATAATCATAATAATACTTCCACACTATTTACTTATTTTTAAAATCTTTGCTATTAACATCATTTCCACAAAACTAGTAAGTTTCCAAACTTGCAAATGTTCTTTTTAATTTTAAAAGATGTTTCCTTTTTACAAAACTCATGACATCTCTCTTTAATTAATTTTTCTTCTAAACGGTTCAGCTTAAATTTAAAAGGTGGTCATACAAACATATCTTTCTAAACTTCTCCTTTATAAATAAGAAATTTTCTAAAAAGTGTATTTTAAAAGAAAATGTGATATTTTAACATACAAATATTTTTATTTTAAAGTGTGATAGAAATATTTATAAAAGATATTTTTAAGCAATGACCATTTCTTATTTGTAAAAGAGATCCAAAAGCTGGGTATTACATACTTCTCAATTTTCCTTTCAAAAAGTTTCATCAACAAAAGAAAAGTACATATCAATGGCAAGTGCAACAATGTGCCCTAAAAAACAAAAGCTTTGAAGGAGTTATTGAAAATTGCTTTTTGTCAAATTCTTTTGGTTCTCCTTTTTAAATAAATTTCATAAAGCTTGTTTGATTATTTCATAGAAAACCATAACCCAACTTATTTTTCCTTATGAGTCAAAATGTATATAGTGTTATATATTCGTAAATATGCATATTAGAAAATTACAAATATGCTTCCTCCGTTGGGTTAGGCTCATCTTTTCCCCTCGCTTGTAACTACCAATAGAATCGTATAGAGATGTTCATGTTCGAAATCTTAGCTGCCTCCTCTAAGCGCTTTCTAGCAATATTGCTCATTCTCAGTATATATGGTTAGGAATTATTAACAACTTTCCCACGAATAGTATTACACAAGAATAGAGCAAATACATTTTTCGTATTATACTTTTATATGTGTAAAACCTTTGAAAAACTTTTCATACATACATTAAAACATATATACGTTTTTTTGAAAATTGGTTCTTTATTAAAGACATTAAAGAACACCTAGTTGATTCGTCTCCTTAAAAAACCGTACCAGAGTAGTAGGGAAAAAGAGTACGACATCGAACTAGTTACAATAGATATCAAAACTATACAAATTCACACTGTTGACAAATAAATAAAAAACAAATCGCAACTTCTAAAACCCGACCCAACCAATACCTCCTTATTTCTCCAAAAATTTCTGCTTAAAACAACCCTAATCATTCTGCTTAAAATTAGGGATTTATCCGCTTGCTGTTAGTAATGGTGCAAGAATCATCCATTATCGTGAAGTTCAATCCCCCAAGTCCTTAAGATCTAAACACGCATCGGATTGCTACTCCTTTTTGCTAAAGATCTCCTTATAGGATAAGTAATCTCTACTTGTATCAATTTAGCTCTTTCAATTTTATTCTTACTTTTCTTATTAATAGTTCGATTATTTCTTTCCTGCCAGAGGTAGTAACGAAAGCAGAAGATACTAGCTAGCTGATCTAGTCCTTGCCTTAGAATTTCTACTTGATAAGTTGGATCTCACTTCCTAACGATATGGGAGTATCAATATTCTCTATTATGCTCAGTTTAATTTTCATTAGTGTCCATAAATATTTGTTGTATGAACAGTTGAAAAATAAATGATCGATAGTTTCTGCTTGATCTTCACACGGTACACATTTATCAACAATGTCCATACCTGTAACAACCCGCATATTTATCGATTGTATATTTAAATATTTTATTTAAATATTTCATCGTTAGTCGGATTATAGTCCAAAAAGCTACTTTTTGAAAACAGTCAAATTAGGACTCGAGACCACCCTCATTAAGTTCAGAATGATGTTTGCGACCTTTTTGAGTATAAACATTGATATGTTTGGAGTTAGTGGAATTTTGCTACTTTTTCACTTTGGGCTTTGGTTTGGGTTTCAGCCCTATATCCTAACTCAAGCCCTTAGCTCCACCCCCACTTATCTTCATTCACTTCATTTTCCTAACATTTTCAAGCTCTAGATAAAAATGGTGGAAGAGAAAAAGAATTAGAATTCCTAAGCCCTAGTTTCCAATTTGCAAATCAAGTTCTAGCTCCAAATTCAAGAAGAAGCTTTGGTAAGCCTTCTCTTCTTCTTCCCCAACTCGTTCTCCTTGCAAATTCAGAAATTTCCTAAACCTAACTTTGGAAATGTTCTTCTTTTGAGCTTTGATTTAAGCTTCTAGAGTTGAGTTTGAAGAGTGGTTGATCCTCCTTTGTTTCCAAGCTTCTTCTTCATTGTTTTTGGGACTAAAGGTGAGATTTTTGTCTCACATCTTAGTCTATAATTATCTTCGATTGTTAGGTATGAATTCCTAACACTTATTCATGTGCATTTGATTTTGGTTTGGATTGATTTGGTGTATATTCCAATTTTTGGTGTTTTGAAATCAAAATCTATGAAAATCCTATTATGGATATTTGGGCATTGATATTCAAGGTGTATCGAAGGGCCAATTAGGACTGGGTTGTCGCTTGGCGTAAATCCTTAGTCGTCGTTGCTCGTCCGATCGCTTCTGATAATCGTTTGGCCATTTTTGGCCTAGGTTCAGGGAATGCCCTGAACTCCAGTTTCAGACGTCTGAAACGTAGGGTTCAGACGTTTGAATATTATACTGGGAGTTTTTATTCTCCAGTACTCAGACGTCTGAATCCAAACTTCCAGACGTCTGAATTGGCTCGAATGCAACCATAAAGAAAATAGGCTTAAAAAGCCATTTTCAGACGTCTAAGATCTATGGTTCAGTCGTCTGAATAACTGTTCTGGAAAACATTTAATTTTCCAGATTCAGACGTCTGAATCCTTGGTTTCAAACGTCTGAATCTACTGTTTAGGCTCTATTTGCCTATTTTGCTTGAGAATTCCCATCTTTTCGATTCGTGATTATCCGATTTGTTGATTATCATTTATTATCGACTTTGGTGACTTTTATATCGGAATTTTCGGGAATATTCCTTTTTGATGGATTCAGTATCGATTTCATTGAATTTAATTCACGTCTTCGAATGTGGATTTTTAGTTTCTACAATCATTTTGTGATTTTTCACTTCTAAATACAAAGGTTTCTATACTAGTAGTGAATATTCAAACTCTTTTACAAAGATGATTTCAACTCTATTTTTAATACAAAGCTCTTCTATAAAACCGTTTTCTAATCTATTAGTATATACAAACCTTTACCTCATTCGTATGAGAAAATATAATTAAACGGCTTAGCAAAACAAGTGGTATGAAACGCTTGCGTTTACTTCGTCGGTTAATTTTTGGACTTGTTCGATTGAAACTCTTGTGACAATTTTCAAGTGGAAATCTACAATTTATTCGTAAATATTTAAGTTAAGCTAGTGGTTATGGGACATGAAGCTAAACTCATATATTTACTAGCTTAGTGTAATTCACACATTTTATTGATCGATGATGATCATTTTGTGATTTAGACTAGCAATGTGCGATGTCTATTTGTCTGCGAGGGAGACTAAACCTCGTTTTTGTGGAACTTCGGTTCAATTTGGCGGGGTAGCGACCCATGGTCTTCGGACCGTTTGTGGAGCTTCGGCTCAATATTTATGGTTAGCAACCATGGAATAGCGTTCCGTTTGTGATACACGTGTTGGTGAGTTTTCATGCTCCCGTTTGTGATAGGCCTCCCCCTTTTGTGATTTCTGGATTTCTGATTTATGATTTCTAGAATTTTTGTTTCACCAACTTTAGTGATTGGCATTAATACGTTTGTTAATATTTGTAGTTTGGTGAATAAAATAAAGAATATGACATTCTTTTTGGTGCTTTGAGATTTTTGAGATATTGTATGATTTTGTTGTTGTTTAAATCATGTTTGTTCTAGTATGACATCATTGTTATCATACGTTCTTATTATATCTCTGCTTATATCTCATTCCTTTATCTGATATTTATAGCTAGACTAATCTGTTTATTATTTTCTTATTAAATAATACTCGGGTCAGACCGAGATGTTACAGGTGCTTCTGCTTGACTCCTTATCTGGGATCATCTTCTGACTTTTGTCTAACTACATTACATTTGTAGTTTTTGTTGTTATACATTTGAGATATAGAATCCTTGATGTATACCTATTCTTTTGTCTAGCACTTGTATCTATTCTTTTGCGATATTGCATATCTTGTTTGACCACAACTCTGATGTACACTTCTTTGTGTTATATATTCATATCTGTTTCCGCCTTTGTGATATGAACGTCTGCGACTGATTTATGTTATGCTTATTTCTATACTTGTTTCCGAGGCCCACTTAACCACTGTGTGGTAGCTTTGAGTTTGCATCGATATGTCGGACTTCCTCTTGAAACGAAATGCATGATTATACTATCTGACATATCGGTACTCGCACAAGGCAATTGCACAGATGGTCGCTCCTCAACAACCTTATTCTTCACGCTAGTCGACGGCATTACCCAGTAGTGTTCTTGGCTAGCGTGAGCATAGAGGTGGGGCGTCACAGCATGGTATCAAAGCCAAACTTCGGAACAATGTAGAATAATCTTGCAAGGATCATTGTCCTAAGTCTTTCTTAGGAATCGTGCCATAGGATTTAATTCGAGTTTTCGTACCATTCTATCCTATTTTCTTTTGTGATTCCTTGTTTTATCAATCAAGTTTGTTTGATATTCATTCGGAGATTAATCTTTTTCTCTTTTCTTTCTTTCTTAAAGAAAAGAAATGGTTAGACCTGGCCATCCCAGCGCCGGTCAATCTAGTGCTACTCTGTAGGATGGAGTATTCATGTCTGCTCAGCAACTTCTTGACCTTGTGAGAAATGCTCAAGCTGTCGGACCTATTCCTGAGCCCACTCATCCTAAGTCTGGGTTTGCACGCTTGTGCAGTGATTACACCAATTTGGGTGGAAAGCCATTCAAAGGTTCCAAGAGCGTTATAGAAGTCTAGGCTTGGCTTCGAACATGCAACCGTATCTTTTCTCGCATGAATCTTATTGATCTTCATCGAGTCCAAGTGGCTTCTAGTATGCTCCAAGAAAGAGCATTGGACTGGTACGAGCTTCTGATCTCCGAAATTATTGAAGCGGACCTTACTTGGGAGCAATTTCGGGAAAGGTTCGAGTTGAAATTCGTGCCGGAAGCTGAAAAAGTATCTCTATCTCGACGCTTCATAGACCTTGTTCAAGGTGAATCTTCTGTGACGGACTACGTCTTCGAATCTCTCTCAAAGTATGGGGTCGAATATATTAATACCACATTGAAGAAAAATCAGAGATTTGTTTATGGCTTGAACAAGAGCCTCAAAAAGCCATTACTTCTGAAATTAGAAGTTTCTTTTGATCAGCTTGTTGATATTGCTCTTCGTCTCAAAGAGGCTGATAAAGATAGTAATGTTGAGGTCAAACCAAACATCAACAAGAAGAGACCTTTCAAATTCATGCCTAATCCCAATAAGAAGGGAAAGCAAGCAACACCGGTAGCAAATACTCCTAACACTCGTCGTGGAGAATGTTACAATTGTGGTTCTAAGGACCATTATGTAAACAAGTGCCCGAAGCCTCTTTTCTGCCACTATTGCAAGAGTGCGTGCCATACTTTATCTTTGTGTACCAAACTTCAGGGCAAGAAGGAGGGAAAGTTAAACGTTGTACAAGCCTCTGCTAACACTTCTCATGGTCAAGGTATTTCTCATTCTATCCTTGATGGCATCATTATATTTCGTGATCTTCCTATTAGAGTTCTTTTTGATACAGGTGCATCTCACTCTTTTATATCAAAAGAACTTGTTGATGCTTTGTCTTTAAATGTTATTGGCTTAATGACTTCTTTGAGAATTGCGAATCCGGTCGGTGGATCCGCCACACTCAGTTTATTATGTAAAGATGTTGAAATTATTTTTTGTGATTACTCTTTTCGTGCCGATTTTCATGTTATGCGTTATTTAGGTTTCGGAATGATTTTGGGGATGGATTGGCTTAACCGTTATGAAGCCCATATCCTATGTCCTGAACGGACTATATATCATCGGCTTCCTCAATCTGTTAAGCAGATTTCTCTTGTTCTGAAAGATTCAGACTCCAATTCGAAAGCATCCTTGTATTCTTTAAATCCTCATGATGACGATAATGATGATGAGGAAGATGTCATTTCTCTCATTCACATTGTTCGTGAATTTCCCGACATATTCGAGCCCATTCTACGATTACCACCTAAACGAGCAATTGAGTTCAGAATTAATCTAATTCCTGGAGCTCTACTTATTACTCGTCCTCCTTATCGTATGTCCAATAAAGAAAATGAGGAGATACGTAAACAATTATCCGAATTGGAGGTGAAGCAATTTATTCAATCTAGTTCCTCTCCATGGGGAGCTTCAGCTATTTTTGGGAAGAAATCTGATGGTACACTTAGGCTTTTCGTTGACTACCGCAAGCTTAACGATCTCACCATCAAGAATAAATATCCCTTGCCTCAGATTGATGATTTATTCGATCAGCTCAGTGGTGCTAAAGTCTTTTCATAGTTAGAATTAGCAACCGGTTTTCATCAGCTTCGCATTGTAGAGGTTAGCATTCCTTTGACATCATTCCGTACTCGTTATGGATCTTATGAATGGCTTGTTATGCCATTTGGTTTAACGAATGCTCCAGCTTATTTCGTTGACCTTATGAACTGAGTTTTCAAAGACTTCCTCGATCGATTTGTTCTCATCTTTATAGATGATATTCTTATTTATTCTAAAACCTAAGAGGAGCATGAAAGTCATCTTCGTATTGTATTGGAAACTCTTAGAAGCAACCAATTAAAAGAAAAGTTTTCTAAATGCCACTTTTGGCAATCTCGTGTGAAATTCTTGGGACATATCATTTCTGAATCCGGAATTTCCGTAGATCCTTCAAAGATTGAAGCGAATCAAAATTGGAAGAGACCGGAGAGTGTGACGGAAATTCGTAGCTTCCTTGGATTGGCGGGCTATTACCGTCAGTTCATAAAAGACTTTTCTAAGATTTCCGTACCTCTTACTAATTTGACAAAGAAGGGAGTTAAATACATTTGGTCAGACAAATATGAAGCCTCATTTCAAAAATTAAAAGAACTCTTTTCCGATGCTCCTATTCTTGTGATTCCCGGTGGGAACCAAGATTTTATTGTTTATACCGATGCTAGTCGTGTTAGTTTGGGTGCCGTTCTCATGCAGCGAGAACGTGTTATCGCTTATGCTTCTAGACAATTAAAGCCTACCGAGACTAGATATGCCACTCATGATTTAGAGCTCGCGGCTATTGTTTTCGCCCTTAGAATTTGGCGTCATTATCTTTTGGGAGAGAAATTTGTTCTCTACACCGATCATAAATCATTGAAGTATTTATTTTCTCAAAAGGAACTTAATTTGCGTCAACAACGTTGGCTCGAGTTCCTTGCATCTTATGATCTTGATATTCTTTATACTCCTGGAAAGGCAAATCTTGTTGCCGATGCCCTTAGTCGAAAGCAACAAGCGGTTGTTTCTATGATGATATCCGAGTGGAATGATCTCTCTACTTTATCCACTTGTCAGGTTCGAGATCGTGAATCCGATTTATGTTCATCTCTTGTTTTGTGTAGCCTTGAAGCTCATCCTTCTCTTTTTGACCGCATTCTTGAAGCTCAAAAGCATGATCCCGAATTGGTTCTTCTTAGCCAAAGTTGTATGGATAAAATTGATATTGAAGGTTTAAAAGACTTTGATATTGATGTTCGAGGCGGTATTCGAAAATTTGGTAGACTTATTGTACCAAATATTATTGATCTTCGTAAAGATATTTTAGAAGATTCTCATCGTTCTAAATTTTCCATTCATCCCGGTAGTAGCAAAATGTATGCGGATATGAAGCAACTTTATTATTGGGATGGAATGAAATCTGATATTGCTAACTTTGTTAAGCGTTGCATGACTTGCCAACTCGTTAAGGCCGAGCATCAAAGGCCCGGTGGGTTATTGCAATCATTGGAAATTCCAATATGGAAGTGGTATCAAATTTCCATGGACTTTGTTGACGGTCTTCCCTGTTCTCGTTCGGGCCATGATAGCCTATGGGTGATAGTTGATAGACTTACAAAATCTGCCCATTTTATTCCCGTTCGGTCTAATCGGACCGTTCCTCTTTTGGCCAAACACTTTATTAAAGAAATTGTTAAATTGCATGGGGTTCCTACTTCTATTGTTGGTGATCGTGATCCATTGTTTACTAATGGATTTTGGAAGAGTCTTCAAAAAGTTTTGGGAACGAAGCTTAACTTTAGCACCGCTTATCATCCTCAGTCTGATGGACAAACCGAGCGTGTGAATCAAACTCTTGAAGATCTTCTTCATGCCTGTGTTCTTGACTTTGGTGGAAGTTGGGAAGATCATATTTCTCTTGTTGAATTTTCCTATAATAATAGCTTCCAATCTAGTATTGGTATGGCACCTTTCGAGGCACTATACGGAAGGCCATGCCGATCTCCTTCGTGTTGGCTTGAAGCCGGTGAGAAGCTGGTTTTAGGTCCAGATTTTATTCGTGATGCCACAGAAAAGATTGACCTTATTCGTCATAGGATGAAAGAAGCTCAAAGTAGACAAAAATCCTATGATGATAATCGAAGAAGGAAATTAGAATTTTCTGTGGGAGATTTTTTGTTTATTCGTGTTTCACCTATGAAGGGTGTTGTGCGTTTCAGTCGATCGGAAAAATTAGCACCTCGATATATTGGCCCGTTTCCCATCACCGAACGCATTGGTTCCATGGCTTATCGCCTTTTGTTACCAGCTCAATTTTCTGCTATTCATGACGTATTCCATGTCTCTCAACTACGGAAATGCCTTCGAGATTCCGACTCTATTCTTGAGTCCGGTGTTATTGAAGAAATTGAAGTTTCACCTAATTTGACTTATGAGCAACATCCTATTCGAATCATTGCTTCGGAGGTCAAACGCCTTCGAAATAAAGAAGTTCCTCTTGTGAAAGTTCAATGGTCCTCAAATCCTAAGGATTGCTCTTGGGAATCCAGAGAATTCATCGAGCGAACACATTCGGACTTGCTCTATCGTGCTCCTTAAGGTGAACTTCTTATTTCAAAATTTCTTTTGTGTTGATATGCTTTTATTGTTGTTACTTCTTATTTGTTTCTTAAAGATTGCGAGGACGCAATTTCTTTAAGGTGGGGAGCCTGTAACAACCCCCATATTTATCGATTGTATATTTAAATATTTTATTTAAATATTTCATCGTTAGTCGGATTATAGTTTAAAAGCTACTTTTTGTAAACAGTCAAATTAGGACTCGAGACCACCCCTATTGAGTTCAAAATGATGTTTGCGACCTTTTTGAGTATAAACATTGATATGTTTGGATTTAGTGGAATTTTTCTACTTTTTCACTTTGGGCTTTGGTTTGGGTTTCAGCCCTATATCCTAACTCAAGCCCTTAGCTCCACCCCCACTTATCTTCATTCACTTCATTTTCCTAACACTTTCAAGCTCTAGATAAAAATGGTGGAAGAGAAAAAGAATTAGAATTCCTAAGCCCTAGTTTCCAATTTGCAAATCAAGTTCTAGCTCCAAATTCAAGAAGAAGCTTTGGTAAGCCTTCTCTTCTTCTTCCCCAACTCGTTCTCCTTTCAAATTCAGAAATTTCCTAAATGTAACTTTGGAAATGTTCTTCTTTTGAGCTTAGATTAAAGCTTCTAGAGTTGAGTTTGAAGAGTGGTTGATCCTCCTTTGTTTCCAAGCTTCTTCTTCATTGTTTTTGGGATTAAAGGTGAGATTTTTATCTCACATCTTAGTATATAATTATCTTCGATTGTTAGGTATGAATTCCTAACATTTATTCATGTGCAATTGATTTTGGTTTGGATTGATTTGGTGTATATTCCAATTTTTGGTGTTTTGAAATCAAAATCTATGAAAATCCTATTATGGATATTTGGGCATTGATATTCGAGGCGTATCGAAGGGCCAATTAGGACTGGGTTGTCGCTTGGTGTAAATCCTTAGTCGTCGTTGCTCGTCCGATCGCTTTCGATAATCGTTTGGCCATTTTTGGCCTAGGTTCAGGGAATGCCCTGAACTCAAGTTTCAGACATCTAAAACGTAGGGTTCAGACGTCTGAATATTATACTGGGAGTTTTTATTCTCTAGTACTCAGACGTCTGAATCCAAACTTCCAGACATCTGAATTTGCTCGAATGCAACCAGAAAGAAAATAGGCTTAAAAAGCCATTTTCAGACGTTTGAGATCTATGGTTCAGACGTCTGAATAACTATTCTGGAAAACATTTAATTTTCCAGATTCAGACGTCTGAATCCTTGGTTTCAAACGTCTGAATCTGCTGTTTAGGTTCTATTTGCCTATTTTTCTTGAGAATTCCCATCTTATCGATTCGTGATTATCCGATTTGTTGATTATAATTTATTATCGACTTTCGTGACTTTTATATCAGGATTTTCGGGAATATTCCTTTTTGATGGATTCAGTATCGATTTCTTTGAATTTAATTCATGTCTTCGAATGTGGATTTTTGTGATTGATTGTGTAACGACCCAGAATTTTTGATAATTAAAATTAGAATATTTAATTGATTTTAAATATTAATAAATGGAATTTATAAGTCGAATGATTTATTTTTCGAATATTGGATTTAATTTGATAATTAAATCGATAAATTAAATAGTGAAATTCCAGAGATAATTAAAAATCGAGTTTAAAATGATTGAAAATGATTTGTAAATTTTTATTTAATCATACTGGAGTTATAGAAATGTTATAGAACTTTTAAAATTGAATTTGGAGTTAATTTGTGAAAATTGAATATTTTAATATTTAATTATCGATTGTAATAATAGCCAATTTTCGAACAGTCTCAGAATTTGACGAGACCAGTTCCATTGGATCCGTAATAGTTAGTTATTATCGGATTTCAATTTTCGTAGCAATCAAAGTTATCGTTTGACCGTGGCAACTCGAAACGCATCGATATCGTTTTAATTTTAAATCGTCGAGTTAAAATAGTCATTTTTCAAAAAGTCTTGGATTTCGACGAAACCAGTTTCATCGGATCCGTAATGTGATATTATTGCATGGTTTCAAATTTCGTAATTTTTGGATTTACCGTTTGTCCGGTACAAATTAAAACGCCTCGAAATCGATTTAAATCGGTTTAATTTAAATTGATCGTTTATTGTCATATCTCACACATACGATCGAATTAGCTTCCGAAACCTGTTCCATTGTGTTTGGAACGCGGGGTAAACCTTATAAAAGTCAGCCGGCACGCTCGATTTGGAGTTCGAAAATTTTCGGATGAATAGTAATTTGTAAATTTTCTATATAAGGACTTCATATTTTCTAATTTGCAAATATCTTAGGGTTTCAACCCTAGCCGCCATATATCATTTCGAAGGCTGAAATTGTTCAATTCTTCTTCCACTAATTTCTTTAAATCCGATAACAATTATCAAATGTTTTCAACTACAAAGTTGAAGATCTAAACGAGACCTTCACATCCATACGGTGGAGTAGGCATTCGTCGACCAGAGGAGACGTTTGGTGGCCGCGTTCGTGCATCATTCGAGCACGTTTTTCGAGCTGCTGATGGGGCCGAGCTCGCCCTCCTTCTGGCCGTGGGTAGGGGCAACGTAGGGGGTTGGAATGGCGTTATCTGATCTTGGTGGAAGTCGACGAGTAGGTCGTGGAAATTCGAAAATGAATGGCAGTTTGGGTTCTCTTTGAATCTGGGATGCGCGGGTTGGAACGAAGGGGGAGAAGAAAGTGTACACGGCCAGGATTGCAGGGAATAGAAATGCACGGCTCTGATTAGTTTGGTATAAAATTAAAAATAGAAATTGTAATTTAATTATATTTAAATTTGTACGAACTTTAAAATTGCATATCTCTTTCATGCGAGATCGGAATTCGACGAAACTTCTTGCGTTGCGTTCGTTTTGTCGAGCTCTTCGCTATGAAAATGGATTGGAAGCGATTGGAGTCAGTGAAAATTTCGGGTAAAATTAAACGCCCGTTTAATTTTATTCGAAATAAAATGCTGGAACGGAATTGAAATCAAGGTGAGATTTTTTTCTCACTCAAAACAAAATTTGGTATTGCAGTTATTTATTGATTGATATGATTGCTATTTGGATGTGATATTAGATATAGTAGGATATATCTATATATATATATAGCAATATATACATATTGGCATATGTATATATTGGATTGATTGATTTCCCGCCTCGTATAGCGGATGAGACCCTATTGCGCCGTTAGTAAGCGGATATATTATAAAAACCCATATACCGCGATATTCCACCTCGAAGTGGAATTGGTATTGTGCTAACGTCTTTGGATGCAGGGAAACAGGTTGGAGGGATCCAACTGGATTCCTCAACCGTATTTATTTATTTACAGATATTGATGTATATTCTGTTATCATATTGATATATGATATTGAATGTTGTGATTGACTAATTGGTGCGTTGCATCATTGGATTCATCTTTGAAAAATTTAAAAAAAATAATGATGTTGATTTTAAAAGAAATTTTTGAAGTGATTTATTCTAAATAAATAAACGTTTAAAATTTTAAAGTTATAAAAAGTTAAGATTTTTGTGAAATATAACCAAAGTGTCATTTTTGAAATAAAAATCGATTTATTTATAAAATGGTTTAAGTTGGGATTTTTGAATAACTATAAACGATTTGCATAAAAAGATTTATACAAATTGATATTTATAAATCAAATGTTGGAATTATAAAACGAGTTTTTTTATAAGTGTTAAAATGAAGTATAAATTGGATTTCGGCATTTTAATTGAGATTTTTGAACAAGTATGAATGGTTAATAGATGAGATTTATAAATAGTATAAAAGTAGTTCGGTTATGGTTGAAAATAAGGTTATAAATGAAATCTTATAAGTAATAAGATTTAAAATCTGTGAAGTTTAAAAGAACGATTTCTTTTAAAATAAATGAATTGTAAGTTATTAACTTATAAGATGGACCTTTGGTATATACATTGAGTATAAATTGAATAGATCATTAAAGAAGATTTATAAATCGAATTATTAATAAAGGAGATTTATTAAATTGAAGTTGTTAGAAAATAGAAATAGAATTTATAAACGTTGTTTTATAAATTCGAAATCAATTGGATTTGATAAATTAAATATAGAAGGTTGTTAAAGGAGATATATTCGCGATTTTGGATAGCGAATTATTATTGAAATAAAACGTGTAGAAAATAGTGAAATGTAATTAGTGAAGTATATTCACGATTTTGGACAGTGAATATATTGTTAAGTAAAATGGATATGGTTTTGGGAAAGTGATATTTGAAATGAAGTTAATTGTTTTAAAAGATGTTTTAAAACGTGTTAAGTATCGAATACGTAGATTTCAACATTTATTGTTGAAATAGACGTTTTCGAGAAATAAGGAAATGATGGACTATAACACTGTTGTTATAGTAATTGATTTTCGAAAGAAAATGTTTTATGTAGTATTGGGATTTTTATATATATCTATCTTAAAATCCGAATCCCTATACTAGTGATTTCGAGTCGTCGTAACGATGTTTTACGCAACATTCGTTTTGACTCCAATAGATGTTAAAATTAATGATTTCCTTAAAGGATGAATATATACTTAATATTGATTTAAGTATATCGAATATTTTCAAATGTTGAAAATAAATAGATTTGTGAAATACTTATTTTTAAATAAGTATGGAAATGCTTTTCCAATATGAAATGAACTGTTTTTGAGATTTTATCTTCAAAGATAAAATGAAATGTGGAAATTGATTTGAAATTGTTTTCAAATGGTTAAGTGTGGAAATTATATATCTAGTAAAGATATTTTTTGGAAGATTAAATAATTTGGAAAATTATTTGGAATCTGATGATGTTGTGCATCTTTATTGATAGTTAAATAACCGACTATCAATAATTACCTTGAATATGGTATTTGTTGTGAATTGGATGAATTTGAATGCCACACTTATTTTTAAATAATCGCTCACTATTCGGGTTAGCCGGGAAAGGACCATGGGGTCGTATAACCCATTCCGAATATGTGATACGTCGTTATGAATTGTATTCGAAGACCGGTGTTGAAGACCGGATATTTTTGAAAACGGAAGGATTACCGTCGAGTTACTCTACATCGGCTGATCTCCGGTTTAGAGGTTTTATCACCCTTAGTGACGGGAAGTCCGGACGTGATTAGAAATTTATCCGGATATGCAAGGGCTTCGTGAGAAGTGCCTTCGGTTCTGTTCGATCCCGGAACAGACTTGTATGGATTGTGTGTCTGACGTTACAATTTGAGATATAAAGCTGATTTCTTTCAAATACATTTCTGTTGGTGGCGGAGAATTTATTCTCTTAGCTTAACACCCTTCTCTGAGACGTACGAGCTCAGAGGTTATGTAGTTGAAATTTATCAGCGATATACCCCCAATTTGGTAACGTGGCATACTGAGTGTTGCTGTGAAATGATCAGTGTTTGATCATTTGTGATATGATCATTTGTTTGATCTTATATCTTTGTGATCATAGGTTGATCATTTTGTTTGACCCGAAGCATGGCTTTGTAGAAAGCATAGCTTTGTGGACGAGACTTCGTCGAGCCTCACACCCCGGAAATGGTCAAAACAGGAAGGATGCGGCAAGGTTCTAGGGAGTAGCGCCCCTTAGTGTATGTCATTCCTTCTGGATAAAGGTGGTATCATGGTATGGAGCCCAGATACTTAACCTCTGTGGTTGCTGCAAATTTATTACTTTGTGGTTGTTGCGAATCGGGGATCCTTGGGAAGATCGGTGACGATCGGGGAATGGCATACGCGTGTCAGTAGTTACCTATTTTTGCAGAGGTAACCCGGCCTTGTGTTGGCAGAGATCTAACCGTAATGTTAGGTTATTTCTCGGGTCGTCTATTCCAGGGACGTACCCATCGTGGAAAAGGAAGTTCCTTAGCCTGACCATTTGCTGGAAATCCAAAGAAACAATACGAGCCTTTACGATTTCAATTGTATAACCTGTCGCCTCAGGAGGCAGCTATAGCAGGCATAATATAATGGTACCTATGCTGGCTAAGATTTATATTATACTTTCGAAATGTTTTCCACTATGCACTAATAATAATATCAAAAAGGTTTTGATTTTTGCGTAGTAAGCATCTTTGACTAACATAAGAAGAAATCTCCTCCAAGTCTGCGTTTGCATTGTGTGTGTGGTGGGAGGTCTTATGGTAGTTTCATTTTCCAAAAGCATTGCGAATTGACTTTAAAAATATTTCTGTTGTTTAATTTAAAGATAAACTGTTTTACGATCTCACACCAGTCACCATGACTGACTCGGAGTTTATTGTTCCCTTCTAAACTCTGGGTGCCCACCAATTTCCACACGGGCAGCCTAGAGTTATGTTATCAGGATATTCTGGAGCTTTGGAAGCAAGATGGAGGACGAGACGTAGTATTTGTATCTGATAGTATTTATTCCGCTGTGTATTCTGTATGAGGACAAGTTTATATAACTGTCCATTGATGTGCTGTGTTGTATTGAGTTGTATATTGACTCTGATTGATGTATGTATAAACTGATATAGTTCTTTGTTTTAAAAGACTAGTGTTTATCTATTATATATTGTTCCGCTGCGATGTGTAAGATACTGATATTGTTTTCTGTTTCTGATGTTGTTCTGTTGTTCTTCTTCTTTCTTTCTTCTCTTTTTCTTCTATCTTCTTCTTCTTCTACTTTTTCTTTTTCTTAAAACCCTCACTATTGGAGTTTCCGGCACTTGATTGCTCGGCAGTCGATAAAGTGAGTATCGATGTTGAATTTTCGAAAGTCGAAAATTCCTGTACGTGACAGATTGTTTCTACAATCATTTTGTGATTTGTCACTTCTAAATACAAAGGTTTCTATACTAGTAGTGAATATTCAAACTCTTTTACAAAGATGATTTCAACTCTATTTTTAATACAAAGCTCTTCTATAAAACCGTTTTCTAATCTATTAGTATATACAAACCTTTACCTCATTCGTATGAGAAATATAATTAAACGGCTTAGCAAAAAAAGTGGTATGAAACGCTTGCGTTTACTTCATCGGTTAATTTTTGGACTTGTTCGATTGAAACTCTTGTGACAATTTTCGAGTGGAAATCTACAATTTGTTCGTAAATATTTAAGTTAAGCTAGTGGTTATGGGACATAAAGCTAAACTCATATATTTACTAGCTTAGTGTAATTCACACTTTTTATTGATCGATGATGATCATTTTGTGATTTAGACTACCAATGTGCGATGTCTATTTGTCTGCGAGGGAGACTAAACCCCGTTTCTGTGGAACTTTGGTTCAATTTAGCGGGGTAGCGACCCGTGGTCTTCGGACCGTTTTTGGAGCTTCGGCTCAATATTTATGGTTAGCGACCATGGAATAGCGTTCCGTTTGTGATACACGTGTTGGTGAGTTTTCATGCTCCCGTTTGTGATAGGCCTCCCCCTTTTGCGATTTCTGGATTTCTGATTTATGATTTCTAGAATTTGCGTTTCACCAACTTTAGTGATTGGCATTAATATGTTTGTCAATATTTGTAGTTTGGTGAATAAAATAAAGAATATGACATTCTTTTTGGTGCTTTGAGATTTTTGAGATATTGTATGATTTTGTTGTTGTTTAAATCATGTTTGTTCTAGTATGACATCATTGTTATCATACGTTCTTATATATCTCTGCTTATATCTCATTCCTTTATCTGATATTTATAGCTAGACTGATCCGTTTATTATTTTCTTATTAAATAATACTCGGGTCAGACCGAGATGTTACAGGTGCTTCTGCTTGACTCCTTATCTGGGATCATCTTCTGACTTTTGTCTAACTACATTACATTTGTAGTTTTTGTTGTTATACATTTGAAATCCATGATGTATACCTATTCTTTTGTCTAGCACTTGTATCTATTCTTTTGCGATATTGCGTATCTTGTTTGACCACAACTCTGATGTACACTTCTTTGTGTTATATATTCATATCTGTTTCCCGCCTTTGTGATATGAACGTCTGCGACTGATTTATGTTATGCTTATTTCTATACTTGTTTCCGAGGCCCACTTAGCCACTGTGTGGTAGCTTTGAGTTTGCATCGGTATGTCGGAGTTCCTCTTGAAACGAAATGCATGATTATACTATCTGACATATCGGTACTCGCACAAGGCAATTGCACAGATGGTCGCTCCTCAACAGCCTTATTCTTCGCGCTAGTCGACGGCATTACCTAGTAGTGTTCTTGGCTAGCGTGAGCATAGAGGTGGGGCATCACAATACCCCACCCAAAAAGCCTATCTTTAGTGTTTATTCTTCGTAGCATTATTTGTAAGCACGGCATGACATTTTCCTACTGTTAATAGAGTTCCATATGATATGACACCAAGAAACATTGTTATGTTTCTGTCTGCTAATTTCTCATGTTTTGTAAAAAGAAAATTCTTGCATGTCCATCCAAGTCCGATAATCTCGTTGCCGATCATTATGACTATGTATTTGGTTGATAATTCCTTGTAATTCTCTAGTCTCCGTAAATCTGGAAGTGGCCGATTGAGCTGCTTATATTAATGCAGACACTTTCATTTCTTTGCATTTATTGATATGAAATCTGTCCCAGCCAAGTATGTTAACCAAGCATTTACAATTTAGCCAAGGATTGGTCCGTATAAATGTGTTTTCTCTATCTGCAATTTTCCTGTTTATACATTGCAATGCTTCAGTTCTGTGCCTTAACATATTTTTTATAGTACAGGGCATGTTATTATTGATGCTCATAGTCCATAAGTTATCTTTGCTACAATATTTCCATTTCGTCCAAATTGACCATAGTTTCAGCGAAGAACAATTTCTATATGTTTTGACTCCCCAGAAAAAATTAGCACAAAGACTGTCTATTTTAACAATAGTTGCAGTTGGAACATAATATACAAGCAACCAATATGGTATAATAGGTGTAATCGCCATATGAATTAGTTCAGCTCTACTTGCCATAGATAACATGTTCCATAATTCTTTAAAATAGGTTGGAGCACTTTGAATAGTGTAAGTAGTCAGTGGACATAGGTACACCCAAAAAATCGACTGGTAACTTGCCTTCTTGTATCCCTAGAGTTTGCAAAATATCCTCTTTATTGCTGCAGCTTGTACTGAAATATATTTTACTTTTGAGTTGATTGAATTTAAGACCAGCAAAAGTTACCATTTTTTCTATTAAACCATGTATGAACTGAGCGCTTTGTATTTCTGCAGTAGAATTGATCATAATATCATTCGCATATAGAAGGTGTGAGATACATGGTTGCATACTATTAATAGGGATAACCTGTTTATTTCTAACCACTTTTTCAGGTTTCGATGACATGAATTCTATAGCAATAGTAAATAAATAAGGGGACAAAGGGTCTCCCTATGGTATTCCTCCTGTAGAAGTGATATAATACATTGGTATGTCGTCTATAATCATAAAAAAGTTGGCGTGCTGATGCAATTGTTTATCAGGTTAACCAACTATTTTAGGAATCCCATCCTTTCCATCATGTAGCAGATGAATTTTTTGTTCACTTTGTCATATACTTTCTATAGGTCAATTCTTATGGAAAACTTTTTAACTTCCCTTTTATTGAAATTTCTGATGAGCTTATGGGAAAGCAGTATATTTTCTGCTATGTTTTCCCCTGGTACAAAAGCAGATCGAGCTTCTGAAATTAAAAATGGTAAAACATTTTAATCCCACTGCGGTTTTGAAATAATTTTATATAACATATTACAGCAAGCAATTGGTCTGTAATCGGAAATGCTTGAAGGCTTATCTTTTTTTGGTATTAGAGTTAAAAAAGTGTGATTTAAGCCTTCAGGCATTTCTTGATTTTTGAAATTATAATTAATAGCAGAATTCATTACTTTATGTGATACAGATGTATTAATCTGAGTCTCATTCTTCTCCTCTGAATTATTTTGCATTACTTCTTCAGCCTTATCTTTTGTAGTACGTGCTTGATTGTCAATTGTCTCGTTTTGCTATTTCTTTTGCCATGTAGCCTTGGGTTTGTGTGGACATGTATCTGTTTTATGACCCAATACGCCACAAAAGGTACAAATATAAGGTTTAAATTCATCCACAACTCTAATTGTTATAACTTCACCCATACTTGTTTTCACTTTAATAACTTCCATGTATTCACTCGTAGGATTGATACTAACAAGTATTCGGGCATACTTCATTCGAGTCATTTCAGAGGTAAGTTGTAACATCCCCTATCTAGGGCCTAAAGCTAAGTGCTACAGATGCTGCAGTCATCTATGGTATTAACTTTTGACGACTAAATACGGCTATGTTAATGGTATCTATAATATTAGAAGCACTTGAATATAAAACAAATCACAGATTTCAAAACATAATTTTCCATTACATTTCAAAATAGGTGTTCCATATTCAGATTACATAATCCCAAACGTTTCCCAGGCAATGATAAAATATACTTATTACAAAATACTCCAAGAGCAACATATAAAGATGCCCCCTTGGATGATCAGAGTCATATAGTCATAATTGACCTAATACATACACGGCGGAAATAAACACAAAACAAAGAACTGCAACTCTTAAATAACTATCCGTTAGCCTCCTGCTCTCCTCCGGTATCTTTATTCGTCATCCTAATAAACCTAAAAACCTTAATCCCTCAGCCTACTCAAATCAATTTTGATCACCCGAGGGTTTAAGGGGAAAACATAAACTTTGAGTCAGACATAAAGCCTGTTATGAATAATACTATACATCCCGGTTATAAATATTAAGTGAGACCACGCTGCTTAGCGGAATTGGTTTCCCCTCACTAACATCCTTTTAAAACATATCTTTTGCAAATCTTTATCCTACGACAGAAACTAGTTAAAACTGTAAAGCATTATTATGTAAACATACATATCAGGTAACAAATGGACTATCTATCCGAACATTATAGTTTTGTTTTACTTACTATTTACCTTTGGCTGACACGGGCCTACCAGATAAAGCAACAAAATTTATCTAACATCTGTTAGACACACCTCTTCTGGACGGTCTGTCCTTAACTATCCGTTAAATACTTCTCTTCTGGACGGTCTATCCCTAACTTAACATATCCCAGGGTCACCTGATCCTAATGGTTTTGCAGGCTCATCAATAACCTATATGTATACAAACATATATTCCCTTCTATGTGTAATCATAATTTTAGTCTTACCTATGACAAAGCCCTACACACTGGAATTTTGGACTAAATTAGCTGGGGCCAATAACTAATGTATAGGGCACGACCCTATATCAGTCTCATCTGGTATTCTAATATCCGTATCATTTTACTTAGGAATAACATCCCTTAAATTTCCTTGGAAAACTCTTTCAAACTGATTTAAACCTTTAAATCATACTTATACAAGGAAAATATATATTCTCTATGCTCTACTCAAAATCATCTGGCCATGTTATATATATATATATATATATATATATACACACACGAGTAGTTTGGCACGTGCGATGCACGTGTATAGGAGGAATTGGTATTAAAAAAAGGCTATTTGTAAAGTTGTTTTTTTTTACAAATTGACTTTGAGATGTGCATAATGTTGCATTTTTTTATGCATGTACATGCACAAATCAATCGTTTATCAAAATGTAAATGAGACTAAGTTATTTTAGGAAATTATAACACATTTTCTATCTCGCATTATCTTCAACATCTTCTGAAGTGCAATTTTTTAAAACATAAATATTAAACTGAAACAACTATAAACTTCTATATAGACTAAAAATAATAAAGAAGGAATCGATCTTTGGTTGGTTGGCATGAAAAAATAAGCGCACAATATTATATGTTAATGTAAAATTTGTGCTACAAATACAAACGTGGATCATTTGTTGATAAATGAACGTGACAATGAAGTTAAATGCATTGGATCACATGCAGGGAAAATTCTAGAAAGGAGAGAATTACAATTTATCACATTTGTATGCAATAGTAAACAATGGACTAAAGAAGTCCAGTCCAAAAAGAAAGTTCTAATCTGTACACACTTTGCTTTGATAACTGACTGGATTTTCTTGTAAGTAGCTTGATTGAAATGAAACTAATAACTCTGAAATTAATCAGCGTGTCACCTTCATTTCTTGAATCATAAGACTCTTGTGTAAAACACTTATATCCTAGGCATATAATTTGTACTCTGGGTTCGCCTTCCATTTGTGAATTTTCTTTATAGTTACTAATAGCCTATTCAATTGAACATGTTTCGCCTTTATGTTTCGCCTTTAGCCTCTATCCTAGTAAGGTGCAAAAACCTTATCGGTACATTAGAACTTGATGCCAAACTATTTTCCTGCGTAATTTTTTTCAATACATTACCTGCCTTATTCAGATCTAAATGTCATATTATATTATAACATTTCAACAAATGAAAAAACTTCTGTAATGAAAATTTATTATGTCGGTGTCATGTAAGCATCATTTAAAATGATCGGACGTATTCTGCAAATAAATGTTTGATTGAATTAATCAAATAAAATGCTAATTTTTCTCTTGCTCATAATTTGGTAATAAATACCAAATTTTGGTAATGGTTTCTTTCTTTCATAATTGATGTCTTGTAAATATTAGTTGGACAATTGTTCATCTAACATACGTGCAAATAAGTGTTTGGTTAAGCAAATTAAATATTACAAACAATAAATACACAGTCTTTCTTGCAATTGAATCCCAAATCGAAGAAAACTTGCATGCAGTAAATTTTTCCTCTATTAGTAATTACAACTTCTTTACCACCAAAATTACCAACTTGCAATCTTTCACATCTACTTCCAAGCCTCCTTTTACCTTCCCTTCAACAAATGTTACACAGAAATGGAAATCTACTACTGTAAATAGGCCTACAACAACCATTCAAATTCCTCACTTTTTAATTTTTAGCAACTGTCGTGATGGTAGAATGGCAACACAACACTATATCTCCTACTTATGCCGAGATCATTCGTAGAACAACAACATCAGAATCTATTGCTTTTGAAAGTCCAAGGTAAGAATTATTCTGAAATACAAAAGCATATATTGATTTTTACCAACTTATCCTTGGACGTATCAATGCTTCCTTCAGGGTTCAGGAGTAATAACAGTCTCAGTGTCTTCCAAACAAAGCTTCTTTGGCTTTCCCTGTAAAATGAACATAAGTGTTTTGGTTTGGTTTTTTCAAAGAGGCGTATCTATTAGTTAAATATAAAAACAGGAATATAACATTTAACATTGCTTATATAACAATAGGAAGTTAGCATATGTTATTTATTAATAAAATTCTACTGTGTACCATTCATCCTTAAGTATATAAAAACAGGAAGAGAGCATTTTATTATTAATAATCATCATAGATATATCCCAAAATAAGTTATAACATACTTTTGAGATTTAATGCATATGAAAACTGCACTTCATTCGATTTGCAGGTGGTGTTATGTCAATCTATATTCACTGAAGTTTTGTGTTGTTTTGCACGTTTTTGTTAATCCTACTGTAATATTTCCCATGAAGCAACTTGGTTCAAAAACTGGAGTTGGACCTTTTTTTAAGTGAAGTCCTTGTTTCATGGTATTTGGGTGTAATGCAACCAAGGGTCCCAATGTATATATCATTGTATTCTTTGTATACAATGATCAGTTCAGTGAAACTAAAAAAAAAGTGTAAAACTTCAGGTTTGAGAGTTAAGATATTCAACTATGTTAGGGTCGAAATGGATATGATGCAAATAGAAGTACTCAATTAAACAATAAAAGTATGGTTTGTATATTGACCAACACTCCTGACCGTTTTCTGCAATTAACTTGAATTTAAAATCCTTAAGAAATTGTATAATTTATATTTATGCTAATAAAAAACTGAAGATTCGACCGTGCACCAACAAAACACCATTTCAGCCATGCTAATTTTGGGTACGAATCTGAATGCTAATATTTCAAAAATAAGGAAAAGTAAATTAGCCGAGGATTCAAGATGTAGTTTTATTCGTAGAAAAGAAGGTATATCTTATGTCATATGCAAAATATATGTTTGTAAACCATTATCATGTTTGTGCATCTGAATTATACTACACCTGCATTGCTTCATATACAAATCTCCTAATCATTTATTTATAGTTATATGCATTCTTTATTGTAATTTTCACTTTCAAATTTTGCTGGCCAAAATCAAATAATAAATATGGAGGTGTGTCGGTTAAGTATTTACAGACACGGCCAAGTATTTTTAACAATATATGATAAATGCAGTACCATGAAAATTGAAATATGTTATGTTAATGAATTTTTTTTGGCACGTTAATATATTCAAAACGTTTATTATCATTTATTAATATGATCATTGTAATGTTTTAACTTTCTGAGACATGAATTTTAGTCAAATCCGAAGTATAGAACATTATTATTGTATTTGAGTGGTCTTAACATGGAAGCTTGCTCCAGCACTTAAATGAGAAGTAGAAACAATTAAATGAAGCAGTAAGATACTAAAAAAGCACAAAACCAAATGCATAGCAAAATTGACTGTCACATGCACAAAATTGATCGAATTTTACAGGTTCTTTTCATGATATAATCAGCATCAAAACATAACATCCTTTTTTAAACTGTCAAATTTCAAGTAATTGATAGGCACAAATACTAATAGGATATAGAAGGGTACCTCATAAGCATGATTGTGTCAACATGATATTTCCTGCTTCTTATCCCTTGCTAATTCAACTTTTTGTAATGAATATTTTCCAGCATCGTGTTTCCACCTTATAAACTCGTAGCAAGAATACCCTATAATTGTTGAATCACATACAATCACTACTTGGCACAATATTCTCATAAACTTTATATTAGAAATATGACACTACAAAAGCTTCAGAAATCAATGTGATGCAATAAATGATTAATTACTATTAAAAAATCAATATAACACATAGTTTAATTCCTTCTACTCAAAAATCAACAATGTACATAGTCTGATTCATTACTATTCAAAAATCAGTACTATACGTAGTCCTAAAGAACAGTAAAAGAACTCTAGATTATACAGAGCATTTCATTCTATTTTAGTGGTCAGTGAAAATTAATGTAGATCGTATTCCAATAATCCAGTCCAAAAAATGGATTACTAAAATGTAAGCATACACAACAAACAACTTTTATTCATGCACATGTAACCTAAGAGGGAAAAAAGAATTAGATTTCCATACTCAGACAACCTATATACTAAGTAAAGGGGAAGAACAATTAAACACCAACATGAAACATAGCAAGTTAAAAACCTTAATAAAAAATATGTACAAATGCAAAGTTAATCTATTTTGTTTGATAGCCAAAACCTTAATAATAAAGAATAAAATAAATATCAGGCGGACACATAATACAATCTACAGAAGCGCATTATTTACCCTAATTTCATGCATGACTGCTATGTTATACCTTTGCAAAAGCTCCAATATCCTTCCAGGATTCTTTTCCAAAATAAAAAAAAGCAACTAAATCAAACGCTACAATTCCTACATGGCCAAGTTTCCCTTTTCCGAATCTTAGTCAGAGCTATCATGCTCTTAGATATACTCATGAATGATATGCGAAGGGCACAAACCTATGTTAAAAAGTGAACAGTAAAATCAATTGCATATGAACATACACAAATCACAATGGATAAGTAAAAACGGAGCTTTATTTTCAAACAGTATACAGAGCAAGTCCTCAAAGGAGCATAATGATATCCTTATTTGTTGCAAATTACGATGGGAATGTCAAATACATTTGCTTGAGTTTGTGCAGGATTAACAGTCATATATACTTTGAAGTCAGTGCACTAATTAAATTAAATTTTTGTCAAGCGTTGCAAACTTGCGGTGATATAGTATTTTTTCTTTTCCCTTGATATCATGTAAGTAGCTTTATAATGAAACGTCTAAAGAGAGTAGAAAACCAACAAATTCATATTGCCAAATTTGAATTACATTTGTTAAAATTAATAAAGAAAAAGATCATCACCGTGCTTGCTCTATTGTGACTTTACTCAATCGAAATAATAATTATTCTCCACTTCATTTAATTTGCATTTTCTGTCAAATTATAATGAGCAACCTGACAATGAAAGAAGTGAGAAAATTTATGAATTAAGCTTCATGATACTTTTCATTTGAAGATTAATCTTAATAATAGAATTTGATAATAATAGCAGTGATCCAACATAACACTACCTAATGTTAGTTCAAATAGTACTAATATAATTTTGCTGACAAAACAACATACCTTCCCTTTTCAACTTTGACTAACTGGAAGAAGTAGATGAGGGAGGGGACTTGGCCATAAAAATCTCTCTGCCTATTTTTTTCTTTCTTAGATTTTACTCAAAACTGAGAATAAGTTCTTATAGGTACATGCATTTCAATATGATGGAATACGGCTCCAGGCATGCAGAATAATGTCAGCGTTTATTCGATGGGTAAAATGTTGATTATAGCCCCAACTATCATTTTATACGCATATTAAATTGCATTAGACTTCTCACTACGTAATAGTTATGAAAGTTTGCAGATGATAAAAACAAAAGCGAAGTTGCTCAGTGTTCAAATTTCTTAAAAGTCTAATGCTTCAGTGCTTGTTGTGATAAATGTATTTGTTTTGTTTGCTACTAACCATTGTCAGACTTAGCATGAAAAAAATATGGAAAGAAAGTGAATACCTGGTTTTGAGTTGGAATGGAAATCTAGCATCTTGAATGTGTAGACATAATTGCCAGTCCCAAAACAAATCGATCCTCTTTTCATTGTCAGAGGTTCCTAAACCATAAAATCAACAGTATAATAAACAAAAAATAACTGTAAAAAACATCCAATCCATGTAGCATAGATCCATATCATAATTTGAAAATCCAAAACGTCATCTAGATAATTATTTTATTTCCTTTCAAATTTCATAATAATAACATCTAACAAAGGATCTGATTAGACACAGAGATGACACAAAATAATTTTGAAAATCAAAATCCAAAGTTAGCAGTTGAGTAACCAAATCTTTGAGATTCAGTGGAAACAAATTTACTACGACCATCAAAACCGAAAGTATAAAAAGATGAACTGATAAAAAAAACTAAAAATAGGGTTTCGTATAGTGCCATGGTTGAAATCTGGCTATCGATGTTTGCTAAAAGATAACAATTGGAAGAGAAATAGTGGTAGGAAGTGATTAAAATTTGCTGTAAATTCAGTAAAGATGGGTGGATTTTATTTGGTAGCAGAAAGACAGTGGGACATAGGAGAAGGAAGTTAGGTGACGGAGGTGAAGGCGGACGTAGAGGCGGAAGGAAATGGAATTCGAGGCGGAGTTACGTTCAATTAGGGAAGGGACGATAAATCTGGTAAAATCAAAACATCAAAAGAGGGAGAGAGGTGGAGATCGTACCTTCGAAAATGAAGACCGCCGATGGTGGAAGGTGTGAACAATAATAGGCCACGGAGATGGTGTCGGCGTTCATTGCAGGTGGAAAGTGGATGTAACGCTGATGGACGATGGTGACAGCCGACAGTAGGCGCGGCCGAATCGGGTTTGGCTGCAGACAGTAGAAGGGAAGGAGAAGGGGAAGTAAAGTAAGGTCAATATAGGGGTGGTGATTAGGGAAGTGAAGGAGGGGAGTTGCCATTTTTTGTGCATGAGGGGAAAGTGGAAAATGAAGAGGAGAAGGAAAGGGAAATGGAAGAGGTAGGTACGGAGACGTGTGAGAGAAGACTGTTGGACAACGTGGGAGTGGGTGGGGGAAAAGACTAAACTGCCCCGATGGAATGTGTTGTTTTTAATTTGAATTGGGGAAATATGGGTCAAGGCAATTACAACCGTACCCAATGGATATCAGCTACATTTTTACTTTCTTGTCTTCGAATGAAGGGCAGTTTTGTCAATCCGAAAAAGCCTTCACTAAGGAAAGTATTTGCTTTATATATAAGATATATATATATTACTCAACCCTTTGTTGATGAAAACATTTACCCCTTTTGAAACCATTAAACTTTGTCTTTCGAAAACATTGGAAATTTCTTTCCTTTCTTTTCTCTGAAAGCTTCGAAATTATAAACATCCCTCTTTAAAACCTTTAAACATTGCCTTTCAAAAACATTGGAATAAAACTTTCTTTCTTCCCATCGAAAGCTTCGAAATAAAGGAAAACCTTCCCTTTCGACCCCTTCGAAACCCTAGGGAACCACCCCTTCAAAACCATTCATTAAAACTCTTTCGAAAGCATTGAAACACTAAACCTTTCGAAACCCTTTGGGTTTAATTTAAAACACATGGAAACTTTTTGAAACCATTCAAAGTTTACTTCTTCTTTAAAAACTGTCTCGGTCGAAACCTTTTGAATTATGCCTTCAAGTAGAGCAAAAGGATGAGAAGCCCATTGCAGTCGAAAGCACTTCTTTCGAAACCATTAAAATTATCTCTTTTGAAAATATTTGGGTTATACTTCAATTATAGAAAAAGGGTCTTTAAAACATTTAAGTCGAAAGCAATTTGTTGAAAGCAAGCAAGCCCAATTTAATTTAAAAACCAAGTGATGCTTCGACCCCTACGGAACCTATGGTTTTGACCTCATACCTTTCACCTTCTATCCAATTCGCTACGTACCAATCTCTTGATACCAAGCGCATTGGTTTTGATGGAGTTGAGGGCGGAGGGACTTGGTCAAAAGCCAACCAAGGCGGAAGCAGGTGCCGAAAGCAATTAAACAGTTAAAAAGCCTAAAATAAACAGTTCTTTTCACCTAACCTGCTTTAGTGTGAAATTCTGATTGGTTACCTCTTTTCTTTACCACTAAAAAGTGCTGCACATTTCAAAACCAATTAATTAATTTAAATCTTTTGCAAAACGCCCCTTCTCCTTAATTAAATATATAAAACATTTAAGTCCCATACCTCAAATAATTTTATATATTCATCAAAACATTTAGGAAAATTCTATAAAAATTACAAAAAATCCTTTTCATTATGTTTTCTAACATATATAAATTTCGAACACAAATAATTATTTATTTTGCCGTAAATAATTTATAACCCAATAAATCATTTTCTTCACTAGAAAATTTATATAAAATCACCATAATTCAGAAAATTATGGAAATTGAAACCCATATCTAAGACATCATTTTCGATCTACATAAAAATTTGCAAGGCATTTGGATGTCATTTAGTAGGGTTTTCATGTCGAACATATCATAAAAACTAATATGAACTTGTATAAATCATCAACAAGTATATATAAACTTCCAATCATCCAAAACTTGGCATTATCATGCAAAATCATTTCGGTTTACCCTTAAATCTGAAAACTATAAGAAAAATGGGATGTAGTAATCATTCACCTTAGCTTTGTGATTAAAGATACGTGATTTGATGTTGAACAAGTTGATTTACTTCTTCTTCTTGAAATCCTAGCTTTTTCTTCTCTTGAGATTGAAAATGGTGGTCGGCCTTAGAATAATTTTGCTTGAGAAAAATGAAATGAACCTGTGTTTGAATTCCTAAGGGTTTAAGGTATAAGTTCTACCGTTTTTCTATTTGGCCCTTCCTTATTTCCTAACACTTTTATTCATGTTATCTTGTTTTGATTTACATTTAACATGGCACGGCTACCCTTGGTTAAACCAAATCTCAATCTATAAATCATCTTACAATATTTTATTTTATTTAGCCAATAAATATTCTAAATAATGTAACTAAAAATATGGGGTGTTTAAATCTGCCCTCCTTAAAGAATTTCATCCTCGAAATTACGATAAGGAACACATCAAACAATCAAAGGTAAAACATACCATCAAAACAAATCAGGATAAGCGTCTTTAATCCTGCTCTCAGTCTCCCAAGTCTCTAGCATCGTCACTCCACTGGACTTTCACTAATCTGATTGTCTTATTCTTCAACTTCATCTCATCTCTCGCAACTATCTGAATAGGCTTCCTAACTATAGTCATACCTGGTTCCACTACTAAGTCCTCTAACACAGTCGGTGCTATAGTAGTGTCTCCTTAACATATTTCCTCAGATGAGATACATGAAAAACATTGTGGACTCCTGTTAAAATACTCAGTAACTCTACTCTATATGCGAGTTTCCCGATCCTTTCTAAAATAGGGAACGGTCCTACGAACCATGGTGCTAACTTCCATATCTTTCCGAACCTGATAACACCTTTCATCGGCTATACTTTGACGAAAACATGATTTCCAATAGAGAACCCCAAATCTTTTCATCTTCTATCTGCATAGCTTTTCTACCTGGACTGAGCTTCCTTCATTCTTGCCCTTATCAGCTCAATCTTTTTGGCTGCTTCTTTTACCAAATCAGGACCAAGAATCAATCTATCCCCAGTCTCCAACCAACATGCGGGGGATTTGCATGGTCTTCATACAAAGCCTTAAATTGTGCCATTCCTATACTAGTCTGATAATTATTATTATACGAAAACGCGACTAGGTGTAGGTGGTCTTCCCATGATCCCCCAAAGTCCAGTACACAAGCTCGCAACAAGTCCTCCAAGATCTTGTTAACTCTTTCTGTCTGCCCATCTGTTTGTGGATGGTAAGCGGTACTCATCTTGAGCTTGGTTCCTAAGCTTTCCTAAAGACTTTTCCAGAACTCGCTATTAAACAAAGAATCTCTGTCACTAACAATACTACTAGGAATTCCATGCAGTCTAACCACATTCTTCATAAATAACTTAGCCAATACAGGTGCCATCCTGTTTGCCTTGACCGGAATGAAATGGGCGCTCTTGGTCAATCTATCTACTATAACCCATAAACTTTCATTCCCTCTATTAGATCTTGGCAATCCATCAATAAAATCCATAGAGATGGAATCCCACTTCCATACTAGAATGTCCAATGGCTGAAGCAATCCATTCAGCTTTTGATGTTCGGCTTTTACCTGCTGACAGTTCAAACACTATTTCACCCATAAGCCAACATCCCTTTTCTTGCCTTCCCAGAGGAAACTTCTCTTCATATCTCGATACATCTTTGTTCCTCCTGGATGGATAGTGAACTTTGAACGATGACATTCCTCCAAAATCTCTTTCCTTATGTCTCCCACATTCGGAACATATAACCTGCCTTTCTTCATCAACCATCCGTTTTGGTCAAGGCTAAAATCCTGTAAGTCATCACTCTCCGTTCCTTCCCTTAACTTTTTGATCCATTTAGCCAAAACTGGATCCTCTTCCTATTTAGAAGCTATCTTCTCAATCATTGCCGGTCGGACTTCTAAACAAGACAATCTAGCAGACTCTCCACTAGACACAGCTACAGATCTCCATAGTATTCTACAAGCTGACAATGATTCCAAGTCTTTCCATTCTGCTATCATAGCTAATACTGCATTTTAATGCTTCCTACTGAGCGCATCTGCAACCTTATTTCCTTTTTCGGGTGTGTACTCTATTCCAAAATCATAAGTAGCTAGAAACTCCAACCATCTTTGTTGTCTCATGTTTAGCTCCTTCTGAGAGAACAAGTACTCCATATCTTCAATGCAAATATAACCTCATGTGGACTAAGCTATCTAGAAGCGTAGGCAATCACTTTACCCCTCTGCATTAGTACAGCTCCCAACCCAGTACCACACGCATTAGTATAAACAACTAAATCTTGATTCCCCACCGGAACCACCAACACAGGTGCATGGGTCCATAAGTGCTTCAAGCTCTGAAATGCTTCCTCACAATTATTGGTCCATACAAACTTTACATTCTTTCATATCAGCTTAGTCATTGGTGCTGCAATCTACGAAAAATCCTTTATAAACCTTCGATAATATCCCGCTATTCCAAGGAAACTCCTTATCTCGATTACTGTTTCTGGTCTCTTCCAATTATTAATAGCTTCGATCTTCAATGGATCAACTAACAATCCTTTCTCCAAAACCACGTGACCAAGAAACTTCACTTCTCTCTTCCAAAAATGGCACTTCGAAAACTTTGCTTTCAGCTGATGCTGCCTCAGCGTTTCAAGCACAAATCTGAGAAGAACTTCATGCTCCTTCTCGTCCTTAGAGTATATCAGAATATCATATATAAAAACCAACATGAATTTATCCAAGTTCTCTCAGAAAATTTTGGTTCATCAAATCTACAAAGAATGTCGGCGCATTATTGAGTCCGAAGGGCATAACTAACCATTCGTATGACCCATGTCTTGTCCTGAACGCCGTTAAAGGTATACTGTCTTCCGCTACTCTAAGATGATGAAATCCTATTGCCAAATCTAACTGGGAGAATATCTTAGCCCCACTCAACTGATCGAACAAATCGTCAATCCTTGGCAATTAATATCGATTCTTTATCGTCCTCTCATTCAACTTATGATAATCGATACATAGCCTTAATGATCCGTCCGGCTTCTTAGCAAATACAGCGGCTACACCCCAAGGCGAATTACTTGGTCTAATAAAACTTTTTCCTTCCAAATCCACCAACTGAACTTTCAACTCCCTCACCTCTGTTGGTTTCATCCTGCTTGGTGACCTACTCACCGGTTCTACACCAAGCACTAAATCAATTCGAAACTCAATGGCTCGTTTCGGCAGCAATCCAACTACAGGCTTAAACACATCCATGAATTCTCTGACTACAAAAACGTGATTCAACTCAACTTCCAACTCCATTACTCCAAACAAATCATTTACCTTACAACTGGGGTTTTCTACAGTATAAACTATCCGATCACTACAATCTGGGTGTCTAAATGATATTTTCCTATCTAGGCAAATATCCTAGCATCATAATTACTTAACCAATCCATACCCAATATATTTCCAAACTCAACGAAATCAAATACATGCAAACTGCAAAAAAAGGTGTAACCTAGAAGGTCAAACTCTAAGTGGTCACACTTCATCCCAAGCGTCATACCCTCCTATCGGATTTGCAACTCTTAAGGAAGTAACTAAATATGTGGGTTCTAGGTTAAGTTTATCTACCAATAACCTAGATATAAAAGAATGAGATGCACCCGTATCAAATAAAATGCTAACAGATGTATCATGGATCTGGAGCGTACCTCCTAACACAGCCTTTCCCTTCTCCTGCGTTGTCGGCTTTGACGTAGCAGGCTCCAATGCAAACACCTGGCCTTTATCCCCTTTTGCTAGCTCTTTGCACTAGTTCTTGTAGTGCCCAATTTGATCACTCCCTTTCTTCTCAGCAGCCTTCTTTCCTTTTCCTATCTAGCACTCATGGGCATAATGGCCTTTCTTATCACACTTATGGCAGACCACCTCAGACTTTCTTTTCTTTGCCGCACCTCCTTTCTAAGCAACTCTCTTTTGGCCCCGCATAACCTGGACCTCCTACTCTTTCTTCTTCTCCAAACAAGCTAACATCTCCTCATGTCTCAATGGCATTTCCACTACCACATCACACAGATCTCTGATGTGCAGTAAAGTAGCTCTAGCCAACTTCGGCTTCAGACCTCTAATAAACTTTTCGTTCCTTTTCCAAACCGTGTCAACAGTGGCATACCCATATCAGGCTAACTCTTCGAATCTACTAGCATATTGTAGAACTGACATTTCACTTTGTTCCAGCTTAGTAAACTTCCTGACCAAGACAGACTGCGCCATTACTGACATGAACCTTTCTTGAAACCTCCTCCTGAAATCTGCCCACGTTATAGTCTCTTCATCCACGCTAGCAGTTACAGTATTCCACCCAAACAAAGCATCTCCTTGAAGCTGTCTTGAAGTAAGTCTTCTTTTTTGCTCGTCATTGAGCCCTAGGTCAGCAAAAATCCTCTCGCAATGTAGCAGGCAGTTTTCTATTTCAATAGCATCCTCCGTTCCGATAAACGGCTTTCCTCCAAGCCTAATATAGTCTTTGCTCAAGTTAGCATATTGATTGACTACTGGAGCTTCTTGAACTCCTCGTCCAGCAGCATTACCTCCAACAACTCCAGCTGCGATTCTAGCTTGCATCATGTTTACGAAAAACTGATACATGGCTCCCATGTCTACTTGGGGAAACCTAGCACCAACGTTCTTAGCCTGAGCCTGAACTCTTCTAGCATTTGGTTGGGCATTTCCATTTGTGGTGGTGCTTTCTCATCCAATATTAACTCTGCCTCTTCTTCCATCCATATCTATATTCAAACCTCGTGAGATACAGAAGAATAGCCTAACAAAGATAGGAGTCTAGATATAAAACGTATACTTATATATATAGCAAATACAAGTACATTACTATAGCGTTATCCCATACCCCGATCCTATCTCTAATTCCTAAGGATTATGTTTTGAAAAATCTTTTTTAGTTAAACAATTTCATAAACCTATGTTCTGATACCAAGTTGTAACATCCCCTACCTAGAGGCCCAAAGCTAAGCGCTACAGATGCTGTAGTCATTTATAGTATTAACTTTCGACGACTAAATACGACTATGTTAATGGTATCTATAATATTAGAAGCACTTGAATATGAAAAAAATCATAGATTTCAAAACAGAATTTCCATTACATTTCAAAGCAGATGTTCCATATTCAGATTACAAAATCCCAAACGTTTCCCAGGTAATGATAAAATATACCTGTTTGTACCAAAAATGGGCACAACACTCTTCGGAAGTTTTTGAAGAGATAAAAGTGAAGAATGAAAATTAAAACTGTGGATTATCTAACAAAAAATCCAAATAGCAGAAAGTAAATTGCAAAGACAAGCGATTTAGAGTGGTTCGGCGTTTCGCCTACGTCCACTATGAATTTTGATGATTTTATTGCTCGATACTTGACGATTACAATTTCTTATGATGCAATACAACTGACTTTATGAGCTAAATCTGAGTCTAAGGCAGCAGTGGTGATTTTGAGTAATCTGGCAGAGTCTGGGCGCTCTTTAGCTCTCAAAATTGTCCGACCCCTTTTCTGAATGACCAGGGGCTCTATTTATAGGTGTAGGAGGCTGATATTTCGCCTAAATCTCAGGAGATCAGTTCTGGCACGTGAGGGGGCCCACATGCCCGTTCTCAGGAAATCCGGGCCCACTTTGGGATCGATTCGAAGTCCATTCAAATCGACCAAGAAATTGTTCAATCGAGCTGAAATTTGGTGTGGACATTCTTCAACATGTGCTCAAGCTTCTGTGAAAATTTCACAGCATTTGGACTTATAGATCTTGAGTTATGATCGATTCAAGATAATTATTCTCGCTAGAACATCTCGTTCGAATCGATTCATTCGAACCGATCGCTCCGAATAGATGGTAGAGCACGCGAGGAAGTTGACGTGGCATGCGCTTCTCGTGACGATCCGTTTTTTACTCCGAGTTTTACTGGGTCGACTCCACAAATTGCGCTACTTTGACTTAGTGGATTCGAGGGATTTCTCTATACATCGATTCCAATGGAAGTCTGTTCGTATCGATCATAGTAAGCCTTGGTCGATCGATATGAAGCTCTTGTAATAGGATGGATTCGAAGCAGGGCAACTCCATGGATTCGAAGGTCTTCAATTTGAAGGTTGCGAAGTGAAGTACTTCCGTGGATTCGAAATACTTTGTCTCGATGGATCCGAACAAAGGATAACTGAAGGATTCAAATATGGATTCGAGTGATGGATACGAAGCTTGACCATCTGAGGGATTCGAACAAGGAGGTAGCGATCGATTCGGAGCAAATAGATGATGGATTCGAACATACGTTCCACCTATGGATTCGAATCAGGGGGATCTCCTTCATCTTGTATTGATCATAAGTTGAGCGTACGAACTCGGATCATCTTGAAACTTGGAACGTTGGCTTCCCTGGCTTCAATTGTTATGTCTTGTTAATCATGGCTCGATCCGGACTCGGACAAAATTCATCGATATCCATAGTGAGCCTGCATGTAATCGATCTCCAAGACGAACTGTCATTGGTTTCTAGTCAAGTTCTTGGTGTCACGGCCTTGCCAAAAGGCAGGATAACATTTGCCCCCCAAAGTACGTCTTGTGTAAACATGACGTGCTTTGAAAAACTGCAGTCTTTCATGCTGAATATTTCCATTCAGTTGATTGCTTGACAGTCGTCTTTTAATCGTTTCGTTGCAACCTTCTCTTAGACAAATGTTCAACTAGCGTGCTTTGCTTTGGTTCTGCCCCCAGTCTTGGGGATGAGTATGGAGTTTAGTAAATGTTTATACTCCGTCTCGCACTCTGGAGTACGGAGTAGATAAATGTTTATACTCCGTCTCGCACTCTGGGAGCATGGAGTTAAGTAGATGTTTATACTCCGTCTCGCGCTCTGGGAGTACGGAGTTTAGTAAATGTTTATACTCCGTCTCGCACTTTGGGAGTACGGAGTTAAGTAAATGTTTATACTCCGTCTCGCACTCTGGGAGTATGGAGTTTAGTAAATGTTTATACTCCGTCTCGCACTCTGGGAGTACGGAGTTAATAAATGTTTATACTTCGTCTCGCACTCTGGGAGTATGGAGTTAAGTAGATGTTTATACTCCGTCTCGCGCTCTGGGAGTACGGAGTTTAGTAAATGTTTATACTCCGTCTCTCACTCTGGGAGTACGGAGTTAAGTAAATGTTTATACTCCGTCTCGCACTCTGGGAGTACGGAGTTTAGTAAATGTTTATACTCCGTCTTGCACTCGGGGAGTACGGAGTTGATTAATGTCTATACTCCGTCTCGCACTCTGGGAGCATGGAGTTAAGTAGATGTTTATACTCCGTCTCGCGCTCTGGGAGTACGGAGTTTAGTAAATGTTTATACTCCGTCTCGCACTCTGGGAGTACGGAGTTAAGTAAATGTTTATACTCCGTCTCGCACTCTGGGAGTACGGAGTTTAGTAAATGTTTATACTCCGTCTCGCGCTCTGGGAGTACGGAGTTGATAAATGTTTATACTCCGTCTCGCACTCTGGGAGTACGGAGTTAAGCAGATGTTTATACTCCGTCTCGCGCTCTGGGAGTACGGAGTTTAGTAAATGTTTATACTCCGTCTCGCACTCTGGGAGTACAGAGTTAAGTAAATGTTTATACTCCATCTCGCACTCTGGGAGTACGGAGTTGTGTGAAGGATTGTCGTGTTTCAACCCATTTTTAGCCTTGATGTGATGGCTTTCCCCCGAGCTCGAGTTTCACTTAGCGAGTGGCCGGCCGTATCGCAGCCGCTCCCTACTTGAATAAATTCCACTTGCAGGATGGAATTCAGCTCTCCGTGCATCATGATGTTGTACATTGTATTTAATGAATCACAGCTCTGGCCCGAAGAAATGGCATTTTATTGCTGAAATCAGAAAATATGGAAAAGTCAGTTGCCTTATTACAAGTTCTAATTTCGAAATGCAGAAACAAATTGCTAAATGGAAAAAATATAATGAAATAAATAAAGCCTGTTATGTGTAATAGCGACAGAGACTCTCGCTGTTCCAGGCTCTTGGCAAATCAAGACCGTCAACGGTCGATAGTTTGAATGTGCCATCTCCGAGTCTTTGTGTAATTGCGTATGGTCCTTCCCAATTTGGTTTCATGTGTGAAGGAACCGAATAGATTCTCTTGAGAACGAGATCGCCGAGTTCAAAAGTTCGAGGTCGAACTTTGGTATTGTACAGTCGGGCGACTCGCTCCGATGTGCGGCCGCTCTCAAATCGGCCTCTTCCCGCTTCTCATCTAGTAGATCCAAAGATTCAGCAAGCAATATAGCGTTTGTTTTCGGATCATAATAAGTCACGCGATGGGAAAAACTTCTGTCTCGACTGGAATAACGGCTTCTGAGCCATAAGATAAGGAAAACGGGGTGTGTCCGGTTGCGGTCTTGTGAGTCGTTCGATAAGCCCATAATGCCATAGGGAGTTCAATAACCCATTTGCCCCCGGCCTTTTCCAGTCGCTTTTTCAGAATGGATTTTATAACTTTATTGACAGCTTCAACCTGACCGTTTGCCTGAGGATGTGCAACTGTCGAGAATTTTTTATGGATATGAAACCGTTGACAAAAATTCTTGAACTCTGCACTCTCGAATTAGGCTCCATTATCGGTGATGATGGTATGCGGGAGTCCAAATCGACAGATGATATTGCGAACTATGAAATTTATTACTTTCTTTGTCGTAATCGTTGCGAGAGCTTCGGCTTCAGCCCATTTTGTAAAGTAGTCAACGGCGACGATGGCGTACTTCGCACCACCTTTTGCCAAAGGTAGAGCGTCGATGATATCGATGCCCCACATCGCGAATGGCCAGGGACTGACCATTTGAGTTATCTCGGTAGGCGGGGTTCTTGGAATTCGGGTGTGTTTCTGGCATCTATCGCACTTTCTGGCATAGTTTGCTGCATCTCGGTTTACTGTCGGCCAGTAGTATCCATATCGGAGTATTTTCTTGGCAAGAGCTTACCCACCGGTGTGATCGCCACATTCTCCTTCATGTACGTCATGTAACACTCGTTTAATTTCATCGTGCGCGATACACCGGAGGAGAGGAACAGAATAACCCCTTCTATACATGACTCCGTTTTGAATGACGAACCGTGAAGCTTTTCATAGAATTTGTCTCTTCTCATTTCTGTGCTCAGGCAATGTCCCAGTCTCGATGTAGTTTCGATATGGAGTCATCCACGATTCTCTATTGGGAGCGGTTTCAAAAACAAAACTCGTCTCTATTTGATCGATGCTCGGGAAGGACAAAGTTTCGACGGGGACAAGTCCCACTTGCTGTGCTTCACCTGTGCTGGCTAACTTTGCCAATGAATCGGCTTTTTGATTGTGTTCTCGAGGTATATAATAAATAGCGTAATAATCAAACTGATTCAGTACTTCCTGAACTCGAGCTAAGTAAGCAGCCAGCCTTCGATCTCTCACTTGATACTCTCCCCGTACTTGACACACGACTAATTGTGAATCACAATAAATTTCCACGACGATGATTCTCAAATCTCTGGCAAGTTTTAGTCCAGCTAAGAGGGCTTCATATTCAGCTTCATTATTGGTTGCACGAAAACCAAACTTCAAATCATAACATATAGATCGTCCTTCGGGAGTTTCAAGCACAACACCAGCACCCGAACACCGGTCGTTTGATGCACCGTCAGTATACAACTTCCAGATGTATTCGGGGGATTCACTGGTTTCGGGTAAGTCCTCTGGGACAGTAAATTTGGCTATGAAATCGGCTAGGACTTGTCCTTGAATGGCCCGCCGCGAAGCATAGGTGATGTCGAATTGACTTAGTTCAATGTTCCACTTGAGCAACCTACTAGACGTCTCAGGCCGCGTGAGGACCTGTCGTAACGGCTGATCGGTATACACAGTAAGAGGATGAACTTGGAAATAAGGGCGAAGCTTTCTCGAGGCAATGACCAGGCAATAAGCCAGTTTCTCTAATCTTGGGTAATTCCTCTCGGCTCCTGTTAGCCGTTTACTAACATAGTAGACCGGTTTCTGCACTCGGTCTTCTTCCCGAACCAAAGCGGCGCTGATTGCATGCTCTGATACTGCCAGATAAAGGTATAATTGTTCATGGTCAACTGGCTTTGACAGGATTGGTGGTGTGGAGAGATGTTGAATCAGTGATCGGAATGCGTCTTCACATTCCAGGGTCCATTCAAAGTTTCGCTTCCCTTTCCGGATCAGATCGAAGAAAGGAATGCATTTATCAGTGGATTTTGAAATGAACCTGCTTAGTGCTGCTACCTTCCCGTTGAGACTCTGGACTTGTTTTATGGTTTTTGGAGTTTGTAAGTTCCTTATTGCCTAGATCTTTTCGAGATTTGCTTCTATCCCTCGAGCATTAACGATAAACCCGAGGAACTTTCCGGAGGCAACACCGAAATGACACTTTAATGGGTTGAGCTTCATTCCATATTTTCGAAGAATGCAGAACATCGAATCTAAATCTTTGACGTGATTTGTGGAAAATCGGGACTTTACTAGCATGTCATCCACATAAACTTCCATGGTCTTCCCGATCTGGTCGGCGAACATCTGGTTGACCAAGCGTTGGTATGTTGCTCCAGCATTTTTTAGACCAAAGGGCATGACTCTGTAGCAATAGAGTCCTAGATCGGTCACGAAACTGGTATGTTCTTGATCAGGAAAATGCATAGGTATTTGATTGTAACCAGAATAAGCATCCATGAAGGATAATAACTCATGTCCAGCCGTTGAATCTACGAGCTGGTCAATTTGAGGAAGTGGAAAACTATCCTTGGGACAAGCCTTGTTTAAGTCAGAATAGTCGAAGCAAGTTCTCCATTTTCCATTCGGTTTTCGAACATATACGGGATTTGACACCCATTCCGGATACAAAGCATCTCGAATGAATCCATTTGATTGCAACTTATCAACTTCCTCTTTAAGGGCGGCAGATCTCTCTGGATCCATACCACGCCTTTTCTTCTTGACCGGAATGTGTCGTGGATTAATATTCAGAGAGTGACTTGCGATGTCCGGTGAGATCCCGCACATATCAGTGTGTGTCCAGGCGAAAACGTCGAGATTCGCCTAGAGAAATTCAACCAATTCCTGTTGGGCTGTTTTCCCAGTTGAGATCCAACTTTTAGTACTTTTGAATCGTCATCTTCACTGACTTGGATGTCCACAGTCAGTTCAGCCGGGGAAGCTTGATTCTCTTTAGATTCGTCTTTGTCTTCGTTGTCTCTAGGGTCAAGATCTTTAAGGAATTGGTCGTGGTGCCCGGGCCGGGGCCCAGGCACTAATTGTCAATCATCAGCAAAACGGACGCAGAGAGATTCCTCTACGCCCTTTCCTTTCTCTTTTTTCTGCGCCTCGTGCAATTCAGCAACATAACAGGCTCTTCCTGCTGCCTGGTCTCCTTGAATGACTCCAATTCCATGATCAGTGGGGAATTTCAGGGTTAGACACCATAGGGCAATGGCTGCCCTGAACTCAGCAAGGGCCGGTCGGCCCAAAAATGCATTGTAAGGTGAATCAATATCTAACACGACAAAGTGCAACATCCGGACCCTCCGGCGTTCTCCAACTCCCAACTCCACTGGCAGTTCCACCACTCCAGTGGGTATTATGGCACTTCCATTGAAGCTGTGAACTCGAGATTGGCAAGGTTTCAAGTCCTTTGCTTCCATTTTCATTAAATCATAGGCTCGTTTAAGCAAAATGTTTACGGAGCTCCCACTGTCAACCAGGATTCGCTTCATCCAAGCGGGTCCTACCTGAGCAGATATGACCAGTGGGTCGATTGTTGGGGCTTCGATCTTATCAGCGTCTCTGCTTCTAAATATGATATCATCAGACATTGTTTTCTGTTGTTTAGCCTGAGTTCCATCCTCACAATTACTGCAGCATTCGAAGTCTACATGCCTGATAGAGCTAGCATACGACTCCATTTCCCTCCAGCTTCTGTCTGCTGGGTGGGGACCACCACTTATTGTATTTATAACTAGCCTCCCGCCCGTGCGAGCGGGTTCCTCTTGTCTTTCTTGATTTTGTGCACGATTTTGATTTGAAGGGCCTGCTCCACCAGACTGTGGTGCCCGCACAAACTGGTCAAACTTTTTCTCCCTGATTAACTTTTCGATGAGGTCCTGCAAATGTCGACACTCATTGGTATTGTGGCCATAACTTTCGTGAAATCTACAAAACTTCCCTGCTTGAATCTGCCTCTTCGATGATTGCTTCGGAGCAGGCTTCTCATATTGCACAGTGTTGCAAGTTTGCAGATACACGTTTTCCAACGATGTATTCAATGGCGTGTAATTATCGAACATCGGAGCCCTACGTTGTGGGCCTCGATTTGGATCTCTCTTTTTATCCTGACCATTGTTGCCTCGCGGCTGAGTCTGTTTGTTCTGTATGTTTAGCTGAACTTTTCCGGAACTCTCACCGGACTGCTTAACTACCGCATTACTTTGTATTCCTTCAGTTTTGGGCATCGCATAGTCCTGCTTCCTAGACTGTTTCGCATCCTCTTGCCGTAAGAATTGAGCGGCTTTGGAGTAGAAACGGTCCAACGATGCGGGTGGTTTCCCAGCTAGCCAATTTCCAAACTCAGAATCGGGATCGATTCCTTTGGTTAATGCCATCAAGATTGAGTTATTGTTAGGATTACTAATCTCTACACATGCCGCATGGAACCTTTCTAAATAACGTCTGAGTGTCTCTCCCTTAGCTTGGGTGACGCTAGACAGGGTGTTAACGTCTTTAGGGCTGGCGACATGCATACAGAACTGTTCGACAAATTTCTTGGCCAGTTGATCGAACGAAGGGATAGATCTAGGTGGCAACCTTGTGAACCACATTGTTGCGATTCCTCCCAAAGAGATAGGGAAACTTCGACATTTTACTGCATCATCCGCCCTTGCGGCGCTCATTGACCATTCATATTTCAAAATATGTTGATTGGGATTGGAATTTCCTTCGTACATAAGGAGAGTTGGCATTCTGAATCGCCGAGGAGGTTCAACGTATAATATTTCGTCTGTGAAAGGAGTATGACTACGGGAGATTCCCCAGTCGTCATTGGTAAGCCCTTGGATCTCACGAATCATTTGACGTATCATAGTTGAAATATCGGGCATAGCCACATTCTGTGCATGCTGAGCTAAGGTATGGTCAGGTTCCACAGCGCGAGTTTGGACCGGACGCTGTCGACGGCCTATGTCTCGCCTCCTTGGCTCGACATCTTCTGGGACGTATGGTTCAGGAGTACGCCCACGTTGTTGATTATTCGGATCTAACAGATTCTGGGTGTTAACCCTTGTTTCTACCGCGGCGGTTGCAGTGCGATTGTCCACGGTATATTGTGGAACAGTACCTCCTTGTGACGAGGGCCCGGTCTGGAAGCTAGTTGATGGTCCAACCCTCAATTGTCCTACAGTCAAGGCAGGTTGATATCCGGTAGCTTGTGTGTGGGTTGCGTCCAATCGGGGACGTGTAGATCTGTCGTGATAGTCAGATGAAGTAGAACTTTCAGTGGACGAGTGGGAAGCATCATCCCTCCTGGTCCTCCTGCGCCTTCGGCGGTTTAATTGATTGGTCAATTCAATATTAGCACGCAACTGTTCAGCCAGCTGTTGCCAACTTTGAGTCAGTTCTTGAAGCAACGCTTGGAACTCTTGTCTGGTGACTGGTCTAGACGGATCTGAGTGAGCAGTGTTGTCTTGATTGGATTGTAGCTACTGTGTAGGATTCTGTCTATCCCAACCTTCTTGATCAGCAGCCGTAGAGGTAGTTCTTGTACTAACCATCTTAAGTAGTGGATTCCTTTCCTAGATTTTATGCAAATCTGAATAGAATGGAAGGATTCTGGAGTAGAGATATGGATCTTCCCCTTGGATTTATGCAATCCGGTATCGATGGTAGATCCAAAGAGCAGGAGAAAAACTGGTTTTTTCTCAGTGAAAGCACCAAAGTGTTTGTACCAAAAATGGGCACAACACTCTTCGGAAGTTTTTGAAGAGATAAAAGTGAAGAATGAAAATTAAAACTGTGGATTATCTAACAAAAGCTCCAAATAGCAGAAAGTAAATTGCAAAGACAAGCGATTTAGAGTGGTTCGGCGTTTCGCCTACATCCACTATGAAGTTTGATGATTTTATTGCTCGATACTTGACGATTACAATTTCTTATGATGCAATACAACTGACTTTATGAGCTAAATCTGAGTCTAAGGCAGCAGTGGTGATTTTGAGTAAATCTGGCAGAGTCTGGGCGCTCTTTAGCTCTCAAAATTGTCCGACCCCTTTTCTGAATGACCAGGGGCTCTATTTATAGGTGTAGGAGGCTGATATTTCGCCTAAATCTCGGGAGACCAGTTCTGGCACGTGAGGGGGCTCACATGCCCGCTCTCAGGAAATCCAAACCTACTTTAGGATCGATTCGAAGTCCATTCGAATCGATCAAGAAATTGTTCAATCGAGCTAAAATTTGGTGTGGACATTCTTCAACATGTGCTCAAGCTTTTGTGAAAATTTCATAGCATTTGGACTTATAGATCTCGAGTTATGATCGATTCAAGATAATGATTCTCGCCAGAACATCTCGTTCGAATCGATTCATTCGAACCGATCGCTCCGAATCGATGGTAGAGCACGCGAGGAAGTTGACGTGGCGCGCGCTTCTCGTGTCCATCCGTTTTTTACTCCGAGTTTTACTGGGTCGACTCCACGAATTGCGCTACTTTGACTTAGTGGATTCGAGGGATTTCTCTATACATCGATTCGAATGGAAGTCTGTTCGTATCGATCATAGTAAGCCTTGGTCGATCGATACGAAGCTCTTGTAATAAGATGGATTCGAAGTAGGGAAACTCCATGGATTCGAAGGTCTTCAATCTGAAGGTTGCGAAGTGAAGTACTTCCGTGGATTCGAAGTACTTTGTCTCGATGGATCCGAACAAAGGATAACTGAAGGATTCGAATATGGATTCGAGTGATGGATACGAAGCTTGACCATCTAAGGGATTCGAACAAAGAGGTAGCGATCGATTCAGAGCAAATAGATGTTGATGGATTCGAACATACGTTCCACCTATGGATTCGAATCAGGGGGATCTCCTTCATCTTGTATCGATCATAAGTTGAGCGTACAAACTCGGATCGTCTTAAAACTTGGAACGTTGGCTTCCCTGGCTTCAATTGTTATGTCTTGTTAATTGTGGCTCGATCCGGACTCGGACAAAATTCATCGATATCCATAGTGAGCCTACGTGTAATCGATCTCCAAGACGAACTGTCATTGGTTTCTAGTCAAGTTCTTGGTGTCACGGCCTTGCCAAAAGGTGGGATAACAATACCTATTACAAATTACGCCAAGAGTGACATATGAAGATGCCCCCTTGGATGATCAGAGTCATATAGTCATAATTGACCTAATACGTACACAGCGGAAATAAACACAAAACAAAGAACTGCAACTCCTAAATAGCTATCTGTTAGCCTCCTGCACTCCTCCAGTAGCTTTATTCATCATCCTACTAAACCTGAAAAACCTTAATCCCTCAGCCTACTCAAATCAATTTTGAGCAACCGAGAGTTTAAGGGGAAAACATAAACTTCGAGTTAGACATAAAGCCTGGTGTGAATAATACTATACATCTCGGTTATTAATGTTAAGTGAGACCACGCTGTTAGTCCATAGGATAGTGGTTTTGATGACAACAACTATAGAAGTGTTATAAAATATATATGTGCAGGAAATCTATATGCAGGTATCAACAAAAGAAGACTGTACAGTAAAGAAGACAAAATTGATGAAGACAAAGATCAAGAGTTCAAGATTGAAGACTCATGAGATTCAAGATATTCAAGAGTTCAAGACAAATAATATAGTTAGGTTAGATATTTGTTAAAACTCCTTGAAAGCACTATCATTCTTTTTTATCCAATTTACTCGTGGAATGGAATCCACTTCGTTCTTGTTAAAGGGATGGAACCCTAGTGAGATGGAACTCACGAAATATCTAGTGGAACGGATAGTAGCCCTATTTTGTTATCCACTAATTTTGATTCAAAATGATTTTCAAAATTATCTCTTGTTTCATAAAATGATTTTCAAATATTCCTTTTTAAAAGAAAAACCTTCGTTCGCATTTCCAAAAATGTTTTAGCCTCAAAATCATATTTATCATTTTGTTATATTTTGATTTCAAAATTGTCCTTGATATTTTAGCCTCAAAATCTATTTTAATATTATATTTACTTTAGTTTATTTACCTTGATTTTAAATATATTTTAGTATATATACATATATATATTCATAAGTATTTCTACTTCTAAATACCTTCTACAAATACATAGAGTCCATTTGAATAAAGTTGCATATGTTTTAAATCATCATTTTCAAAGAAAAGCAAATCATCATTTTTACTAGACCATGTCGACATCATAGTTACTCGTCATGTCGACATGCTTCCCGTTATAGCAAAGTTTGTTTTCAAAAGAAGTGTCTATTCGTTTAAATCTCTTTGAATGGACACATCCATTCATTCTCTATAAATAGAGACTGTTATGGACGTTTTCCAGAAACTACTTTCTTTATTTTCTCTCCTCTTTACTCTCTTATCTTATTTTCTAATCATCCTATCCATATTCTGCCGAAATCTTAAGTGAATCAAACCAGAATATCTCTAGTTTGATTCTCTGCCACTCTCTTCAAAGAATCTCAGTGCTTATCAGAGTTATAGATACATTTGTACTCAAAGAAATTTGTTTAGGGTTATAAAGTGTGATCGTGTCCTTGGAAATCGATCGGGTGAACTTGTGTCCTGTGAATCAAGTGGTTCTACCCAGAGACCTGAGAATCTGGAGGGTGTACCTTGTTGCCTTGGAATCGAGGGATTGTAATCTAGATTATTATTGAATAGAAAGCCGTACGAGTTGTGCGGGACTGGATGTAGGGTAACACCGAACCAGTATAAAATTCCTGGTGTGTTCTTTCCTTTACTTGCTTTTTATTTATATTTGCATCTGTTTGTGATTCTGTGATTTGATCTGTGATTGTGTATTTGCATTAAGTTAGTTAAATCAATTTAAATCAAAGAAGTTTTAAAGAAATTCTTAAAACACTATTCACCCCCCCTCTAGTGTTAAATAGCCTTAAGATCATCTTCCGCGTCCCTGTCATTTGGTATCAGAGCGAGGTTTTCAAAAGTTTCATAATCTGAATTTTGAAAATTTTTAAAATGGCAATTTTTTTAAAAAAATTATTAACACTGTTTTCATATGAATATGTCACAGAATCATCATGATATTGTTGTTTAAAATTATATTTAGTTATTTTGAAAAGTCACTTGATTCTTTAAATAGTTATCTTGTTTTGCAGGAGAAGAGTTATGTACAAATGGATATATAATGGAAATTGACAATGAATTTGGTACCAGATCAATTCAAAACTTTGGGTTCTTATCTACAACTTGATTTGGTACTATACTTCTCTCCATATGATTTGCAATGTCGCTGGTTTCGTGTGAATCCGTCAAGAAATGACCAAGTTATGGTTAAATGAAGTTTTGGTGAACAAAGAGAAAAAGAAAGGCAAAACTGTCAAAGGTATTCTTCAAAATGCATCCAGAGATTTGAGTATTTTGTTCCCACTCCATTTCAAATTGTAGTTCTTATTCTCGCGGTCGTTTTGATGGGTGGATCATCAAATTCCGATCAAAATTGAGTGAGATATGACAGTTTGAAGTTGGCTATCCAAAATTGAAAAACTGTGTACGGGATCTTCTACATTTCTTCTACTGCTCGGCCTGTTTCATCACAATATCATCCAAATTCGACACCAAACTATTACTAGATCGTAGCCCTTGCCTTCCTCTTCGACTTGCCGCTGGTTTCATCCAATTCCGTTAAGAAACGAAGGAGATATGCCTTCTAGAAGTTTGATAGTATATAGAAAACGGGAAGAAGATGAAGAGGAGAAAATTTTATGAAAAGTGGTGACCGTTGGGCCTATTTATAGTGGTTGAAGTGTCCATTCATTCAAAATTCGAATTCAAAGTTTTGGCGCCAAGTTGGTCAAATTACTAAATCATCTGTATCTTTCTCATATGGTCTTCAAATTCAGCAAATGAATATACTACGCTGATCAGAAAAACGAGCCCGTCGCAATAGAACAGATTTCATCGGCAAATTCAAAAAGATATAAATGTGTGGATCACGACAATGGAGGAACGACAAAGTTAGAAAGATGGAATGCAAAAATTGGTACGCTTTACTATTATTTCATTTTTATTGTTGCATTTAGAAATATACATCTATGCATTTAGTTAGGTATAGAAATTTATCACTTTTATAAGTTTTGATATTTTGGTCCATATATCGACACACCATAGTATAAATATCAATATACAAGTCTAATGTTTTAAAAGTCTTTTAAAATGTGTTTTCTTTCGAATAAAATCTTACAACTAATTTATTACAATTATATTAAGAAAGAAAGCATACCTTCATTCGTAGTTTTAACTTATCTAATGTTGTTTTTATTTCTCGTACTATATTTCTTTTAAGATACTAATTTTATATTTTTAAGAAATTAATAAAAGGAATTTAGAATGTTAGAATAAGGCTTTACTTATAGATTTCTTCAATTAATAAGATTGCATCACATCACATGATACTTATCATATAAGTAGATAGTGACATACATTTTAATAAAAGCATTTTTACATGCATAATGCCAAGTATCTTTACACATGTATTATCATTATTTATTTATTTTTTTTACTTTAATTATATTAACTACTATAAAAATTGGGTCAAAAATCACCATTTTTGCCCAGAACTTTAGATAGCATTTCTGAAATGCTGTCTTTGCTTTTGTTACGCTGCAAATACGTTTTTATAGCATTTCTGTGCTTTGAAACGCTGTAGTGTTTCTGAAACTTTTCACAGCATTTGGTAAATACCGCAGTTTCTGTTTTATAATGCTTTGTATATATATTTTAATGCAAAAACTTTTTATAGCATTTTGTAAATGCTGTCTTTTCTACTTAAAACTTTAAATTATAAAATAACTATATTTAAACTAAGTATTTTTCTCTATTCTTTTTAGAAATTATTTTCTAAATTATATTAGAATATTTAAAATTAATGTTTAGATATTCTTTAGTAATTAATTAAAATTTAAATGAAAGAGGCCTTAATATAAATCTTTGTTATTTTTAATATTTCATTATGATATTTTAAAAAAAAAATGTTTAAACATGTTTCTAAATATTTTAGTCAATAAAAGTTTAATATAAAGGTTTTAATTAGTAAGTTAAATATTTTATAAACATGGAAGTTTGGATTCTTAAAAATAAAAATAAAATAAAAACAATCAAATTAAAATAATTATTTAAGTAGGATATTAATTTTTATATTTGATCATACACATATATATATAGTTTAGGTCCATATCTCTTAGCAATTTAATTTTGATATTGAGTTTGATTACTACCTTTCATGAATATGTTATAGTTTTAATACCATTTATTACCTTTAAACTCTTACTTTACAACTCTTTCTGTCCCATTCATTAGTTTCCTTAACTTAGGTTTAGTAATTGGTGTGTTTTACCTTTGTTTGGTTGAAGTATAATAAATAGTTTGATATATGAATACATACATATATGGACACACACACACACACACACACACATATATATATATATATATGCTTGCCAATTAGATATTATTTATCACTCATGTTTACCTTATAGTATGAATATCTCTTACCATAGTATATATATCATCATATCATTCTGCAAATTATTTTACTTCATTATCATTTTATTACATATCATTATGCATACATGTATACATAATGAGTGTATCAAATTTAGGAGGAGTTTGTAGTATTGTCTTATAATATAGGATTATTAGTTTTTGATTTGTTTGGTATGTTTTGATTGACTTGTTTTACTTGTTTGACTTGTTTGAATTGATTGACTTGATTAACTTGTTTGAGTTGATTGATTTGTTTGGATTGTCTGACATGATTGGTTTTGATGAGTGTGTTGAAATATACTTAATAAATAATTTATGTTCTTATATTTGATTTTTAACTATTATAAGTATTATCATAGATTCTTAGTTAGGATAGTTAGTAATTTAGGATTAAGTTTTAGTTTTTAGAGTTAAGTGTTGATTATTTATGATAACACTATCATTATAATCACATGTCATATAGTACTAGATTAAGGGGGAGTCATATAGTTTGGAATTAGTTTTTGTTGATGACAAAGGGGGAGAAGTATAAAATAGGTTAGTTAGGCATAAATTAAGGGGGAGTTATTAGATTTAGGGGGAGTTATAAGGAGAATATAAATATTTTATAAACAAAGGTTGTCATCATCAAAAAGGGGGAGAATGTTAGTCCATAGGATAGTGGTTTTGATGACAACAACTATAGAAGTGTTATAAAATATATATGTGCAGGAAATCTATATGCAGGTATCAACAAAAGAAGACTGTACAGTAAAGAAGACAAAATTGATGAAGACAAAGATCAAGAGTTCAAGATTGAAGACTCATGAGATTCAAGATATTCAAGAGTTCAAGACAAATAATATAGTTAGGTTAGATATTTGTTAAAACTCCTTGAAAGCACTATCATTCTTTTTTATCCAATTTACTCGTGGAATGGAATCCACTTCGTTCTTGTTAAAGGGATGGAACCCTAGTGAGATGGAACTCACGAAATATCTAGTGGAACGGATAGTAGCCCTATTTTGTTATCCACTAATTTTGATTCAAAATGATTTTCAAAATTATCTCTTGTTTCATAAAATGATTTTCAAATATTCCTTTTCAAAAGAAAAACCTTCGTTCGCATTTCCAAAAATGTTTTAGCCTCAAAATCATATTTATCATTTTGTTATATTTTGATTTCAAAATTGTCCTTGATATTTTAGCCTCAAAATCTATTTTAATATTATATTTACTTTAGTTTATTTACCTTGATTTTAAATATATTTTAGTATATATACATATATATTCATAAGTATTTCTATTTCTAAATACCTTCTACAAATACATAGAGTCCATTTGAATAAAGTTGCATATGTTTTAAATCATCATTTTCAAAGAAAAGCAAATCATCATTTTTACTAGACCATGTCGACATCATAGTTACTCGTCATGTCGACATGCTTCCCGTTATAGCAAAGGTTGTTTTCAAAAGAAGTGTCTATTCGTTTAAATCTCTTTGAATGGACACATCCATTCATTCTCTATAAATAGAGACTATTATGGACGTTTTCCAGAAACTACTTTCTTTATTTTCTCTCCTCTTTACTCTCTTATCTTATTTTCTAATCATCCTATCCATATTCTGCCGAAATCTTAAGTGAATCAAACTAGAATAACTCTAGTTTGATTCTCTGCCACTCTCTTCAAAGAATCTCAGTGCTTATCAGAGTTATAGATACATTTGTACTCAAAGAAACTTGTTTAGGGTTATAAAGGTGTGATCGTGTCCTTGGAAATCGATCGGGTGAACTTGTGTCCTGTGAATCAAGTGGTTCTACCCAGAGATCTGAGAATCTGGAGGGTGTACCTTGTTGCCTTGGAATCGAGGGATTGTAATCTAGATTATTATTGAATAGAAAGCCGTACGAGTTGTGCGGGACTGGATGTAAGGTAACACCGAACCAGTATAAAATTCCTGGTGTGTTCTTTCCTTTACTTGCTTTTTATTTATATTTGCATCTGTTTGTGATTCTGTGATTTGATCTGTGATTGTGTATTTGCATTAAGTTAGTTAAATCAATTTAAATCAAAGAAGTTTTAAAGAAATTCTTAAAACACTATTCACCCCCCCTCTAGTGTTAAATAGCCTTAAGATCATCTTCTGCGTCCCTGTCACACGCTGCTTAGCGGAACGGGTTTACCCTCACTAACATCCTTCTAAAACATATCTTTTGCAAACCCTTATCCTACAACCAAAACTGGTTAAAAATGTAAAGCATTATTATGTAAACATACATATCAGGAAACAAATGGACTATCTGTCCGAACACTATAGTTTTGTTTGGCTTACTATTAACCTTTGGCTGACTCGGGCCTACCAGACAAAGTAACAAAATTTATCCAACATCTGTTAGACATACCTCTTCTGGATGGTCTATCCTTAACTATCTGTTAAATACTTCTCTTCTGGACGGTTTGTCCCTAACTTAACATCTCCTAAGGTCACTTGATCCTGATGGTTTTGCAAGCTCACCCATAACTAATATGTATACAAACATATATTCCCTCTTGTGTGTAATCATAATTTTAGTCCTACTTGTGACAAAGCCCCATACATTGGAATTTTGGACTAAATTAGCTGGGACCAATAGCTAATGTATAGGGTGCGACCCTATACCAGTCCCATCTGGTATTCTAATATCTGAGTCATTTTACTTAGGGATAACTTCCTTTAAATTTTCCTTGAAAAACTCTTTCAAACTGATTTAAACCTTTAAATCATACTTACACAAGGAAAATATATATTCTCTATGCTTTACACAAAATAATCTGACCATGTTATATATATAAATTTTACTCAACCCTTTGTTGATGAAAAAATTTACCCCTTTCGAAACCATTAAGCTTTGTCTTTTGAAAACATTGGAAAATCTTTTCCTTTCTTTTCTCTGAATGCTTCGACATAATAGACATCCCTCTTTAAAACCTTTAAACATTTCCTTTCAAAAACATTGGAATAACTCTTCCTTTCTTTTCATCGAAAGCTTCAAAATAAAAGAAAACATCCCCTTTCGACCCCTTCAAAACCTTGGGGAACCACTCCTTCAAAACCATTCATTAAAACTCTTTCGAAATCATTGAAACACTAAATCTTTCGAAAGCCTTTGGGTTCAATTTAAAACATGTGGAAACTTTTTGAAAATATTCAAAGTTTACTTCTTCTTTAAAAACTATCTCGGTCAAAACCTTTTGAATTATGCCTTAAAGTAGAGCAAAAGGATAAGAAACCCATTGAAGTCGAAAGCACTTCTTTCGAAACCATTAAAATTATCTCTTTCGAAACTATTTGGGTTATACCTCAATTATAGAAAAAGGATCTTTAAAACATTTAAGTTGAAAACTTCTGTTTTGAAACCATTTACTAAGTAAATAAGTGATGGTGCAAAACCACCCCTTTGAAAGCATTGGAGAAGTGGCTGAATTTTTAAAAACTAAGTATACCTTATGAAACCATTGGCTTCGAAAGGTAGAAAGGTGGCAGCTGCTTGAACCAAAATTGGGCACAACACTCTTCGGACGCATTTGAAGAGATTAAATGAAGAATTTAAATGAAAAAAGAGGATAATCTAACAAACACTCCAATTCAAGCAAACAGAAATAGAAAAGGACAGAGATTTATAGTGGTTCGACGTTCTAGCCTACGTCCACTTTGAATGATTTTCTGTTTTATTGATGATTACTAGCTGGTTACAAAAGAGAATAACTCAAACGCTCGAGTTACAATGGATCTCTGGCAGAGTAACCACATAATGGAGTCCAAAATTCTTTTTCTATTGGCATTGGAGTGCTATTTATAGGTGCAGTTTTGAAATATCTGGCTTAGATCTCGGAATACCCCTTCTCACACGTGGGTGGGCCCACCAGATCTATCCAAGGTCATTTTGGATCAATCCCTGATCGATCCATGTACATTTGGTATCGACCAAGAATTGATCCTTTTGGGTTGAGATCGAACAGAGACATTCTTGAGGTGGTATGTAAGCTCCTGTGAAAATTTGGTAGCATTTTGACTTGTGGATCTCCAGTTATGATCGATCCAAGATTCATATTGTAGGTAGCGGGACTGTGCGTATCGATACATTCGTATCGATCAGTATTCGTATCGATATCTGTTCGTATCGATCGGCTTTGACTCGATGACCTGGAGCAATTGTTTAAGGGAGATCCACATTTTATGCCGGATGACCGTTTTCTTCACTTGAACATGCCTTCTTCGTATCGGTCTCGAGTTACTTCTTTCGTATCGATGTTTAGAGGCCGCCTTCGTATCGATGCTTCATGTTGCTTTCTTCGTATCGATCGATGGCTGTCGCTCTTCGTATTAATGGAAGGAGATCGATACGAAATGAATGGAGGGAGATCGATATGAAATTGACCTTTGTCGATGGATGATGGATACGAAGGGGAAGGAGTTTGATGGATACGAAGAGGGGTGGCGTTTTACGGATACGAACTGACACCTCCTTCATTGATTTTGATCGATCCATATCTTGAGCATACAAACTCTGATTGACCTGAAATTTGGAACGTTGGTCTTCATAGCTTCGCTTGTCGTATCATGTTAATTGTAGCTCGATCCGGACTCGGGACAAATTTGCCTGTATCTATAGTAGATCCGCGAATAACCGATCTTCGAGTCGAATTGTCTTTGGTTTCAAGTCATGTCCTTGGTGTCACGGCCTTGCCAAAAGGCGGGAAAACATTTGCCCCCTAAAGTACGTCTTGTGTGAACATGACGTGCTTTGAAAAGCTACATTCTTTATTCCGAAAAAGCTCTATCCGATTCGTTGAATAGTCGTTGCCTTTTCATCAAGAGATGTGACTTTTGATCGATTTCCAGTAATATAGATGCTGAATTGTTGACTGCCAATGATCATGCAGTGTTTTGTTGTAACTAAGTGTTGAGTGCTAGCATTTTGTTGTTCACTATTTTGATTGTCGTCAGGTGAGTTTTCAATCCTTGTTAATTTTGAAAATTGAATGTTAGTCCGTCATACATGCACGTATGTTAACCTGACTCCTGTTCACGTTTGTACATTCACAAGTCATTGTCAAGTTTTTTAGTTTTTTGACTTGGATCGAGTTTCATATCGATCCTCTCCTAGATCAATGTGAAATTCGAGTTGCAACAACATTTGATGGTCGTTTTAAAGCATCCTTTCGTATCGATCCTCTCCTGGATCGATATAAGAAGTTGGAATGCATCCTTCGTATCGATGGATACGAGATCTTAAGACCTTCAAATGGATGGATATGAAATTGTCACTTCGTATCGATGTAAAATGAACGATCTAAACATGATTTGGTAGTGGCGTTTCGTATCGATGGGCTTGAAGACCGATTACTAATGGATATGAACAGCTACATTAGACCGTTCTAGATTGATGGATACGAACAAGCTTATTCGTATCGATGGAACTTGTGACCGTCCCAATCGAGTTTGGCTACTGGGAGATGAATCATTTCTTGCCTGGTCATGAGTGAATATAAATGCTTTTTTGATTTAGAATTTTTTTTACTTGTCATCATTTTATTTTCTGCTTTCGTATCGATAAAGCACTCGAGAAAGAAGAAACTATCTTTGTTCCTAAATCAATTAGCTCACTAATCCCTCAAACTGATCCTTTAATCTAGGTAATTGACCAGTTAAATCAACTCTAACACGATGAGACTCGAGTTTTAACACCATTCCATCCAAAGTCATGGCCGATTCCAGTGACGTTGATGCCGGAGTTGGGTCAGAGTGAGGTTGAGGAAGAAGAAATAGCGTTTAGGCTATTTGGAGAAGAAGGGCTGCCGATGGATATGAAGGGACCACGGGAAGAAGCTTTGCCTTAGACCTCGTATTGATGAAGGATGGAAGAAGTACCTCTCGTATCGATCCTGAATGGAGAGCTTGTATCGATCTGGAACCAATGGGTGGAAGGAGGAGTTTCGTATCAATATGGAGTAGTGGAACTTCGTATCGATCAAGCTTTAGCCATGTGATCGATACAAAATCGAGGAACCGATGATCGATATGAATACTTGGTAGGCGATTGATATGAAATCTTTGGTTGGAGATCGATATGAAGTTAAGGATCTTTGATCGATACGAAATCTGATTTTTCTCGATCGATACGAGACAGGACTTTTGTGGAACGATCCATGTTTGAACTCTGACGGATACGAAATCTTTTGCACGTTCGAACATTTGACTCTGACGGGCTTCAGCCTTGCATAATTGGACTTAACTGTTTGACTGCATATCTGACTGCCCTTTGAAGCTCGTCGATGGAACTGTAACTTGACAAACTTAACAAACTTTAACGTAGATCATTCTCCGAAGTTGGGATGGCACGGTTGTGATGGTCAGCGATGACGGTCACTCCAGTTGAATCTCGAAGTCTTGTCGTTTTAACATCTTTCAAACTTTTTGAAACCTTATGTATTATGTAGCACTACACTACACAACACGATCACACACTTCACAATCACGGGGGAAATACGGGTTTCTTGTCATCTAATAATGGTTTTTACTGAGTATAATAGCTTTGGATCCCAGAAGCTCTGAGTCGTAGGACATTCCAAGTCCTCCACTTCCAGCTATACAGATACCAAAGATTGCAGCTGAAGTAATAAGTCCCACTCGAACGAGATGCCAGGTGCAGCTTTTATCATGAATCTGCAGGATTATGTCTGTTCTAAGATCAATGAAGGCGTGTTAGCAGGATTTGTCTTAGGCACGGGCTATCTATGGAAGAAATTTTGGTGCCGGGCACGAAAGACAGAGCCATAATCCCCCAGAAAGGTATACTGCTTGCAACAGGTTCATGTGCATTGCCAGAACGTTGCCTCCTTTTAATCAGTTCATTTAAGAACTGCTACTCTTCTTGAGAATTGCTCCATCTCAATTACATCCGAATAGATACGCTCTGCTTAACAGCTTGTACATAATCTTCATGGAACACCTTTTTGGACCTCCGACAGTCGAAGAAATCAGATATCTATTCAACATTAAGAGCCACGGGGACAACCCTTCTTTCACTTTTCTGGAAGCAGTTAGAAATTGCCAAGTAGTGGCAGGAGCCTAGAGCAAGCTAAGTTACTTCAAAATTGAATGGTTCTTCGTTCGATGTCCATGGGGATTCGCCAGACGGTGGCTAGTTAGATGTAAGTGTTCTAACTTCTTTGTCGATTAACTGGGTAACTCAAGTTGATGTTGAGCCTAATACTTTACTTCTTTTACAGCTTCGATCCCATGGCTTGGAGGAGAGCGATTCAAAGAGATTGTACGAACTCTCTAATCAGTGTCGGTTGAGCTTAGAGAGTGTGATGAAGTTCTCACCGACGAAAACTTAATTGCTGTTGGGATTATAGAAAGAGGCCAAAGCATTGGATCAGCAGGCATCCTCAAAATGGCTCCGACGAGGCATGGAGGAGGAAGAGCTCCTAGAGTCGTGATCACTGAACAGGGTGATGATGAGAGCTTGCCCGCTGGAGATGAGCCTGTAGCTGTGCCTCGACAGGGTCTTCGATCTTTAGAGTTGAAAAGAAGAGGCAAGACTATTGCCCACAAAGCCACGAGAGGCAAAACTGTCACGATATCTCCACCTGTTACAACTAGTATAAGTGCGGAGACTTCTCCTCCATGAATGGAGAGTTCATTGAAAGGATTGGCAGACATCCCCATCCCAGATGACTTATCTTCATTCCAAGATTATGGACTATAAGGGCTTCAGAGTGCTTTAGATATAGGGGAGCCAACTCCTACAAGCACAGCTGCCACAACCGGTTGGTTGGGGTGTTTGCACATGCATGCGCACACTTCACGGCACTACACAACTTCTAATCACATGTTTCTCAATCTTTGGAGATAACTGATTTTGTTTCTTCTTTTTATTTTACAGGTACGATGTCGAAGCAGGGATCTATGCTCGGTAGTCTTCGTTCTGCGTGCCATGCTTCTAGCTCATATTCTAAATCCCGCAGGCGTGAATCTGAAAGAGATTGTGACAGTGGCCACTCCAGCAAAGAACGAGAGCGTTATGAAAGGGAAAGGTAGAGGGAGAGGCCATACCAAAGTAGGTGCCATTCCCGATCGCGGTCTCCACCACTTAGAGGTCCCTCGGAACCCTCCAGCTTCGGAAAACAAACTGCTGAAACTTCACGTCAGATAGTGCCTCCACAAACTTTGAAATTCGGTGAACAATGCCGCAGAACTAAGGCAGAAACTTATGTTGTCACCACATCGACTGCTATGGAGCCCACAGGAGAGGGAGCCATCAGAATAGCTAAGTTGAAGATGGATTTCCCGAACATCTACTTCGATGGCTTCCATTTCCCCCCAAACTTTAAGCGAATCCCAATGAGGCAGAATAGACGGTACATGATTACGTACATGATGTCTACAATCAGTATCGAGAATGGACGAAAACGGCAGAGAAAGCTTCGGCGGTGGCCTTTGATCGGGCAAAAACAATCGAAAAACTGGAGAAGACCTCGCTCAGAAGGACCGCATAGTACATGTGCTTACCAATGAGAACAAATCTTCACGGAAGTCTGAGATGGAGGCACAAAAGAAAGCCGATGATGCAAGTAAATCTACAGAAAAAATGCGATAGGAACATTTGGCCTTGGTCGAGGAGATGGGCCATAGGACCACCACTGTTGTGGAAGAAAGAGACGCTGCGCTCAAAGATCTTGAGGAGTTAAAAGCTAGATTTACTAAGGCCAACAAGGAAAGAGACGATGCTAGCAAAGCTGCCCAAGAGGCATCTAAGCAGACAATGGCGCTCAAGAATGAAAGGGACGCGGCGGTTTTACAGTCTCAAGAAGCCGAAGCTAGGATTGAAACTGAGTTTAAAGCGGTGGAGGCCAGGATGGAAAGTGGTATTGAAGATCTCCTGGTTACTTATAACTTCAATTTCTTGAAACACCGCAATCTAAGCTGGCTTGAAGACTACCCACTCCATCTATATAATGCTTGGCGCCGCCTGGTAGAGGACGAGAAGGCGGACCGCAACATTTCAACTATTGATGAATTTGAACTGGAAAATCAGATACTAGTTGGAGATGAGGCAAAAGTTCTTCACGATGCCATCGTCTTCTTCGAAAAGGAAAAATTAGCAGCCAAGTATCCGGACGTTGAAGAAGGATTCGGGGTTGAGCACCATGAGGCAGGTTCTGAAGTACTCCAGGTATCTTTATCTGAACCTGCTCTTTCTACTGATCCTCCAGCCATTTCGGGTACGATCCTGACCAACCGCGCCTATCTCCACTACACACACATGGTTTTGAAGGCGCATCGGCTCAACATGTGAGTCAATCTTAGGAAGGTACTCTGAACACTTATTCCATTCATCCAAATGCAGAAGCACTGTCAGAAAACATTACTAATATTTTCTTTTATATTTATTCAGCCTTAGATGCTACACCAGCTAATCCTCCTGCAACCCAAAAGTTTCATTATGAGAAAGGGGCTATTATGATGGAGGCAACAACCACAACAGTCGCTACATTGGTTGGGGAGACGCATGAAGGCAGCTGCATGTTTGATGAACAAATGTTGGAAGTGCTCCTCGGCTATCAAAGCGACCCGATCACCGAAATGATGTTCCATGTTGATGAAGATGTTATAATTATAGGCTCCTCTTGCCCAACCAGCAATGCTCCGATGAGCATCTGGGTGGAGTGAGCCGAGGAAATAATGGAAGATATTAAGGCCGAAATGGTGCAGGCGGAGCTGGAGCGTGGAGTTGGTGGCATGGCTGGTCTTGGTCCAACCCCAATACTTGTTATTTCTCCTAGTGGCACTGTTGTCGAAACCGGTAAGCCCCCTTCCACCATCGTAGAAAGTGCCAGCATCTCTCCAGCTGCACGTATGGCAGATGCTCCAGTTCATGTGAGCTCTTAGGAGGAGATAACTATAATCCCACCGGCCGAAGGCAAATCAGCTAAAGCAGGCCGGGGAAGTAAAGGCTCGAAGAGAGGATCGGAGGGCGGTACAAGTGGGTCTACGCCGAAGAAGAGCAGGAAGGATAAGAAATCAAAGGTGTGTGCCTGCACTTTTGCTTTTTCTTTTTGGTAGATAGCCTAGAATAAGATGTTCTTTTGCTTTCGTAGGCCATGTATAGATGCAGGTTGGCCCCCGCTTATAGGAATTCGTTGAACAGATTTTTGTACTTGTCTTTTTTCCAAATAATAGTGGAAATAAAACTGCATTTTGTTTTTTTCGGCATAACTCTGTGTTTATTTGTTTAAGTATTTTAGCACTCGCGTTTCCATTCAATGTACTTGTACGGCTTTAGTCTCTGAGCCAAACTCGAGTCCGGTCGTTAAGTTCCAAAGTCATGGCTTCGGGTCATAGTCAGACGTCAAGTCGAATCCCAACGCTGCGCCGTCTCGGCCATCGGCTAGTACTTGAGTTATGCCCCCAGTCCGGGGGAGAATTAAAGTAGTCAGCCGGTAGTCATTTTCCGCCTTCAATAATCTTAACTTAACTTAGTTGGAACATAGTTAAGGTGGAATGAGTTTGAGTTGTCGGATCACACTCGCTCAGTTATTAGCATTGATATCATCCACACTCTGGGGATTGAACTTGTATGTCAGCGGTCAGTCACGCCTACATAATGTTCGTAATTATGTCCGCACTATGGGGACATAAGTTAGTTTGCGGGCGGTCAGTCACACCCATTTTATATTTATACTCCAGTCCGCGCTCTGGGGACTTAGAGTTATCTTGCAGGCGGTCAGTTCACACCCGATTTATGTTTATACTCCGGTCCGCACTCTGGAGACCAGAGTTAGGCGATAGGTGGTCAGTCACAACTATTTGGCGTTTATACTCCGGCCTGCGCTCTCGGGACCAAAGTTAGTAGATGGGTGGTTAGTCTCACCCATTTGGTGTTTATATTCCAGTCCGCGCTCTCGGGCCCAGAGTTAGTTGATGGGTGGTCAGTCACACCCATCTGGATTTGTACTCCAGTTCGCACTCTGGAAATCCAGAGTTAGTTGATAGATGGTCAGTCACATCTGTTTAGGTATTAGGATCCCGTTTGCACTCTGGGACAAGGAGTTGATTAAGGTTGCGGACGGTCAGACACATCCACCCTAATTTTGCAATCGAAGTCATGGATGGACGGATCTATCCTCTTCGCGTTTGGATTTGGAGTTTGTACTCCAGCTCGCACTCTGGGAGCTGGAGTTCATTAGAGGATTGTCGTGTTTCAATTCTTCTTTTCCTTAGAATTGTTTACCCCCTAGCTCGGGGTTTCACTTAGCAAGTGACCGGTCGGATCACAGTCACTCCCTATTTAAATAAGACTCACCTTGAGATGGAACTTAGCTCTTCGTACATCGATGCGGGCACGCGATGCATTTTACATATTGCTTATCTGGCTTTATGAGTCTGCATTTTATTGCTGAAATAAGAAAGTATGGCAAAGTCGGTTGCCTTATTACAAGTTCAAATTTCGAAATGCATAAAAATATTTCAAAGGAAAAAGCAGACAGAATAAATAAAAGCATGTTATGTGTAATAGCGGCGGAGACTTTCACTGTTCCATGCTTTCGGCAGAGTGAGACCGTCAACAGTTGATAATTTGAATGTGCCATCTCCAAGTCTCCGCTCGATGACATACGGTCCTTCCCATGTCTGTTTCATGTGTAAAGGGACCGGATAAATTCGTTTGAGTATGAGATCGCCAACTTCGAAGGTTCTGGGTAAGACCTTAGCGTTGTATAATCGGGCGACTCGACTACGGTGTGCGGCTGCCCTCAAATCAGCCTCTTCACGCTTCTCATCTAGTAAATCCGGAGATTTTGCAAGTAGTATGGTATTTGTCTTTGGATCGTAATATGTCATACGGTGAGAAGGTACTTCTAATTCAATTGGAATAACGACTTCAGAGCCGTAAGAGAGTGCAAATGGAGTATGGCCGGTAGTGGACTTGTGGGTAGTTCGATATGCCCATAGTGCCATTGGAAGCTCATCAACCCACTTGCCCCCAGCCTTCTCTAGTCGTTTCTTTAGAATAGACTCGATAACTTTGTTGACAGCTTCGATCTTTCCATTTGCTTGAGGGTGAGCAACTGTCGAGAAATTCTTCTGGATGTGGAAACGTTGACAGAAATTCTTAAACTCGACACTATGGAATTGGGCTCCATTATCAGTGATGATTGTATGTGGGAGGCCAAAACGATAGATAACGTTGCGTACAACAAAGTTGATTACTTTCTTCGTCGTGATAGTAGCAAAGGGCTCGGCTTCCCCCCATTTAGTAAAGTAGACAACTGTAACGATGGCGTACTTCGCACCACCGTTAGCCAGAGGTAAAGACCTAATTATGTCGATGCCCCATGTGGCGGACGCCATGGACTGACCATCTAGGTGTATTCAGTAGGCGGGGCTCTCGGAATTCAGGCATGCTTCTAGCATTTGTCACATTTCTTGGCATAATCAGATGAGTCTCTATTCACCGTCGGCCAGTAATATCTGTATCGGAGTACCTTCTTAGCAAGAGCTTGCCCCCCAGTGTGATCGTTGCATTCTCCCTCACACACATCATGTAACACTCATTTGATCTTGTCGTGGATGATACGCCGAGTAAAGGAATAGAGTATCCCCTGCTGTACATGACTCCATTCTGGATAATGAATCACGAAGCTTTCCGGAGAGCCTATCTTTTATCACTTTGGCGCTTTGGCAAAGCTCCTTGCTCAAGATAACTTCTGAACGGGGTCATCCATGACTCCTTCTCGGGTGTTTCCTCATACACCTATTCTGTCTCGATTTGATCGATACTCGGAGAGGTAAGTGTCTCGACAGGGACGAGTCCCATTTGTTGCGCTTCACTAGTTCTAGCCAACTTCGCTAAAGAATCGACCTTCTAATTTTTTTCTCGGGGTATACAATGGATGGCATAGTAGTCGAACTAAAGCAACACTTCCTGAACCCGAGCAAGATATGCGGCGAACCTCCGGTCTCTAGCTTGATATTCTTCTCGAACTTGCCACACAACCAATTGTGAATCACAGTAAATCTCCACAGCAATAATTCCCAAGTTTTTGGCAAGTCTGAGTCCACCGAGTATAGCTTCGTACTCAGCTTTGTTGTTAGTTGCGCAAAAGTCAAACTTTAGAGCATAACAGATGGATCGAACTTTTGGGATTTCAAGTACCACTTTAGCGCTTGAGCAGTGGTTGTTTGATGCACCGTCAGTGTATAGCTTCCATATGTGTTTGGGAGATTCACTAGTTTCAGGCAAGTCATCCAGAATGGTGAATTCAGCTATGAAGTCCGCTAGTACTTGTCCTTGAATGGTTTGCCTTGGTGTATAAGGGATATCAAATTGACTCAACTTGATGTTCCGCTTGAGCAATCTACCAGACGTCTTAGGTCGTGTAAGGACCTGTCATAACGGCTGGTCAGTGTAGACTGTGATCGGATGAGCCTGGAAATAAGGATGGAGCTTTCTTGAGGCAATGACGAGGCAGTAAGCTAGCTTTTCCAAATTCGGGTAATTTCTCTCTGCCCTAGTTAATCGCTTGCTGATATAATAGACCGGTAGTTGGATCCAATCTTCTTCCCAAATCAATGCAGCACTGATCGCGTTTGTCGAAACTGCCAGATAGATATATAACCTCTCATGATCAACCGGCTTTGACAGAATAGGTGGCGTTGCTAGATGTTGAACTAATGCTTAGAATGCGCCTTCACATTCCTCCATCCATTCGAAATTCCACTTTCCTTTCCTGATCAGGTCGAAGAAGGGAATGCACTTTGTCTATCGATTTGGAGATGAAATACTCAAGGCTGCTACCTTCCTGTTGAGGCTTTGCACTTGCTTTATGGTTCTTGGAGTCTCGAGATTCCGAATCACCCAGATTTTTTCAGGGTTAGCCTCAATTCCTCAAACATTATCAATGAATCTAAGGAACTTTCCGGATGCGGCTCCGAAATGACACTTTAACGGGTTAAGCTTCATTTGGTACTATCAGAGGATGTTGAACATTGTTTCCAAATCTTTGACATGGTTGATGGACAGTCGCGAGTTCATGAGCATATCATCCACATACACCTCCATGGTCTTCCCGATCTGGTTGGCGAACATTCGATTCACAAGCCTCTGATAAGTTGCCCCAATGTTCTTAAGTCTGAACGACATCACCTTGTAGCAATAAAGGCCCAGATTGGTAACGAAGCTAGTATGTTCCTGGTCAGGTGGATGCATTGGTATTTAATTGTAGCCGGAATACACGTCCATGAAAGATAAGAGCTCGTGTCTAGTTGTTGAATCCACAAGTTGGTCAATTCGGTGAAGTAGAAAACTGTCTTTAGGGCAGGCTTTATTCAAATCTGAGTAATCTACACACATTGTCCATTTTCCATTTGATTTCCTGACAAGCACTGGGTTGGATACCCATTCCGGGTATAATGCATCACAAATAAACCCGTTCGACATGAGTTTATTTACCTCTTCCTTCAGGCGGGAGATCTCTCTAGATCCATACTGCGCCTTTTCTGCTTGACCGGGACGTGCCGCGGGTCAATGTTCAATGCATGGTTCGCGATGTCCGGTGAGATCCCATACATGTCAGAGTGAGTCCAGACAAACACGTCGAGGTTTGCCAGGAGAAATTCAACCAATTCCTTTCTCATTTGGTGGCAAAGTTGAGATCCGACCTTTATCATTATGGAGTCATCATTATCATCGATCGGAACATCGACCGTCAACTCTGCCGGGGAAGCCTGATTGTCTTTGACTTCCTCTTCATTATCATTATCTCATAGATTAAGATCTTTAAGGAACTGGTTGTGGTGCCCGGGCCTAAGCCCAGGCGTTAGCTGTCAATTATTAGAAAAACAGACGTAAAGAGATTCCTCTACGCCCTTGCCCTTCTCCTTATGCTGCACCTCCCGCAGCTCAGCAACATAATAGGCGCGTCCCATCGCCTGATCTCCATGAACCACTCGAACCCCATTACCAATGGGGAACTTTAGAGTCATACACCATGAGGAAATTGCTGCCCTGAATTCAGCGAGGGCTGGTCGGCCAAAGAAAGCATTATATGCAGAATTAATATCTAACACAACAAATTGTAGCATTCGGACTCTCCGAAGATCTCTGATTCCCAACTCAACTGGCAACTCCACCATCCCAACAAGTATTGTTGCACTTTCCACTAAAGCCATGTATGCGAGACTGACACGGCCTTAGGTCTTTCGCCTCCATTCTCATCTTTTCATAAGATCGCTTAAAGAGAATGTTTATGGAGCTTCCGCTGTCTACCAAGATCCTCTTCATCCAAGGAGGACCTATCTGGGCTGAAATGACTAGCGGATCGATAGTAGGGGCTTCGGCTCTATCAGCATCTCTGTTCCGAAAAACGATGTCGTTTGTCATCGTTTTCTGTTGTTTCACCGGAGCCCCATCATCAACATTACTGCAACACTTGAAGTCCGCATGCCTAATCGAACTGGCATATGATTCCATTTCTTTCCAGCTCTGATCAGTTGGATGAGGATCACCACTAACTGTATTTATAACCAACCTCCCGCCATTACGTACGGGTTCCTTGGGTCTAGCCTAGTTTTGACCTTAATTCGGGTTAGATGGGCCCGCACTTCCATTCTGGGGCGCTCGAACAAACTATTCCAACTTCCCCTCTCTAATCAACTTCTCAATGATGTCGTAAATGACGGCACACATTGGTGTTATGGCTGTAGCAATCGTGGTACCTACAGAACTTTCCAGTTTGAATTTTCTTCTCAAATGATTATTTCAGAGCTGGCTTCTTATACTGTCTGGTATTGCAAGTCTAAAGGTAAACATTTTCTAAGTGTTTAGGGGAGTATATTGATTTGGGTCTCTCTTCTTTTCCTGACCTCCATTACCGTTTTGTTGACCTTGCCTATTTTATATATTCAATTGCACATTGACGAAGTTCTCACCGGTCTGTTTCACAACAACATTACTTTGAATGCCTTCACCACTGGGCCCCGCATTGTCTTGCTTCCTAGATCGTCTAGCATCTTCTCTCCTCAAAAAATTGGCCACGTTAGCATAGAAACGATCCAATGACGCATGGGGTTTCCCAGCCAACCAATTGCTAAACTTGGAATCAGGATCGATTCCTTTAGTTAATGCCATAAAGATAGAATTGTCATTTGGGTTGCTGACCTCAGCATGGACAGCATGAAACCTTTTCAAATAACGTCTAAGTGGCTCTCCTGGAGCTTGGGTAATGCTGGATAAGGTGTTGACATCCTTTGGCCTTGTAACTTGCATACAGAATTGTTCAACGAACTTAGTAGCCAACTGATCAAAATCTGAAATGGATCTGGGTGGTAAAAGGGTGAACCACATAGTTGCGATACCTCCCGAGGAAATAGGGAAGCTCCTGGACTTAACCGCATCGTCAGCTCGAGTGGCGTTCATGAGCCATTCATACTTTAATATATGCTGACTAGGATCTGAAGTTCCTTCATACATGGGCAAAGTGGGCATCCTGAATCGACGAGGTGGCTCAGCATAAAGAATGTCATCAGTAAATGGAGTATAACTTTAGGAGATTCTCCAATCGTCATTAGTAAGGCCTTGGATTTCACGGATCATGGTTGGAATGTCAGGCATCTGGACGTTCGGTGCCAAAGCACGGTCGGGTTCCATGTTGCGAGGATGGTCCGGGTGCTATCGACGGTCCGTTCCTCGCCTCGTTGGCTCCCAATCTTCAGGAATGTAGGGTTTATGAGAATGGATGTGTTGACGAAGGGCTGAATCTGGCTGGTTCTGGATCTCAGCTTCCAGATCTATAGCAGTAGTAGCTGCATGGTCATCGATAGTGTGGTAAGGAAGTGTCCCTCCTCGGGAGGAGGGTCTAACTTGGTGCCCTGTAGAAGGACCAACCCCGGCTTGCCCAAGATTTACAACACACTGATGTCTGGTGGTTTGTGCATAGTTTCCATCCAGCCGTTGGCGTGTAGATATATGATTGAAATCAGAAGAAGCCGAGCTTTCGGTTGATGAATAAGAAGCACGATCTCTTCTGGATCTCCTTCGTCTTTCCTCGTTCAATTGGTTTGCGAGCTCCGTGTTGGCACGGAGCTGCTGACGGCTCTGAGTTTTCTCTTGCATTAGAGTCTAGAACTCTTCCCTAGTCACGGGGACTTGTGGATCTGGGCTTCGACATATGCTTGACCTGTTGTATTCAGTGGCATAGGACTCTGCCTATCCCTTCCTTCTTGATCTATAGAAGTGAAGCGGTCCTGGTGGTAACCATGGCGAGTGATGTAGCTCTTTCACAGATCTAGTGAAATCCGAATAGAATGGAAGTAACTAATGGATGACAGATCTGGATCTTCTCCTTAAATTTTAGCATTCCAACTACGGTAGTAGATCCAATGAGCAGGAGAAAAATAGGGTTTTCTCAGTGAAAGCACCAAAGTGTTTGTACCAAAATTGGGCACAACACTCTTCGAACATATTTGAAGAGATTAAAATGAATAATTATATGTAAAAAGAGGATAATCTAACAAACACGCCAATTCAAGAAAATAGAAATAGAAAAAGACATAGATTTATAGTGGTTCGGCGTTGTAGCCTACGTCCACTTTGAATGATTTGTTGTTTTATTGATGATTACTAATTGGTTACAACAAAGAATAACTCAAACACTCGAGTTACAATGGATCTCTGACAGAGTAACGGCATAATGGAGTCCAAAGTCCTTTTTCTGTTGGTATTGGAGTGCTATTTATAGGTGCAGTCTAGAAATATCTGGCTTAGATCTCGGAATACCCCTTCTCACACATGGGTGGGCCCACCAGATCGATCCAAGGTCATTTGGGATCGATCCCTGATCTATCCATGTACATTTCGTATCGATCAATATTTTCTCCTTTTGGGTTGAGATCGATCCGTGACATTCTTGAGGTGGTATGTAAGCTCCTGTGAAAATTCGGTAGCATTTGGACTTGTGGATTTCGAGTTATGATCGATCCAAGATTCACATTATAGGTAGCTGGACTGTGCATATCGATACATTCGTATCGATCAGTATTCGTATTGATATCTGTTCGTATCGATCGGCTATGACTCGATAACGTGGAGCGATTGTTTAGGGGAGATCCACATTTTATGCCGCATGACCATTTCCTTCACTTGACCATGCCTTCTTCGTATCGGTCTGGAGTAACTTCTTTCGTATCGATGTTTAGAGGCCGCCTTCGTATCAATGCTTCATGTTGCTTTCTTCGTACCGATCGATGGCTACTGCTCTTCGCATCGAGGGAGGGAGATCGATACGAAATGAATGGAGGGAGATTGATACAAAATTGACCTTTGTCGATGGATGATGGATACGAAGGGGAAGGAGTTTGATGGATACGAAGAGGGGTGGCATTTGATGGATACAAACCGATACCTCCTTCATTGATTTTGATCGATCCATATCTTGAGCATACGAACTTCGATTGACCTGAAATTTGGAATGTTGGCTTTCATAGCTTCACTTGTCGTATCTTGTTAATTGTAGCTCAATCCGGACTTAGGCCCAATTTTCCAATATCCATAGTAGATCCGTGAATAACCGATCTTTGAGTCGAATTGTCTTTGGTTTCCAGTCAAGTCCATGGTGGCCTTGCCAAAAGACGGGATAACAGCAGCTAGGGGTGTCGACTTTGTCGAAAGCAAACATTTAAAACTAAAGTGCAACCTATTCAAAACCATTCCTTTTAAATCCGTTGACTCAATCGAAAGCTAACTGAGTCGAAAGCCATTTAGTTGAAAGCAAGCAGGCGCAATTTAATTTAAAAACAAAGTGATGCTTCGACCCCTTCGGAACCCATGGTTTCGACCTCATACATTTCGCCTTCTATCCAATTCGCTACATACCAATCTCTTGATACCAGGCGCATTGGTTTCGATGGAGTTGAGGGCGCATGGACTTGGTCGAAAGCCAACCAAGGTGGAAGCGGGTGCCGAAAGCAATAAAACTGTTAAAAGCCTGAAATAAACAGTTATTTTCACCTAACCTGCTTTACGTGTAAAATTCTAATTGATTACCTCTTTTCTTTACCATTAAAAAAGTGCTGCACATTTAAGAACCAATTAATTAACTTAAATCTTTTGCAAAACGCCCCTTCTCCTTAATTAAATATATAAAACATTTAAGTTTCATACCTCTAACAATTTTATATATTCATCGAAACACTTAGGAAAATTCTATAATAATTCCAGAAAATCCTTTTCATTATGTTTTCTAACACATATAAATTTCGGACCCAAATAATTATTTATTGTGCCGTAAATAATTTATAACCCAATAAGTCATTTTCTTTACTAGAAAATTTATATAAAATTCACCATAATTCAAAAAATTATGAAAATGAAAACCCATCTCTAAAACATTATTTTCGATCTACATAAAAATTTGCAAGGCATTTGGATGTCATTTAATAGGGTTTTCATATAGAACATATCATAAAAACTAATATGAACATGTATAAATCATCAACAAATATATATAAACTTGCAATCATCCAAAACATGGAATTATCATGCAAAATCATTAAATCCGAAAAATATAAGAAAAATGAGATGTAGTAATCATTCACCTTAGCTTTGTGATCAAAGATATGAGATTTGATGTTGAACAAGTTGATTTACTTCTTCTTCTTGAAATCCTAGCATTTTCTTCTCTTGAGATTGAAAATGGTGGTCGGCCTTAGAATATTTTTGCTTGAGAAAAATGAAATGAACGTGTGTTTGAATTCCTAAGGGTTTAGGGTATAAGTTCTACCATTTTCCCATTTTGCCCTTCCTTATTTCCTAACACTTTTATTCATGTTATCTTGTTTTGTTGGGCGTGTTCTCACCCAGAAGACCTCGAGACCAAAAAGCCAGATGCATCCACCCAGGCTTACCTAAAATCATTCGGCATTGACGTTCTCCAGGGCCCATTCGGCAGGAATTCATTCGGTATCCATGCCTAATAGAAACCCATCCGGCATTCTCATCCCGCCATGTCCATTCGGCAGACTCCATAACCGGACCAACCTTCCTACCTCCATAACCGGACCAACCATATTCGAGACTGCCGAACCAACCATATTCGAGACTGCCGAACCAACCATATTCGAGACTGCCGAACCAACCCTATTCAAGACTGCCGAACCAACCCTCTTTCGAGACCGCCGAACCAACCTCCTTCAGACAATGCCGAACCAACCTTCCTACCACCGGACCAAACGCTACCGGACCAAGACGTGCCAGGCCAGATCACGTCAGCCCAGGCCCACCAGCAGCTATATACATCCAAGACCCCTGCTCCCAACCTCACTCTATAAATAGAGGGGCAGGGGTACAACAATGGTGACAGGTTTGAGAGCTCAAGCACGGAGAGAACTTTCAGACAACTTTCTTTTACTTGTATCAAAGCTTTGTACTTGTAATCAAAACAAGAGAAGAGAAATAACATATAAAGTGGACGTAGGCACATTCTGGCTGAACCACTATAAATCTGCGTGTCTTTTTACAGTTTAGCCCCTGCTTTTCATATATTTGCATAAATCACCCAAATCACTAAGAACGACATAAGATCTATTAAATCATACAACTTTGAGGTGTTTGTCCATTTTTTGTGCAAACATTTTTGGTGCTTTCACTGAGAACTAGAAGCTCGAAGCTTCAGCTTCATCTACTTAACAAGTTTTCCTAACAGCATCGTCCGCCACTTGGAAAACATGCCTCCCAAACAGAGAAAAGATGTTAACAAAGGAAAAAACATCGCATCCAGCAGTCTTCCAGATCCAGCTGTCACGAATCAAGTAAATCGTCCTCCTCCAGCAACGGTAACAAATGAAGGACAGGTTAACCCAACCACTCCTGCCATAGAACAGCCTGCACCAATTACTAGGGCAGATTTGGACAGAGTTGTTGTTGAAGTAACTAACCGCTTCACGTCCCAGCAGGAAGCCTTGGTGGACCATCTCATGTCACGCTTGAGGGACGCTGAAGAATCCAACCGCAACACTGAATCATGGGGCGAGTCCCAGTCTGGAGGATCTCAGAGACAGCAAAGATCTTCCTTCTTCGAAGGAGCTAACGGCAGAAGTAGCCGTGGTAGGAGCCGAGACCGAGCACAGGCCGAAGTTAAGCCTGAGGAAACGTTTGGTACCGAACCCAACGGGGAAGGTACCCGGCGAAGGTCAACTGTAGCTGAGCCTGTCATGCTGCCTAACCACAGAAACGCCAACGAACGGGGCCGAGCTAGAGTTCAGCCCGAAGTTGGACCCGAGGAAGTGCTTAGATCAGAACCCAACAGGGGAAGATCAAGGCAAGGGCCAACTATAGCTGACCCAAGCATGCTCCCAGAAGATCAAAGGCAGCCACTGGAAAATATGAGGAATGATAGACGATACCATCCCTACAGGTCATCTGGACGGAATCAATCCCACAGAACAGAACCAAACTCATTTCTATCTGCTCCAAGTGCTGAGGAGAGGATGGCACGCTTATTCAGAGAATGTGTCCAACGAGAGCAAAGAGATCGAGGGATAGGCGCTAGGGTAACCAGTCCTTTCGCCCGCAATATCGAAATTGCTATCACCCCCCGAGAATGGAAGATGCCAACAATGGAACCCTACAAAGGAACCTCCGATCCCGTTGTACACTTACAGAGGTACACGCAGCATATGCTCATGAGTGGAGCAACAGAGGGAGTACTGTGCAAATGCTTTCCGCTCTTCTTAGCAGATCTTGCTACCTCCTGGTTCTGTCATCTGCCCCAAGGATCCATCAGCTCATGGGAAATGTTGAAAGAAAATTTTATCAGTCAGTTCCGCATTCATGTGGAGCAACCTAAGGACCCTTATTCCTTATCCAGCGTCAAACAGAAACCTGGAGAAAAGCTGCAGCAATACCTAACCAGATTCAACGCCGCAGCAGCCGCAGTTCAAGATGCCGATGAGAAGCTTATCCTAATGGCCCTCTGCAGTGGGGTGCATCCGGACACTAAATTTGCTAGAAGATTGACAAAAGAAAAACCAGCTACTTTGCCCGATTTCTTCCATGAGGCCGGGAAATACATGAGGCTTGAGGATGCTGCCATTGAGGGGCAGTCAGGACAGCAAAGTAAGACGACCTATGGCAACGCCCCTGCTGTGGCGAGGGACGTCCGAAGAAATGATTCCAGAGACAATGCTGGGGGCAAGAAGGTAGAAAAGTGCCTATATCGGCCAGGACCAAGATTCGACACTTACACCCCTTTGAACGAGACCGTCGAAAATATCTTCCTTGCCACCCAAGGCGAAGATAGATACAAACGCCCACCATACAAGAAGGAATCAGATAACGCACAGAAGTCTGGAAAATTCTGCCGCTTCCACGAATCTCACGGACATGATACCAACGAATGCCATCATCTTCGAGATCTGATTGAGGAACACATCAGAAGGAAGAAACTGGAACGTTATGTAAAAAGTCAAGACAGGACTCCAGCTCCTGCCAATGAAAACCCAAGGCTACCCTCACCAGGGACCGACAGAGGAAACCGCAACGCTAGCAGCCCTAGTCAAGAGAAGATAGTGGTCCATACCATCTCAGGAGGTCCGCACATCGCAGACAGAAGTTGGAGAGAGATGGAAAGATATGGGAAGTCGCTTAGAGACAATAAAGACTGTGTCAATACGGTTATAGAAGAGCGCCACCCAAAACGGAAAGAAAGTGATGACATCACATTCAGTAAGCGTGACCTGGAAGGAAGACAGTACCCTCACATGGATCCCATGGTTATCTCTGCCCGACTCGGTCCCGCCGAAGTTTACCGAATCCTGGTAGACACTGGAAGCTCTGTAAATATCTTGTTCAAACACGCATTCGACAAGATGAAGCTAGCAATGAAGGATGTATCTCCCTGCGATAAACCACTACACGGTTTCACTGGAGATGCGAAGATGCCCCTCGGGCAGCTGGACCTCTTTGTTGAGATTGGAAGCCATCCCCGCTCCTTTGTAAGGAAACAGACGTTTGTGCTGATAGAAAACCATTCGGCCTACAACGCCTTCTTAGGAAGACCAGCCTTGTCTGACTTCCAGATTGTCCTAGCCCCATGGTGCCTGAAAATGAAATTTCCAACGGACAATGGGGTAGGGGAAGTGGAAGGAGACCAGGATATTGCACGAGACTGCTATGTAACCGAACTTCGCAACAACCACATGAAAGATAAAGGGAAAGGTGTAGAGATTGCCCTCTGCACAAAAAGCCTTGAAGCATAGCAACTAAAGAAAGCCCCTCCTCTTCGATACACCAGCGACCCTTTCAATGAATTAGACCCTAGGGACAAAGAGGAGGAGGCCACCGCCGAGCCTGCAGAGGCTATGGAGTTTATATCTGTAGACAAGCACGACTCAAGTAGGCTACTGAAAATTGGGTCCCAGCTGAAAGCTGAATTGAAGGAACAACTCATTGATTTTCTCCGCCACAACTTGGATGTATTCGCTTGGTCACACGCTGACATGACCGGAATCTCCCCCGACATAGCATGCCACGTATTAAACATTGATCCTACCAAGGCGCCTGTAAAACAAAAAAAGAGAAGTATGGGGGCAGAGCGATCAGCAGCCCTCGATGAAGAAGTAAAGAATCTACTCGCCAATGACTTCATACGAGAAGCTGTTTACCCAGAATGGATCGCCAACCCGGTACTAGTAAAGAAGGCTAATGGGAAGTGGCGGACCTGCATTGACTTCTCCAACCTAAACGACTCCTGCCCAAAGGATTGCTTCCCGCTTCCCAGAATCGACCAACTTGTAGACAGCACAGCCGGGCACGAACTCCTATCTTTTATGGATGCATACTCAGGATATAACCAAATTCCTATGCATGCCCCCGACCAAGACCACACTAGTTTCATCACCGACCGGGGTTTATACTGCTACAAAGTGATGCCCTTCGGACTTAAAAATGCAGGAGCCACCTACCAGCGCCTCGTCAACAAGATGTATGCAGGGCTAATAGGACAAACTATGGAAGTATATGTAGACGACATGCTGGTGAAATCACGGAAAGCTAAAGATCACGTAAGCCACCTAGGCGAAATGTTCCAGATACCTCGACAGTATGGAATGAAGTTGAATCCACTAAAGTGCTCCTTCGGAGTGTCATCGGGAAAATTCTTAGGGTTCATCGTCCATGCCCGAGGGATTGAAGCAAACCCTGAACAAGTCCGAGCATTAAGGGACATCAAGATACCTTCCACCCGAAAGGAAATGCAAAGCCTAAATGGAAAAGTGGCCGCCCTAAGCCGATTCATCTCCAAAGCAACGGACAAGTGCGTCCCCTTTTTCGAAGCTCTAAAGAAAGATAAAGGAAAGTTCGAATGGACGGACGAATGCTTAACCGCTTTCCTTAACCTAATCGAACACCTCCAGAAACCACCGGTACTCTCGACCCCAAGCGAAGGCGAAGAATTATACCTATACCTTGCTGTGTCATCTCACGCTTTAAGCGCTGCCTTGGTAAGGGAAGACAACCGCACGCAGCGACCAGTTTACTTCGTCAACAAAAGGTTTACTGGGGCAGAAGTCAGATATCCTAAACTTGAGAAGCTAGCATACTGTTTACTTATCACATCACGGAAACTGCGTCACTACTTCCAATCCCATTCCATCAGAGTTCTGACCGATCAACCACTGAGGCAGGTACTCCATCGTCCCGACACTTCCGGACGACTACTTAAATGGTGTATTGAGCTGAGTCAATATGATATCACCTATCACCCTCGCACCGCCATCAAGGGACAAGCCATGGCCGATTTCATTGCAGAGTTCACTACCAACGAGGATAAGGAGCAACTGGAAATAACAGAAGATATCAAGTGGAATCTCTTTGTGGACGGTGCATCTAATGAACAAGGCTCGGGGGCAGGTGTGGTAATAATCACTCCCAGGGGAAATAAACTGCACTATGCTATAAGGTTGGAGTTCGCTGCCACCAACAACGATGCAGAATATGAAGCGGTGATAGCTGGACTAGAAATTGCCATAGAAATCGGAGCCAATTCTTTGTGTCTTCACAGCGATTCTCAGCTTATTGTTAATCAAATACTAGGAGAATTCCAAGCTCGAGAGGAACGACTCATAGCATATCTAAAGAAGACCAAGTTGCTTCTCAGCCGATTGGATCAGTACTTAGTCAAACACATCCCTCGGGAAGAGAACCAAGAGGCCGACGAATTGGCAAAGCAAGCGAGTATGAGAGACATCGCCATCTTCGAGGCAGTAACCATCTCAAAGCAAACGGTCCCAAGTTTTGAGCAAGTGAATCTGATAGCCGCAGCCGAAGAAGCAACTTGGATGACTCCCATCTGAAACTACCTACAAAGTGGCACACTACCCGACGGGCGTAATGAAGTCAAGAAAATCTTGAGGAAAGCGTCCCGCTATACAATACAAGAAGACATCCTCTATCGGCGCGGTTTCTCCAACCCATTATTAAGGTGTGTCGCCGGAAGGGAAGCCAAGGAAATCTTATCCAACATCCATCAGGGGAGCTGTGGAGATCACACCGGGGGGCAAACATTAGCAAAAAAGATACTCCGATACGGATATTTTTGGCCCACCCTAAGCAAGGACGCCTCAGATTTTGTCAAGAGATGTGACAGATGCCAAATATTTGCTAAGATTCCACGGCTACCAACAACTGAGATTACTCAAATGACCAGCCCGTGGCCCTTCGCAATATGGGGAATTGACTTAATCGGCGAACTACCGATGGGCCGAGGCGGGGCCAAATATGCTATAGTGGCAGTTGATTATTTCACCAAATGGGTGGAAGCAGAACCTCTGAATAAAGTATCTTCAGCAAAAGTTATTAACTTCTTGATCAAAAATGTTCTGTGCAGGTATGGAGTCCCACTCAAAATCATATCAGACAATGGACTTCAATTTGACAGCGAGGAATTCGCCAACTGGTGCCAAGAACACCGAATTCATAAGAGCTTCTCATCTGTAGCATATCCCCAGGCAAACGGACAAGTCGAAGCAGTCAACAAAATTCTGAAAACTCTAATAAAAAAGAAGCTCGAAAAATCAAAGGGCGCTTGGGTGGATGAACTCCCTACGGCACTATGGGCCTACGCACATCTTTCAGAACATCAACAGGGCACACTCCTTTCTCTTTGGCATACGGATCGGAGGCCATGCTCCCAGTTGAAACCATTGTGCCTTCCCACCGTAGGATCCACTATAGCCCAGAAGAGAATGAAGAGCTCCTCAACATGTCTTTGGACCTAGTCGAGGAGAGAAGGAATGATGCAGTCCTTAAAGCAGCAGCCCGCAAGCAAAAGGTGGCAGCACAATACAACTCCAAAGTCAAGCATCGTACCTTACGAGAAGGGGATCTTGTCCTCAAGTGAATCTTCCCTCGCCCCGGAGCACTAGACCCAATCTGGGATGGACCATATGTAATTCATAAAGATCTCCACAACGGAGCCTATATTTTGTCAACAGTGGACGGAGAGGTGTTCCAAAGGGCATGGAACATCCAACACCTCCGTCGATACTTTTCTTAACTTGTATTGCCCATATGAAGTGAATTAACAAAGAGAATCAGTGGACGTAGGCATTCTTCGTGCCGAACCACTTTAAAAAACCTTGTCTCTTTTTTAACTTGTTCCTTTGTATCTTGGCTGCTTGTTAACTTTATCCTTTTCTGTTGAACAAAATCCTGAGCATATAGCATTTCTATTCAAAGCACTCCACAACGCAACTTCATGTGGACAAGACCCAATAGGTACTATGCGAATCTATGCCCTCGCCAATGAGACACTTTTGCTCCAGCATCCCTCTGCTGCGGGTTAACTCATTGCTCGCGACGGCCCTTAAAGCCAACTGTAATGAGCCGATTATAAGCCACCGAGAAGGCCGACTATAGCCGAGGCAGCTCATTACGGCGTTAGGCTCGCCGGCAACTGTGAACCCACTATAAGCCCCAACATAAGGTGTGGCCAGCCAGGGGCAGTTCACAGTTGACGATCGGCACCCACGCTAGCCGGCCACAGTAAATCGAATAATACCCACGATTACGGGCCATAATGGCCCGGGTAGTTACTGTGCGCGATCTCGGCTCCGATGTGTCTTAAGTGCGGCTGTGGTAAAAAAGAATTAACTCCCCGCGGAGGCGTAAGATGGGTGACGAATGTCTCCAAGACCCACAGCTAGGGAAAGTGACTACAAAACCCGTTTGCCACGAACTTAAGCACATCGAAGGCCTTCCGTGATTGGAAGTTTTACCTTTTTACGTATTTCAATTTTACTTAAAAAGCTTTTTTCCTATCCCCTATAACAATCCCTAAAGTACATGATACAGAGTAGGAGATACTCGCCAATGGGTGTAGGGACTCACAGTGGCAGGACATTCGACTACATTCCATGCTCGGTCCTACAAGATATTCAAGACTGCCATCTACGATTAAAACATGAAAGGCGGTATTTTCTTCTTTTGTGTACAAATACATGACTATAATTTGTTCACACCACACGCTAATATTGCAAGTCATGAAATTATGGTTTAGAACCAGAGTCTAACATCAAACACAATTTAATTACAAGAATATACATAGCTACATTTCTCATACAACATGTCGAAATAGCAACAAATATTCAAGAAACGACAAAATCAGCTTAACTTAAAAAATTGCACGTCAAGAATAATGTTGATTATTACAAGTAGCAAGAATTACAACTTAGAAGTTACTCTACTGTCTTAAGACTAACGTATACAACCATGTCAAGTCTACAAAAAGAATTTTCCAGGTTTAATCAGGGAGCCGATTGCGTCGGAGTCTTGTCCTTGCTCTGTCGCCCACCTGTCCGGTCATAAAAAGAATTCATTAGCGATAAGTAACCAAGTTAACGGAAAGACTAGAAAGGAAGACTTACCAGCACCTGCTTCTTGACCATCCTGGTCGTCATCCTCTACCTGCACACCTGCCTCCTCAGCAGCAAGCAGCCGCATACCCTCCTTTACCGCCACTTTCTCCTCCTTGGTAAACTGGGCAGTGACCACATCCATACTGAAGACCGCTCCACCCTCTTTATCTGCATCAGCCTTAGCCTCCTCCAGAGCCCGGAGATAAATCTTAGCCATGACCCTGGGATAATCGTCCATCTAGGACAGGTTGCCCTGCTTCCAAGTACGGAAATACATATCCTGGAGCATTTCGTCCATCATCCCCTCATTCTCCTCAAACTCCCTCATCCGGGCCTCGGAAGCCGACAACCTCCCAACGGCGGCATCTCTCTCCGATCGGTATCTCGAGTAGTCAACCAGAAGGGATCCCCGCATTGCCTCCATCTCCTCCCTCAACTTGGCTTGAGCAAGCTCTGCAGCCTCAAGTTTCTCGGACAATTCCTCCACCTGCTCGAGATCCGCTTTCCGAACCTCGTCCACCGTGGCAATAGCCATGTCAATCCGTTCTTTGCAAGTAGCTTCCATTTTCCGCAATTCGGCCCGACTGGCCTCTTCCATGGTCTTCCTTAGTCGCCCAGTAGCAGCCTCATGCTGAGAAATCTGAATAGCCTGATCCGCAAGCTGTTTGGCCTGATCCGAAACCACCAATCGAAGTCGGATATTGGCGCTCCCAATCTCCTCTCCGGCCTTAACCAGCCGAGCATGATGCCCCATCAGCTTCTTGGTCTCCTCTGCCACCCGATCAATATTAGCCTTGGCCTCGTCTCCCATAGTGACTATACGAGTAGTGAGTAAATCGAGATCTAAGGACTTGGCTTCATCAAGTACTCGTACCATGGGGTTACGGGGGAGAAGGTGTTCACCCGTGACTTCGTCAAAAGTAATATCATGAGAGCTTGGATCCAGATCAGGATGACCCGCAAATGGATTACGAGCCAAGTCGGGACGGTCGATATGAATAACAGAAGGGTTTCCGGACGGGTGCGGAGAAGGTGCAAACTCGCTACCCTCCTCAGTGATATCATGAAGAGGCTGAGCCGGAGGCTGAGGACCGGGCGAAGTTTCGGATAAAGGATGACTCCTCTTCCTCTGCTGAATACCCTCTTCGATGACCCCAAGAAGAGGACGGTAGCCGACTACATCCCCGGAGCGTTGGGTCGAGGGCTTCGGCCTAGCAGAAGTTTTGGAAAGCTTATATTGCTTAAGCCTGTGTCGAAGGTCTGAGGTTTTGGACGTCTTGCCTGTTCCTGATATAAAGAACAAGTGTCACAAACTTACATCACTATATGATTCGAGAAACGCGGTAAATTACAAGTTAAAAAAGGAAAAGAAACACAGCTGTGGTTGTACAAACCCTGGGGAGGAGTGGGATACTGCAATAGGTCCTGGATTTCACTCCAGGACGGGAGCGGGTCATAAAATATTCCTAAGTCCCTATCATTAATGAAGCATGCAGGAGTCAAGAGTTCACCTTGAGTCGTCGGAGCCACCTTGGCTGGAATGGTCGGAGAAGACTCACTTGCACCAGTCCCGGCTTTGTCCGCCTTCCCGGTCTTCTCTACCAAAGCCGGATCCTCATCCAACCCCTCGAAAGCCCGGTGGAACGCATCATCCGTCCACTCCTGAATCTCGCCCGCTTGCCCAGGAAGCAAGGCCCCGATACCATCGCCACCTTTGTCACCATCCCGACCATCTCCACCCTCGCCTCTTTCCTCCTCTATGTCTTCCTCCTCCCGGGTAAGTGGACAATTGCTGGGGGAGGGACCGTCCGACTTCTTGAGTTTCTTACCTCCGACAGCTGGAGGTTTTGTGAAAGGTTTCCTCTTGCTACTCCCTGCCGTAACACCTTCCTTGGTCTGAGCAGCCGCCCTCTCCTCCGCCGTTTCCCTCAGCTTAACTACAGACTGCTGCGGAAGGATTAAGTTATATTCCAGAAGAATCGCATTTCTGATCAAGAAGGCAGATGATCTATATTTCCCAAGAATGGCTTCTATCTCAGCCGCTGTCTGAACCAGGCGGTCAGTCTCCACAACCGGAAAGCCACCTGTCGCTAGCAAAAATGAGAAAGTATGAGAAGAAGCATCGCAATCGGAATAGAAATTATAAGTAAAAGCATCAACTTACATCCAGAGGTAAAGCGCCGGATTGAAACGGAGTCGTCCCTAACAAAGAACCACTCTTTCTTGAACATGCTGAATTTAGAGTACAGGTCCAAGACCGGTTTGAAGGTCACGGCTGACTCCAAGCTAATGTATGGGGACCCCTTCTTATAGCCCCTCAAATTATACAAGTACCGAATCTCCCGGTTGGAAGGAGCACGACCATACTTCCTTTGGAAAATGACGAAGAGGCTCACCAGGATAGCATAGGAGTTGGGTTGAAGCTGGAATGGGGCCACCTTGAGATATGTAAGGAAGCTGACTACCCAAGCATTAAGAGGCGGAATGGCACCACACATGCAGTGGTATCTGCTGTAAGCAAAGTACCCCTCAGGGGGGTCATATGGCATAACATCTCTCCCTGGCAACAGCATTCGCGCCCTATCAATTCCAAAAGAACGAGAGATGGCATCTAGCTGCTCCTCCTTAAGGGAACTAGGAAAACAGTCGGGCGGGGAGTTCAGAATTTCCTGAGGGCCGTACCCGTCCACTAATGATCTCGGGGTTGGTCCGTGACGTTCGGGATTCGGCTGAGCTGGGGGCACGGCAGAGGAACCTCCTTCGCCCCCGGATTTCTTTTTGTCTGATCGAGTTTCTGCCTTTCGAGACATTTATCTGCAACATCGAAAAAACATGTTGTTAAAATGGGGGATATAAACAAGCGAGTCTATGTAAAATCCATCCAACGCAAAAGTCCGTCTAGTAAAACAAGGTTCATTCGGTACTCCCGATACCGGAGTTTCGTTCGGTATTCGAGTAAGAGGTTCATTCGGCACTCTGTTGAGCCAAGCTTCGTTCGTCATATTCCATTCGGTAAAACTGAAGAAAACTCATTCGGCAGAATATTCACTCACCTGATTCGGAAAAAATATTTGATTCGGCTACCAGATTTGATTCGGCTACTAGATTTGATTCGGCTACCACGTTTTGATTCGGCGAGAGTAAGAGTCTGATCCGGCAAAGACAAGTGTTTAGTACGGCAGGTAAGAAATAGCCAAGGCATACGGTCCCTACTTATAGACAAAAGGACACGACCGGACCATCTGGTTCGGTATCCAATGGCCAAATGAAAGTATCAAACAAAGCACGCCATATTCGAGAATATGCCCCGCTTTGGGGGGCAAATGTTGGGCGTGTTCTCACCCAGAAGACCTCGAGACCAAAAAGCCAGATGCATCCACCCAGGCTTACCTAAAATCATTCGGCATTGACGTTCTCCAGGGCCCATTCGGCAGGAATTCATTCGGTATCCATGCCTAATAGAAACCCATCCGACATTCTCATCCCGCCATGTCCATTCGGCAGACTCCATAACCGGACCAACCTTCCTACCTCCATAACCGGACCAACCATATTCGAGACTGCCGAACCAACCATATTCGAGACTGCCGAACCAACCATATTCGAGACTGCCGAACCAACCCTATTCAAGACTGCCGAACCAACCCTCTTTCGAGACCGCCGAACCAACCTCCTTCAGACAATGCCGAACCAACCTTCCTACCACCGGACCAAACGCTACCGGACCAAGACGTGTCAGGCCAGATCACGTCAGCCCAGGCCCACCAGCAGCTATATACATCCAAGACCCCTGCTCCCAACCTCACTCTATAAATAGAGGGGCAGGGGTACAACAATGGGGACAGGTTTGAGAGCTCAAGCACGGAGAGAACTTTCAGACAACTTTCTTTTACTTGTATCAAAGCTTTGTACTTGTAATCAAAACAAGAGAAGAGAAATAACATATAAAGTGGACGTAGGCACATTCTGGCTGAACCAATATAAATCTGCGTGTCTTTTTACAGTTTAGCCCCTGCTTTTCATATATTTGCATAAATCACCCAAATCACTAAGAACGACATAAGATCTATTAAATCATACAACTTTGAGGTGTTTGTCCATTTTTTGTGCAAGCATGTTTTGATTTACATTTAACATGGCACGACTACCCTTGGTTAAACCAAATCTCAATCTATTAATAATCTTACATTATTTTATTTTATTTAGCTAACTAAATATTCTAAATAGTGTTACTAAAAATATGGGGTGTTACATAATTGCATCAAGCTTAAGAGGAATTCCAATAGCACTCGAGATTCCATAAGCTTCGTCATCCCAATGCTCTAGTTTTAGATTAAATAATCTAATCCAAATAGGAATTGGTGTTATATTATCTGTAAATATTTCCATTCCTAGTTTCCATTATTGCATAATGATGTAGTGAGATTGGAATGTATAAGGTCCATTATCAATGATATTTTCATAATCAGTAGCATTCGAAAACTGAATCATGTAATTATCTGATTATAGTTGTAACTTGTAAGGATTTTTAGGTTTCCATATCTTATTGATGTAGTTCTTAAACTGAAAATTTGTAGGAGTTGGACCAAATAACTTACAAATTAATGTGCACCAGGAATCATCACAAAATCATCTTCATTATCATACTTTCTAATTTTTAAACCGAGTTCGAATGGTTCTTTATTTGATTTAATGTTGTCTGCCCAGGTTGGATTTGTTGATTCTGATGTGGCTGTTGATGATCTAGGTTGTTCTGGTGGTTTGGCTAGTATCTCTAACATAGTAGTTTCAGATCCAATTTTCTCCCTATCTAATATTACTACTTCCTCCATTTTCTCTAAGTTATATATATATGTGTGTGTATGTGTTTATGTGTATATATATATATCATACGTACATACATACATATATATATATATATGAAGCCGTTTGGAAATTTTTTGAAAAACCTTTCCAAAATATACAAGTACATTCTCTCAATACGTACATAATCCCTAAGAAACCCTAAACCTAAGCTTTGATACCAAAAGTAACAACCCACACATCCAGACACACTACAACCAAAGCCTAGGGTGACTTTTGGTCTTGCATCGTGCAAAGAAATACGAGTTATCTGTTCTTATAACATTACAGAGACTACGATGATACCTAAAACATTCTACACTTTCAGATCTCACAGCAAAAGGAATTAAAATATAAGTACTAAAAATTAACATTTCAGAAAAATAGTCACCAAAAGTAGTTAGTTCATATATAATGTTTTCAAAGTACAATATAAAATTTGATAGACATTTGATACAATAATTAGCTACATGAGGAACAACGAAGAATAGTGGAACTCCAGTGCTTAGCTTCGTTCTCCATGTATCATGCTAAATCAACTACTACCATGTCCTCTTATGGTGGGTGGAATGAATGGAAACGAGTGGGTTACAAAAAAATTCCGGTGAATGAGTTACATCATTATATATGGTGATCACATGCATTTAACTTTATTAATCTATGTGACCTAGGGTATTCTACTATGTTTGTTAACTATTTACTAATGTAGTTTCATTTACATAGGGGGTATATTTCTAAACACACATACACCAACGTCTTGCGAAAGCTTATGCTTAGGATCGAATAACTAATCGAATCCTCAAAATAACTATGGATCGGCTAATAGCTACTAGAACTATTCCAACATAGGATCACCTATAATATCAACCTTAGACTACATTCCCAAATTATGACTACACGTATCGTATTTACACACTGAGGGGGAGCCTGCAATGCCGACTCATGCCAAAGACGTCTCAAGGCCGCTGCATCCATGTCCATCCCTCAGTGATAACAAAAGCCTCTTATCGCAGCCGCGGAGATCCATCAACTATTGGAACTAGGCCAGTCCGCAATGAAAGTTATGGGTGAGTTTCAAAAAGACTTCCCTTATTGGATCTTTATTGGGCCTATAAAGTCTACTTTATTTAGAAAATTTCAAAATATTATTTAAATGAGATGTTTTATTTTATTTAAACTTATAAATTATATAGTTATATTTAATTTATGTCCTGATATATGTATAAATATATATAGACACACACACACATGTATCAAATATATATATATATATATATAGATCTGTGTGTGTGTCTACATGTGTAACATATCAATCCGTGCAAGGTATAACATGCCCCTGTATAGATGTTGAGATTTACATCGCAACGGACACATTAACTCATCCAATATGCAATTATAAGTTGTCCAAATATATGTATGTATACATATACTATTAATTGTATATAAATATTACATACATACATACATACATACATATATATATATATATAAATACACATATATAAAATTATTTAAATAAAACTTAATACATACATACACACACACACATATACATATGTACGTATGTATTAAGTTTTATTTAAATAATTTTATATAAGTGTATTTATATATATGTATATATAATCATATGAATAAATATTATTATTTTCCTTGCCAAAAAAATATTAATATTATATATATATATATATATATTATGTAAAATATTTATATAAATAAATTATTTATAAATATTAAAATAATTTTTTATTAAAAATATGAGTAATACATAAACATACATATACTTTTTTTAATATATATATTTACTTAATATATATACAAGTATATTCATAACAAAATACACACATATATACATATATATATATACAAATATTTTTTGAGAAATATGAAATACCAAGTCTCATGCACAGCTCGGCAAATAATTTATTATTAATTTTCTAATTCTAAAATATATTTTAATTAAATATTCATTTAAAAATTAATAAAAAATTTAATTTTGAAACTTTATTTCAAATTTTAAATTTCTAGTAAATCCTAAAGGAAATTTTGTGGTTTGAAATTTTTTTTCACGTCTTTTTTGCTTTAAACTAGTTATAAAATGATTTATTTATTTTCGGCCGAATTAAACAATTACTTTTCAAAAATAAAAATTGTTTTTCACTTTTTTATCCACGAGCTTGTCTGATGTTGAAATAATTTTATAAAATTAAAAATTAATTTTTATAAAATATTTGAATTAATATAAATTATTTATGTAGTAAATTAATTTAAATAATATTGAATAATAATAAATATTTATGCAAAATTATTTTTTATTGCTATAATAATTTTTATATATAATTATACGATAATTTTTAACCATAGTATGACATTGTAATTAATTATAATTTATATATATGTAATTAAATAATATATATTAATTTAATAAAAATATAAAATTATATTAATTTTTATATATGGCTGTACTGACCACACATATATATATATATGATAAAAAAATAATTTTATTTTAAAACATAAATATATACATGCATATAACTAAACTACTTTGTGCAACATTACTTGCATATCAAAATCCTCACCTAACTAACAATATAATATATATACATATATAACAAAACATTATACATAAATTTTTTAACTGTAATATGATAAAATCATACCTTAATCCCAAAGCCTAGAAGTATAGCTTGAAAAGATAGATTCTCCCGTTGGAAACTCTTTATGATTCAACAGATTGTTAGTCCTTGAACCGTTGATCTTCAACTGCCGAATAACAATCGATTTGATTTGATTGCACTTGAGAAATTAGGAAGATGGAAGAGAGGAATTCGGCCAGCAACAGATCAGGTTGGAGGCTTCCAAAATCCCTCTAAAGGTTGAGGATGGAGATGTTTATATTGTAACAACTCACCTCTATGTCCATATTAACAAAGATTGTTATTGAGAAATATTATCAAGTAATACGGAGAATGAGGCGATGTGGGTGAAGCACGTGTGAATATTCCCTTGGGCTAACATTGAATATGTCTCATAATATAAAATCACTCACCTCGACTTAAACAGTCTCAGTACAAAGCAATAAACACGTGTGGTGCCCGAGGACAGAACAATGCACAATATAAAATAAACCACAGAGAACACAGAGTCATCATCACAGCGATAGAAATATAATACATCATATAAGTCTGAATGGGATATAAAAGGTCAATTATCCACTAAATCTTAATTATAGACAAGATAAATGCAATACATCTAATCCAATATCATATACATACACGAGTCCCAATACAAAATATACAATACATCTAGTAATATAGCTTCCAAATAAGCCCAATAAGTCATCTGGTCACATTATCCCTAACCCTGATATGTCTCGGACTAACCCGAGCATTATGTAAATAATAAACAGGTTAGACTATGTCTATATATTTAATAGTGAGAATATAAGCGATATCTTAAGGAATAATATACTCAGCATAATAAGAATCCAATCATCAGAGGAATAATCAAACATCCACAACGCATCGTACAACATCTACAACACATCAAATATTCATCAAGCATTGAAACATCCATCAAACATCAAAACATCCATCATGCACATCATACATCACACATTGCACGCTTCACATGCATCACACATCACATATAGCACAACTAAAATATCAATTCATTTATATTTAATTAGCTGTATTAGATTTATTCATTTTATTATTCATTATTAATTTAGTTACTACTACTACTATATATGTGCTGTTATTATTGCTACTGCCAGAAGTTGAGCCTACACCTGAGCCTCGATGCTTCTCAGGTGCAGAGGTAGACCCAACTCGTAATATTTTGTTGAGAGTCCTCACTAGTCTTTAGTTGCACAATACATCACACGTCGCTTCCTCGCTTCCATCGTCAGCCTCCTTGCTCATTCTGAATTCGTCCCATTGCCTATGAGGCAGGTTATGACCATGCCACGAGGGGGCCATGTCACTGCAAACATTAAGGAGAGACCCCATGGTTGGTCAAGCTAGGATGAGGCTAGCAAAATTACTTCTGGCCACCAAATCCTCGTCGGGATTTTGTACTCATCTCTACACTCAAAAGCAGAGATAATCAGATTCCCGCTTTAAATTAAAATAAGTAATAATATAATTTACCTCACTCGTCAAGTCAGAAATCCAAATAATATCAATTAGTATGGGTGTATAATATAGAATAATACACTGACATCCAAATATCAAATACTTTATCCTCGATGAATTATTTGACATTATACATGTGTTGAATAAATAAATACACCCCACATGGACATCCCACAATGTGCGGTGAAATATAATTATATACACAACACCTTCAATTAATCAACATTAAACAAAATTCTGCCTCACTTATTAAAATCACTATCGCTTAATTTGTTTTTCTATTCATTATTCTTCATTTTTATTACTTAGTAATTCAACACAATGGGTAATTGTAACTTCTCGTTCGTATCAAACAATTAACAATCATCCATGCATACATTAATATTTTATTTAATTATTATTTAACGAGATAAAGGGTTTTTATTTCAATATGTTTCACTTCATTTTTGTTCCCTCTTTATTATAAAATACTTAACTTATATTTAGTCACAAATCATCTCTCTTATTTATTTCCTCTTTTAAAATAATAATTATTGATTCTCTCATCTAATTTCAAAATCTATATTTCAACAATTCATTTGGTTTTGAATAATCCTTTATTCAAACTAATTAATAAATTATATAAACTCAAGAATTACTTTCACTTCTAGTTACCACTTAACGTTATTAAAATAATTCAAATCAAAAGAGTATTCTCGTTTGATAAATATTTTCGAACTCAAATTTATAATTTTAAAATTCATCTTTTAAATTCCTTGTTTATTTTCAAACTTCTTTAAAATAGTATTATTGACAAATAATTCATCAATCTATAATTCTACTTCGTATAATTTATTCCCAAAATACTTTGACAGTTAGACTCAAATATATATAAAATTTTTCCACATTTCACTTCTCATTATAAAAAAAATGCAGATTTTCTCTCAATAAATAAAATAATTTACACTCATTTTGTAATACTTCATGATATCATTTCATTTAGATTCAAATTGTTCGTAATTACAAAAATATAGATTTCAAACTTCATTAGATAAATATCCTTCCTTTATTTTTATAATTAATGAAATTTAAATATAAATATATAAACTTCATTTGTATTATTCCAAAACTCATCATTTCAAAATAATTTTTAATTAAAAATATCTTCAAAATTATTCAATTTATAAATATTTTTTCAAAATCATTCTTATTTCAAATTTACCATTAATACAATAATCTCAATATTAAATGAAAACATCTTTCTAGTATTCATTATTTACCTCTAAAATAAATTTATTTGTTTCCAATTTACATTATTTAATTCATTTATTTTTCTTTTTCAAACAATTTCCAATATCATTCGATTATTTGTAACCATCTAATTACTACCCAAACAATACCAATATACAATCAAACATCAATCATCACAACATCAAATAATTCATAATTCACAACATAATTCCATCCAATTTAAACAAGGTCGATAATCAATCATCAACAAACAACTAATTCCATCCAATCAATCAACCGGCTAATTAACCAAGAAATTCAAGTAAATTAATAGGGTATTATGCATCAATAAAAAAAGAAATAGACATGGTTGTGAGTGAGATAAAATCATCGAAAATTCCAAGTTAAGTCATTTGTTGTCTGAAACTACATCGCTGCCTAACGCGCTTATCACCTACTTCGCTACTGCCCAACCCGCCTTCCGACCACTTATATCGCCTATGACAAATCGCTACTCCCCATCAGTCAACATTATCAGCTAGCACCTGACGCCAATGCCCGTTGCCAAGCTCTAATTGCTACTGTTGTACCCATGCAACCTCCAAGTCACAACCTTCCTATGTCGCTAGCCTTTACCTCGTCACGACTATGTCTCCTAAAATCAAACGCCAAATTCCTAGTCGCATGCACCTCATCCTCTAATTCGTTCACCTCCTCCAACCAAAACGCGAGATGTCAGCACCACTCCAGATCGTCGTGCCACCATCGCGAAGCCTTCCCCTTCACATCTCTCCTCTCTCGTGCTAACATTGATCAATGAATCCCCTCCATCTTCGTGTGCGAGCTCCAAGGTCGCGAGCGATTTCAATTTTGTCCCTTTTCTCTTTTTTTATACCAGTCACCATTTTCATTTTGTGAATTAACGCTTAATCCAATAAAAGAGAACGGTTTTTGGTAGTGTCAAGAAGGGGGTAGAGATCTCGAAAAGCACGGAGATAATTGAAGTGGGTTTTGGGCTTGATTGTTTTGGGCTTTATCTAGTGTTTGGTATCCACTTAATTCAATTCAATTTTAATTAATTTGCATTGCATTTAAATTTAAAATTTAACCCTCAAAATAAAATTCAATCTACTTTAAATTGATTTTCTTCTCATTCTACAAACTGACAATTTTAATCAATTCAACGCTCGCTTATTTTATTTAATAATATATCTTACTATTACAAAATAAATTTAATTTTCATCAACTCTAAACATATTTAAAATTATTTACACTTCAAAATATTTAATACGGATCAAAACATCTTATTTGATTTCAACGAATATACAAAATAGAGTTTATTACTTTAATTCAATTTATCACAATAAAACTTTTATTGAATAGAATGTAATTAGCCAAAAATGTATTTTCAATTTATAAATCATCACAAATCAAATTATTAACATCATAAGTCAAACTCAATCATGTTTATTTTAATGAAATTAATAAATTTATACGGCGTAGAAAGTAGGGTTGTTATAGACATCCCTCTTAAGAAAATTGCGTCCTCGCAATTTCTTATAAGGAACTTGACAAATACAACTCACACCCTGACTTTACTCATAATTAACACTCTTTTAACAAGCTCAACTTCTCAATTCTCTATGTGGCTCTCAAAACTTCAACTTCTTTTATCATATGTTATGATTTAAAATAGATTCAATTTATGACTTTCTATTCTTCGCATACGATAAAATTTTATGAAAATTTTCAAAGTGCCAGATTTTTTGAAATTTTTTGGTAGGGTCTTTATAACGAACCAGAATTTTGAACACTTCGTATTTAAATATATAAATTATTTTAATATTTGAATCCAAGATTTAATGTGATTAAATATGATTTTATAACCTTATTTAACTTTTTTAATTAATAAATAATGTTAGAAAAATTATTTTGGAAATGTGTTTACAAAAATATTGTAACGACCTGAAATTTTCAACCATTATCATCCATATATGTAGGAATTGAATTGCTCAAAATATCAGATTATTATTTTATATTTGGCAAAACTCAGCATATACAGTAAATAAACAAATCGCAGAATCATAGACACAGAGTTATACAACAATAAGCAGCGGAAATAAAGAATAATAGTTCATGAAGCTACTATATATATACAAACCAGAGTTAAACAAGATACAACGGAAGTCTCGAATACAAAGAAGTCTCACTATACAATAGTTAAATAACAACATCTGAATACATCACTGAAGTCAACTGAATCATCGAAAGCTGAATAGATATAGCTGGATCTCCAATCGAAGTTCCAACTCCAAAGGTGAGTCTCGAAAGCTGTTCCACTCAGTCTAACCCGAGCGTAAAGCAAACACAAAACACTCGAGTCAGAATTAACATTCTTATATCAATAAACCTAACTCAACTGAAATATCAACTGAAATACAAGTAACTCAAAGGATGTTTGGGATAACCATCCTCTAAGGATCCGTTAAACTATCTACTATGTAGTAATATACGCTATTATAATAATGTCTAAAGTAAAGTAAACTATTAAAATAGCGTTAATGCATAACCCATATCCCCCTTAACACATTTTATATATTCCCATAGTCTATACAGTACCGTAATCTCCGCCGTACTGGGCGTCGTCATATGGCACTCCATAGGTATGGTACAAAACAAACTCGTAGTAAAGCTCGCTATGGTAGGTGACACGGCACAACGAGGCAATGCCAGGGTAGATATACCAATTATGCATCCAGACTGGTGGTAACGCATAGCAGCCACTACCACCCACCTCGAGCCACACTCCCAAAAATCCGAGGGGTGCACCCAATCAGTCACAAAGTCATAGAATGGTATCGAAGGAGTGTGTCCGATTAGAGGTGCTACCTCATTGGCTCGAGAATCGCTCCTGTTTTAGCCACCTTATGCCAACTCATAGGAGTAGGGTCCACATATATACCTTAAGAACGTCGCCACCATCCTACTTCATTCTGGAATCTCCACCGTGTACACAGTTGTTAAAGTGGTTTTCGGTATTGGCAAAGAGTATGACAATATCCGATCCCGGTCTCTTTAACAACCAAACGTTATTATAACACCGTGGTCATTTCATTTCAAATCGTGTTTCAAAACCAAAATATCATATCCATTTCAAAACCATATTAATACGATGTCATTATCCATTTCCAAAATCATAATACTTTCCAAAATTATAACACTTCTGAAACCAAAACACTTTGAAATCATAATATTTTGGAAACCTTAACTTTGAAATTATAACTTCCACCCTTAAACAGTTTAGATATTAATAATAGTATATATAATAAAATAGTTTATAAAGTAAAATAGTTTATATAAAATAGTTATAAGTTAAAATAGTTATAATAAAATAATTTATATTGAGAATGATTTATATTAAAATAGTTTATATTAAAATAATTTATAAAGTAAAATAAAAAATAATTTTAAATATAGTTAAAAATAATTTATATAATAAAATAGTTTCCTCAGATTTCACAAATCGATTCAAATCAACTCGGATTCCAAAATTTAAATTTAATCCAATCTCAAATCCTCAAATTTCAATTCAATTTAGTTTCTCAATAAACCATTTCAAATTATCGATTTTCAAATACATATTTGAACCATAAAATAATCCATTCAAATTTCAATATATATCAAAGTCAATATATTCAACATTTCAAAACTAAATTCGATAATTTCATATATATATCAAATTCACTTTACTATTATTTAGTTTTGAAATATTTACTTAATCATTTCAATAACATCTAAATACAACTTCAATTTACAAATTTAAATAAATAAAATATCCCATTTAAATTTATATAAGTTCGAAATATTCATTTAAGTCACTTTTAATCAAATTCAAGTTATAAAACATATCTTTAAAATTTCAAATTTAAATAAACTTCATATCAAACTTATTTAAGTATAATTCTAGATAAATACAATTTCAAATAAATTTCAAATTTATCTTTCCACCCTGAATCATTATAAACTCTATATTTGCAAATATAAATTTATATAAATACTTAAACATATTATATATCAACTTTAATAAGTCTTTAAAATCAATATTTATTAAAACCATATATTTCTTTTCAAAACCATAGAAATCACTTTTCAAAATATTTTTATATAGACCAACGGTGTTTGTATATAATTTTCTACCCTATGGTCAAGTGATATGGATATTTATCATTTCAATTCGCAATTTAAATATATACAGGTATATATCTTTTCAACCCGCAATCCCAAATTCAGTTCAATGAAAATTGCTTGGGTTTACCATTTCAACCCATAACGATTTTCTCCTATTCTATAGATCGTTCGGGTATGTATCATTTCAACCCATAGTGATTATATACTAACAGGGAACTTGCAGAGTGATAACCGATATGATAATAATATAACAGGCATATATCATCAATATAAATAACAGATAATGGTGTCATATGTCACAGGTGAACTGATACATATAACAACATATATATAACAATGTAAATAACTAACAACATCATATTTCAATTGTCATTTCAATTGAAATCAAATTTAATAAATATAAGAACATTAATCGTGAGTGATTGCTCACCTTTCGAGGCTAGAGAGAATAGACAATGAAGTTGAGTTACGAATTACAAGCATGACTTCCAAAATAAAACTAGATTGGCACGAATCGACGAGCAAAGCTGATAACAGGAATCGATAAAACATATTGAATCCGTTTTGATATAAACTGAGAATACATTATTATACTATATATATATACATTTTATTTGCTTCAAAAGAAATAAATTTCAAAACACATATATTTAAACATATGTATTATATTAAAACTACAGTACATGAATTCACTTATTAATTTTTTTATAATATATGTATTCTATTATATGCACTACTGCTATAAGTACTAACTTTACAGAAACTTTACACATCAACCAACATATACACACACAACCCACTATAAAAATATATGGCCCCTTATAATTTAAAACAATATTAAATAAACCAAATACACAGGTTATATTTTACCTTATGATATAATGTATAAATATAAGTCAGGTCTCAAAACTACTCAGAAATACAACATACAACTTATATTAGATACTAAACAAATAACTTCAAATTTAGCATATGACTACACATATAAACATATATATTGTAAATATATTTCCTTTCAAGCCAAAAGTTATGAAACCCATACTTTATAAACTATATATCTATACTTACTAACAAATATATATAATACCCAAATTTATAATCAACTTGTTCATATAATAGTACTACCGAACTGATAGATTATAAACAAATACATGGAAAACATATATATATTACTCATATATAAACTAACTGTAACTTTTATAACTAAAATATGCAGACGTAATAGATGAAAAATTAACTCTTTATAACAAATCTATTTCTTTAAAAATATACGTACATATCATCATAACTTTAAAAACAAATCACTAATAAACTATACAGCCGAATAGATAAACTAATATATATTTTACAGACTATATCTACATATTACATTTAACTTAAAATCAAAATATATACTTTACTGTTAACAACAGAGATCTGGACCTATTATATATATATATATATATATATATAAATGCTTTAAACTTGGACTTATATATAGACTTCCCTTTCAACAGTACAACAGGAAAACAAACAGTGTATGCAGACTAAAAAATATATATAATATAACCCAAAATATTATATAAATTATATATACAAATAACACTATATATATAAGAGATCAAACAGCAATGAACATGAACAAAACCTATATGTATAATATTAGATACCTATAAGAAGAAAAGATAAAGCTCGGCTATTAAGACAAAGGAGGAAGACAAGCTGATCTCGGTGGCTAGAGGAGTGGCGGAGGGAAAACTCCTCCGGCAGCAAAGGTTGGATGGTTCGGCTATCAGGATTTCGTGAGGGGATAGCTGCCACGGAGAGGAGGGTGGTGCAGCTCGAAGGTTGATGAATCAGGGGCAACGGCGGAGCTTGACTGTGGGTGGCAGGGGCCAACGCAGGAGAAGGCACGGATGGTTGATAAGGTGTTTGTGTGGGAAGCCGGGCAAGGTGAAAGGTGGAGACGGTAGGGAAGGGTAAGACGTGGGAAAAGAAAGGGAAGAATGAAGAAGGGATTAGTGGATCTACATATTAAAGCTACATGAACCAAACTTAGAAAAGCTTAGAGAAAATAAACGATCCAAAGTAAGAAACGAAGAGACTGTCATAACAACACAACTAGTAAATAAATGTTGGAACCAGTAGGAATGACAAAAGTCTAATGCGTGAATTCAAGGAAAAATGAATGCTAGTGGCTGTAGGAATTAACACAGTGGATAACGAATGGACAAGAAATTCAAAAGGTTCAAAATGGTACAAATACGGTTAGCCGTTTAATAGATTGCACAGCACACCGGAATCCGAAATTGACAATTGAATATACTGCGGAGATCAGCACGACGAGACAATCAAAACGGTACATAGATATCTGCGATACGACCAACCTATCAAAAGTCGATATTCGGTACCAAAAATGCTGCTAATCTGTCGAAAAAAGATGGACGGAGCAATAGAAGTCCGAATTTTGAGAAACGAATATGACGTCTCACTCAGAAGATGATTTACAAATTTTCTATACAAAAATATTCAGGTTTGGAAAACATTTTATTATCATCGATTTTAACTGATATAAATTCAAATAAAATTACACAAGAAAATAAACTTTCAAATTATCCGATGAATATTTACCAGTTGCAATGTTTAAGAAGACGTATTCCAAATATCAAATTTATATTTCAAAATTTTATTGTTTAAAATTTCACAAAATTTCAGTTAAATATATTAATAAAACAAATAAAATTATTAAAATTTATGGGTCGTTACAAATATACACTTGGGATAAATACCGAAATGTGACCGGAAAACGTTTTGTTAAAAATCAACTTTTTATACAATACAAGTTGTGTGAACATATTGCAACTTGAATAGTTATCATGTGTAAACATATGATAATAATAAAACACATCCTTGTGTTAACTAAATAATTAATTAAAATAAGTTTGAATTAGTAAAAGCAAGTGAAATCATTTAGGACAAAAGGACCCTTAATTCACTCCTTGATTTAAGGAAATCATGCTTGTGCAAGAGCATGGTCTTACATGTAAACTTCATGGCTAAGGAGGGGTTTGTTCACATTCATCCAGTAAATCCTAACTCTATAAATACACATTCATACACCACTTCATTTTCACAAACAATCCACTTCTTCACTTCTCTCTTTTCTCCACTTTCAATGGCCTTAGGTCGTGCACTTTGGTATAGGAAAAATGGCCATTGCCCATGGGTAATAGGAGGGAAAAAGAGGAATTCGGTGTGCTAGGAGGAGGTGTTGTGGCCTAGGGCCATGAGCATCCATCGTGATGGAGGAAGGTGGAGAGGTGTATGTGCATTAGAGGAGGAAAGGAAGGGTTTTAGTAATACTAAGTTGAATTTAAAAATGTTGGAAGAAGTGTGGTTATAATGAATGTTGGTAGGAAGAGATTTGGTTCGAATAAAAGTGAGTTAATCTCACTTTGATTACCTAAAAATTGGTTGCAAGTTAATTTGAAATATTGCTTGATATTTGCTTGCTTAATCTCATGATAATTGTTGTTAAATAACATGTTAATATGCTTGCTCTATATTAATAATAAAAGACATTAACTACATAAAGTTAAATCCTTGATTATATACTTTAAAAAGTATATAAATTGTTAAAGTAGTTGCTTACTAAACCATTGAATTGTGATAAGTTCATTTAAACATTTAAAATGGATATATTGACGTGTATATATGTTGATACATGTTTAGTAGTAGTATGGTTGAAACTTGGAATCATATATGTGTATAGAATAACACGACACCAAATATTGGATTGAATACGGAATTGTCCGTATAGCAATAGTCGCTACAAACGCACTTTGAATCCCTTAAACTATAACTTGTGAAAATGGTAATTTAATAACATATCTTAATAACTTGTTTGGTTATTATTTACGCTTCTACAATTGTTTAGAAAAGCAAAGAATATGTTTTGTGTAACGGACCGCCATTTTGGACCATTCGCGTCCATTATAAGTGTATAGGTAGACACTCATGCCGGAGTTGAATTGTTCAAAATACCGCGTTGTTAATTTAAATTTGGCAAAACTAAACATATACAGTAAATAAATAATCACAGAACACAGACACAGAGTAATAATTGCAGCGGAAATAAAAGAGATAGTAGTTCATGAAGCTACTATATGAATATATAAAATACATCAGAGTTTACAACAGAAGAGTAATACGATACATCAGAGTTAAACCAGATACAACGGAAGAGTAACACGATACATTAGATACAAATCGGAATGCATCACTGGAATCATCGAATACTGAAAACAGAATAGATGGCTGGATCTTCAAGCAAAGCTCCAACTTCAAAGGTGAGTCTCGAATACTGGTACACTCAGTCTGACCCGAGCGTAAAGCAAAACAAAACACTCGAGTCAGGATTAACATTCTTATATTAATAAATCCAACTCAAGTGAAATAGCAATTGAAATACAAGTAACTCAAAGGATGTTTGGAATAACCATCCTTCAAGGATCCGTTAAACTATCTACTAGGTAGTAATGTACGCTAAGTAGATAATGTCTATCAGTAATAATAAAGATATCAAAATAGCGTTAAGTCATGGCCCATTCCACCCTTAACACATTTTTATTCCCAAAAGCATATACAAGACTGTAGTTTCCCCAAAACCGGAAGTCACCAGAGGGCAATCCATATACTAAAGGTACAAATCAAAATCGTAGTGGTCGCGAATAAATGGAATACAAGTATGACAAGGCACATGAGGCAATACCCAAGGTAGTGATACTACCGTTCGCCTGATCCGGACTGGTGAGAACGCAACGCCGCAGCGCCCGCAACACCGTAAAACAACACTCCCAAAATCAAGGGTGCACCAATCGACAACAAGTATAAGTAGTTCGAAGAAGTGTGTCCACTTGAGGTAGCTAATCCTCCATTGGCCCGGCACAGCTCCTGTTTTAGTCATTTCCAATTTGACACAAGTGTCAAGGCTATCCATTATCGTTCTCTTTCTTCAGTCATCACGTACATCATTCCAACCACTTCATTCTGGATCATCACTCCGCGTATAGTTATTAAAGTGGTTTCCGGTTTAGATAGAGAGTATATCCATAACCGATTCCGGTCTCTTTAATAACTTTCGTAATTATTACACCGATTGGTCGTTTATTTATTTCAAACCAATTCAATTTCAATTTCAAATAGAATTCGTACATCAACATTCATTTGTCTTTCAAAACCAATTTCCAATAATTTACGTTTCAAAATTTCCAAATTATCATTTCAAAACCTTATAATTCAATTTCAATCTTTATTTAAAACCATTCAAATATTGATTCAAGTTCGTATATAAATTTCATTTCGAAAACATTTAAATTAATTAAATTTAACATTCAAATCAAATTTAAATTCATTTATCGATTTCATTCAATATTCATTAAGTTACTTTATCATTCAAAACAATTTCTATTAGACTCATTAAATCAATTCTTAAGTTCAACTTCATTAAATCAAAATTTACAATTTTGAATTAAAATAAATTCGTCAAATCAATTCTTTCAATTACAAGTCTTACATTAATTCCAAAATATCACATTTTCATTTCTTGTTAAAGAAATTCCATTTCACTTATTTACTTTCTTAAATAATTTCCCAAAAACTTACTTAATCAAGAAAACTCAATTTCAATTATTTACGAAGTAAATTTCACTTATTCACAAATTCAATTTAATTTAATCATTAAATAATTCAATCTTATTTAATTATTAAATAATTCAAAACTTAATTATTAAATAATTTCAAAGTTTTATAATTTCAAACTTAATTATAATTTCAAAACTTAATTATTAAATCATTTCAAAGTTTAATAATTTCAAACTTAATTATAATTTCAAACTTAATTCAATCATTTCTCAATTTAAACAACATTCTTTCATCAATTACATTGTTAATATTTTGTTTCAGATTATTAAATATTAACATTTTCCTTTCATTACAATTCAAATTTCAACTTCATTTCAAAACATATTGTTTATTCAAATAAAATCTTCGTTTATTTTTAAATCAAATTATTGACCAATCGGGTTTTATTTAATTCTCTATATCCAAGGTCAAAGTTTAAATTTGGGTATTTATCATTTCAACCCGATTCCAATTTAATTCAAAATCAAAACATAGCAAAGGGAACTTGCAGTGTGATAACTGGGATGGTGTCAAGGTAAATAAACAAGCAATAACAACAATCAATAACAATCCAATAATCAATTCAAATAATCTCGAAATAACCGTATTAATTCGCATTGTTATTTGTACGAATTAATATAATTATTTCTAGAATCTACACTATCATTTCATGTAGATTAAAGATTATTACACTAATATTTATACGGTTCTTCAATTGTCATTCGATTTCAATTCTAACACTACAACAATTAATAAAATATACGTTCAATGGTTCAAAGTGTAATTATCACTATTCTACCTGTCAATTAATTTAACAAATTAAAGGGGTCATATTCAACTAATCAAATTCAACATATGTGTCGATTCAAATTTTAATTATCCTACGTCAAATTTACTTGCATAATATTTATCACTTTATGCATTACAATTTTAACGTCCAATTGTAAACATCAAACAATCAGTCATTTACCAACCAAACTGGATTATCATTGCATATATAACAGATAATGGTGTCAGATGTCACAGGAGAACTGATACAGGTAATAACAGTGTAAATATCTAACAGCAGCATATTTCAATTGTCGTTTCAATTGAAATCAAATTTAATAAATAAAAGAACGTTAATCGTGAGTGATTACTCACCTTCCGAGGCTAGATAGATATAACAAGGAAACGAGCTACGAATTCCAAAGCAACGCTAGGTGGACACAATTCGATGAAGAAAACAGGAACGACGAACGAAGCTGATAACAGAAATCGATAACGAATCAAAACCGAATTTGATGAAGATGATGGAGATAGGTGAACTTATATATAGCTATAAATAACTATACACACACACAAACACACATACAATACACATAAACCATAATCAACCTAAAATTTAAAATAAACAATTATCTTTCAAATTTGTATATATATACAAATAAATAAACAACATTTTTAAACACATATTAAATATATATATACATATACATATATATATTTTTAAAATCATTTTATTAGGTAAAACACATAAAAAAACAAACATATCGACAACTACGCTTATAGTCAAATTCAAAAATCAATACATACTTCCTTTATATATGCAGACGACAAATTATACGAACTTTAAAAAAATTCATATATATAAAGCAGACGGACCAAATATACACATGCAGACACTGTAAACAAATACCCACCAGATATACATAGTCTGATTGCTGTACATGCGTTCGCATATATATAGATTGTAAAAAAAACAAAACATGTCTACTCATGTTATTTAAACCCAATATATGCAAACCCACTATCAAATTACATATACCTATCTATATATGATATACCTATCTACCTTTTACCCATACTCTACTTCTCTTCACATCTAGCATACAATAACATCAATATAAACCAAGGCTGAAACACTATTTACATGTATGTACTCAAACAAATTTCATAAACTGCTAGGAATATATATATTTATTTATTATTATTATTAATATTTTTTTTTTGGAAACAAAACTTTTGAAAACATATATATTCAAGCTTTCAAATAACGAAACTTTGGTATACATACAAAATCCAAACCCATAACCAAGTACAAATGGCTAAACTATACTGACATGTACAAACGCAAATGCAGACAACTAAATATATATAAAACTAACTTACAACTTATAACATGTATACTGAAGTTAGGTAATGTATATACTAATTTTTTTTTTCCGAGAAAAGCTCGCCTATAATTACTAAAATGGGCTTTCATAATTACATATTACATTTGCAAAGATCAAAGTCTCTACTTATTTGAATATGTTTATTTTATAAGTTCGAAAGGGTAGCTAGTTATTACTGGGTAAAGCACCATACACTGCCCACGTACTGGTCAAATCTGAACATCCTATACAACATAATAGGTGTGCACACTAATCACTTATATATACACTTATGCAAAAAAAATTCGAAATCTGTATACATAAAATAAATGCAACATATATAAACATACTTACTGTATATATAAGTATGTGACCAAGAGGCCGAGCAGGAGGGGAGAAGAGGCTGGATGACCGGCGTTGGATAGTTCGAGGGCGTGGCAACAAAGAGGGAGCGGAGCAATGAACGGGGCAGGCTATGGTGAAGGGCTGGTGGTTCTAAGGAGGTGGCCACGACAGTCAGGCGAGGTTGGAGGTTGTGATGGAGATCGGTGGCAGGCGATGTTCGTTAGACGTGGGAGAGCACGAGTGGAAGGCGAGCTGTGGAAGGCTTACTGTTACGGTGGGAGAACCAGGAACTGAGGCGGCTGCCGCGGAGTGCTTGGTGATGGGTGGTTCGGCTGCTGGGGAGGGTGTCGTTTTAGGTGGCGAGGTCAACGACGTGGGGCTGGGTGTCTGAGGGTGTTGCGGCGTTCGGCTACGGCCGTGTGGTCCGATGATGATGAAGGCGGAGAGGGCTGGCATGCGATGGGAGGAGGAGAAGGGCGGTGAGACGATGTGAGGTTGCATGTGAATGAAGAGGGTGGCGGAAAAATGTTTACGGCGTTCCGGGTGGTTGCTGCACGTATGGCTTCGCGGAAGAGTTGGAAGGCAAGGTGGAAGATGCGGGGCTGTGAATATGACAGCTGGAGGGTGAGGCGTTCAAGTGTGGTCGGGGTGGATGACTTGCCGACTAGGGTGGCGCGTGAGGGTTTGGAACGGTGACTCTAGGAAGAGGGAAAAGATGAGGGCAGATTTTGAAGAGTGGCGTGGGCTCTGGCCTTGTTCTGCGTGAGGGGAGGAATTTGAAGAGGAAAGAAATGAACAGGGAAATGAACTAGTTAAATTTGAAATGAAAACAACTTCAGAACAATGGGACAAATCAAAATGAAATGGCTGGAGATTGAAAAGGTGGGATTGGAAAAGTCACGCCCATTCATTGTTATAAATAATTATAGCCAAAGCCTATTCGAATTTCACAGCTGAAAGGACAGAGAACCCAATAAGGCAAAAAAAATACAGAACCGATACAACTTATCAGTTTTGCCGAATTCGTCACTTACCGGATATCGAAACGGAGATCGTTTTCGAAGATTTGCCGCTTTTCAGATCTTGAAATTGACAATTGAATATACCGTAGAGATCAGCATGATGAGACGATCAAAACGGTATACAGATATCGATGGTATGATCGAGCTATAAAAATTCGAATTTTCTAATAGCGGAAAATGCAAGAAAAACGCTGAAAAATAAGATCGACGGAGCCGAAGATGTCCGAATTTGGAAAAACGATAAACTGAAATCTTGCTCAGAAGATGGTTTAGAATTTTTCTATGTAAAAATATTTAGGTTTCGAAAACATTTTATTTTCATTGCTTTTTAACTGATTAAATTGAAGTAAATTTACGCGCGAAATAAACTTCCATATTTTCGGACGAAAATCTACCAGTTGCTATGTTTAACTAGACGTATTCCAAATATTAAATTTTTATTTCAAAATTTTATCGTTTAAAATTTCACAAAATTTCAACTAATTACGTTATTAAAACAGTTGAAATTTACGGGTCGTTACACTCTCCCCCACTCATAACTTTTCGTCCCCGAAAAGTAACGAGGTAGGAGAATAGAACAACCAGAAAGAAAATAGATTGGAAAACAAATAAAATAACTAATTTAAACCATATAATTTCAAATTTTAAATTAATTTAAACCATAAAAGTTTCGATTTAAATTACTTTATATTTATTAATTTCTTTTAAATTCAAGGTATTTTCATAAGTTGATCAAATTTCAATTTATTAATTCTTTCAGAACAAAATTTACTTTATTTACCTCATTCAATTAACTTATTATTCTATCATCTTTATTAGCATTTTTTCTATATTTAAAATCTAAGTGCATAAAATTTATTATAAACACTCAAATTTTATTTATAAAATTATTTTATATTGTATATTACCCAATTACATTTTCAACTTCTGAATGATTTAGGTAAGTTGTATTAGAATGCAGTTGAACAATATACAAATAAAATTTTCCAAATTCAATTATTCAAGTTTAAATATTTATTCCAAATTTTGGTTTTATTTATAATTAAAATCATCCTTTAACAAAATTTAAGAATTAGATTTCCAATTAACTTTAAACAATTTAGAGATATATATAATATATTATATCAAATCAAATTAAATTTTAAAATAAGATACCTATATATATGTAAATCAAAATATACTAAAGAAATTTAAATCAAAATATTTTTCAAAACAAAACCGTAGCAAAGCTACAGAATAGTGTCTTCACTTCGAAACTCGAAAATGAACGTCGATGATGCGGCCGCCATCACCGAAATTATTTTCCAGCGACAAAAGAGAAGAGCACTGATTTCAACATTTTAAAATTCTTTGAAAACGGTTTCTATTTGAAAATACCTTCCATAATATACATTTTAAAAAATTTAAAACCAAAGTTCGAAATCACAGGAAACTAAATTCTCAAATTTCTGAATTAAATTCATTTCAAATTCCAAATCAATTTATAAACCGTATTTATAAATTTATTTAGGACAATAAATGATAATCAAATATTATCATTTCAAACAAAATAATTTAATTAACCTATTAAATTCCAGAAAATTTTTACTTATATTTTCACAATATAATCAAACAAATTTATTTCATTTTCCAAATTTGAAAATAATATTGTGTCAGTTTGCTCTGTTCAAGTGTTTTGGAAATCCTATCGATAGCGTTGATCAGACAAATCGATCGGAAACCCAAATCAACATCAACAACTCAAACAACACAATATATTTTAAATATTTTAAATATTAATTTACAAATACACTTCCTCGCTCGACTATATAAGAATAGATTTCAAAGCAAAGATAGAGATTCAAATTTGATGGACTCAAATCAAAGAGAATTTTGATTCGAAAAATAAGTTTGAAACAGAAGATAAGATAATTCAATTTCCACAATCGGGAGATGGAGGAGTTTATTTAATTCACGGGCAACCTTAACCGGGTCGTCTGTAACTTCAAGAATAAGATCGATGCTGAATTCCGAGGCAAATCGACATTTGATCTCAAGAAATAGAATTCAGGTATAGCAGGAGATAGATAGCATCGTAAACCGAGGATACATAAATCTCCGGTAAATCAATGTCAATCGTAAAGGAGTTTCACCCCTTTACAAATCATTCTAAGTTTGGCGAGACCGCCGATTCATTATAGATATCATTCAAAATGGAGTTATGAGGTGCTCCAGAATTGAAAGAAGACGAATAGTGAGGGACACGAATGAATTTTGAAACCGCAGGGAACGTTCCAAAATTCAAAGGAATCGAGTCAAAAGGAAGAGATTGAAACTCGAATGAGAGTGATTCTGTAAATACATTTACCCTATATGCTGAGTTTTGCCTAGAGCTACCAAAGCTCTGATACCAACTGTAACGGACCGCCATTTTGGACCATTCGCGTCCATTATAAGTGTATAGGTAGACACTCATGCCGGAGTTGAATTACTCAAAATACCGCGTTGTTAATTTAAATTTGGCAAAACTAAACATATACAGTAAATAAATAATCACATAACATAGACACAGAGTAATAATTGCAGCGGAAATAAAAGAGATAGTAGTTCATGAAGCTACTATATGAATATATAAAATACATCAGAGTTTACGACAGAAGAGTAATACGATACATCAGAGTTAAACCAGATACAACGGAAGAGTAACACGATACATTAGATACAAATCAGATTGCATCACTGGAATCATCGAATACTGAAAACAGAATAGATGGCTGGATCTTCAAGCAAAGCTCCAACTTCAAAGGTGAGTCTCGAATACTGGTACACTCAGTCTGACCCGAGCGTAAAGCAAAACAAAACACTCGAGTCAGGATTAACATTCTTATATTAATAAATCCAACTCAAGTGAAATAGCAATTTAAATACAAGTAACTCAAAGGATGTTTGGAATAACCATCCTTCAAGGATCCGTTAAACTATCTACTAGGTAGTAATGTACGCTAAGTAGATAATGTCTATCAGTAATAATAAGATATCAAAATAGCGTTAAGTCATGGCCCATTCCACCCTTAACACATTTTTATTCCCAAAAGCATATACAAGACCGTAGTTTCCCCAAAACCGGAAGTCACCAGAGGGCAATCCATATACTAAAGGTACAAATCAAAATCGTAGTGGTCGCGAATAAATGGAATACAAGTATGACAAGGCACATGAGGCAATACCCAAGGTAGTGATACTACCGTTCGCCTGATCCAGACTGGTGAGAACGCAACGCCACAGCGCCCGCAACACCGTGAAACAACACTCCCAAAATCAAGGGTGCACCAATCGACAACAAGTATAAGTAGTTCGAAGAAGTGTCCACTTGAGGTAGCTAATCCTCCATTGGCCCGGCACAGCTCCTGTTTTAGTCATTTCCAATTTGACACAAGTGTCAAGGCTATCCATTATCGTTCTCTTTCTTCAGTCATCACGTACATCATTCCAACCACTTCATTCTGGATCATCACTCCGCGTATAGTTATTAAAGTGGTTTTCGGTTTAGATAGAGAGTATATCCATAACCGATTCCGGTCTCTTTAATAACTTTCGTAATTATTACACCGATTGGTCGTTTATTTATTTCAAACCAAATCAATTTCAATTTCAAATAGAATTCGTAAATCAACATTCATTTGTCTTTCAAAACCAATTTCCAATAATTTACGTTTCAAAATTTCCAAATTATCATTTCAAAACCTTATAATTCAATTTCAATCTTTATTTAAAACCATTCAAATATTGATTCAAGTTCGTATATAAATTTCATTTCGAAAACATTTAAATTAATTAAATTTAACATTCAAATCAAATTTAAATTCATTTATCGATTTCATTCAATATTCATTAAGTTACTTTATCATTCAAAACAATTTCTATTAGACTCATTAAATCAATTCTTAAGTTCAACTTCATTAAATCAAAATTTACAATTTTGAATTAAAATAAATTCGTCAAATCAATTCTTTCAATTACAAGTCTTACATTAATTCCAAAATATCACATTTTCATTTCTTGTTAAAGAAATTCCATTTCACTTATTTACTTTCTTAAATAATTTCCCAAAAACTTACTTAATCAAGAAAACTCAATTTCAATTATTTACGAAGTAAATTTCACTTATTCACAAATTCAATTTAATTTAATCATTAAATAATTCAATCTTATTTAAATATTAAATAATTCAAAACTTAATTATTAAATAATTTCAAAGTTTTATAATTTCAAACTTAATTATAATTTCAAAACTTAATTATTAAATCATTTCAATGTTTAATAATTTCAAACTTAATTATAATTTCAAACTTAATTCAATCATTTCTCAATTTAAACAACATTCTTTCATCAATTACATTGTTAATATTTTGTTTCAGATTATTAAATATTAACATTTTCCTTTCATTACAATTCAAATTTCAACTTCATTTCAAAACATATTGTTTATTCAAATAAAATCTTCGTTTATTTTTAAATCAAATTATTGACCAATCGGGTTTTATTTAATTCTCTATATCCAAGGTCAAAGTTTAAATTTGGGTATTTATCATTTCAACCCGATTCCAATTTAATTCAAAATCAAAACATAGCAAAGGGAACTTGCAGTGTGATAACTGGGATGGTGTCAAGGTAAATAAACAAGCAATAACAACAATCAATAACAATCCAATAATCAATTCAAATAATCTCGAAATAACCGTATTAATTCGCATTGTTATTTGTACGAATTAATATAATTATTTCTAGAATCTACACTATCATTTCATGTAGATTAAAGATTATTACACTAATATTTATACGGTTCTTCAATTGTCATTCGATTTCAATTCTAACACTACAACAATTAATAAAATATACGTTCAATGGTTCAAAGTGTAATTATCACTATTCTACCTGTCAATTAATTTAACAAATTAAAGGGGTCATATTCAACTAATCAAATTCAACATATGTGTCGATTCAAATTTTAATTATCCTACGTCAAATTTACTTGCATAATATTTATCACTTTATGCATTACAATTTTAACGTCCAATTGTAAACATCAAACAATCAGTCATTTACCAACCAAACTGGATTATCATTGCATATATAACAGATAATGGTGTCAGATGTCACAGGAGAACTGATACAGTTAATAACAGTGTAAATATCTAACAGCAGCATATTTCAATTGTCGTTTCAATTGAAATCAAATTTAATAAATAAAAGAACGTTAATCGTGAGTGATTACTCACCTTCCGAGGCTAGATAGATATAACAAGGAAACGAGCTACGAATTCCAAAGCAACGCTAGGTGGACACAATTCGATGAAGAAAACAGGAACGACGGACGAAGCTGATAACAGAAATCGATAACGAATCAAAACCGAATTTGATGAAGATGATGGAGATAGGTGAACTTATATATAGCTATAAATAACTATACACACACACAAACACACATACAATACACATAAACCATAATCAACCTAAAATTTAAAATAAACAATTATCTTTCAAATTTGTATATATATACAAATAAATAAACAACATTTTTAAACACATATTAAATATATATATATACATATACATATATATATTTTTAAAATCATTTTATTAGGTAAAACACATAAAAAAACAAACATATCGACAACTACGCTTATAGTCAAATTCAAAAATCAATACATACTTCCTTTATATATGCAGACGACAAATTATACGAACTTTAAAAAAATTCATATATATAAAGCAGACGGACCAAATATACACATGCAGACACTGTAAACAAATACCCACCAGATATACATAGTCTGATTGCTGTACATGCGTTCGCATATATATAGATTGTAAAAAAAACAAAACATGTCTACTCATGTTATTTAAACCCAATATATGCAAACCCACTATCAAATTACATATACCTATCTATATATGATATACCTATCTACCTTTTACCCATACTCTACTTCTCTTCACATCTAGCATACAAAAACATCAATATAAACCAAGGCTGAAACACTATTTACATGTATGTACTCAAACAAATTTCATAAACTGCTAGGAATATATATATTTATTTATTATTATTATTAATATTTTTTTTTTGGAAACAAAACTTTTGAAAACATATATATTCAAGCTTTCAAATAACGAAACTTTGGTATACATACAAAATCCAAACCCATAACCAAGTACAAATGGCTAAACTATACTGACATGTACAAACGCAAATGCAGACAACTAAATATATATAAAACTAACTTACAACTTATAACATGTATACTGAAGTTAGGTAATGTATATACTAATTTTTTTTTTCCGAGAAAAGCTCGCCTATAATTACTAAAATGGGCTTTCATAATTACATATTACATTTGCAAAGATCAAAGTCTCTACTTATTTGAATATGTTTATTTTATAAGTTCGAAAGGGTAGCTAGTTATTACTGGGTAAAGCATCATACACTGCCCACGTACTGGTCAAATCTGAACATCCTATACAACATAATAGGTGTGCACACTAATCACTTATATATACACTTATGCAAAAAAAATTCGAAATCTGTATACATAAAATAAATGCAACATATATAAACATACTTACTGTATATATAAGTATGTGACCAAGAGGCCGAGCAGGAGGGGAGAAGAGGCGGGATGACCGGCGTTGGATAGTTCGAGGGCGTGGCAACAAAGAGGGAGCGAAGCAATGAACGGGGCAGGCTATGGTGAAGGGCTGGTGGTTCTAAGGAGGTGGCCACGACAGTCAGGCGAGGTTGGAGGTTGTGATGGAGATCGGTGGCAGGCGATGTTCGTTAGACGTGGGAGAGCACGAGTGGAAGGCGAGCTGTGGAAGGCTTACTGTTACGGTGGGAGAACCAGGAACTGAGGCGGCTGCCGCGGAGTGCTTGGTGATGGGTGGTTCGGCTGCTGGGGAGGGTGTCGTTTTAGGTGGCGAGGTCAACGACGTGGGGCTGGGTGTCTGAGGGTGTTGCGGCGTTCGGCTACGGCCGTGTGGTCCGATGATGATGAAGGCGGAGAGGGCTGGCATGCGATGGGAGGAGGAGAAGGGCGGTGAGACGATGTGAGGTTGCATGTGAATGAAGAGGGTAACGGAAAAATGTTTACGGCATTCCGGGTGGTTGCTGCACGTATGGCTTCGCGGAAGAGTTGGAAGGCAAGGTGGAAGATGCGGGGCTGTGAATATGACAGCTGGAGGGTGAGGCGTTCAAGTGTGGTCGGGGTGGATGACTTGCCGACTAGGGTGGCGCGTGAGGGTTTGGAACGGTGACTCTAGGAAGAGGGAAAAGATGAGGGCAGATTTTGAAGAGTGGCGTGGGCTCTGGCCTTGTTCTGCGTGAGGGGAGGAATTTGAAGAGGAAAGAAATGAACAGGGAAATGAACTAGTTAAATTTGAAATGAAAACAACTTCAGAACAATGGGACAAATCAAAATGAAATGGCTGGAGATTGAAAAGGTGGGATTGGAAAAGTCACGCCCATTCATTGTTGTAAATAATTATAGCCAAAGCCTATTCAAATTTCACAGCTGAAAGGACAGAGAACCCAATAAGGCAAAAAAAATACAGAACCGATACAACTTATCATTTTTGCCGAATTCGTCACTTACCGGATATCGAAACGGAGATCGTTTCCGAAGATTTGCCGCTTTTCAGATCTTGAAATTGACAATTGAATATACCGTAGAGATCAGCATGACGAGACGATCAAAACGGTATACAGATATCGATGGTATGATCGAGCTATAAAAATTCGAATTTTCTAATAGCGGAAAATGCAAGAAAAACGCTGAAAAATAAGATCGACGGAGCCAAAGATGTCCGAATTTGGAAAAACGATAAACTGAAATCTTGCTCAGAAGATGGTTTAGAATTTTTCTATATAAAAATATTTAGGTTTCGAAAACATTTTATTTTCATTGCTTTTTAACTGATTAAATTGAAGTAAATTTACGCGCGAAATAAACTTCCATATTTTCGGATGAAAATCTATCAGTTGCTATGTTTAACTAGACGTATTCCAAATATTAAATTTTTATTTCAAAATTTTATCGTTTAAAATTTCACAAAATTTCAACTAATTACGTTATTAAAACAGTTGAAATTTACGGGTCGTTACATTTTGAAAAGTTAAAGAAGAAGTAAATCAATGTAACAAAAAATTGAAGTAAAAAGGCCGCTATAGTGACACTTTTAAAAATAGTCCGTCTTTTAAAATAACGAGCATTTTTGTGGAAACTTCCTTAGGGGTTTCTTTAGAAATTAATCAAGTAAATAATATATTATTCTTATTGGGAAAGTTTAGAAGCCTAATTCATTTGATAGCTAGTTGAACGAAATGCAAAAGATTATAGCGAAATAGTCGCTATAAGTGCAGTTCGGGTAAAATACCCTATTTTCGGGAAATTCTCTAAAATAATCAAAAGATATTCTTTGGGATTTTTCTTCATAGTTTCTAAGTACCCAAAGTATAATAACAATTGTAAAAAGAATGGATCTAAAATCATTTTCTATGATATTGAAAACTAGACGCAAAGTTGTAGCAAAAATGTGATAAAACTTGTAACAGAACTTTAAACAACACTTACAGAAATGCTACCTTTGATATTTGAAACTATAAATTATTTAAAAATGATATTTAAATTATGTAATTTTCTCTAATCATTTTAGTATTGTTTCTAACTTATAATAGAGTATTTTAAATTTGGTTTCAAGTTTAAATATATTTTTAACAATTGACCATGAATTTCTAAACTAAGTAGCTTTTAAAATTAAAACTTGTTTTTCTATTTTCTCAAAATTCCTTATTTTTACTTAATATTCTATATAAATAATTATTATATATTTTAAGCTATTTTAAAAGTATTGTAACATATTAATAAGTATTTTGAAGATATTTCTAAATATATAAATTTTAAATATTAAATTAAGCATTTTATAATATAATAAAGGGAGTTTGGATTTTAACACTTAAGTTAAAATAAATTGTTTTATGGAATCAACTAAAAGTGTATTGCCTTAATTAATAAGTGTGGACATGCTTTGATCTTTAAATAATTGTTTCAATTTATTAATGGACAAGTAAATGGTTTTGGGTTTGTTCTGGCAAATGTTTTGAGAAACACTTGTCTTTAACCCTTAAATTTAATTAATCCTTTAAAAGGAGAGTTTTAAAGATAATAAATAAATGGAATGGTTTTGGGTTTGTAGTAAATAATATTTTAACAACATTTGATTTTAAACCTTGAATTATATTTTGGAAAAAATATTATACATTTTTAACAATGGAATTTTAAAGATAATAACAAGTGTTGAAATCTTTTATAAAGAGATAGAAAATGTTATATGTTTAATTTATAAAAGAAAAGGATTTTATCATAACAATGTTTTGGTAGTAATTGTTTTAATCTCTTTGAATATATTTTAAGTAAGTAAAACTTGTTAAACAGTTTGTGAATACACTTATACAATTGAAATAAGTATATGAATACTTTTTAAGTATTGAAAAGGGTACAAGTGAAAATTTAAACAATATATACAAGTACATAAAGGGAGTTTTATTAATAATAAAATATTAATAAATAAAGGAAGTCTTGATTTGTAAAAGAGAAGTTTTATTAGATAAAAAGATGTTTTCTTGATAAGAAGGGTTTTGACATAATAAAAGATAAATTAATTAAAAAGGGATTAAAATTCGTTTATGTGACTTGACCATGCCTTGCATGAAATGATAGTGCATGTATGTTTACTTGCATATGATAAAGTATTCGGGACTTAGTTCCCATATGCGATCATTCTCGTTATTATTGAATAAGGCCAAATTCATCGACTTAGTCTTGGAAAGACCGGGATCGATAAGTGTTCTACTTATCGAAAACCACTTCAAGGCTAAGATACGGTTTCTCTGTTTTGGAAGCGAATGATGTAAACCATGTGTGGTTCTGGAATCTGTTGAGACGATGGAATCCATATGGGATTCATTATCTGATCGAGTTTTGTTGAAAACTCGTATGAAGATGCCGAACGTATCCTCGGCATCGAGAAATGACTAAAGACAGAGTATGATGCATGATCTTGAGGTTTAGCTGACCCATGAGGAGTACATCAACTTCATATCTAGAGTATGCTTATTGATATGTTATGCACGATGAGTTGATGATACTTGGTACACATTGTCCACACAAGTGTTCGGATGATGGCTCAGTTGTGTTTACCTTATGGTATATTTTATCTAGAGATATACGACGCTCGAAAGGTATTTTCTGATCCTTGTCATTGGAGATCAGTCCCATTGAGGAGGTCTTAGTGAAAAATCCATTTATACGAACGTACCTTAGCGGTTTTGTTTTTATACCTAAATACGGTGTTAAATGTAACCATTTCAGCTATGATTTATATTTATATTAAACACCTTAAACATTATTATAATATCACTAAATTTTCCTATAAAATGGTTCGATTATCGTAAGGTAAAAACCCGTCCGTGTTTATTTTCGGCGTGGTCTTATGAGATACCTTTATTCTTTAAAGGGTTTTACAAATAAAGTAGTTCAAATTACTTGAGTCTTCTCATGCTGCTTTACCAGACTGACCCGGTTGTTAATTTTCTAATAATGCTCGGGTCTGCCCCATGTATATTTCTAGATTTCATTGATGATCATTGGAGCTCTTGAATAGAGGAGCTAGATGGTTCCCTATCGTAGATTTTATTTCCACTGCATTATTTTGTTTATTTTCATATCAACAATTATGAGGACAGGTTGTTATAACTGTCCTGGCTGATGATAGGTTAGTTTACTCTGATTATTGTATCTATAAAGTTTTCCTTTGTAAAAGTACCATTTTCATATTATATGTTATCGTTCCTTTGTGATATTCTGATATTGTGTTCTCTTCTTTGTTCCTTTTCTTTTCTTGTTTTATTTTACCTTAGCGTTCTGCCTTTCCGACACTTGGGTGCTCGATACATGAATACCATGAATGTATCAGTGTCGACATTTGGGGCTCGAAAAAGCATCTGTTATAGTATCTTTTGTACGTAGAGCGTTCTGAAAAATTTAAACACAATATAATTACATAATATACATTTCCGAAAAGGCATCCCTACATGGGGCATCCCAAAACATAGGGAAACAATATAATATCACAACATATATTCGCGTATGGTAAAAATGTACCTTTGTTTAGCATTTGTAAGGAACTTACCTAATTATTAAGCATGCATAAGTAAGCAAGAGCGAGCTATCGTCATCCATAAGTCCAATTAGTCTCTAGAACACCTATCCTTAACTCATCATAAACATTAGTTGCATATAGAGAAGAAATATGATAAGTATGCAATCATCTAGTGTAAGTATAACATCACATCTATGTAAAATCTCTTTTGAAAAACTTTTAAAGATTGAAAATATCAAATTAAATTATATTTTTAAAGTTTGACTAGTTGTAAAATGTTGTGACTTCCCGAAACAATTTTCGGATCATTAAAATACCAAGTACACAAAGAGTTGTACATATTTTCGAAAAATGGTAAATTCTAAAACACTAAACAGTTGCAGGTCTGTGATATAAAATAGCATTTTAGGCCATTTAAACATCAAAATTTTACAAAAGCACTTCAAATAAAAGTTGTAGCTTATGTTTTAAGCTTTCCAGAATGGGAACAAACATCGAAATCGGATAAACGGATCAAAAGTTATGAGCAAAAGTGTTCATCTTAGTTTTATCCAATTTTATACTATGGGACAACAACCTACATCTCTTTTAATTCATGTTTTTATATTAGAAAACCTCAAAATTTTGAAAAGTGATGAACACGAATTTTTTTCCCAAATAACATGTCTTTCAAATGAAAAAAGATTCCTTAAAATTCGTTCACAAAATCGAAAATTATGCCATTAAGAGTAGATCATATTGAAGAGGTCACTTACAAATTTGATTTCTTTCACAAATATAGACTTCATTCTTTTTCTAAATCTTTTACTTCATCTCATCCTCATTTATTCCATTGTTATTTCATTGTCGAAAAGCTCATCATTCATTCATTTTTACTTACATAAAAATATCTCTTATCATAATATTCTATCTCTTCTAAATAAACTATCATTTATTTCAAGGTCTTCAAATATTTTAAAATAACTTTTCAAAAATTCCCTCAAATTTTCCGAATTTTTTTTTCAATTTCATTTCAAAAGAAATTTTTCAAAGCATCTATATCATATTCGATTTCAGTACAAAAATTCACTTTTTTACCTCATAGTGTTTATTTTGTTTAATTATATATTAACTTCAATAATTTTCATAAGCATCAAATCTTATTATTATTATGATTATTATTATTATTTATTCATCATCATTTTTTCAACTCACCTCGTTTATTTAAATCATTACTATTTCACTTTCATCAAAAAACAATTAAATAATATTTATCTTGTTTCATTTTAAATCAATTCCAGTATATTTTATTAACATCAAAATCAAAATATATATAAAAATATACACACATCTTTTCCATTCATCATTTATTTATTTTTTATTTTATTTTTTTCTTTCTACAATGCATTAAATCATAACAACTTCACAACATGCATCCAAATGACAATCTTCATACAATATAGCAGCCATTCAATCGCTAAACATCATAACCATACTAATTTTAAATTAAAATACATTTATTAATTCAGCGACAATGCCATGCCATGAATTTCTAGTGGTTTACTTCACCAATCGGCTGCAGTGTTGATCGTGTGATCAACATTGCCTCACCATCGACTTCAGCTGTCCACTAATGTTCGATGGTTGTGATTATCACATCAAACATCTAAGTATAGAAATAAATTATTACTTTTCAAAACAATTTGTTACCTCACTATGATAATACTTACTCCCATATAGACATTTTTATATATGTATACTCAACTCAAAATAATTTACAAAACATTAATATATTATTAAAAAAAATCAATTGATAAACCTTCATCTATATATGCTCAAGTCGGAACGATTTCTAAAACCTCAAAATATTATACAATTTTCATATCTCATCTTTTCTAAATCATCATCTCAAAGAATATTCCTCTTATCAAAATATATTTATATATATTCATTTTCAAAACTCAACACAAATGCCTCTTTGGAATATCAATTTCTTTGCAAAACTCCTTTTTCTAAAATATATCTCAATATATTTTCTTTAAAATTTCATTTTCTCTTCGAAACAACTTTCTCAAACCATATTTATACTTTTTCTTAAAAATATTACCTCTTTTAAAATAATAATTTCCATTCTCAAAATAATTTACTCATTTTGAAATATTCTTCATATCTCTCTAATCTCTACAAAATAATTAACAAAACTTCTTCGAATATTATTTCAACAATTGGTTTTTAATATAACTCAAAATATATTCTTCTCTTCAAAATAATTCATCACTCTTCAAAATATTGTGTCCAAAAGTCTCGTTCTAGTGTTTAGGAATCTCTATCGATAACATTGGCCAAACACATTGACCAGAATTCTTAAATGCTCAACGGACTGACAAACATGAAATTTTACTTCAAAAGTTCTTTTATAAAAACATTTGCTAACTTCTAATAAAACATCCCTCCAAATCATATATATATATATATATATATATGTCTGTGTGTGTGTATATAAATATGTGTGTGTGTGTTATTCCTAAAAGGATTTTTAATTAAAATATGCTTGCCTATACCAAAAGATTTACAAATAATCAATGAAGTACAATAAAAAATACTCGACTTACAAAATTCCAAAAATTATTAATCATTTAAATATAATAATAAACAAACAAGCTCTCATCTTTATATTTATTTTAATCACATTTAATTTTACTTAAAAATTTACTGTTCAATCAATACAACCATGCAAAGAAATCAAAAAATTCAATCATCCAATCAGAACAGCTAAATAATCAAAATATTTTGCGGAAAGCAATCTACACACTTCTGCTGCGTTACATTGATCACTACTGGATCTTATCACTCATCTTACCTCAACACAATTAATAATCATAAAGTATTTGGTACAAAATTCAAATAAGTGTCTTTTACAGCTTCTCTAACCGAACAACTTCATTCTCACTTCAGAGTCACATAGATTTCTAATTTTCTCCTTCAATACTGAGACTACTGGTCGGACTAACAACTTCTACCTCTTTAACCTTCATTAATTCCTCTACATCACATATAGATATTTACACTCGATAAAAGGTAGAAAAATATACTATATAATAAGTAATAATACAAGTACGTCTCCAGATGATTACCCATGTATCATCGTATACTCCTATTATCAATTAAGTATAAACAATTATCTACATCACACCCATAAGGACATGGACTCTAAGTCCCATCTAAGGTCAGGACTCGTGTCTCTTATACTATTGTTGTTCTAAACTTGCTCTAATACCAACAATGTAATACCCCACCTCTATACCCATATTACCCAAGAGTATTATTGTGAATATTGTCAAGTAACACGGAGAATGAGGCGATATAGGTAAAGCACACGTGAATATTCCCTTGGACTAACACGGAATATGTTTCATAATATAAAATCACTCACATCAACGTAAACAGTCTTAGTACAAAGCAATAAACACGTGTGGTGCCTAAGGATAGAACAGTACACAATATAAAATAAATCACAAAGAACACAAAGTCATCCACGCAGCGATAAAATATAATACATCATGTAAGTCTGAATGGGATATAAAAGGTCAATTTCCCATTAAATCTTAATTATAGACAAGATAAATGCAATATATCTAATTCAATATCATATACATACATGAGTCCCGATATAAATTATACAATACATCTAGTATTATAGCATCCAACTAAGCCCAATAAGTCATCTGGTCATATCATCCCTAAACCTAAAATGTCTCGGACTGACCCGAGTATTATATAAATAATAAACATGTCAGACTATGTTTGTATTCAATGATGAGAATATAAACGATATCTCAAGGATCATTAAAGGAATAATCAAACATCCACAACGCATTATATAACATCTACAACACATTAAACATCCATCAAGCATTGAAACATCCATCAAACATCCATCGTACACATCACACATCGCATGCATCGCACACATCACATACAACACAACTCAAATGTCAATTCATTTATATTTAATTAGCAGTATTAAATTTATTCATTTTATTCTTCATTATTAATTTCATTACTGCTACTGCCATATATGTGCTGTTATTATTGCTACTGCCATAAGCCGAGTCTACACATGAGCCTCGATGCTTCTCAATGCAAAGGGAGACCCAACTCGTAATGTTTTTGTGAGCGTCCTCACCAGTCTTTAGCTGCACAATACATTGCATGTCGCTTCCTTGCTACCTCACCTCCTTGCTCCATTCTCCCATCGGCAACCTCCTCGCTCGTTCTGAATTCGTCCCGTTGGCACGTACAACAGACTGTGACCATGCGACGAGGGGGCCATGTCACCGCAACCATTGGGGTGCGACCCCATGGTCGGTCAAGCTAGGATGGGGCCAGCAAAACTAGTTCTGGCCATCACATCCTCGTTGGGACTTTGTGCTCCTCGCTCCACTCAAAAGTGAAGATAATCACATTCCTACTTTAAATTAAAATAAGTAATAATATAATTTACCTCACACGTTAAGTCAGAAATCCAAATAATATCAATCAATATGGGTGTAGAATATAAAATAATCTACTGACATTCAAATATCAAATACTCGGTCCTCAATGAATTATTCAACATTATACTTGTGTTGAATAAATAAATACACCTTACACGGACGTCCCATAGCGCCAGTGAAACATAATTATATATACAATGTAATTACCCACCATTTTGGACGGTTTAAATTGACAATAAACCACACATGTCAAACTCAAACCATTCAAAAGGGAGGATTGTTATGGTGTAAATAAGAAAAAGAAGAGAAAGAATAAAAAAACAAAAACAGAATCTCACAGCTGAATGAAAAAATATAATAATCAAATAACAATTCATGAAGCTGTTTTACAAATAACATTTGATTACACTTTTACAATATAGATTAGAGTTACATATAGTAGAAATAAATAAATAATGCAGCAGAACAACATGATGCAGCAGTATAAATATAATAAATAGCATACAAATCTCCGCCTTCGTCCTCCAAAGATAAAATGGTCTTCAATACACTGAAAAGCTCAGACTGACCCGAGCGTAATGAAAAGACAAAACACTCGAGTCAGAACTAAAAGTTCTTATGTAAGTTAAATCAACAATAAATAAATATGAGTGTAACGGCATCGTAGATTTTTATGGGGTTTTACATCTCCTATCCAGTGTCTAACATGCATGCAATAACTTAAGAGATGTTCGGGATTCCATCTCCTAAGGATCCTTAGACTATCTACATACATAGTACAATACGCTATTATAATATGTCTACAGTAAAGTTAAGTATTAAAATAGCGTTAAGGCGTTACCCATATCCCCTTTAACATATTTTATATAAATGTTGTAGTCTATACAGTACTGTAAACTCCACCGTAAACTTGTGGGCTATCGGGGAGCACTCCATATGTACGACACAAACCAAACTCGTAATAAGCGCGATAAGGCATGTGACAAGGCACGCGAGGCAATGCCAAAGTAGGATTCTACCATTTGCACTCCCGGACTGGTGGTAATGCATAGAAGCCGCCCACCTCGAAACACACTCCCATAATCAAATCGAGGAGTGGCCACCAAATCAATCACAAAGTCATAATATGGTATCGAAGAAATGTGCCCAATATGAGGAGCGACCTCACTTGGCCCGACATAGCTCATGTTTTAGCCACATCAAGCTGACTCGAGGGAGTCAGGGGCTATGATAATACCTCATAAAGAATCGTTTGCCAAACCATCCTACTTCATTCTGGAATCTCCACCACGTACATGGTTGTTAAAGTGGTTTTCGGTATTGGCAGAGAGTATGACAATATCTGATCCCAGTCGCTTTAACAACAAAACGCTTATTTCACACGGGATGGTTCTTTTACATTTCCAAAAACGATTCATAATTGATATCAAAATATCATATTCATATCAAATCATATCACTTTCGAAATCATGCTCTCTTCCGAAATCATATCACTTTCAAAATCATATCCACAAAATAGGTTAAACCCTCGTTTCAAAATCATCATATTTACTCAAAATATGTCATTTCACTAGAAAATATCATTTCAAATACCAACTTAGGTTATAACATTATTTAACCATATTCTCTTTTAAATCAAGGATTTAAATATAAATAATTCAGCCTTGCACAGTTTGAATTTTCAAAAATAGTTTAGATGTCATAAATAGTTTAAGTAACTTTAAAATAGTTTGAAAATAGTTTAAATGGTTTAAATAGTTTAAAATAGATTAAAATAGTTTAAAATAGATTAAAATAGTTTAAAATAGATTGAAATAGATTAAATAGTTTTAAAATAGATTAAATAGTTTTAAATAGATTAAAATAGTATATAATAGTTTAAATAATTAAAATAGTTTAGTATAAAATGGTTTGATTATTGGAAATGGTTTATATAGAAAATAGTTTGGAAATCTAAATAAATCTGAATTTTAAAATAATATATCTTAAACAGTTTATGTTAAAATAATTAATTCGAAATTAATATCAAATTTAACTATTTCTCCCATTTCAACAAATCTGGACCATATCTAGTTTTCAAATCAACAAAACTAAATTTTTAAATCTTTCAATTCAGATTCTCGATAAAACCATTTAAATCTATATCGATTTCAAATCCATGTTTGAAATATAAATTTAAACTACTTCAAATTCAATAGAGTTCAAAGTTTAAATATTCAAATGTTTACAATAACTCAATTTCGATAAATTTCATTTATATTTCAAAATTCAACTTTAAAGTTTCAATTTGAATTTTTGAACAATCCATTTAAAACAATTTCAATTTCAACATTTAAACTTAACTTTGAAAATAATTTAGCTTATATAAATCAAGTTTTATTTCATAAGATCATTTAACTGGATTCAAAAATTAAGGTTTTAAAAATCATTTAATTTAACCAATCCGGTGTCCTTATATAATTTTCTACCCTATGGTCAAGTGATACAGATATATATTATTTCAACCCACAATAATTTAAAATTTACGGGTATATATCATTTCAATATGCAATCCCGAGTTAAATTAAAAAATCCATAAAATCGCTCGAGTCTATCATTTCAACCCATAACAAAATTTTCCTAATCTATAGATCGTTCAGGTATGTATCATTTCAACCCAAAGTGATTTTCCTATCGATAACTAAGGGAAATTGAAGTATGATATCAATATATATATAATAACATAATATCTAGTCATCCAATGTCAATAATTAAACATACAGCACAATCATCATTCAAATCAGCCAATAAATAACAACAATTACTGGTTATCATTAACAGGTATTTAATTGGCAATTTAAAATTCAATATTAAATTAAATGTCGATTAAATTCAATATAAATTCAAATTAAACTCGAATGACAATTTAAACATACCAAACATCAATCAATCAATTTCTAATCACATCATAAATTTAATCTTACTATCATAAGATAGTTAGTAATCGTGAGTGGGTTAAAACACTCACCTTTGATTTTTCGATGATTTAAAATCTAAATAAAGGCCCAAATTTGAATAGTATTAGAATCTAACCAGACCAGTTTCATACTGTCCGAAATTCCGATGCGATCGTAATGGAGAAAACTACACGTGAATCTGAACTCGTATAAAAAAGTTATGATAATTAGAACGATTGAACTTTAAAATAAAAATAAAAATTAAATTAAATTAAAAGATATGCCAGTCAGAAAATACCACATCGTCCTCTCTCTTCCACGCATGTGAAACCATAACCATGCGAATACGTTCAAACCACCTATAGCCGTGACCTTTGACCACCCAATACGCCATGCTCCGACCACCAGAGGCGACCACACCACCACCATTGTGTTCGCCTTGCTGTGCCGCACCTCCTAATAGCTTCCATGTCAGTTCCGCCTCTCTCAATGCATGCCGCCGCCGCCATAAAGTAGGGTTTGAAACCCTAAATTGAAAATTCCAGCCACCACACTCAGTATCAGGTCATGCAACCACCACCACCAACTCCACTCAGCGAGCTCCACAAAACCCACATGTCAATTTCATTGATTGATGCCTAAATCAAAACCCCCCAAACGGCAACTAGGGTTTCGCGATTTCATAGTATTGACCATGATTTGCCAAAGATTGAAGCACTATCTCCAAAAAGGAACACTAGACGTTGATTCGTGTCGTCGAGAGCTTTCAATTTCATATTTTATTTGAATTTTTCGAGTAGTTATGATTTTTTGATTAAATTTGGAATTGAAATTAGGTTATCTGACATTAGAGAAGAGAAGCAAGCGAAGAACAGAAAAGTACGTACAGACAGAAATAAAAAGGCTGCTAGGGCTTCAGGAGAAAACTATTTATATGGACAAGGCCCGATAAGAATGAATGAACATATCGAATTGGTTCGAAACAACAACAACGACCCGAAAAGCCTGTTCTATTTCCGAAACGAAAGTAGGTCATCCTATATATCAAAAAAGATGTTTTCGATATTTTTAAACTCAATGGAATGGGTTTCAAAACCAAATTCCATTTTATACAGAAGTTAGCTTTTAAAATCAGCTTATTTTAATTGAATTCATTAAATCGATTTCCATGCGTTTCGAGTTCGCACGATCAAACGACAAGTCCAGTCGTTACAAAACTTGAAATCCTACAATAATTCACCGTTACGGATCCACTGAAACTAGTTTCGTCGAAATGCGAGATAGTGGCCAAAATGGCTATTTTCACATTAATTAATTAAATTATTATTAAATTAATTAATCACTTTTAAATTCAAATTTTATAACTAACAATTTTTTTTATTTATGGTACCGAAGAATTTATAATCTTAAACAAATTTCCATGTCAAATCCAATGTTAAATATTGCATTAATTACCGTGTTCAATTTCAATTGAAATAAATTTATTAATTATAATTTAAATTCTAATAATTCATTTATTTTGATTTATATCTTATTTTCAATCATAAAATATCATATGAATATAATTATCATTAGTTTACATTCTATTACATTCATATCTTACCGTTATCATCCTAACCCATATTTATAGCAATATTTGATTTACATTAAATTTTTATTGATTTCCAAATTAATTTAACGAATTAAATAACAGAATGATAATTAAAACAATTATTACACATTGAAAATTCAAACACATTTCCAAGTCTATTGTTTACAAACAAAATCTAACAAATTCACATCTGATTAATTATTCTATATTAACCAATTTCAATTAATTATATACAATTTCACCATTAAACATAACATTTAATTTATTTCCTTATTTACAACTTATAACCAATTTACTTTACAATTATCTCAATTGATTGAAATTACATTAAAATAGTTATCAATTACATTGAATCAACATTATTAATATTACATTCTAGTTATTTTCCATTATTAAATCTTTAAATTTTTAAAATTTTCATAATATTAAATTCCAAAATCTTATTAAATTTAATATTTTTAATTATCAAAAAATACGGATCGTTATACTCTCCCCCACTCAAAATTTTCGTCCTCGAAAAGGTAAAAGAAGGAATTAAGGAATTAATATAATTTATTCAAAGTATTCAATTTATAAACAATTACTTTACATAGTTAAGTATTTTAAATAGAATATACCAATTTATAACAATTAAATCTTCATATTAAAGTTTAATACAGGTTTGAAAATATCTTCTCTTTCACAAAAAATTTCTAAGTCTTAATTTCACGAAAAATTTCGGTAGAGTCTCCTTTGCACGGTTAGGTCTGGAAAAATAACAATATCAATAATTACAATACATATACTGTAACAACCCTGGTTTGGAGATTACCTTTCAATATTTAACTATAATGATAATTATAATTTAATATTGCAAATTAAATTAAAATTTGAGAAATTAAATTGTTCATTTGGAATAAACAATGAATTTTGGAATTTAAAATGAGAAAATAAAATTCCAAGCTTTATTCTATTTTGTTCGCAATGATAATAAATGGAATATGGGCCTTAACATGCTGAAAATGATTTCATTTTAGAGAAAATGCAATAATTATATTAATTATTGTCCATTTGCTTCTTTTAATAATTTTTAAAAGAAGCATGTAAATTTTAAAGGTGGTTTATTGAAATAAAAGGTCGAAATTGGGTTAAAAATAAGATTTGGCTATGAATAATGTTTTGAAATGGTTTGAAATATTTTTCTAAGTGAGAAAATAAATTTTATGAAATTTTAGAAGTAAAAAACAACGTTTTACTCATTTATTTGTGTAAATTGTGTGTTTTTGTTAAATTAAGGATTTTAATAATAAAAATGTTTAAAAATATAAATTAATCTTTTTATATGATAGAAAATGTTTTATTTTGTTTGTATACAAGTTTTCATATTTTTCTTGTGTGTAAATTGAGAGAAATGCATTTTTATTTATGTGTATATGTGATATGTACACATTTATTTGTTAAGTGTTGATTTAAACCTTAAGCCATTTTATTTCTTTTGATTATCAAACCCAATTAACTCATTTAGTCTTAGCCTGGTTGAGAATATGAGAAAAGAGGTTTGGCTGTATGTTCATTTCATATTACATTCTTCCTCCTTCAGCCTAAAAACAAAGTCAGTAAACCACTTTACCAATTTCTCAAAATAAAGCTCAATCATCAACTAAACTCGCCAATATTCAAGTCTTTTTGCAAGATAAAGATAAATCAAAGGTATACAACTCCAAATCATACGATTTCATCAAAAAATTCTTTTATAGTAAATAGCTTTCTAAATTTTTTATCGTATGTTGTTTGCATGTTCTGTATTTGCTTTCTACGGGTTCTAAAGGCATGTAATCTCAAGCAAAGCTTCCTCTTTGCTACTATAATCCGAGTTTTTGCAACAAATCGGCAAAGTGAGTTGTATAAGCTCACAATCAGCAAAAACAAAAGTGCCAAAGCTTGAAACTATGAAAAAAATTGGCTTTTGTTCGTTATTTCCTGTAGTTGAATTTTCCCTGTTTATAATCAGTTTCTGTTGCATCTTTAAGATTTTATACCTTTTGATTCCTACAACGAAATGCTGCCGAATTTCTTGCATTTGATAGCTTGCATGTTGAACTCCGTCTCTGTAAATTTTGGTTGAAAAATATTGTCGTTTGCATGTCGAAATTTTCTCTAGAAGTTGAACAAAATCCCTGGAAATTGAACTGGAAAAAGTTTGTATGCTAGGTCGACTGCCATCCCCCCTGGGTCGGCATGCAGGTCGACCCAGTGCCTCCTAGGTCGACTGTACAGTCGGCCTCCATGTCGACCTGGCAAAGGCAAAAAAAATTCCCTGTTCTCCTCTTTTGTTTCGATGTTTCCGACTTTCTTTTGCTTCATTTTCCGGCTATATTCGTGACGTTTTTTATATGATTATAGGCCATGATGTCTATCAATAGACTAGTCAAATTTTGGAGATATTAAAATTCAAATTTCAAATTATTTTAAATTTAATTTGAATTTAAATTCGAATATCGGTTTGAGTGATTTTCCTTGTTTTTATTCGTTTTCGAGCACAGTTTTCTCCGAATCTTTTTGAAATGATTTTTAAAATTAATAGGCATTTCAAAATAATTATTATATAATATTTTGAAGTATTTTCAAGTATAAAATCTTTTTATTCTCTATAATAAGGGAATTTTTAAATATGGGTTTTTGAATTAATTTCGGAAATTGGTTTTCAAAGCTTGTTTTCCAAAGTAAATTATTCTATGTATATTACACGTTTTTGCATTATTCGAGCGAATGAGAAGGAGAATTAAATGGTACAACACGTGGTATAGGACACGTGCGTTTATCTTATCGGTTAATTCCCAACTTGTCCGTTTGATCGTTTTGACCTTCGGGTCGAGTTTATTGATGAAATGAGGTACACTTTTTATTACTTTGAGTGTGAAATTTACTAGCGGTTAGTAAACCATTTAGTGCGAATGTGTGGTATGGGACACATGTTAACACTGTTTGGGTTCCTATCCGAGAGTTTGTGACACATTTGTCATTGCGGCATGCTAGTACTGGACCTTCGGGTCATTGCCATTGCGGAATATTTGTCTTTGAGACGTTTGCCATTGCAGCGTATTTGCCATTGCGGTGTATTTGTCATTGTGACGTTTTGCCTTCGGGTGAGGTACTTATTTGAGATAACAGTACTTGGCAAGGCTTCGACTACGTGCACGTGCTAAACTTTTGAGATGATTTCTTTGACTATTTTCCTTAGTGTATCGCCCCTTTTCGGAATTGGTCCTTTGAACCATTTGATATATATTTGTGGCGATTACCTTTCGAGAATTTCAAATCTTGGGAGTTCTATTTTTGAGATTTGAATTACCTACCCTAGCGTTATTTGAGATTTGCCTTTTGGCATTTACTTGAGATTTTATTCTCCTCTTTGGAGATATATTTGCCTTATGGTGTGTTTGAGATGGGATCTCTTTATGCATGTTTTGGGTTTGCCAAGATGGTGGGTTTAGGTTTTCCCCTAAACCATAATTGATGTTTTATGAAATGCCGATGATATGAGGCTCGCTACATTTAGCATTTTATGGGTTATTCTATCTCTTTTGAGACTATATGTTGTGTAGTGATACATACCATACTTTTGCTTGTGCTTACATAGTATTGTTTCTTCTTGCTAAGAAGAACATCACCTCTATCCTATGCTTCTATTATCTTATATTCTCTTAGACTGATTTGTTTAGCTAGACTGACCCGTGTATTTTATACTCGGGTCGGACCGAGGTGTTTCAGGTTAGGTACATTTGGACTTAGCCTATTCTACTTCCGCATGGACTATTCTGCTAGCTCATTTTGTTATAGCTTTTTGTGTAGTCCTTTTTGTTTGCTACTCTGATATGTATATTCTTTTGACTCGCTTGTATATTGTGGTCCCTATACCACTTGACATGTATCATTTTGTATACTCTATGATATATTTGTATATGTGTGTGTGTGTGTATATATACGTGTGTGTGTGTGTGTGTGTGTGATAATCTACTATTCTATGATGTGTTTTGCATTTGAGTTGTTGTATTTTGTTCTGATAGATCCTATAGCCACCTATGGCTTTGTATTAAGTATTTATTAGATACGTTCATCCACTTGAGATAGAAAAAAAAATATAGCATTTGTCGACGTATTCAATAGATATTTAAGACAAGGCTATAGATCGTCGCTTCAAACCAGCCCGATTCTCCGCATTAGCAGACAATATTACCCAGCAATACTCTTTGTTAATGTGGGTCTTGGGGTGGGGCGTCACATATATTATATTTTAATAATAAAATATAGCGATCTTGACTCAGCCTTCAAAAATCGGCACCCGTACTTCACTTGTACTCGAAATGCCGTAGATTCAAACGCCAAATCTAGCTCACCGGAGCTTATAACACGTTAAGTATAACAACACGGCGGAAGAAAGAAATGGATGATATCATATACATCACAAATGATACAATATCCAGAATATGATATACAACAATGATATCTATATGATACAAGAATATCAGAGACAAATAATAATGTTACAGCGGAAACAACAGAAGTGATAACTCCAAATGATCTTCAAAAGAGAACGAGTCCAACAACTCCAACATCAAGCGAGAACAACCATCACATTTCACAAAGATAAGCAAGGTCAGTCGTCTCTATGAACTCCAAAAACTGAACTAGCTCCCGATAATCTACTAAACCTGACTATCTGAAAAACCCAACTCTAGACTGCCCGTGTGGGAAATTGTGGGCACCCAGAGTTTAGGAAGGGAACAATAAACTCCGGGTCAGTCATGGGACTGGTATGAGCAACAAAAATAGATTATCTTTAAAACAAACACAAAAGAATTTTAACATTCGAACCCGCAATGCTTTTTGGAAAATGAAACTACCATAAGACCTCCAACATCACACACAATGCAATCGCAGACTTGGAGGAGATTTCTTCTTATGATAGTCAAATATGCTTAATACGAGAAAACTCTTTTGATATTATTACTAGTGCATAATGTGAAAATCCTTTCGAAAATATAATATTAATCTTAGCCAGCATAGGTACCATTATACTATGCCTACTATAGCTGCAACCTGAGGTGACAGGTTATACAAATTGCAATCGTAAAGGGCTCGTATTGTTTCTTTGGATTTCCAACGAATGGTCAGCCTAAGGAACTTCCTACTGCCACATGGGTATGCCTCTAGAGGGACGTCCCGAGAACTAACTAGCTATCTGCCAACACAAGGCCGGGTTACCTCTTACTAGGTAACTACTACACGAATATGCCACCCCCGGTCGTTTGCGACCTTTATCCGAGGGCCCTCGATCATAAAGCAACAACCACATAGTAAATGAGATAGATGCAACCACACAGGTAAAGCATCTGGGCTCCATACCATGATACCACCTTTTTCAAGAAGGAAATGACATACCCTAAAGGGAGCGACCCTCATAACCTTGCCGCATCTTCCTGCTTCGACCATTTTCGGGTTGTGAGGTTCGATGAGGTCTCGTCCACAAGCTACGCTTTACACGAAAGCCATGCTTTGATCAACAAATGATCAACAAATGATCAGCAACACACAGGAACACTTAGCATGCCACACTACCAAATTGGGAGTATATCACTGATAACCTTCAACTACATAACCTCTGAGCTCGTACGTCTCAGAGAAGGGTGTTAAGCTAAGAGAATAAATCTCCGCCACCAAACAGAAATGTATTTGAAAGAAATCAGCTTTATATCTCAAAGTGTAATGTCAGACATACGGCCATACAAGTCTGTTCCGGGTTCGAACAGAACCGAAGGCACTTCTAAAGAAGCCCTTGCAATCCGGGTATTCACAATCCCGATCGGATTTTCCATCACTTAGGGAATCTCTATACCGGCGCGACTCAGTGCAGAGACAATCGACGGGTTATCCTTTCATTTTCGAAAATATCCGGTCTTCACCACCGGTCTTCAAATGCAATCCATATATGACGTATCATTATTTGGAATGGGTTATATGACGCAAAGGTCCTCTCTCGGCTAAACCGAATAATGAGCGCAATATTTAAAAACATATGGATAATGGAATTTCAATTAAGTCACAACTTATTATCCAAATTTCCTCTTTAAATGGTTTAAACAAATCACCATTTTAATCTTTTTAAACAAAAAGATTCAATTCACAAAGTTCACCCAGTTTCACAAAGACCAATTCATAGATTTTCAAATCGATTTCCATCTCAATTGGATTAACTCATCAAATCTTTATATTAAAGATTTAACTTATAACCTTCAAAATCATTTCCAAAGATTTATTCGTAACTTGGGAAACCATCTTCAATTCAAACTTGAAATTCCTTTAATTTAAATGGAAATTCATTTTCATTTTTACATGAGAGCTTTTATCAGTTGAAAACAATTAGTTTCCCAAATCGTTGAATTCAATTCCAAATATTGAATCTAAATCAATTTATTTTGATTTCAAAGTTTTATCAAGTTATTTAAAATAACTTCTATATTTGAAACTCATTTATAAATCTCTCAATTCCAATTTCCAAAACTATTTGGATTCAAAAATTGTTAAAAATCTACGACTAAACCGGTTTCCACGTGAAATCCATATTTGTGTGGGTATGGTGTAGTCCAGGGGTTCACACAATAGTGCGACATCATCATCAATCATTACAGATTTAAACACAGAAATATAGTTGATAAGCGGTATAAACTATAACGCTTATCGTTCATTCTCAGATTCACAGATAATATACAAATGTATCACTAATAAATGAATAAATTATATACACAGCTCAATCTACAGAACAAAATATCACAGATCAGATAGGACAATCAATTCAAGGCATCTCATACAATAAAATCATTCATAAGTAAGGTCAAGCATTCAATAATCATTTATAAGCAAGATTAATTAATTGTTTAATCCTAATTAATTCAATTTATTTCCAATTAAATTAATTACTTATGAATTAATTATCCAATCCTGATTATTAATAACAAATCATTTGATATAAATTAATTAATAAATCACCTTAATTAATTATTCTCAATTAATAAATTATTCTAAGTAATTACAACAACTAATTGATTACTCCTTAATTAATAATTATTTCTTAATCACTTGATTAATTAATTAACCTTTAATAGATTAATTTTCCTCAAATTAATTACCTTAATTAATTTATCACATTATCCTTAAAACAATTATTGCTTAATCACTTGATTAATCAACTTTAATCATTAATTAATATTTAATTAATAATCCTTAATTCACAAATTAATTATTCCTTACTTAATATCCATTTGATTAATTATATTAATAATTTACTTCCCTTAATTACTTATATCAATTAAACTAACTCCTTGATTAATTACATTAATTAATCCTTTAATTACACTGAGTCATCATCACTTAATTACTTCCCTCAAGTAATTATCCTTTAATTGCTATCCATTAAGTAATTCCCCTTTTTATTACATCCAGTAATTTCCATTAATTGCTTCACTAAGTAATTACACTTCCTTAATTACATTAAGTAATTATACCTAACCCAATATCAAGTAATCATCTTTAATTAATTAAACTTAATTAATTAATTAAAATTAACCACATTAACTTAATTAATTAAACTGAGTAATTAATTTCTTAAATTACTTTATAAAGTAGTTACCTTCACATTTCATTTAAAATTCAAGATTTAAAATGATTTCAAATTTAACTTTAACAAAATTCAGATCAAATTTACAAACCTTTTAAATCAAGGTTAGAGAACACTTATCTTATAAAAGAATTTTAAAAAAAAATTAAACCAAATTTATTTTAAATTCAAATCACTTTAAAATACACTTTAAACATTTTGAAGTTGTTAAAACAATTTAATTTTATAAAACTTTTTTTATTTCAAAACTAGGATTCAAATTTAATTTGAATCCATACTCTAAAATTGATTTAAACTTTGTTTAAATCTTGCTTCAATTTTTAAACACACTTTAAAATTTTAAAACTGACAGGTTTAAAACCTGTAACCAAACATTGACCCGAGCCCATCCTTAAATTGCTTCGAGTCAACACACACATCACTTCGAGCAACACCCGCGAATGACTCGAGAAGAACTCGAGTTCCATTCCCTGCTCAACCCAGACACTATCAGGCACAAAAATGCATCGTGCATATGCATGGTGGCTCCGACCACCTACGATCAACAACGACTACTCCATCACATCGGCGACTACCCTCGAACCAAACTCCGTTCATCAGAACTTCGATTCCATCTCGAAATCGAATTCGAGCATACTAACCCAAACATGGAACTATAGACCAAAACCTGGAAACGCCTCGTCCCCGCAACCTCGACCACTAGACAACCCGAAACTCCGAACATCACTTCGTCAACACTTCCTCTTTCACCTCCCAAAACCTCATAACACTCGATCATCTCCTGACTACGAACGAATCGAAATACCATACCAAGATAAAACTAGGTTTCCAGACTTCCAAAGCTTGCCGCCGCCACCACGATGATCGAGTTAACCTCCGACCATTTTTCCCACCATCGCCGTATGCTCCTCCACCTCCACGAGGAACCCTGACCTCCCAGATCGTCGAGATCACCAGAAAATTCCAAATAACCGATTTCTGGTTAAACCAGAAATGCATACTCAAACAAATACTAAAATTTATGATTTTAGTTTTAAAAATCTAGTTTTCATTTAGGGATTTGAGTTATAACCCTGAATTAATGAATTACTAACTTTGAATTTTGACTTAGTAGATTTGCTCTGTTGTTTCTTTGTTTCCAGAGACATTCATGTTTTAATTTAACTTAATTAAATTTTTAAACATTAATCGATGATTAATCAAACAACTTTTATTTAGGACTTAAGTCCTAACAGTTACTAGATCAAGAGGTAAAGAATTCTGTTTGAATTCTTAACTTTGAAACTAAGCACAGTCAAAACACAGATACAACAGCCATATGCACATCCACACATTCATATATATATATATATATATATACGAGTATGGTGGCACGTCCGTTGGACGTGTGCAAAGAAGGAAATGAGCGTATTTTATCTTGTTACAATTATGATATTGTGAGAGATTACACTGATATTTTAATGGACTAAGTAGATGTTTAATAGTTATAATTTTACAATTTAATGGAACTGAAAATGTAATTAGGTTTATTTTATTTATCACTACCTATATTAATTCAATTATAATTATTTTCTTCAACCAGAGAAATTATAATTGCACTTTGTTTAGGGCAATCCAAATGGCATGACCGGCACTATATATATAGACATACACATACACACACATTGATTATTTGAACGAAAAGTAAAATATAAATTGGAAAATGATTGGTCGTTGAACATAGTGACGATACATATGAGATTTAATTAAGGGAAGATAGTTTGAGATTTTACAACAATTTAAAAGTAAGATTAATAACTAAAAAATTAACGTTTCATCATAGACGGATGTAAACTTAACCTGCATACAGGCCACTTCAATATTTGTAGGCTTCATTCAGGTCCAATTCAAGAGGCCGCTTGAGATTAATTGAATTAGATGGGTATGTATTATACAAAAGTTTCATAGAATGCACTTTGATGGGCTTGGACCTGAGAGTTATCGCTTTCCTAACTGGCACTCGTTACCAAAGTCCAAAATCGTTTCATTGACCCTAGGGAAGAAATCATCTAACTTGAGTTTATTTTTCTCTTTTGTTGATCTTATTTGTGTAGAGTTAAGATGCTATATTAGATATTTGCAAAACATTTAAAAATATCCTTGCAACATTTATTGATGCGAAAAAAGAAAAAAGAATCACTTGTTTTATCTTTAATACAAACAATTACTTTAGGGTGTTATGCTTATGTTTGTAGATAGACATATCAACTGAGAAAAATGTTTAATCACATAGTTAACTGAGAAATTAGTTTCATGAATAGAAATGTCAATTTAACACAAGAAAGTGTCATGTTTAACCGGTTTACTGTATACATTTTTACTTTTCAGTGTATTTATAATTGTACAATCAAATAATTCAAATAGTCTACGCGAAAGTTATTATATGCATATTTATATCTTACGGTGTAACCGGAAAGGAATCAGGCTGATGTCGATGTGCTAACTTTGTTCTATGCAGTAATAAACGTGAATATAAGGCTTGAGTAGGATGTTATAATAAATCTTTACTGGTTAAGTTGATTAAGAGCAAATGATTGGGATTTATAATTCATGTGTACAACTGTTGGTCACACGTATATAAATTTAATGAACTATATGACTTAGGATGCTTAAGCACATGACTGATATTGATTATGTGGTGTTAGGCAAGACCAAGACGGTACTATTCATTTCATTTGAAATTTAATCAAAGGTTGTACAGCCTATTGTAACAACCCGCATATCTATCGATTCTATATTTAAATATTTTATTTAAATATTTTATCGTTAGTCGGATGTTAGTCCAAAAAGCTACTTTTTGCATACGGTCAAATTAGGACTCGAGACCACCCCCATTGAGTTCAAAATGACGTTTGCGATCTTTTTGAGTGTAAACTTCGATATGTTTGGAGATAGTGAAATTTTCAACACTTTTTCCCGCCTTTGACTTTGGTTTGGACTGCACCCCTTTAGTTCAGCCCAACCATCTTCCTCACTCTATCAAAACACTTCAAGCTTTGTCAAAAATGGTGGTGGGAAGTGGAAATTAAAACTCCAAACACAAATTCTATTGCAAATCCGAGATTCAACATCAAATTCACGTGAAGACCATTGATTCAAGCTTGTTGG